>CM059279.1:29276540-29501540 GCA_030347295.1 Setipinna tenuifilis | reverse complement strand
AACTGTGGCTTTCCTCTCCCTGACAGATTATGTGTCCCATATCTCATTTAGAATTCAGTAGTTTGGCGTAGAAGAACGTGGAGCTTCCGGAGCTTGTACATACAGCTACTTTTAATGGGCCCATAAAGGCTGCTGATGGCTTTTTAATTGATCAGTAGCAGCTCCGCGCATAATGCAGCAGACACTGGCTTAGAGAAGAGCCTTACATCTGCACTACACACATACACACACACACAAACACATTCTCTCTCTCTCTCTCTCTCTCTCTCTGTCTCTCTCTGTCTCTCTCTCTCTCAAACACACACACACACACACACACACAGTGAGTTTCATAACCATTTTAAAGCCCTAAAAATGCCTCATGGTGTTCAGTAACAAAATTAAAGATGTAAAACATTGCAGCTCCACACATACAGGCTGATATGAACAAATGGCTTGTTATGCAGTAATCATTCAGTGACTGGTCTTAATCAGATAGAGGAGGTCTGATAGCAACATGAGATACCCACGCCGTCCACCCATCCACCTGTACAGGTATACAGCATATATTAGGCAAGTAATCTGGTCAATGGCAGATCTCCCACACACTTATGCATTGACCTGACAGTACCTGATAATAGTGCCCTATGATATCAAGTATTTACAGTATTTACCAATACTTTTCACACATGTCTCAATACCAGGGCTACTTTTTCAAATCTGAACACTTTTGCACCAACCATAGACTATGGGATCCAAATAGTGTTCTCTTTTGCATTGCTTTACACAATGTGAATGCAATCGGCCTACCTGCTTGTGCAATCAAACCATTGCAAATGGTCCATAACACAGCAGCATGACTGGTTTTCAATCAACCCGAAAGGGCACATGTCACTCCACTCTTCAGCAACCTGCACTGCCTCCCGGTGGCTGCCAGAATTCAACACAAGGCTTTGACGCTAGCCTACAAAGTCGTATCAGGATCCGCCCCCGCCTATCTCAATGTCTTACTAAAGGTTCATGTCCCATCCAGAGCGTTGTGATCCGCTAATACAAACTGTCTGGCCATACTCTCACCTCTCACAAAGCGAGGTTGCTCTTAAGTTTTCTCTGTCATTGTCCCTCAATGGTGGAACAACCTAGCAGTTGCTACAAGAACATCCCTCTCTACCTTTAAAAAGCTTGAAGCTTGTAAAGACCCTTCTTTTCCGAGACTGCTTCCCTTCCTAAGAAAACTAACAACCATTAAACCAACTCTCTCCCTAGGTGCCTCATGCTTGTACAATTCTCTCCCTGTGTGTGTCTGTAGTGTCCCTGCTCTGGGAAACTTGTTGTTTGTCCACATTGAAATGAATGGTGGAATGTTCAGGCTGATGATGCCACAATACACAGCTCCAGTGTACCAGCCAGAGTGAGCGCTACCCTCACTCCAACCTCCACTTATTTTTTGAATGATTAAACCTACAAACTTGGTTGAAACTTTGTCAGAGGGGTCTGGGATCTGACTGTGACTTGTGTTATTTTATTGTGGCAACTATTTAAACTGTTTGAGACAGGGCAGTTTAAAAGTTGGGTCAGACAGTCTACAGGATTTTGCCATACATTTCATCATCTTACTGTAAACAGGTCAGGGTGCATGTCCAAAGTTTTAAATGATCAAAACTGAACCGCTTAACCTATAAACTTGATTTAAACTTTATCATGGAGGTCTGGATTCTATTGGCAGCTATGAGATTTGACAGTCTAGAAATGAGGCATAGCAGCAAATATTGCGGCAGTTACAACTGGACCAACTCTCATTTTTAAAATTTGGAATGTTAAGGAATCGAACTCTCAAGTGATGTCATAATACCATGGCCTGCATAATGTTCTGCCATGGGAGTCTATTGCAGCCTATAGTGCCAGTTTCCAAAATCATCATACAGTTGTGGTCAAAAGTTTACATACACTTGTAAAGAACATAATGTCATGGCCCTCTTGAGTTTCCAGTTATTTCTACAACTCTGATTTTTCTCTGATATAGTGATTGGAACAGATACTTCCTCGTCACAAAAAACATTCCTGAAGTTTGGTTGTTTTATGACTTAGATTATGGGTTAATTATGGGTTAACAGAAAAAGTGACCAAGTCTTAAACCAAGGAACACAGTTCCCAGTTAGCCTCCATCACTGTGATATTAACGATGCTGCAAAAGAGCACAGGGGATGAGGTGTATTTCCCAAAGCGCTCAGGACATTAACCTTTAAACGGACCTGAGAAACTTGATATTTCCATTTAATGCTGAAATTATGTTTTTTATTGACTCACTCCCATACACAAGAGAAAAAAAAAAAAACCAACACATACTAACACTGAAATACACGCATTGGTGTGCATATGCACACAAACACACCTCCACAAATTCCTACACACACACACACACACACACACACACACAGATCACAGAGGCTAGGACAGAGTGTTTACTGAGTGGCCTGGTTCAGCCAACAGGGAGTAATTTGTTTCCCTGAGCTGAAAGGTGCTGTCAGAAAGCCAGAGCTAAGTTTGGGGAGTGCCGCCACCCCTCTAACCAATACACACACACACACCTGCCAAGGAGATGCCAGTGAGGCCTGGGCTCCGTTTCCAGGGATAGGGGATTAAAAGTTTCTATTAGCGTAAACACTGACACACGGTGTGTGCTGTGTGCGTGCATGTATGTTTGTGTGTGCTTTCCTAGTACTTGGGAATCTAACAACTGACCCAGATGGATGCTCTCGCTCTTTCCTTTTCTCTTCATCTTTCTCTCTTATTCTCTTTCTGTGTTTGTATGTGTGTGTGTGCATGCGCGCATGTCTGTTTGTGATATATCTGGCTACGATTTGGTTCAGATCTAACCCAGTTCTGGCCACTGGTTGTCCTCCTGGTCCTCCCCAACCCCCTAAGATGTGTGTCCAGCATTGTCCAGTGCTAATGACCAGTGAGAGAGGTGCCAGCCCAAACGCCACCCCCAGAGTCATTAGGCAAATCACACAGGAGCTAATGCAACTAAGTGTGTGCGCGTGTATGTCTGTGAGTGTGTATGTGTTGTGTGTGTCCACATATTGGCATGCCCTTGTTAGTGCCACAAGTAATGTGTAAGAGCTCCAAAGTGTGTGTGTGTGTGCACGTGTGGGTGTGTTAGTGCCACAAGTGATTTGTAAGAGCTCCTAATTGTGAGCTGTGAGCACTGCCCTGAGCTGATGATGTTCATTTATTTGACTGAAGTCGGAATGCTCTGGTGATGTCTTATTTATTTCATGGTAAAAAATCTCTCTCTCTAAGCCTCTCTCTCTCTTTCTCTATCTCTCTCTCTCTCTCCTTTTCTCGTGAGTCAGCTGCCTTACTAATCAGCACTAGTGAAACTCTGTGGGTGAAAAGTCCAGTACAGTCAGGCAATGCTAGGCACAACCATTGGCAATGCACTGGGGGAATAAGAAAAGGCTTGATGAATTTGCAAATAAACTCACAGAGTTTTTTTTTCACTTGTAGCCAAACTTTCCAATCCCACCTAAATAAGCAGCGTGTGTGTGTGTGTGTGTGTGTGTGTGTGTGTGTGTGTGCGTGTGTGCCTGAGTCTGAGTCTTGGGAGCAGCAGGGTGCCAAGTCACAGCAGGTAGAGGCACTGTAGATATGTATGTACACACACACAGACACACACACAGATGTGCACACACAAACACACACCATATGGAGTATGGAGATGGAATTTGTGCACTTTGACAAAGGGGCCAAGAAACATATCAGAGATTTCTATTACATTTTCCTAGACACACACAAAAACTCACACTTACACAAACACACACACAGCTAATGGGTATAACAAATCAGTGGAACAAATATAAAAATGTATTTGTCGTCACTTTGTGCTTCTCACAGCAATATGCTTCAAAAGAAGAAGACCTACAGTACCTGCCTACAGCTCAGGCTCTGCACATTTGATTACTGATTGAACAAGCTGCTTTTCCGCATAATGCATTCTGGTAGTATAACAATTACTCCAGAACTATGAGCATGATAATTTGACTCAGACATGGTTTGGCATATTACGTAAATAAGCCATTAATATTCTCTGTGCCGTACTTGCAGAGCAAACAGTCTTAACTCTCTTCAAGGTTACAGATTATTTGTGACAGTGGCCAGCAAAACAAAACAAACACATAAACAAATCATTTTTTTAAAAAGCAAGAAACAAAACGACTGGCTGTCTGGTGTAATTGTGGCATCTTAAACCCAGCCATGCAGCAAACAGACAAGGTGTGTTTTTGTTTCTGTGGCAGAGCTCCGTTCAGCACCGTTGCTTCCTTCAGGTAGGACACTTCGGAGTAATGGGTTCTGACTTGCACTCGCCACTGTCAAAATGGCTGCCCAGCCTTCTTCTTCTGTGCCAAATGATGTTGGTTACAGGATTTATGCCAACAACTTCTTCCTCTACAGGAGCCTGGCTCCTCTGATTGAGCTTGTGAATGGCACTCACAGTGTGGTATAAAAGCCATACATGCTCACAGTCTGTCACACAAGCCCTATACTCTTGCACCGTGAGGGCATTCACCCCCTATTCCGACATGTCATTAGTCAGACATCCCACTATTCAGACATACCACTATTCAGACATCCCACTACTCAGACATCCCGCTATTCAGACACTTTTTAGTACCGCTATTCCGACAGTTTTTTTGAAGGTATTGACCGTTTGTCAAGGTGCTCATGTAAACACACTTCCGCATCGCCTTCAACTTTTAATGCTAATATCTTTCAAACTAGGCGTCCAAATTAAGCGAAACATGATCGGTCAGCAGGAAGAATTATATTGCTGCTGTGGAAACTCTCAGATTGTCTTGTGATTTCAACAAAGAAATGACACGACGTGAATTTCTGTTGTGAATGCACTCATATATGTATCATGATTTTCTGTGCATGGCGATTTATTTTCGCTGCGTTTGAAGCACAGGCTTGGGATATATTGACTCTTTTGTGGCCAAATGTGTAAAACTGGACCATTGCAAGATTGTGGAAAAACTGGAGGACTGATTGGACTTTGACTACAGTCGGTTTTGCCTCCAGGGTAGGCCTTGGTTTTCAGCGTCACAATAAAACTATTCATGTCGGAAAAGCGGAATGTTTCAAAAATAGCAACATGCCCCTACTCCGACAATAGAAAAAAAAATTGTCGGAATAATGATATGTTTTTAAAAAAATGATAATGTCGCTAATCCGACAATTGGACGCTAATGTCTGACTAATGACATGTCTGAATAGCGACATGTAACCCACTGTGAGTTAGGAAAGGCTATGAGTTCAAGGAGAAATAAAAGACCAAGTGGTGCCTTATGATGTGCCATCCTCTTGGGTCGCACTGGGGTCATCTAGGAGACCCAAACCAGGTGGTCTGCAGTTGGGATCATCAACTTCAGGAAGTCATGCTGGTGCCTGCTTTTTGGCACCAGTACCTGTCATGTTTAAGTCAAAACAATCAGAACCAGGTCAAAATTGGGCACTGGCACTGTGGTGGTGAAAATAAGGTCTCGGACACCCAAATGATGTGGTCCAGGCCAGCAACAAAACTAAAAGCAACAAAGACATAGACAGCGGTAAATATAGGTGTGTAAGCTGCTTCTTTCCTTAGCATCAGAGTTCAGCAACAGGTTAGTTACAATTGTTTACATTTAAACAAGTATTAATGGCATTAGCTTTAAGTTTAAGTTCTAGGAGCATACACACACACACACACACACATATACTCCCACATGCATGCCCACATGCGCACACACACATGCACGCATGCACACACACACAAACACACACACGCACACACACACACTCACACACACACACACACACACAGCAGCAGCAGCTTCAGTTTAGCATAGCTGATGGAAACTAAAGGAGTATTTGCAGTCAGAGCCCCAAGACTGTGGATCAACCTGCCCAGAGAAATGGGGTTAGCTGAGTCAAGAGCTTTCCTTATTAGACACCATTCATAAAACACACTTATCAAGCTCTTCCTTATTCCACTGAAATTTTAATTTCTCTATAAATCATCTTTTATTTTCTTTCAAAATGTTGTTACTTTGTTACCTTGTGTATTAGTTTTTACCCACTAATAATATGTTATATAATTTAAAATCTGATCTAATTTTATGTTGATGGTGGCAATGATAAAGATTATTAAGTGTGCTTGCAGAGCACACTTATTGTTATCCCACCGTTTATTATTAAGTGTGCTTGCAGAGAACACTTATTGTTATCCCACCGTTTATTAAGTGTGCTTGCAGAGCGCACTTATTGTTATCCCACCGTTTATTATTATTCACCGCGATTTTTCAACACCAACACTTAACCTATAAACTTGATTTAAACTTTGTAAGAGAGGTCTGGGATCTGACTGTGACCTCTGTACCTCTGCAACTAGTTAATCTGTTTGAGGCAGGACAGTTTTAAAATGGTGTCAGACAGTCTATGGGATTTTGCCATACATTTCATCATCTTACTGTAAACAGGTCATGGTGCATGTCTGAAGTTTTAAATCAGAATCAGAATCAGAATCAGATTTATTGGCCAAGTATGCTTGCACATACTAGGAATTTGTCTTCAGTCCGCAGTGTCTCTCTTTTGAAAAATAAAAAAATAAAATAATAAAAATAATAAAAAATAATAAAATGAAATAAAAAAAAAGTGCAAAAAGTACAAAAATAGTAAGTGCAAAAATATAATAAAATTGATTATATATATATATATATATATATATATATATATATATATATATATATATAGTATATATGATGAAAATGAATTTAAAAGAAGAAGAAAGAGAAAAAAGTGATGAAAAAACAATGCAAAAGGGAGCAAAAGATCAAAATGATCAAAAACTGATCAAATGATCAAAACTCAACCGTTTAACCTATAAACTTAATTTAAACTTTGTAAGAGAGGTCTGGGATCTGACTGTGACCTGTGAAGTTTTGTTGCGGCAACTACTTAAACTGTTTGAAACAGGACAGTTTAAAAATGGTGAAAGAGAGGCAGGCAATACTGTGGCAGTTGCACCTGGACCAACTGCCATTTTTTAAATGTGGAATGTTCAGGAATAGAACTCTCGTGATGTCATAATACCCATGCCATGGCCTGCATAATGTTCTGCCATGGGAGTGTATTGCAGCCTATAGCAGTTATCTCTAGTAATTATCTATGTAGTCAGTGCTACTCTGTTAACCTAGCAAACGTTTGTTAGCCATTATGCTAACAATGCTAACAATGCTAACTATGCTAAAATGCAAAATAATTAACTGGGTTAAAAGTGGTACTTGGTTGACTCAGCTAGTATCCGTTAGTAGTAATGCTAACAATGTTAATAATGCTAACAATGCTAATTATGGTAACTATGCTACAATATGAAGTAATTAACTGTGCTAACAGTGTTGTGTACCTATATTAGCTGAGGCTATTTAGCCATTATGATAACAATGCTAGCAATGCTAACTATGTTAAAATGCAAAGTAATTAACTGGGTTAACAGTGTTACTTAGTTAACTCAGCTAGTATTTGGTAGCAATTAATGTTAATTATGCTAATTACAGTGTTAATTATGCTAACTATGCTAAAAATGTGAAGTAATTAACCTGTTTGTGCAGATAGCGTTCCAATGGGCCCGCAGGCGAAATTCCGGAGTTTGCTGCTCATATATGTATCCCATTTTCGAAATACAATCAAAATACCCTTATATATACCTTATGTCATGTCAGTGCTGTATGCTAAAAGAAAATTGGTCTCCGTTGTAAATCCGTTATTGAGAAATAGCCGCATTAGCTTAGCATATGTCTAACATATTAGGTAAGCTCAAATAAAGTCATAATGCCATTATTTACCTTTCAGTCATCTGGAAACTTGTGTCATTGGAATGGTAAAAACAATGCTTTATATCCTTAGTAATGTCACCGTGAAAATTAGTAGTATTTTATTTTTAGTAGTATTAGTAGTATTTTCCCCATACCACCGCGGTCTTCTCTAACTCGTCCTGACCAACAAATGCAAATGTACACGTAATGTTATACATGGATAGAAACGTGAAGATGTCCTCTATAAATTTCAAACGGTGTTTATTTGCAATCTGACAAATAATTTCCACAACGGACGCTGTTTTCACGTGTGCGCCGCGGTTGATAGCTGTAAACACAAAAGCATGGTCCAGCTTTCTTCCTTCCTGTATGCGTCAGGCTCGCCTGAAGTGATTGACACCTCTTTTAACGAATAGTACACCAACTAACGATCACGTAGAGTACTAGGTTGTCATGATTGGTCCAATGATGTCTTTACAGGGGTAATGCGTAAGCCGGCGCGCCCCGGGTGAACTCAGCGGGGGTCAATGACTCACAATGCGTACCACCTGTTAGCAGGCTAATTAGCATCTGTCAATCACCCCAGATAGCATTAGGTTAGCGGTCCACTGGTGGCCCACCAGCGGCAGAGTTGGCGGTCCAACGGCGGTACCCACTGGCGGCCCACTGGAGTTTTGCTCATCGGTTCTCTGGCGGTCCGCCGGCGGCTCAGAAGCGGCTGCACTTAAAGGGCCGCCCCTTTGCAGACATTGCTGTTTTTATAAGGTTTTATACGGTTTTTAAATACTATTTCGTCAGCATTTCCCCCACACATCTGCACATCATGGCCAGGCCTAAATGTCTGACTCTTCAGGAAGTTTATGCAGCACTTTTTGAGGACGACTTTTTTGAAAGTGGAGGCATTGATTCTGGGGATGCATTTGAGGACGGCATTGATGTCATCCTCGACATGTAAGTGACTTTATGTTTATAAATTCAGATATAAATATTGTTTCAGATTATAATGAGGTCAAAGGCGTGCAAATTAGGTACATGACATTACATTTTACTGCCACTTAGTTTGCGTTTCAATGCATGCACATACCCATACTCAAGCAGTGAAGCTGTCTAAATAGTAATGTTCAAGGTTCAGACCAACAAACTATTACAATTTTAGCCTTGCCTGTTATACATAGTATAGTGTAGTATAGTATATAACACTACTTAGCAATAGAATAGAATACAGTACAATACAATAAAATATATTATTCTTTATTGCTAAACTGAACAGCCCTTATCATGAGGCCCTTATCAATTTGTCTTGATCATATTTAATTACTTAAAACATGTAACATGTAACCATTTTTAAATATTTTTGTTCCTACAGTGCTGAACCACCAGCCCATCCTGTCCCTCTCTCACTCTTCCTCACCTCCAATGACCCTGTGGAAGGGCCCTCAGCTGCAAACAGGGCTCTGGTATAGACTGTTTTCACTTATATCCTCACAATCACTCCAAAACACAACATTTTCAATAGGTGGCTAAGTATTTAGGTGTTATATAGGTACTGAAGTTCTTGTGAATTTTAGTCTGAAATGCAGTAAAATATATTTGTACAATGCCAAAACAAACAAACAAACAAAAATATTACAATCAACCCCTTTTGCATGGTGCATTGTTTTGAGAGCTTGGAGAGGTTTTGGAGATGTTTCTGGAGAGCTTGGAACGCCTATTTGTACCCTATGCAAATGGTTGTGTTGCACCCATGTAATACCTATGTAATACTTCAAATTTTGGATTTTACTTTCCAAAACCATCTAGAATCAGGACATGTATAGAATGACCTGACAGTCTTACTAATCAGCCTTGGACTCACTGAAAACTTAAAAAAAATTAGGCGTTTTTTAGATTTTTGACATTTTATGTTATAATGGATATTTTATGAATAAAATAAACAGCTAGACATCAATATATGTCTTGGTCCTTCTGTCTTCTTTAATTTAAGCCCCCATTTAGCTATGTATCACATGTGTAACATGATATAATGAATGCTGAAGCCTATTTTTTATAAAACGTTTCCAAATATTATTGCATTCTATCTGCACAAACAGGTTAACTGTGCTTACAGTGTTGTGTAGCTATATTAGCTGAAGCTATTTAACAGTTATGCTAACATTGCTAGCAATGCTAACTATGCTAAAATACAAGCACACTTTTTGCATTTTCTGCGGGAATGCAGTCTAGTTATTATTATTATTATTATTATTATTATTATTATTATTATATTTGTTGTTATTGTAGTAGTAGTAAAAGTGTAGTAGTATTATTAGTGTAGTAGTAGTAACAGCAGTAGTAGTGATAGGCTAGCAATAGTGGTGGTAGTAGTAGCAGCAGCAGCAGCAGCAGCAGTAATACCCCCATTATGTGCTAAATCTAAAGCAGGTAAAACCAGCTCCAGACAGACAAACACAGCTGAACTGCAGCTGTAGCTACAGCTATACTAACTACCATAACAAGAAGCACTTTGGATGCCTACCTGTGCCAGAGGAGCGCAGAGAGAGGGCTTGTGAAGCATCTTCTGTGGCATGCCAGTCAGATGTAAACAGGTCAGTGAGTGATTGGGAATTGTCTCGTCAGTGGCATAATTTAGACATCGCCTCTCAGAACTTTGGAGAGTCTCTTAGACGCTGGCTGCATCATTGTGCAGTTCATTATGCTCACCCATGACAATATATTTATACACACACACACACCATGATTGACAGAAGTGGCACTAGAATAAATAACTTTTTGTTGTTTTTGTTATCAGGTTTTATTTGCATTAAGGCACATGATTGTGTATGTGTCTCTGGGTGACAGATGACTGCATGGATAGCAAACCAGAAAAGTCTCACATCTCATTGTACTTACTGTATATGCATTATGCTATGTAAACAGCACGCACATCTGGTCTCAAGTGCTTTCCTGCAGATCCAGATTTCCAAGAAAGATTCATGAACAGAAAAACATAACCTCCTTGGCGGAGGTAATAACGACAGTGAGAGAGAGACAGGGAGCGACAGAGAGAGAGAGAAAGAGAGAGAAAAAGACAAGACAAAAAAAAGTTAAGCAAAGAAAAACAGAAGCTCTTCTCTCCTCCCACAGCTTTTCCTCGTCCCTCATGGCTCCTCTGTTGCCTTTTTAGCCTCTCCGGAGGTGCAGTTGTCCCTGTTCATATTGTCCCTCTCCACTAGCTCCTTTCGCAGTGCTCAAGGACGGGCAGGGGAGCCCACAACACGACAGGCAATTACACTCACGCTCATGCCGTGCCCAGCCAAGGTCCTCCATCTCAAGGCCAAGAGGACACTCATTGCCCACTCCCATCCAGTGACCTTGCGGACTGAGAGAGAGATGGGTCTGAGAGATGCTGTGTACTTAGAACTGGAGACAAGGGGAGGAAAGTAAAGCACCTTCATTCAGGGGTAACAATGAGATATTGATGCTTGAGGTGTCAAAAGAGATAAAGCTACATTTCATTTTAAGCTCTAGCTCACAATGATGTCACCTGTGTATGTTGGCTTTGTTGAAATTATGTAATGGCAATGGCAAGTAAAGAGATGATTTAGGTTCCTTTTTCAACTCAGTCTGCAATGCACCAGGCTGGTGCAATGACACAAGCCTAAATTGAATGGCGAACTCTAAGAGATCCAGGAGAAGAATAAACCATGTTCTGCATTTACCAGTTTTGAAAATGTTGGCAATCCACACAATGACATGATTTAGTGGATGTTGGATCTTTTGATTTTCCATTTAATGTGTGTATGTGTATGTGTTTGTGTGTGCAGGGTGCAATTTATCAAAAAAAACAGAAGGAGAGAGGTTTTTTGCATGGACACCTGACTAGGCCTACCATGTTACTTAGGCAGTTGTTTTTTCCAGCAATGTTTTCCTTGAATGCTAATCTTTTGTAATCCATCAATACAATATTTTCACCGTAGGTAGTGTTGATTGCGATTCTATTCAGCAAAAAGTAAGCAGGCCTTTAAAGGTCTGAGGATTATTCCATCCCAACATTCCAAAAGGATTTCACCTGAACTTCAATGTAATTGTAAAGGTAAAGAATTCACTAAATAGCTGTCAACACTTATCGCCCTGTATATGAACACTAACCTCTATCACAACATCATCATTTCTTCTGCTATCATTCTCATAGGTTGGTGTAGTTGTTTTGTGTGCAGGTCTTGTAAAATAGGATAATATGCTGCTCTGAACACGCTCCATATTTAGCTCGGTCCTGTTTTGTATGCTGCTCAAGCTCAGACAAGTTTCCACACAAAAATGTAACAATGTTGAATATTGTGTTTGGTGAGATTAAGTGAAACATTAAGTGTAGATGCAGGGCGCAGTAGCCTAATTGCAAAGCTTACTCTGGTACTAGATGTATGGGCCCATGTTTTTAGATCGTTAGATTTTAAATAACATCAGTGAAGTTGCATTAATCGCTATAAAGGAGGCATAGTCCTTGTCCCCAGTCCCAGAGATAAAAATAATTTAGCAGAGGTACAGAATTGAAAACCAGACGAGCAGAAATCCCTCCCATCCCCCTCCTAACAATTACACCGTGTGTGTGGGGGGGGAGGCGTTATGTTATGAGAAATCAAAGGATTAAACAAAGTCCCTAATGGTATATGTATGTGCATAACTGTGGTTGTGTGTGTGTGTGTGTGTGTGTACCAGGGGTGGAAATTTACTTTGCAAAATATAAACCTTTTTCCAGCCAGTGACAAATAAATGGTAAAAATCACCAGCCATTCAACAGTAAATCATTACTTTGTGTCTGAAATCTGCCACTTTTATATTTTACTGTGTGTGAGAGAGAAAGACAAACAGACAGACAGACAGACAGAGAGAGAGAGAGAGAACATTTCTAGTGCTACTATCCACTATCGCAGCTTAAAGCCTCTCTCTTAATGATCAGGGTTCAAGCTGTTTTGAAATGTTTATGACTGTTGATCCATTATGTATGTGAACACTTCACAGAAGCTGAAGGCCTTCATCTGGAATGTGCTCAAGAACTACCTTGTAAAAGCAGCACAGACACACTACTTAAAAAATACTTTCTAAAACTATTATACAAACACTGCAGAAAACAGCCATATTCCAACTGATATGCTGAAATCAATAATGAGTGGTACTCTGCTGCGCAGTAAGGGGGAGAGAGATGGCCCAGGCCTGACTGATAAACAGGTGGAAATTAATCTTTCATTTGAGCTGGAGTTTACACCCTCTACTTCAGCAAACTTTTACTGGCTTTATTTACTCACCCCTTAATGTGATGGAAAGCACAGTCTGTCGTCAGCGGCAACCAGCCCTCGACTGCTCCTCCACTGGTGCAGCTCACGCACACACACACACACTGCACCACACACAGCCCATAATAATCAAAACAGCAGGCTGGCACTGAGTGAAGATTGATCTCTCGTTGGGCGAGTGTGATAGATGAGGTTTGCACCCACACATGCACACACACTGTATGCGGCAAACCCCTGCCACTGTCTGGCTTGGCTTGGCTTGGTTTGGCTTGGTTGGGCTCTTTCTACCCCCATATTCATTATAACATGTCCAGTCCACCATGTGCAAACCACAGGTCTACTCCTTCAGAACAGTAAACAGAATAATTTATTCCCAGAAATAACAAAACAATTATATATTTGCTTTAAGGCGAATATGCATAATTACATGTCATTAGTTTCAGTTATAAAGCAATCAGAAGTACTGATTTAGCAGCTGTTCTCAGAAGAATTGAGAGAGTTTACTTTAAATTTGAACATTTTATTGGCTAATTTGTCACCTTAGCATTCTTAAGGGAGCTATTCAATGCAGGTTAAAAATGCTACTTGCTAAGCATTAACTAGGTAGTAGTAACTGCCATTAAACTCCTAAATCACTTTCCTCTGTGTCCTAAAATGATCTGAAGTTGGTTAAGCTTGACTTTCTCTAAGTATTTTAATACAGTTTCAGTAAAACTTGTATTAGCAAAGTAATGACTGAATTGATGTGTAATCAAGAGCTACACTGAGAGGGGGGCTAAAATGTCACCCTCTATTAGCCCACAGTCAGATCCTGGGCTGATTGTTGTTGCCATATCAACACATACAGGCCCATTCATACAATACCATTAGGCAAAATGCTGTTGGTCTTTATTTAGGGAATAAATTAGAGTTAGACTGTGAGATCCATTTGCCACACAGCTTGTTTGTTGATGCTGTAGCTAAGATACGACTACGAGTAAACACAAGCTGAGTATTATTCAGGTGCTTTTTTGTTGTTTTTGCTGTGATGCTATTTTGTACCGTGCAGTGGTTCCAAACCTGGAGTACAGACCTATGCAGAGGTACTGCAGGTAGTATTTGACATAAAGAGAAGGGAGAAATACTGATGACAGTGTTCTGTTACAGTTCTTAGGCAAAATGCTGTGGTCAGATACTGTAAAGCTAGATTCTGAAGGTAAAGAGGATATTGAACCCCCCCCCCCCCCCCCCAAATTGGAACCTCTGCATAGTGAATTACCTGGTACCACAGTTCTTTCACTCTGTCTGTGTTCCTATCGAATGGCACCCTGTAGAAAGTGTTTCATGGTCATTTGGTTCTTCTTCAGTACCTGGTCTATTGTTGATATGCTGATGGAGTTGAGGTTTTGGAAGATGGCATTGTCTTGGAAGACTGCATCACAGACTAACTGTTAGATTGGACATCTGCGATGTGAGAAACTCGTCCTTCGTTTGTCAAGACCTGATTTCTCCTGTCACCTGACCTATTCACCTGACTGACATGAATTCATGACATGTTCCAAAATGTATACTATATTGTATTATATCCTTAACTAATTTTGACAATTGAGCAGACTATTCTGCATATGATGACTTATACAATGAAGTTGCGCTGACATGTTTTGAAGAGAATGACCATTACACTGAGAACCAACTAATTGGAATAGTTGGGCAAGATCTATTCATTTGGAAAATGTGCTAAATGTGGGCTGATTGTGTTAACTTTAGGTAAGTGTACATAACCATTTGCAAAGATGCACTGGACACTTGAGACATGTACAAAGCATTTGAAATTTGATGAAAGCAATGAGAAATGCCATTCTGTTGTGACAAACTGCAAGCTGGTTTGGGGATTTGCCTATGTTGTTTTTAGAATGTCATCTCAGTTTCAAAAAATGAGCCAAACCGATGGAGGAAAACTGTAAAAAACAAAATGGACATCGTGCCATGGTGTTCCATGATTATATGAATTGAGTAGATAGATAGATAGATAGATAGATAGATAGATAGATAGATAGATAGACTTTATTAATCACAAAAAGGAAATTACAATGTTGACTGCATTGTTTGGGACTTCTCAAATGTCATATGCAGATTCAGGTAACTCTGCAGTATGTCACTGGTCTGTCATCCTAACTTTGTGATACATTATGAAGGTTGTTGGATGAAAGACGAAAACGAAATCGATTTACAACCCTCCCAAGCAAGATTGTTTTTCCTGGCCTTGCCATGTCCCCTCTCTCTCTCTCTCTCTCTATTTATGTTTGTTTTGTTTTTTTTTTTGTTGAAGTTTTGATGTTTTGTGCGTGTGTGTGTGCACATTTCAAATCATTCAGGCCCTTGTCTTTGCTAGCTATGCTGTGCCGTTGTATATCTTACTGTAGGCTCTTTTATCATGCATCGTGCCATTCATCCCCTGAAGAACAGGGTCTGAGACAGGCCCTTCGCAATATGACACTATGAGTTTCATATCCCTCTCTCCAGCCCGTGTGTGTGTGTGTGTGTGTGTGTGTGTGTGTGTGTGTGTGTGTGTGTGTGTGTGTGTGTGTGTGTGTGTGTGCATCTGTGTACATATGTGTGTGTGTGTGTGTGTGTGTGTGCATGTATCTGTACATGTCTCTGTGTGTGTCTGTGTGTGTGTGTGTGTGTGTGTGTGTGGGTGGTTGTGTGGGTGGGTGTGTGTTGGTGTGGGTGGGTGGCTAGTGAGGTGGATGTGTGATAACATGATCTCTCACCACACTATGCTGTGCGCGGCTGCATTCAGACAGGCCCATAAAAGTTTTATCTGCCGAGAGGCACTTTGCCTGTCCCAGACTGTAAATCCCCAAAGACCCCACCACCTCCCCAGACTTAAGCTATAGTCTCTCTCTGTGTTTCACTGTGTGTGTGTGTGTGTGTGTGTGTGTGTGTGTGAGAGAGAGAGAGAGAGAGATAGAAAGAGTTTGTTCCTAGTGCATCTTAACACTGCATTGAATTCTACTTTCTCAGATCACCCTTAAAGGTGGTCTAGGACACTTCATGTGTTTAAGCGGAAATGCATGGACTATTGCATTTATACCAATAAACAGTGTGAGCTAGTGTGTTTAGCGGTAGTGGTCGGCAACAGGAGAAGATGATTCACTGCGAAAGTAGTACAAAATTTATTTTTAAGCTGCCGGCAGGGTACAAACAACACAAACTGAAGACATTTAACATAAATACTAGGCTTGCATAAGAAAAAGTCTACTGCAAACAATGTAGCTATACCCAAACCAGAGATCCTCTCAGGCCCTGACAAGGCTGACCAGACAAGACTGCCCATTCCCAAGCTACAGGTAATATTCACCATTACCCCTTCCCACAGGAGTTAACCAACATGTACAAAATCAATCAAATCACAGAGCACATATTTGAAATACAAAACACCTGAAATCCACATTGTCTGTGATGAACAACAGTTCAGTGTTACACAATCACAAATAATGACAAGTGTATAATACAGCGATAACACAAGTCAGACCTCATACCGGCACAAAACATCCCTCCTTACAATAGAACAATTCACTGTTATGCGCTCCTGCGCGAATAAGGAAGTGGCAGTAACCACGCTCTGTTTGGCCGCTATCAACAACAATTCAACTAAGCTCAGTAATACATTATTGTTTTTTTATTCTCTGCATATAAAACACCCCAGTTCTTGCAAGAAATCCAGACACACAGCATGACGTGCATCATGCTGTTATACTTAAAATTTCTGTTGTAAATACAAGTCAAAGGCACAATAAACGTTCAGTTTGAAACACAAGTTGTGTGCACGTTTCTGCACCATGGCACCATTGCAACTCAATGCTTGTTGTGTATTTGCTTAGGACATACCAAGTGAAGCCAAACTAACATAAAGTGTAAAAATGTTTTGTAGCACTAACATTATCCATGTCCATAATAAGTGTCCATGCTGCTCACATCGTCAAAAACAGGAACAGCAACAAAAGCTTAGCTGCCTACAGTGATTGCAAGCAAGCACACCTGTTATTTTTTCTGTCAGAGGAGCACCCAGTCTGTTGAAGCAGAAGGGATGTATGTTTATCAACATAAACTGCAAACTGTTGTCTGACTACAAGCTTTTTAAGCAGGGCACATTTTAATGTCAGGTGCATTAACATTGTCTAATTACCAAACATCCAGTCCTAGAGTAATGCCAAGTTAGGGCCTGTGCGTGTGTGTGTGTGTGTGTGTGTGTGTGTGTCTACTCCAATGACTCTAATAAGTCACTTAACACATTTTGTATATGTTAACCCTTTTCTCTTCTTAGAGTGAAGTCTACCCTTGCTGCCGTGGTGGATGGTGCCAGAACCCCCTTGACTGACTTCCATAGCTGAGAGAAATAAAGGCCCAAGGCTTTAAAGAGGGGAGAGATGTGTCAGTGCCACTAAAGGCGAGGACACGGCCTGTCAAAGCAATCCCTCTGAGGCAAAGAACATCTGACGCCTAATGTAGTCACTGCTGACATATCTCATAAGTGGAGGGAAAAGATTGTTCCTCCAAGGCCTTGGCGACAGGGAAATGAACAACCTAATAATTTTTTTTTCGCCTACTTCTGTGAGGCACCAGAAAACAATCAGAACAGTAAGAAATGGTAAGGGAGATAAAGAAGAGACAGAGAGAGGTAGATAAAGAAGAGACAGAGAGAGACAGAGAGATACAGAGAGAGGTGGGAGGAGGAAGAAAAGGGAGAAGAAATCAGGATAAAAGAAAGAAAGGAATGTAAAAGAGAGGGTAAAAGAGGGGAAAGAAAAGAGAGAGAAAAGGAGGAATAAAAACAGAGAGAGAGACCTTTTTTATGGGACATGAATGAACCAAAATAGAATAAGTGACTAGGAGTGCATCTGTTGGAGACAATGAGAGAGGCAGTGCATCGCGGGCATGTTCTCCATTGGAAAATGCAGGCAATACTTTGCGGGCCGGTTGTGCTCTGATATGGTTAATTGAAGCACATTATGAGCTGGCCTCCTGGAGGACTGTGACAGCAGGAAATGAGATTTCACATCATTTTCTGCCTTTTGTCGACTGTCTGCTTTGCACAGCAAGTCCATTACCGAAATGGAACTTATTACTTGATTAAAGAAACACATGCCCTCCTGCATGCACTCACAAGCACACACACACACAGACACACACACACACACACACACACACACATACACACACTCACACACACACACACACATACACACAAAAGGAAGTGCAGACATTTTTTTTTACCACTTTTCTCTTTTATTTTTTGTCTTTTCATTTATGTTATTCTCTTCCCCATAATTCTCCATACATGCATACAGCATCTTTTAGTCACAGGCACACTCTGTGGTATTTCATTATCTCACTTTGATCACTGGCGTAAAACCCTGTGCACGCCTCTGCACTGTGCGTGTGTGTGTGTCATAGCTGGCATTTGGGCTGTACGTGTGTGTGTGTGTGTGTGTGTGTGTGTGTGTGATTGCTGGGATAAACCCCTCCGCACGCCACTGCACTCCTGTCTCTGGGGGGCACCTGTGTGACGGGGGGGGCTCCCTTCCCAACAAGTAACACTGCACGCTCCCTTCCCAACAAGTAACACTGCATTATTCATGCTGGGAAATGGGCCATGGGTTGAGGAGGTGGTGTCGGTGTAGGTGCATGTCTGTCTGTGTGTGTGTGTGTGTGTGTTTGTGTGGGGTTGGGGGTTGTGGCATGGATGGGTCGAGGACCCGTTTCAGTGATAACCATTCTGCTAGTTTTAAACTTGCACGAGAAAGTGACGTCAAAATGACGTCAGTGTACATCTGGTGCAGTGTTTTTAAGAGTGCTTCTGGTTGTTGTGCACCTCGTGTACATGTAACTTGCGCATGAAGCAGCCCATTCAAAACAATTGGCAATGATGAGTGTGTTTTAAGCTAACTTTAGCCTAGTAACTACAAGCCTAAACATGTCTTTTCCATTTCTATAACACTGCTGATATTGCTGGAAACTCACAAGAAATGCAAACACTGACTTTGTTCAGTTATATCCACAAACCAACATAGGTGCAAGCCTGCAATTTGCTTATTTTGTCTTATCCTATCATCCTACTACCACTCATAACATCTTACAGCTGAAAAGACAGTAAATATATACGCTGACTTGAAGCTTTTGCGGATTTATCCAGTTTAACTCCCAAATCACAATGTAAACCTACAACTCAGTTTTGTTTCACTCCTCTGACATGCCAGGTTTTCCGAACTGTTTAACTACTGATGAGGAGTAGATTTGCGCCTGCGTTAAGTGCAAGTATAAAGGGTCGGGTGCATTTGTGACGTCACATTCTCACACCCACTCCGTAACATGGTGAGTATACTGGAGCCTTTATGGACGCTGGTCTGTGTTTTTTTCCCATAGCCAGATCAGCTTCTGTGTGTAAGTGTGTGTGTGTGTGTGTGTGTGTGTGTGTGTGTGTGTGTGTGTGTGTTTGTGTGTGCACATGTCTGAATGTGTATGCCTGTGTTTGTGTGTGTGTGTATGTGTGTGTCTGTTTGTGTCTATGCGTGTGTGTGTGTGTGTCTGAGTGTGTCTGTGTCTACGTGTGTGTGCACATGCCTGTGTGTGTATGCATGTCTGTGTAACGATCCATTGTGCGGTTAAAGACAGTTGAAAGGGTTTATAGTAGGCAAGGCATACACTGATCCTGAAATAACCCTGCATGTGCTGGTAGGCAGAGGAACATGGACAGACGGATGGACAGAAAAATAGCTTTACTATATATCAGATGGATAGCTTTTATTTCATTGCAGGTTTTAGTACAGAAAGAAATAGTGAAATGGCAAGAGAGCAGTGCCTGGTCATTTTACTGTGTGTGTGTGTGTGTGTGTGTGTGTGTGTGTGTGTGTGTGTGTGTGTGTGTGTGTGTGTGTGTGTGTCTGTGTCTGTGTCTGTGTGTGTCTGTGTTAAAGCCACTCAGAATGCAAATGGTTTTCACTTGTCACATTAGATTGACCCAATCTGCCATTATGTCAGCCATCCGCTCGACATCTCCTGATCTTTGTGTGTGAACTCACACACACTTACACACACACACACACACACACACAGAATCTGCAATCTGCTTTCAAGCTGGCCATCATCTCAACATCTCCTGATCTTTCCGTGTGACTCAAGAGTTCCCTTGGAAATGTCACAGGTCCGCTGATGCCTGGCTTGACACTTAGTCCTGACAGCTTCACACACACATGCCCACCCACACACACAAACACACACACACACACACACACACACACACACACGCATATTCCCACACACCCATGCGCATATGCGCTCTCTCTCTCTCTCTCTCTCTCTCTCTCACACACACACACACACACACACACGCACACACATGCATATTCCCACACATACACATACACATACACACACACACAAGCGCATATGCTCTCTCTCTCTCTCTCCCTCTCTCTCTCTCTCTCTCTCTCTCTCACACACACACACACACACATACACTTTAAAACATCTAGCTCGTTTCACTATCTCTTCTCCACAGTGAGGCTGCCAATCATGTATGTGGGCTGAGCCCCAGACCCCCACTGCTCTTGTCAATCTTTAATCAGGAGAGAGGAGAGCTGCTCTTTGTGCTCATGGCTGGGGTGGGGGGCAGCCATCCTTTATTTCCCCACTGTAATTGCCTTTGTGTGTGGGTGTGTGTGTGTGTGTGTGTATGTCTGTCTCTCTCTTTCTCTCCTCTCTGTGTTTGCATGCGTGTGTATGTGTGTGTGTGTCTGTCTGTGTGTGTATTGAAGGAGTTTGTCATAATCAAAACATGTGAGTGATATGTCATAAGTTACCAGACGTTCCCTGCTTCCCTGTTAGGTGTGCTTAAATTCCGTATTCTTACACAGTGCACTGGAAATGATTGATTGATTGATCTATAATACATGTTATTAAAAAATACATGTACTTCGGTTCTTACTGACTGTGTTCAATTTATTAGCATGAACTTCCAATCTCAACATCTTATCTGAACACACAGACGAAAAAGAACTGTTAAATATCTTTCTTTAAAATCTTCACTGCATTTTTTAAGATTAATACAGCAGCAGTAACTTGACTCATAAGAGACTGTTTAAGCATTCACAGTCATTCCATACCTTGCGACTGTCCCACTTTGGAAGGATAAAGGCAATCCAGCTGACATTTGGAGAGTCAACACAGAATTGCTGCAGGAGTCATGGAGGAGAGTTGACAGGGGGCTTTACTGGGATGGGGAAGGTGCTGGGAATTCATTATGACCTGACAGAGAGAACCAGAGAGGAGGGGCAGAGAGAGGCACTTCCCCATAAGCCAAATATCTTTACTCGGGGAAATGAATGCAAATAGTAGCAGTGTGAGAGGAATTGGGTTCACCGCTCGCAGACATGCCTTACATCATACACCGCCTGAACCTTCCACTCCACCAGCACCCTCCCTCCCAACCCTAACTTACCGCCCCCATACAGACACAGACACACAAACACAGATACAAGGAGACACATATATAGTACATACATATATAACACACACACATATACCACTGATTCTTGAAACTTTGGCAAAAACATGTCCCACCCACTTAAGTGCTCATTCTGTTAGAAACCAATAACTTAAACACAAATAAAAACACTTGAAGTTATAATCAAGGGCTTTTCTGCACATGTGTAAGTTTGATTCAAAGGTTTATACCTATTTTAATTTATTTAATCACTCTTTGTTTGCACGCCACCTATAAAACCAGCTGCCCTCAGTGATGAGCTTATCATTTAAACTTGCTTAAAAAACTAACAAATGATAATGGAACTGAATAATGTATACATCACAAGAAACTTTCATATATATTGAAATATATATGAAAAACAGCAAACAGTGAAGTTTGAACAGCATTTATTATTATTTTGTGGTTGCTCAAAATGTGTCCCACATATTCGTCACCACCGTCAGATATTTTCAAAAAAGCATTACAATCAGGCAGATATAAGGACAACTACATTTCTAAGGACCCTCTTTTTGAACCTTCAGCTATACTGCATGCAGCACCATCTCTGAAGCTCCCATAAGTTTTACTATTTTGTAAATATTTTTTGCTACTGCTACGGTCAACACCGTGTCAACACCGTCTCTTCTGTAAGAAAAATATTACTTTAGATTATAGCATTAATATGTACTTTTTAAGAAGATACATGGAGAAACTAACAACAGAGGGAAAACAAGATGGCTAATGTGAATGACTCATTCATATTATGGAAAAGAGTGGGTTTTTATCACCACCGTCAGATGTCACCACCGTCAGGTTTTGTGTCTGACAGTGGTGACATACAGTCTGACGGTGGTGACAAAAATGTCTTTATGGACTTCAGTGGCGGCTCGACAATAATTGTTGATCAGAATAAATACTACTACATCCTGTAGTGCTTCATTAACCTAAAGAATCAGTGAATAATAATAATAATAATAATCCTTGCAGAAACAATAGGGCTTCGCGCCTCTGGTGCAGGCCACAGCATGCATCTCTGGTGCTTGGGCCCTAATAATAAATATTCCTTACAGAAACAATAGGGCTTCGCCTCTCCGGTGCAGGCCACAGCCTGCAGCTCCTGTGTTCGGTCTAAGCACTCCAAAACGTTACACGGACCGAGCAGAAGCCTAGTGGTCAGTTCTGAGCTCTGCAAAAGAATTTGCATGTCTGTAACAGGTACAGGCACCCCCAGGTAAAAAAATATGACAGTATATGAATAGATAAATAATTATGACTGCTAGATAAGAGTGACAGTTATGTAAAGAGAAAAACAGAGTGTGACCAGGTCTTTTAACAGCTATGTGAAAGAGACAATAGTAACAATAGATTCTAAAGTAGTGTTTAATCAATAAATCTTTGATTAAGAAATGATTACATCATTGGTTGCAGTTATTTCATTTTAAAGTTTTTTTTTTATTACATTATTTGTAACAGGTTATTACTGTCATAGTTTAACTCTGTGGCGGTAACTTTCCACCACACTACACTCTCCGCTCAATCACCTGCCACTCCCACCTCGCTCTCATTCTATCACTACCGGAGTTTTTTTCTCAGGGGGTTACCCTGTAGTGTGTGTGGTTTGGTATGGTTTGTCTTTTAATTTTCTGTTCAGTTCAGTTTACTTTTTTTAGGCATTTACCCTAATGAGTCGCCGGCAAGTACAGCTCATGTGGGTAATTGAGTCAAGTGAAAAATTATGTCCTAAATCTCTTGCTTGACGCTGTTTTCTGTAAGCTAGAACAAGTCTAGTTGTTAAACGACTGGCTTTTCCAGTGTCCCTTGTGAATATCCATGACGTGTCAGTAAGGCACTTCTGATTGGGCAAATTCACTGTCTTTCGCTCACCTAGCTTCTGTCCACTGTTCTTCCTCTGCGATGTGGGCGTGCCACACATGGCTCTGGGCGGGGCTTACGACCTAGTGACGTATCCGCTCGTTTTGGTGAGCTTGACACTTCAATGACCAGTAAAACCATGAGGGTCGAATTTCACGTCTTGGAGTGCTGCGTGCATATACTGCTTGTTGTGACCCACCACATTGTAAATAGAGCTACTCAAAGTGTTTTTTAGCGGAAGGACCCCTTTAACTAAAAATTTCAAGTTCAGGTGTTACAGTAGCATCTTCTTTTAACATAGTGAAATTATTATGCCACCATTGGCATAATAATGCTTACCATTGTTTTCAGATGTGGTTATTTTATATAAGCTGGTGCACATTACACCATGGTTGTATGCCATAAGTGATGTGCGGAACGTGGCCTCTGCATTTGTCTCCTCAGCTTTGAGGATTGCATGGCATCTGATTACTTTTGTGTTATTAATGAGTTGGAAGAATCACTTGTAAAATACTGTTAGTACCAGTATTGTTTTTTATTATTATCATAACAGAAAGTTGTGATTAAGTGATGTTAACAAAAAATTGTGTGAGAAGTGATGTTACTTGAAATGCCACCGTTATCAGCATGTGTAGAGGGCACTACAAGACTGTTAAAGATGATGTCAGTGATGACAAAATAGTTAAATAAAGTGTTTAAATAAGATGTCATTCACCTGAGAAGGCTTTTTTTTTGGAAATATAGGTGAAAATGAGGCCACTGTCACCACGGTCAGTTCTAAGGTCACTGTCAGAAGGTGTTTTATGTATTTTAAATGAATATGCTTACAATATATGTCTGAAGTGCTGTTATTTTTTTAAAGTAATAATGATTACTAATACTAAAACATATTTGTTACATAAAAAACACCATGTGTTTAATGTAGGCTTAAAGTAAATGTTGTATGTCTCTAAATATTTTAAAGTGAGCAAACATGAAATAGTATAAAAACTTAACAAAAGTGTTTTTTTAACATTTAACAGCATATAGGTGAAGCAAGAATGACAGATAATGGTTTAAGAACCCCAGATATTTATACAACACAATGATTATAATTTTAATTATGTCTGACGGTGTTGACAAAAACAAAGTACGAATCAGAAAAACATCTATTTTCTGAAAAAAATACAAAATGGGGAGGTTGTTCCAGTACATTCCCGAATAGTCAAGACTTTGGTCTATGATTATATAATTACTTATTTTGTATTTCAACTGACTTTTTTCTTCCAAAATTAAAATCTGTTTTAGCCACATTCTCAAGAATCAGTGATACATAGATACGTAACACACACACACACACACAAAACACCTCAGTCTGCCTGTTGCCATCGACACCATTCAAAACAAAAATTGAGAGCCTCTTGAGTGACTCTTTAGGACCTCAGGAGAACTGGGGTGACTTCTTTAACGTGGGCGTGTGATGACTGCGTGAGGTAATCAAGTGGCCGTTTGCATTATGGCTGGCTGGCTGTGCACAATTATGTGTGATGATTTGCCAGAAGCTTTAGCTCACATCACGCCTGTCTGCCACTCACTGCCCCGACCCCAATATTCCCTGCTAGCACACACACACACACACACACACACACACACACACACACATACACAAACACACATAACACTTAACCCGTCTTACTCTCACCAGTATACACCTCTCCACACACACACACACAGACATGCACACACACACACACACACACACACACACACACACACACACACACTTATCAACCCGTCTTACTCTCACCAGTATACACCTCTCCACACACACACACAGACATGCACACACACACACACACACACACACACACACACATACACACACACACACACACACACACACACACACACACACACACACACACAACCCCGGTCATCTGTGAGTGGGAGAAAGCAGGTATACTGAGACAGTTTCCATGAAAAATGCATGAGCTGTAAGACAATCCCCAGAAAAGCACATGGAGAGGAGAGGAGAGTGGAGGGGAGGAGTGGAGAGAAGAAGGAAGGAGAGTAGAAAAGTAAAGATGGGGGGCGTAAGGGAAAGAGAAAGAGTGCTGAGAAGGGAGAGGAGAAGGAAAGGTAGGGGTAGAGAAGAGAGAAGAGACAAATGGAGGAGAGTAGAAAAGTTAAGAGAGAAAGGGTAGGGGGGAGAGAGGAGGACAGATGAGGAGGCAGAGGAGAGGGGAGGGGTGAAGAGCATTGTAGGGAGAGAAGAGGATTGGATGAAGAGTAGAGTGGTAAAGAGGAGGTGAGAGGAGGGACGAGGAGAGAGAAAAGGAGAGGAGAGGGGGGTTGATGAAGAGGATTACAGAGAAAGGAAAGGAGAGGGATGAGAGGATTGGAGCGAGGAAAAGGAGAGAAGGAGAGGAGAGGAGAGGTGAGGAGAAAAGGGGAGAGGGAGGGCAGGAGAGGAGAAAAGAGGGAAGAGAGGAGAAGAGATGAGTTCGATGAAGAGGAGAAAAGAGGGGAGTAGAGGACAAGGGGGGTGGAAAAAAGAAGGGGGGAGAAAAGGAGAGAAGAAGCGATGTGGAGAGGAGAGAAGATGGATGGAGAGGGGAGGGTAGAGCAAAGGAGAAGAAAAAAGAGGAGCGGAGAGGGGGGTGTGAGATAGGGAGGAGTGGGGAGAAAAGGAGATGAGAAGAGAGAGGAGGAGAGGAGAGAAGGGAGGAGAGAAGAGAGGAGATGAGAGGGGAGGAGAGGAGAGAATAGACGTTGCAAGAACAGAGAGGAGAGGAGATAAGGGAAGTGGGGAAAAGAAGAGCGAAGAGGAGAAAAGGGGGATGGGGTAAGTGCTTTGTCAGAGGCTCAATTTTCCATCAGTGATTACACTTGTTCAACGCAGACCCTGCCACACCTGAGGCCAGCAGAGGCTGCTCCGGCTGCGCTCTCTCTCTCCCTGATATTGGGTATCACTGCTCAGCCTATGGAGATGACTAAAGGAGAAAGAAAGCTAAATAATGGGAATAGGTGTAGGGATGTGTTGCTACATGTTTTTTAGACTGCTTTCTCCCTCTCTTCCTCTCTTTCTCTCTCTCTCTCCTTTTTACACACACAATAACCCACACATACACATTCTGTCTCACACACACACACAGACACACAAGTTTGCAAGGCTTTTACAGTCTTGCTCTCTCTCTGTCATCCTGAAAAATACACACCGCTGCTAAGAAGACAGGTTGTACGATAGGAAAAGGAAAGGGTTGGGGGGTGAGGGGGGCTGTGGGGTGGGGGGGGGGGGGTTGTAGAGCGTGAGCATGAGAGAAAAAAGAGGGTGAGGGAGTAGAAGAGATAGAGTCTTTGGTGAATAATGGTGAATGCTCAGTGGAGAAAAAACAGACGAGAAAAATAAAAAAAAGTCTTACAAATGCACATGGCTGGCTACTAATCTCAAACGCATAGGAGATTCTGAGAGTCCCCCAGCGCCTGTGACCATCGTCTGCTAACTAACCTGATTCATTACTGCCCAGACCGGATAGCAGCAGGACTGAGGGCCACAGGGCCACAGAGCCACAGGGCCACAGATAACAGCCCATCCTTTCACACGACAATCCTTCTGCTCTAACCTATCTATCAGTCTATCTGTCTTTCTTTCTCTTTCTCTCTGACTCTCTTCGTGTCTGTCTCTTTCTCTCTCTTTATCCCTCTCTATCTCTCTCTTAAACTCTCTCACTCTCTCTTGGTCTCTTCCACTCTCTGTCTTTTCTCTAGCTCTAACTCTCTCTATCTGTATGTGTATGTAGAAAAGACAGAACAACAGACAGAAAGAGACAGGGTAATTGATTAGTTGATTAATTATCCATTTATTTCTAACTTCTCTTTAGTAGAAGTATTGCACCATTCTCACTTTTATTGGACGTTGCTTCCTTAAAATGGTATCAGGAAATCTGCTTCCGAATGATAAATGCCCCCGGCGTTTGTCTCCATCTAAAATCTCGCTTCCCATTCCACGCCAAACCCCAGGATTAATCCCTACATAATAAATGATAACTTAACCTTGGGTGGCCGCACAGTTTGGCCAGGCCTGGGAAGCATAAATACTTGCAGCTCAATCGAAAAGATGGGACTCGAAAGGGTGTTCAGGGCCTAACGGCAAGCAGTCTAGGGTGCAATTCATTCCCCAGCCCCCAATAGCACACCACTCTGATTTATTACCATATCTCATGCATCTATTAACATGACCTCCCATCAGAGCATATGACGTTCCGTGGGCCATGGCTGTGCCATATGTGGCATGCAACGATTGTGCAGAAAAATAATAATCTGTGATGAATGCGGGGAGATGAAGGAGGAGGATTGTGCCAGGCTTCCCCTCCGCCCCCCTACCCCCCACACTCCCGCCCCTGTAAGGGAGAAAAGCGCTGACAGATGGAGATTCTGTTTGACAAGGACAAGCCCTAGGACCAATCCAGACACCCCTGATTTAGATATGGGGGGGGTGGTTATGGAGGTGGTGGTGGTGGGGGACCTGTTCACATTATAACTGAAATAGCAGCAGATTTTCATACCACATCTGTAATTGATTGGCACAGGCATGCATTTCACCAGATTGGAAGCCCTGGCTGCAAAATTAGAAAATTATAATCCTGGGCCACTAGGCAGAAACCCAGTTTTCTATCATTAAGAGGACTTGGCAAATTAAGTCTGTGGGTAAAAGGAAATGTGTCTGTTCATTTTAATGAAACACTTCCCATGAACTCAAAAAATCATATGAGCACATGCATTCATTTATAAAGTTACACATACATTAATTTATAAAACTATTAACTATTCAAAGCCTTACAGTAATTGATATAGTCATACATAGTCATGACTGTAATTATAAAACCCAGTGATGCTACTGTAAAAACTCTAAGAAAGAAAACTCTAACCCTAGAAAAGGATCATTATTGAACTGGCTTGGACAAAAAGGAGACGACAATTCCCATTAAAGGGGGGAGGGTGTAGGTATGCACTTTGCATTTTTTAAAAACAGTATATGTATTTGTTACAATCATATTTGTGAAATAGTATTATTGCTCCAGTATTATTGTATTTTTAAGCAAACAGAAACAAATAATAAATAACTAAATAAATACAGTAGGGTGTAACTAAAACCTAAACCCAGAAAGCCCATTTGTCTTGAAGTACATCTTGAAGATAGGGACAAAAACAGGATTCCCATCCTATGCTCTATTCTTCTCAAACCTCATTGTCGGACATTGTCTTGAACTAGGCCATTACACAACGCCCCAGAGATAAGTGTCGTCCTCTCTGCCAGGGTGTGTTTGTGCCTCACTGACCTCTGTGGTGGAGTCATCTGCGATGGCCGGAGTGATAGGTACCCTAGATAAGTTTTTGTCCGGAGGCCAATCATCTTGATAATAATCTCTGGGCTTCTTGTGCATCAACCAGAGAGGCGAATGAAGGTTATGTGTTACTCTGCTAGAAATACACACACCTATGTGCCTACAAGCACAGACCATAGACAGTAAAAGAAATGGACAGAGGGATAACGTTGTTTTAAATGTGACCAGATGAAGCCAGATTTTTTATTTTTCGAATTGCTCACCAGGCTACTGCACAAGCTCGAGAGCCAGCCTGGTGACGTTGGCTAACCGGAAAATGATAAACTGACTAGCAGATGCTCAAGTTTATCGTTAGATGGCATACAATAATTTTCTTAATGAGTATTTTTTTCCATGATCATAAGTATAAATCAAGCTAACTTAATCGGAAAACTAATATTGTACTTCAGGACTTGATTCTTCTTTTACTAACCTTGGTTCCAGGCAATCTTACAAGCTAACATGTCGTGGGAGCTAGCTAGTTAACATGTACATACAGTACCAGGTTAGCGAGTAGCTTAGCTTAGCCATCCTTTTTTGGACTTCACTTGCATCAAATAGTAAAGATCCATAAAGATAACGACCCCTCTTACATAGATGATTATGAAGGCTCAGTCAGCATGGAGGAGAAAGCAGGAACAAGGCTTTATTCTTGCATTGATGCATCAATGGAGAGACAGAAGTTTCTCTGGTGTTGTTCAGTCATATCTCTAACTTATCCAAAGATTTACAACCAGTAAATAGAAGGTCAACAGGGGGTGTAACCCCTTAGACCCACCCTAAATTAATATGCTGTCACGGTTCAAGGAGTGGGAGCCCAGATGCAGCACGCACACAACAGAGGTCCAGGGTATAGAGGATTTATTAACACAGGGAAGTTGACTAAAAAAAACACTGAGAGGGGGGCTCGGGAGGACACGGAAAACTAGATTACAAAACACTGAGAGGGGAGCTCGGGAGGACACGGGAAACTAGATTACAAAAACACTGAGAGGGGGAACACTAAGAGGGGAACTACAAACCAAAGATACCCACGAGGGGGAAAACAGAAAATACAATTAACACAAAGAACAAAACTTCAAGAAGTTACAAGACTTACAACACTCGGGTCAGGATCCGGCACAGAAGACACAGACTTACACACAGTTTAGACAATGACGCAGCACAGGACAATGAGAACACAGGGTTTAAATACAGAGGGGCCAATTACAAGGGGACACATGATTGGGCAAAACACAACAGGGCACAGGTGGGGGACAACGAGGCAACAAGCAAGGCTAACAAGACAATTAACTAGAACAGGGTAACAGAGACAAGTAAACGAGATACAAACGAGGCAGCAGGGCAGGTGTAGGCAAAGGGCGAGAGGGAGAGAGAGAGACCCAGAGAGAGAGAGAGAGAGAGACAGACAACCAAGGGGCAAACAAAAGCACAAGTGAAAACAAGAAACAAAACAGGACACAGGAGCAAGGGCTAGGGAAAACAGTGACGAAACGAAACACACAAAACGCCGATCCTGACAGTATCCCCCCCCTAAGGGACGGCTTCCAGACGTCCCACAAAGTCCTCAGAATCAACAGAGCAGAAGAGAGGGGGGCGTCTGGAGCGGGAGAACCGGCAGGGTTGGGCACAAAACTCGGGGGAACAAAACAGAGAGAGGGGACGCGGGTTTGGGAGACAGAGCTGGGAAAGACTCAGACAGAACACTCTGGCTCGGGGGAACAGGAGGGCTCGGGCTGGGGAGAAAAGGAGGAGGACTCGGGCTCGGGAAGGGAGGAGGGCTCGGGCAGGGAGGAGGGCTCGGGCTCAGGCTTGGGACAAGAGAAAGGCTCGGGCTTGGGAGAACAAGAGGCTTGGGGAGGATATACAGGAACAAACACAGGTACTTTAACAGGGATGGAGATGGGAATGGTGACGGGAACACTAACAGGGACAAAAACGGGGACAGGCACAGTCACAGTGATGTTGGAGGACACAGGCACGGAGTTGCGCAGACAATGACTGGGAACACAGGTGGGGACAGGGATGGACACACGAGTGGGCACCTGAACACAGACGGGAACAGACACTGGGATTGTGATGGGTAGGGTCACAGTAACAGTCACAGGAATAGGAATAAGGAGGGGCTTACAAAAAACTGGGCAAGGACGTGGAGGAGTGGGGGTAGGTTGGGACACAGGGGGCGGAGCACATGTGGACACAGGGGGTCGAGTGGACGAAGATTGAAGGATAGGCCGGGGTGCAGGCGCAGGGGTCAGGAGACATTTGGAGGCGGGAGCAAGAGGTGCAGGGCTCTGGGAGGCGGGAGCAAGGGGTGCCGGACTCTGGGAGGCGGGAGCAAGGGGTGCCGGACTCTGGGAGGCGGGAGCAAGGGGTGCCGGACTCTGGGAGGCGGGAGCAAGGGGTGCCGGACTCTGGGAGGCGGGAGCAAGGGGTGCCGGACTCTGGGAGGCGGGAGCAAGGGGTGCCGGACTCTGGGAGGCGGGAGCAAGGGGTGCCGGACTCTGGGAGGCGGGAGCAAGGGGTGCCGGACTCTGGGAGGCGGGAGCAAGGGGTGCCGGACTCTGGGAGGCGGGAGCAAGGGGTGCCGGACTCTGGGAGGCGGGAGCAAGGGGTGCGGGACTCTGGGAGGCGGGAGCAAGGGGTGCGGGACTCTGGGAGGCGGGAGCAAGGGGTGCGGGACTCTGGGAGGCGGGAGCAAGGGGTGCGGGACTCTGGGAGGCGGGAGCAAGGGGTGCGGGACTCTGGGAGGCGGGAGCAGGAAGTGCAGGACTCTGGGAGGCGGGAGCAGGAGGTGCGGGACTCTGGGAGGCGGGAGCAGGAAGTGCGGGACTCTGGGAGGCGGGAGCAGGAGGTGCGGGACTCTGGGAGGCGGGAGCAGGAGGTGCGGGACTCTGGGAGGCGGGAGCAGGAGGTGCGGGACTCTGGGAGGCGGGAGCAGGAGGTGCGGGACTCTGGGAGGCGGGAGCAGGAGGTGCGGGACTCTGGGAGGCGGGAGCAGGAAGTGCAGGACACCTCGAGGCAGGTGCCTGGGTCGGGAGACACTTGGAAATGGGACCAGGAGGAGAGTGGATGTCATCCACTTGAGAGGGGGTGGCGACCTCGGAACTGGGGTTGTTGCCATCTTGACAGGGGGCGTCGCCATCTTGAGAGGGCGGCGACCTCGGGGCAGGGGGCGTCGACCACTGGCGAGTGGGCGTCGACCTCGGGGCAGTGGGCGTCAACCACCGATGAGTGGGCGTCGACCTCGGGACAGGGGGCGTCAACCACCGGCGAGGGGGCGTCGACCTCGGGACAGGGGGCGTCAACCACCGGTGAGCGGGCGTCGACCTCGGGACAGGGGGCGTCGACCACTGACGAGGGGGCGTCGACCTCAGGACAGGGGGTGTCGCCAACCTGGGAGAGGGCGTCGCCATCCTGAGGGAGGGCGTCGACCTCGGCACTGGGGGCGTCGACCACCGGCGAGGGGGCGTTGACCTCGGGACAGGGGGTGTCGACCACCGGCGAGGGGGCGTCGACCTCGGGACAGGGGGTGTCGACCACCGGCGAGGGGGCGTCGACCTCGGGACAGGGGGCGTCGCCGACTGGGCAGGGGCCGGCGCCAACTCCACAGACAGGCAAGGTTGAGCACTGCATGGGTAAGGCTGGAGAGGCAGGTGAATCCGGTGGCCCCTTGGGAATAGGCGGGCCAATCGGGTCAGGCGGGTCCAGCTCGGGATCAGGGTTGTCAACAGCCAGGGGTCCCAGTCCAGGGGGCTCGACAGCGCTCTTGGGGGTCGGTTCGGGAGGGGGCGCGGCGGCGGGTCCTGCACTCTGGGGTTCCCATGCAGGAATAGGTGAGACGACATCGTCCACCTTGGGGTACGGCTCTGGGGCAGGCACCGCAATAGCGGCGTTCGCCTTGGGGTCCGGTTCATGGGCGGGCGCAGCTACGGCGTCATCCGTCTTGGGGTCCGGTTCATGGGCAGGCACGGCAACATCTTCTACCTGGGGGTCCGGGGCTCTGGGAGATGCAGCGACAGCATCTGTCTGGGGGTCCCAGGCTCTGGGTGTGGCGGTGGCGTCTCCCACCTTCTGGGGTTCGGGCTCGGAAGGGGGTGGCGTGTCGGCCATGTCGGAGTCCTCTGTTGGGACAACAACACCCAGCTCCTCCCGTCTCAGCTGGGCCAGTAGGTTGGCCTCCGACTCTTTCCTCTCCTCCAAGACACTTGCCAACCCAGCGAATGGGAGAAGCCATGGCTTCTTCTGAAGAACGTCTACGACTATCCTGGTGGCCACTAACCTCCTCTTCACTTTGCCTCTGTCCATGACCGGACAAAGCCTCCTGAAGAGCAGGTAGAAGTCCACCAAGTCTTGTCGGACGGCACATGGTTCTGGCTGGGTGGCTGGAGGGGAGGGTGCTGGCAGTTGAGTTGGGTGAAGAGCCGCGTAGCCGATATGAAGAGAACCGGGGACCGAACCGGCCAGCTCGGCCAGGCATGCTGCTGGGCTCCTTGGTGGCTGCGTCATACTGTCACGGTTCAAGGAGTGGGAGCCCAGATGCAGCACGCACACAACAGAGGTCCAGGGTATAGAGGATTTATTATTTATTCCCACGAGGGGGAAATTATTTATTATTTATTCCCACGAGGGGGAAAACAGAAAATACAATTAACACAAAGAACAAAACTTCAAGAAGTTACAAGACTTACAACACTCGGGTCAGGATCCGGCACAGAAGACACAGACTTACACGCAGTTTAGACAATGACACAGCACAGGACAATGAGAACACAGGGTTTAAATACAGAGGGGCCAATTACAAGGGGACACATGATTGGGCAAAACACAACAGGGCACAGGTGGGGGACAACGAGGCAACAAGCAAGGCTAACAAGACAATTAACTAGAACAGGGTAACAGAGACAAGTAAACGAGATACAAACGAGGCAGCAGGGCAGGTGTAGGCAAAGGGCGAGAGGGAGAGAGAGAGACCCAGAGAGAGAGAGAGACCCAGAGAGAGAGACACACAGAGAGAGAGAGAGACACAGAGAGAGACAGACAACCAAGGGGCAAACAAAAGCACAAGTGAAAACAAGAAACAAAACAGGACACAGGAGCAAGGGCTAGGAAAAACAGTGACGAAACGAAACACACAAAACGCCGATCCTGACATATGCATTAGACAACTGTATGTGGCAAGGCTCTTTGTTCTCCTACAATTTGGCGGGAATGAGTGAGCTCCTTCCAGGTGTGAACCAGGAATATGACACGTCTGGAGACAGCCAAATGAATGGGACAGACCATCCAGCTGAGAATACACATCCAACACTTCACCTCTGGAGGAAGACACAGATATGGCCAGCACTTAGCAAAGTGTCTTACAGAGCTCTGATTGTGATAATAAGAGTTACAAAATAACAGGAATATAAATAATAATAAAGAAATGTGTCATTAAAATGTAACCTTAAAAAATGTTATGTACAATGTCCTTATTATTATTCAGATTCCTTCAATAGAAGGTCAACAGGGGGTGTAACCTAAATGAATATGCATTAGACAACTGTATGTGACAAGGCTCTTTGTTTGACTTGGCGGGAATGAGCTCTTTGTTTGACTTGGCGGGAATGAGGAGTCCCTTCCAGGTGTGACCCAGGGATGTGACACATCTTCAGATGGGCGAATGAATGGGACAGACAATCAAGGCTGACAATACACATCCAACACTTCACCTCTGGAGGCAGACACAGATATGGCCAGCACTTAGGAAAGTGTCTTACACAGCTCTGATTGTGATAATAAGAGTTACAAAATAACAGGAATATAAATAATAATAAAGAAATGTGTCATTAAAATGTAACCTTAAAAATTTTATGTACAATGTCCTTATTATTATTCAGATTCCTTCACAGGCATACTGACCTCATATCTGGTCATAGACATACTCACAAAGTGGCCACTAGAGTATTGCACATGTAACGGTGTATAAAAACAAAAGTTTACTTTCCTTTCTCTTTTTCTTTTAAATTTCACCAATTCATGATTTGTTTGTACTTGTATGTTATTTTACTGTATTACACTGAGAATGTGAACCTGTACTGCCTCTTTAAGAGATGTACTTTTGTTCTGTTGCTCTCTCGGGTTTTTCCTCAGTCTGCAATTGCTTAACTGAGGAAAGGTATGCTTTCATTGTTTCATTGGGAGATCATAAAAGTATATATTTTTAGTTCTAAACCGATACAGATGTTTAATAATGCAAAGACAAACAGGTAGACAAAAACAGTGACCATGCAGCTTAGGATACACAGTGTATTTTGTATGCATTTCTGTGTGGTTTTCAGTATGTTTTCCTTTGCTAACAAGCTACTCAGGTGTATATGAAGACTGAATGCCACAGCTTTCCTTTTTTGTTTTATGTTGCTATGTACAGGTATGTTGAACTCAGTGTATCTTCATTATATAATGGTTACTTGGTTGCTGATTTCATTTTTAACATGTACTGCTATTTGTACAGTGAGGTTTTCGTCTTGATTTGCATGCAGACCTAGCATGTGCACTGTTAGCTCAGTCTGCAATTGCTGAACTGAGAAAAGACTATTCCCGTGTGTATAAAGATTGTATGTCACAGCTTTTCTTTTTTGTTTTATGTTGCTACATACAGATACACTGCTTCACTGTTGAAATAAAGTAACCAGTAAACCAGTACCTGGCCATTCCTTACTTCCAGTGCAGACACACACTCACACAACTCAAGCAGAGGACCGCCAGACAGACTAGCCACGGTCATAGTAACCCCACAGAGGAAGCAGTAAAGTACTGTGTGTGTTTGTGTGTGTGCGTGTGTGTGCAGGTGTCACACAGGTGAGCATTATACTGTATGTGTCTTGTCTATACTCTGTTTTAACTGACTGTTTTAGCTGAAACAACAGTAAAAACCACTTGATTTGACTTACTAGGGTATTCGAGACTACCCAGAGTCATACTCAAACCACAGAGAAAGCAGTAAAGTACTGCAAACTGGCCAAAGGCATACACACTCTTCAGGCACACTCACCTCATAAAATACGCAGTAGAGCACCACAGACTGGTCACAGCTGGCCTTTAGAGGCTGGCCACCTGGGCCCTCCCTGCAGGCCTCTCATTCCACACAGCAGGGGCTCCATTTGCACGTAAATTGGTGGCAGATTAATTAAATGGCTTATCCCCCCAGCAAGTCCCATCAGGCAGGGGATTTCTCTAGTTGTGAGGGAAGCTCAAGGATCTGTCAGGAGAGAGGAGGGAGAAGAGAAGAGAAGAGAAGAGAAGAGAAGAGAAGAGAAGAGAAGAGAAGAGGAGAGGAGAGAAGAGAAGGCTGAGTAAGGTAGGGGAGAGGAGGGTGTAGAAGAGAACAGAAAAGAAGACGTGAGGAGAGGAGAGAAGAAAAGCATTCTTAAGACAGGCTGTCCACCAACAGAAGCAATTATAGTGGCAATACCACAAGGCAGTAGTGGGTCTTTTTTATCAACCTCTCTATCTATTTACTAGGCAGACTGTTGGCTAGTCCCATTGCTTGTGTCAACTGTTAACTAAGGGCATTTCTTGATTTTTGGAGAATTGTATTTCATTATTATGCTGGTATTATTATGTCAAACAATATCATCCAGTGTCATCCCAGTATCTACTGACATTATAATTATCGCCACTACATAGTCTTAGGGGGCTTTCACACCAACATGAGTTGGTGCGCACCAAACGGCCCATTCGAACCAAAAGCTCTTAGTTCGGTTCGATTTCGTTGGTGTGAAAGCATCAATCGCACTCGGGTCCGCACTAAATCAAGCGGACCGAGACCTCCAAAAAGAGGTGGTCTCGGTTCGCTTGACTCCGCACCAAATGTCAGACTCTGGTGCGGTTCCTCTGGTGAGAACACAAACTGGGTCCAAACCATAAACTGTAGGTCCAAACTACCTGTTCGAAATGCATTAGGGGTAGGGATACAAATTATTTCATTTCCTGTTTACGATAAGTGGTAAAGACGACATGAAATTGAAATATCTGAAGCAATTATACTACTACTGTGGCCAGTGGCGGTTCTATAGTGTTTTATGCCCCGGGCGAGACCACCTCTCAGCTGACTGTGGCCTAATAATAATTCAGATGGAATGCCTAGGCTATCATAAATGAGGAAGGCTAGGTAATACACAGGATCAGCTAGCACACACAGCTGGCTATAATACTTTAATAACTCAAACAGGCTAGGCTAATAATTCATTCATTTTATTTATTCAGTCATTTTACATGTAGACGCATTTAGGCCTACTGTTACAGATTCTGCAGTAAAAGCCTACCTTGTGGGTCTTTGGAGTAATCTTCGTTGCATAGCAAGCATAACTACATTCCTGAAAATAGCGCGTTTCTGCCTGAAATGACGCGCTATTCGTCTTCGGTGGCTCCAGTGCATCAGCACATTGTTTTCCAGGCGCAGCCGCGACTCGCTCACAAATTGGATATTTTGGCCAAAAAAAAAAAAAAAAATGGCCAATGCAAAGAATATAATAAGCAATGTCGCTCCATTTTGGGTTAAAATTGGCGCTTATTTCTACTGGAAGATAAATGAAACATCAAACGGACCAACTTTGGTTCGTTTGCTGGTGTGAAAGCGGACCGCACTGGAGTCTACATAAAACATAGTAACAATTTTATTGCCTGCTGCAGATCAAATAGTGGTGTGAAAGCGCCCTTAGACCATATTGGGTGCCTTGGGCACTGACCCACACTAAGGACATCATTGTAACATTGCTTCCCTGTATTATATAAACTATATGGAAGAAGCAGTCACAAGAAGATGAGTCACCTCACCTACATGTCCTATTTACATACACACGCAAACACACACACACACACACACACACACACACCACTTCAATAATTTACTACAGCCCTCTGACATTTCTGCAATTACATGGCAGTGCAGGAGGTTTTCTGATTGCTTATCACTGGTGCAGCTCTTGAGTGTGGCATTCCGCTGAAGAGTGTTCTGGAATGTGCAAAGGTTTTGACCACTGACAGATGTCTCCACAGCATCTCAATGAGGCACTGCTTCTCTGGTGCACTTGTTGTTCTTGGCATGGCCATTCTCAGCTGACTTACCATCTAGCCCAGTTCAAGGCACGAACAGACCGCAGAGAAGGCTGTCAGTGTTTTCAGCCCATACTATTTGTAGGACATTGATGAGGATAGCAATCCAGCAGACAGCGATACATACACACACACACACACACACACACATGGAGGAAGAGAAAGAGGAAGACAGAGAGAAAGAGGCAGAGAGAGAGAGAAAGAAAGAAAGAAAGAAAGAAAGAAAAGTCTTTCCTACAGACTACCAGCGCCACTGGCAAATGACTAACAAAATATAATTTAAGACTTGCAGTAAACAGTTTAGGCAACTGGTTTTCATGCCAAGGCAAATTAGACACAAAAGGAGCGGAGCATGGATGTGTAATAAGCATTTAGCTCATTACCATGTGTATCAGTGCGGCTGCTCAATTGCTGCTAAATTATTAACTGACTGCAGTGAGTTCACTGGGCTGGCAGCATCATTTGGGTGTGTGAATATCGATTAGAATGAATATTCAAAACTAGTGTTTGCCGAGGCATCGGATGGACGCTCTAATCATTTTATTCCCAAACCCCAGCAGCCATGCTTGGGTTTGGCAATTTTTTTTCTCTCTCTCTCTGTTTCTCTCTCTCTCTCTGTCACCTTTCCAAGTACATATGTATACTCTCTCACTCTTCTTAAACTGTCTGAAGCAAATTTCTCCAACTCTTCCAGTCTTTGTCTGTCTATGTCTTCCCATGCATGTATTATTTGTTCATCCTCCCCATCCACCTACACTTTTATCTGTGTCCATATCTATCTCTTTTTCTGTCTATCTCCCTCTCTTTGCCATGCTCTCTCTCTCATTTTCTGCTTCTGTCAACTTCTCCCTCACTCTGGGTTACCAAGAGCTAAGTAATTTGTGTCCTTTGTAGAATAGGCAGTTAGTTAGCAACATTTTTAGTTTTAAATATGACCAACACTAAGCAACAAGAGTGGTAGTAGCTTTGCGTACACAGTGTGTATATATATATATATATATATACTATATATATATATATATATATATATATATATGTATATATATATATATAGGTTGTTCTCCCCTTCCACAGTCTACATCTTAGAGAAAGGCATTTATTCCATGCCACAGGCCATAGCACAACTTCTTTATGGTGGCCCACTTCATGCAGCAATAATCATCTTAACTGGCATCTAAATGTGCATCTGAAAGTATCTATCTCTCTGTCTTTCTCTCTCTGCACTCCTCCCAACCCCCCCGCACGCTCTCTCGCTCTCTGAACACTGCAGTGCTATCGTTCCCGGTCTTGGCATTTACGATGTGGATTGGCTTGCCACATGGTGGATTTGTGGACTCAGAGTGAAAAATTGAGATGGAGTGAGGGGGTGGAGGGGGGTCTGGGGTCTGGTCACATGGCCTGCAGGCCGAGTTGCAAATCACTGGAATTGATTCCCCCAGCCCACCACATGCACGCACAAACACACGCACACACACACACACACACGCACACACACACTCTCTCTCTCTCACCCCTTCTGAACTGGCGTCAGTTTGATTTTCTCATAATTACTTCTCCAAAGCCATGCGGCTCTTGGAGACTCAGAGCAGGAATTGCCATTGTCAAAGTGCTGCAGACACACAGTTATTTACAGGCTGCGCCAAACCCATTGTGTATGTGGATTAGCAAGTCAAGGCCTTGTTTTGTGGATTGTTCAACTAAGTCTTGTTTGGTTTTGGTGGCAAATTACATGTGACATACACACACTACTGAATAAACAATGTGGCAGTGTACTTGTAAATCTGTCAAAGAGAAACGGGGGGATTAGTCTTTCAAAAATGACCTTTCGAACTAGCTGAATTTTCAAATTAACACTAAACCACAGCGAGAGTGTATTGTTTGTGTTTTCAAACCCATTTTCTTTCTTCTGTACTTAATGTTCTTATACTATATGTACAAAATGCAATTGGAAGAGTGCATTGGAAATTTTGAATGGCAACATTATAACTGGGATTGGGGTGGAGACATGCTATCCAGTGAACTAAAAACCAGGGCGCTCTGCTCTCCTTGGGCCCTGAGGAGGGCTTATTAACGTAGCCTACTTATCACACAGCTACCAGCTAGCTATCGTTACTCGAGACAACTTACCTGTCACTTTCAGCCATTTCATTCCGTGGCAGGACCAACAGTTGAAACTTGTTTTATTTCTTGGTTTTGTATCAACATGATTTTTCATGGTCATGTCATTGTCTTTACACCGTCATGAATGTGACTTTGCCTGTCATTACACCATCATGAATGTGTCATAAACATTTTCTTAAAGTGGTACACTTTGGACTACTCATTAATATGTCATTACGTGTTACTACACCATAAGCTCCTTTACTAACACCAACATGAATGTGTTACTGCCCTTCTTCACACCATGAATGTCACTGCCTGTCATTACACCATCATGAATGTGACTTTGCCTGTCATGACATCATTATGAATGGGTCATCAACATTTTCTTTGAGCTCAAGTAAAGTGGTATACCTTGGACTACTCATTAATGTCATTAAGTGTTACTACACCATAAGATCCTTTACTAACACCAACATGAAGGTAGTCTCACCTGGTATGACGTTGACTTTTACAATTTGGACAATTAATATGTCATTACATGTTACACTGGCAAATCCTTTTAAGCACATTAACAACACACAAGTCAAGTAGGAGTACATTTAGTTGTTTTATCACCTATTGTCCTTTATTACAATATTATATACTATTACAAAAAGACTTTTGCCTAGAATTTCAATGTTCGTGTCAATAACATTGGAAAAGGGCAACTTGTCTTTTAGTTGACAGTCTTTCTGTTTCAACAACTTCCTTAAACAAACATGAAATATTTCAGTTTTATATTTCTGCCATGCACGCTCAATATGTTGAGTGTGAGCACCAGTCTCTGGGTCAACAAAGTTCCTTTTATGGCAGACAGAAAACTGTTAATATCCATGCTGGCCCTTATATGCACATTGTTCATCTGTGACGATTGATGTCCTGGGTCTTACGTGTTGCAAAATGCGGCCGATAAGGGTCTTCCTATGTATCTAAGCTTTTATTCAACATTTATATACAAAACGTATGGATAAAGACTTTAAATGGCCCAGATTCACCTCTCTTGTTTTTAATCATTTGTTAATATTGTGATATGCAACACATCTACAAAGCTAACTACATCCCATCTGAAGTGGAAACATGTTCTCATATACAAACAATTATCTTAATACCTGTAATTCAGTCTTACCTTTTACAAATGATCTATTAGTGTTTACAATTTATTTACAAAGTGTTTTGCATCCCCTAATCTAAAGTGAAGACATGCCCTTATATTGAAACATTACTTCACTTTGTGTAACTCAGTGTACTTTTTACAAATGATCTACTAGCGTTAACAATGTATTTACAAAGTGTTCTGCATCCCCTAATCTAAAATGGAAATACAGTACATCATCATATACAAGCACTTCAGTCACTATGTGTAACACACAATTACCTCTTACTAATTATCTGTTAATGTTTACAACTTATTTACAAAACTTTTTGCATCCCCTAAGCTGAAGTGGAAGCATCCCGGTAAAGCATTTCATTCCAAACTTGTTGCATTCCAATAGAACTGCAATAGAAATGTAACAATTCCAGTCCCTCAACAGTGATATAAATCTGTGAACACACTACATTTTCACAGACACTGTAGACGTTGGACAATTTCAAAAATACAAGTATCACCTACTGGGTTATAAAAGTGCCTAAATAACAGAGACGTATTGCATTAACAGTAATTTTATTGAATGCCAAAAAATACATTTTAACCAAGGCCTCCACAGGCCATGTTGAAACACACAAATAAGAATAACAACATAATGTTAAAAAGCACACCTCCACAGGCCATGTTGAAAGACAAAATTAACAATTAACAATCATAATAAGGTTAAAAAAAGTACACCTCAGTTAGATGGCCAAGTTGATTAATTATTACACAGAACAAGTTGAAAGAATAATAACGTTTATGTTCAAAAACAACAAGAAATAGTCAGAAATACGAATCAAAGAAAAGCATAAAAGACACCAACAATAGTTGGATAACCTCAAGAAAAGTCAACACCTCAAGCTCAAATTAAATTCAACATCAATTGACTAACTACTTACTTTTTATTGGAAGGAGTTGCCCACTTTTCTTTTGGTTTTCCACCTCTTGTATCAGAGTAGGGTCATTTTGAATGACATCTCTGCACTTTTTTATGAATCACATCAGCTTATCTCCATGGCAATAGCTCCTCAAACTTGGTAGAAGAGACAACAGACACTTCTACAATCGCTGCTTCTGAACAAATTGTGTTCCTGTCAAGTCCCACTGATCTGTCGGATGCTTGCATGTTTTTTTCCTCTTCGGAAGGCCTGTTGCACTTTTTTATAGTGTTTGATGATGTCCTCTGGTGTTGTGGCTTACACAACACAAAAGACAGTGAATGAGTTACGTAGTTCAGCATCTTTTTTTTTTCTTGGCCTGGTCAAGCAGTTTTTTTGCAGTCGGGGCTGTCAGTGCTAACATGACAGAAATAGAAGGAGACAAAATGTCAAGAGTTTATCTTAAACCAGTACATATTGCTATTCAAACATGAAATAAATAACACTGATAGCCTAGTAGTTTACGGCAGCTAGCATGCTATCTGACCCACTTTTTAAACCCGCCGGTTATAATCTTGATTTCATGGCAAATAACCCTTATCAAAAAATCCTTAAGGAATCCAATAGGGTGAATCCTGTAGGATCTCTATCAGATTTTGGAACCGTAATCCTACAGGAATCCAATAGGAAACAGCCTAAAGGATTCCTATAGGATTCTGCTCACTGCATTTCTGTAGGATTCCTGTAGGATTTTGGTTCCAAAATCTGATAGAAACAGTCCAATTTCCAATAGGATTTTGTCCCATAAAAAAACAATGTATTTTTTTTTATGGGACAAAATCCTACAGGAATCCTATAGGAATCCAGTGGGCAGAATCCTATAGGAGTTCTATAGGGTGTTACTAAATGAAATCCAACCAATTTTCTATAACGCAAGACAATGGGATGGAAAGGAATGACACCAATACTTGGTATTGGTGCATTTACTAATAACAAATAACATGGCAAACAAGTTACTGAAAAAAATCAACATTATAAAACATCAATTACATTAAATAGCTGCTTGTTGCCATCACACAAGAATGAGAGGACAACAAAAGTGCATTTAAGGACATTTATTTACTTATAGTTTACATTTACATTTCAATTACAAATAATTACTTTTTTTTTTTTTGCTACATTTTCTGCTGCTTGCGCCTCTTCTCCATCTTCTCTTCATCTGCACATTTCTGGGAAATGGCCCTCCTAACCTCGCCCTGGTTCACCCCAAATCGTTGGCATATGTAATCTGTAGGGAAAGGGAAAAAAAAACAGCGTATGAATATTAATGGGCCTTAGATGGCTGAATTTAGTTTGGCCCATAACTTTTAAACAGCGGCATGGATTGCAACCAAATTCTATTACATTGTGATTGAGGGAGGAAAAAAATTAACTCACTTATGATGTCACTGACGTTGGCGACATTCAGTTGTGGCTTTGCTGGCTTGTTGGCGAAGGCGTTGGACTGCCTGCCTGTGTATGAATGCGTCCTCAGAATAGCTCGCCCAAACACGGCCAACAGCAGGTCCTTCGTTGCCTTTTGCGGATTGCTCCACTTTATACTGTGAAACTGCTGCTGTGTAATGGTTGTCGATGGTCCAATGTGCACCTGTGTGAATACAGGTTGTTTTTTTTTTTTGTTACAAAATGGTTACCATTACCTCTTGTTTATCATCACACAAAATTACACAGACCTAGACAGCATTATCTGTACATATCTTTATACAGCAGAAAGTAGCTATTAACATTATGGATGGTGCGCCGGGTGCTGCAGACTGTGGCCCAAATGTTGGTGGCTGTGGCTGAGATGTTGGTGGCTGCGGCCCGGGTGCTGGTGGCTGCGGCCCGGGTGCTGGTGGCTGCGGCCCAGGTGCTGGTAGCTGCGGTCCGGGTGCTGGTAGCTGCGGTCCGGGTGCTGGTAGCTGCGGCCCGGATGTTGGTGGCTGCGGCCCGGGTGCTGGTGGCTGTGGCCTGGGTGCTGGTGAATGCAGCCTGGGTAGGCCTACTGGTGGGTGAGCCACAAGTGCTGGTGGCTGTGGTCCTTGTTGTTGGGACCGGCCTGATCAGAAAGACCAAAACAACAGTGATTGTAGAAATGCTAATGAAGAAAACATGACACCACATAGGTTTTAGTGTGATTAGTCTTACTTGAAATGATGTGGTTCTCCAGCCTGCTGATCCTATAGTTCATGTCAACCAACAAAGTGTAGACATCATTTAACTGTTCAGACAGTTTATGGAGGCCTGTTGTAGCTGACTCCTGAAATGAAAAAAAAAAAAAACAAACAAAAAAAACACGATTGGCCTGATGTATTTGTAAAAAATGCCGATTGAGGTCTAAGAAATTTGCCCTGTCCAGCACACATTAGGAAACACTGCAGACAATAACCATGACACACAAACATTTACATTCAGCTGCTGAGAACCAATGGACTTTACTTACAGAATCACCGGTGGCACTTCCCTCTCTGGCCTGTTGTGTGAAGAGGGGGACAGAACCAAATCAGGAAACAATAACCATGACACACAAACATTTACATTCAGCTGAGAACCATATGACTTTACTTACAGAATCACCGGCGGCGCTTCCCTGTCCAGCCTGTTGTGTGAGGAGGGTGACAGAACCAACACACATTAGGAAACACTGCAGACAATAACCATGACACACAAACATTCAGCTATGAGAACCATGGGACTTTACTTACAGAATCACTGGCGGCGTTTCCCTGTCCAGCCTGTTGTGTGAGGAGGGGGACAGAACCAACACACATTAGGGAACTATAACCATGACACAAACATTCAGCCATGAGAACCATGAGACTTTACTTACAGAATCACTGGCGGCACTTCCTTGTCCAGCCTGTTGTGTGAAGAGGGGGACAGAACCAACACACATTAGCAAGCACTGCAGACAATAACCATGACCCACAAACACTGCAGAAGAGAACCATAGCGCACACGTGTACATGAAATAAAAAATGCTTGTATACTTACATGGTATTCCATTAAAATTTTCCTAGAAAAAGACTCCCTATCTCGTTTTTTGAAAGGTGTAGGTACAGATTCCTTCTGTAAATTATAATACAATATTATTTCACAGTGGTAGCACTTTACATCATAATAGCATGCTACATCATAACTACTTAGCTAGCTGTTCTTTAGTGACGCCTGTCTCATACATAGTAACTTACCTCACTGTCGCTGGAGCCAGGAGAATAAGGAGCCACGGGTCTCTTTTCTCTTTGCCCCCGACCCGTAGGCCCGGGTGTCTTCAGCATCTCTCTCTCTTGCTCTATTTTTTGGAGAGCCTTCAATAATTTATTTTTGCTCCCTTGAAGACAACAACACAAGTTAGAATAAGGTCATATGGGATCACTGATAAAACATTGTCATCATTATCTAATGCAGTGCTGTTCCTTTAGTGTCTCTAACACGGTAGGCTATATGCCAAAACAACAAGATATTAGAATATATAGAATACCAACCTAATTGGATTATTTTTGCCGGACTTGACTCCTCCAAATACTCCACATCACATACTTCACCAACTCCCAACTGTCCCCTTACTATTTTTTTAATTGGAAGTACATCCCACGTCGGGGGGTCTTCTATCCATTCTATTAACATATGCATATTCATCTGTGGAAAGAAGGGGGAGAAAGTAGGCTAAGCCAAGACTGCTCGCGGCGCCATCGCGATTGCTGAGATCCAGGGAAGCGTTGCTAAGCAAGTTTTCGCAAGGCCGTTAAAAACATTGAGCAAACTAACATTAAATCTAGCGTAGGCTACGAGCTTCAGTCTGTGCTGGTGTAACTATTCCAAATCAGTTCTACACGGATAATTCGGGTAAATATACCTCTGAAAACAGTCATAACTCTAGCGGATGTAAGCCCATTGTAACAATGTAACACCTTTTAGTGTGTGCGCTAGCATTATAATGCTACTATAGTAGCTAGCTTAGACAAAGTTACCACAGCTCTATGACAACCAGCGCCTGATCTAAAATTGTTACTTAATGTCAACTGAATTGTAACGTACTGTACAGCGTGGCTGTAGCGTTATGTAAAATAACAATGCAGAAAGAAGGCAAAGTTAACGTAAGAAGAAATTAAGTTTACTTACTGTTGCGTTACACGTATATTGTAGAGCTCTTCTTTGGGGCGGACATTCAACATTGACAGTTGCGAGTCGAGAACCAACGAATCAGAACGCGGATTTGAATGCTCCTCGCGCAGGTGAGAGAGCGTCATGCGTGCGCTCTAGGGCCGCATAGGCCTAAGCATGTCATTTATCAATCTGATATTTATGTCTAGCCCATGCAATATTATAAATGTAAACACAATTACAAAACATTTATGTATAAATGAAAATCAAAATGTAAATAAGTGTAATGAATATTAGCAAAATGCAATATGGTATCATTTTCATAACAATTTCCCTTGTAGGAGTAGGCCTTGCTCAAATGGAAAACGAAGTAGACAAGGCTCCATACAAAAAGGGTAGATATAAAAGGTAAAATGCTTAAGGACAATTAATATAAGGCTATATTAATATAAGGCTATACGCTGAGTGTGTGTGTGTGTGTGTGTGAGTGAGTGAGAGAGAATAGATTATCTATTCAAGCGTACAAAATAGATTGTAGCCTATATACCAATAAACAGCAAACTGTAATGTTGACCAAGACAACATATTTTTATTTAGATTTTTAGATCCTGAATATCTGACTGAAGTCCCAAAAACCAGTAAATGGCGGACCAACCTGATCACAGAAGGAAATGACAGACACCCTGATGAAGACGAAGATAGGCCTACAGACCAAGACAATTCAGTTGACAATTCGGACCTTGGTATTCAAAATGGACTTCCAAGTCTTAGTATGAGCAACCCCCCAAAACCCACCACCAATGATTCCCCATTATACCCTGGTTCAGAGGTAACCCTAATGCAGTGCATCATTTTAATTCTGGCTTTTTCCCTCCGACATAGTTTATCAACCACAGCTATTGAAGACTTACTAAAATTATTAAGCATCATTTTGCCTCCCAACACTATTTTACCCCACACATTCCATCTACTAAAAAAACTCATCCCTACATCAGACAACATCACAGTCCATTTATTTTGCAAATGTGGTGCAACAGTGCCCAGTCAAACCTCCCCTTGTGTTCAGTGTGGTGAAACAAACAATTGTTTTAAACAGGGAGATTTCTTTATTAGTCTTTCGATAGAGAAACAAATACAGAACATCCTCCAAAGAGAAATTCTTACCAATGAACCACCAGGAAATATTCTGAGGGAAACACAGTACAGGGCAGGGGATATTTCTTTGCTGTGGAATTGTGATGGTGTCCCTGTGTTTAATTCTTCTTTTAACTCCCTTTGGCCAATTCGTTGTGTTATTAATGAGCTGCCTGCAGAGGTCAGGTTTAAACATGTGTTGCTTGCTGGTGTTTGGTTTGGCCGAGGAAAACCTGACATGACTACATTCCTCCATCAATTTGTTCAAGACATAAAAAACATAAATTTAAATGGCATAATTTGGAAACATCCACACACTGGAAAGCATAGCATTTCAAGGGTTTTCCCTATTGCCTGTACCTGCGATGCAGTGGCAAAATGTTTGCTTCAAGGTATCCACCAGTTCAACGGGTCCTATGGCTGTGGGTGCTGTCTCAATGAGGGATTAGTTGTAGCCAAGGGTCGTGGGTTCACACGTGTGTATGACAGTGTTCCAGCTGAGTTAAGAACTCATGAACACATAATCAAGTGTGGAGAACAAGCCATTGACAACCAGAAACATGTCCTTGGTGTTAAAACAATTTCCCCCTTAATATTACTTAACAGTTACGGTTTCGGTTTTGACATGGTAAAAAGTTTCCCAATAGATTATATGCACGCCGTACTCCTTGGTGTCACTAAGACATTTCTGGACCTTTGGTTAAATAGTAAATATCATGAAAGCCCTTGGTATATTGGAACATTGAAACACAAAATTGACAAAAAATTGCTTTCCCTGACACCACCATCTGATGTCCCCAGAGTGCCACGCAGTGTGGACAGCGCGCCTAAATGGAAAGCAGCTGAATGCCGTAGCTGGCTACTTTTTTACAGTTTACCTGTTTTAAATTCAATCCTGCCCAACACATATTTGAAACATTGGCTATGTCTAGTAAATTCAATATTCCTCCTTCTCAAAGATTCAGTATCAGAAAAAGACTTGACATGTGCTTCCCAGAATATCCAGAAATTTGTGAATCAAGTAAAACAGCTCTATGGTATCACCCACATGTCTTACAACATCCATCAGTTAACCCACCTTGAGTTTTCAGTTCGATTACATGGCCCATTGTGGTGTAATTCAGCCTTTTCTTTTGAAGGCCATAATTAAAAGTTAACAAATTTTTGTCATGGCACACAATCAGTACCACAGCAAATTGCATTTCGTTTTTCTTTGATGCAATCAATTCCCATACTTTTAGATGGTTCAGCAACGGACAGTCATATGACGCATAGAGTTAACCTTATGGTTAATGACTGGATAAACGGATATCCTTTAAGGAGTAGAGCTTGTACGTTTAAAAATAGTACGCTACTTGGGTGTCCATACCACAAACAACTAAACAACATTCAACAGTCTTTGGTTACTCCGGTCTGGGGGAGTCAAGGCATAGCTGCTGCCCAGCACTACAATCGTGCAATCATTAATGGGAAAGTGTTTACCACAGAGATGTATGGATGTTCACACAAACATAACAGTTACACTGTTGAATTAAAAAATGGCAACATCGGGAAAATAATGTCTATTATCAGTTCAGAAGATAAAGTGCCTGTGTTTTTTGTTAATTTGTTTAATTCTAAAAATGCTATTTTTGCCTCTGAGACAGTAGGGCATTTGAAATGTATTACTGCAACAGCAACTACAGTTGCTGTGAAATATACTGATATTGTGAGAAAAGTTGTGTTCATGAAAATGGAGAAAGTCCTGTATGCATCACTCCAGCCAAATGACATTGAAATAGATTGACTTTGTACAATAGTGAGCCAATGGACAAAATGGATTTGATGCAATCACAAGTAAATGTTAGTATTTTAAATAATTTCTCCTTTTTCAAAAATGCTGGTGGTACTGGGGGGGCTTGAAGAGGTGTACTGACAAGATGACGAACTAGTTTGTGTAAGTGGTGATGATGATGGTGTGGCTGGGTTTGAAGTGGTAGTAGAAGTGGTAACACATCTTCATCACCGATATGGCTTCCCTGCATTCATCACCGGTCAACTGCTTCTCATCTGAATGGATACTGCGTGGAGTCTTTGGACCCTCTTGAAAAGTTTTCTTGGATTTCTTGTGGTCCTGAGAAGAGTTCCGCTGAACAGTTTTAAGCCTCCACGCTAGGTAGCCAGACCCACTCTGGTGATCATAAAAATGTTCCTGTTGATAAAGAAAAACAGAGACTAGAGATCTAACTAGTAGACAAAAAATGCAGACCCCAGTGAGGGCAACAGAGGATTGGCAGACATGCTATAGACAAAAACAGTTTTAAAATCACAGAATATACTAGGGTGTATATTTTGTGTGGTGTGGTGGAGGGAAATGTTGGAAGTAAATTGTGGTTGCAAGTGAGTTGTGGAAGTACATTTTGGAAATTTGGGTAGCAGGTAGCTAAACTGTGGACACATGCGCCTCAGGGGAGGGTGTACAGTGAGCAAAGCCCCAAAACACCCGTTGATCCTGAGGTACACTGCTGAGGATGTGTCCTACATAGTGTATGGATAACTGTTATAGTTAGTGCTGCTTACTTTGATTAATTTAGTTATGCCAACTTTTTGGTAACCTGAATCTGATCAACTCAAAACTGTTTAGTAATCTACACTTACAAATATAAGTAGAGAGAGCAGGCGCCTGTGATCATGCGCAGTTGTCCATTTCGACGTTATGGTGGAAAAGAACAACGCGGGAACAATACAAAGGAACCAACCAGCCAGTTGAGTGCCTGCGGCAAGGATACAAGAGGTAGGCTATTTACCAGCTTTATTCAGTAAAAAACATTGTTCCACAGCGGCACTTGGTTTTAGCACATGTGTGTAATAGTGAAGTTAGCAAGCTGTTGAAAGTAGCTGGCTAATTATTAAGATATATTACTTTACCTCCAATAGCCAGCTAGTAACAGAAACAGGTAGGGATTTAGCTGCACGTTGCAGTTTTAGTCTTGTAAAGGTTACTTTAATATTGTAGTCTTTTGCAATGGAACGTTCAGAACGATCAGAAATCTCACCATCGTGTACAGTTTGACTAAAACGAAGTTCTAAAGCAGGGGTCACAAACCTTTTTTGAGGGCTACTTCTTGGGTATCGATTCATGTGAAGGGCTCGGTTTACCTTTAATTGTATGTTATTAATACTAATTAATGATATTCACCTGTTTGAGGACACTGTTCATGTTAAAAAAATTCACAATAATTATCAATAATGACTTAAAAAGGAAGCAAAATCATTACTTTATTTCTATACATTTCAAAAAAAAAAAAAACTCTTAAGATTTGCAATAGGAACTGAATTCATGGATGACAATGCACCATGTACATCACAACAATTAAAACAAAATTGTAGGTTAGTATCATATTTAACATGTGTCACATAGGCCTAATCACTCATGCCTACCACACAAAAATAACGTAAAATGACATTTTACTAACATTTACTGAAATTAATTCACCATCACAGTTATTACAACAAAGCTATTTATATTTTAAAAATCTCTTAGAACCTTTCTTCAGTTTTAATGGGAAGCCTGGCATTGCATGCTGGCCACCAGTGCATTGTAATCTGGGCTGTAATTTGAAACTGCAATTCTGAGTGAATCTTGCAAATGTGCATCTGTGAGCCTTGTTCTGTGTCTGTTTTTGATGAAATTCATGTCAGAAAAGGCGGATTCACAAAGGTAAGTTGAGCCAAACAGGCTAGCAACCTTCATAGCTGCTGTGCATAGACCACTAAACCTTTCTGTATCAACAAGGCCCCAAACGTTTTCTGTAGCCTTATGGGCTTTGAGGTGGATGTCATTTTGTAAAGTCACTATTTCCATTTCCACCTGCCCAGCATCCAAGCTGAACATTTCACTTAGTTGCTCAGCAATGCACGTTGTGTCCACGTCCATTAAAGGCTTTGAAATGAACGACACATATGGCTCCAGCTTATCAAGGTCACAAAACCTGTTTTCAAAGTCTTGCCCAAGCCTGTTGATGACTTGAGAGTACTTTTCAGCAACTTTGTGAAAACTCTCAGACGCAGAAGCATTGTCTTTCAGCACCATCTGCAAAGAGGGGAAATGCAGAACCTTTTTTCTCTGTAAATGCGCAGAGAAAATGCTCATCTGGGCTTTAAACGCATTTAAAGCACTGATCATGTCGGCAACAGTCTTTCCTTTGCCCTGCAGTGCACAGTTCAGATTGTTCAGTTTTCCAGTAATGTCTGTTAGAAATGCCAGGTCAAGTAGCCACGCAGTGTCTTCCAGCAGCGAGGTGTCTTCGTCTCTAGATTTCATGAAATCCTTGATCTCGCTCAACAGCGCCAAAAACCGAAGCAAAATCCGCCCTCTGCTGAGCCATCGGATGTCCGTGTGGAGTAGCAGGTCCCCATATTCAGCCGACAGCTCCTCCAACAGCACCTTGAAACTTCGGTGTTGTTTAGCTTTGGAGCGGATGCTGTTTAGGATCCTCACAACAGGAGTCATGACGTGCTCAAAGCCGATCACCTTAAAAATCAAATCAAATCACACTTATTCAAGACGCAAACAACAATAACCAAAAAGTGATGTAGGGTAGGCCTATAAACAGATGCGTAAAATATGTTTAATAGGACAGCATATAATGATCAAATATATCAATGAAATACAAAATAAAAACGCACCTTTGCGCATAACGCCTGCTGATGAATGATGCAGTGGTACTGTACGAACTTCGGGAATGCTGGGTCACTTTTACACTTTTCACTTTTTATGTTCTCTTTCTTTTTTCTGCCATGTTTTTGATTCATCTGCTCATAATCTTCACTTCGAGTCACTGCACTGAACTACCAAACTCGTCCGGTGTCGGTCTCCACGACGACCGATTGACGCTAGTTTCTTGACGGCGAAGTCCAAACTACATAATCTGAAGCATTTTATTTTATACACATTATGTTTAATATGCATGCCTATATGTGTATATGCCTGCGGACTCCAAATTGTTATCTTCTTACAAGTGATGCAAGACTAAGAGTGATTTAAAAATAATGGAAACAACAATACTGTGTGTCACATGAGAACTATTTTTAGAACCTTTGCGGGCGACTCAAGTAGTCTACGGGGGCGCCATGGCGCCCGCGGGCGAGGGGTTGGTGACCCCTGTTCTAAAGTGTTTAAGTTTGGGCTGCTTAGGATTAGCAATGCATATGATTCGGTTTTGACAAGTCGGCCACCTGAAAAATGAACAGCCATCTATTTTTCCCTTTTATGCGTTTGAGTTTTGAGCGTTCTCCATACACTAACTAGCGTTTTGGTTTCTCTCTTCAGTTTTTCAGCTTTGGTGGTGCAAACATGCAATGGAACTGTAAGTATTGTTTATTTTCCTCCGAGAAGAGAGCTCAACTTTTGAAGCATTACCATTTAAAACATGGATGCTATACTAGAACAGTGCCTATTCCCTGCCTACATTCAGATTGCGTGTGCTCTTTTAAATCATTTAATGCCCTGAAAGTACATTTAACAAGGAATCACACCATTCATATTGGACAGTCAGGTGGAGCCGATGAGACCCCTGTAACATTTAATTGTCTTCATTGTGACTTTGATGAACCCTGTTCAGAATCAGTTTTTCTCTCACATTTGCGTCAGCATCTTAAAAAGCTAGAGAGAGTCATTATGTCCATACAAAGACTGCAGTTTTGAGAGCAATATATACTCAACCTTCAATGCTCATAAATCCAAAGAACACTCACTTGTCAGTCAGAGGCAGTTTAGGTCAGACATCATTTTACACACTGGACCTCAAAATCCAGATTCAGACCCCTTGTTGCAAGAGGCCTCTGGTGATTGCCTCACTGAAGATATTGAGTTCAACCAGAAAGACCCTGAGATTGAAGCTGATGATGATATTTATTTGATAACATTAACATGGCACAATAAGACTTTGGCGCAGGTCCTGTCCTTTGTCCTGCTCGATATGAATTAACATTATGTAACTTAGTATTTACTGTAGGGTATATTAACCCCCCGGACAGAAGGACAGGGACCAACTGGCTGTCAGAATTAACATACGTTACGAGAGAGGTACCGTACAGATGAAGCAAGAAAATGCAAACATGGAATGAACAATACAAAGGGAAACCAAAGTAATCAGGGGGCTCCATCATGATCCGGTTCCGCCGGGAGCGCTGGGGCAAGGAAAAACTCCCTTGGACAGATAATTTAGGAAGAAACCTTGGGCAGAACCTCGACTCCCGGGGGAAGCCTACTGCCTCGGCTAAACACAGTCCGGATGAGCACGAGAGTCCATGACGCCGTGTAGAGTCCGAAGCTCCACGATCCAAGGATTGCAGAGCGGAACCCGCCCCGGGCAGGAGCACAGCCAGCCTGAGCGGGAGTAAGCCAGGACGGGAGCGGACGAAGTGGAGAAGCTTGGAGGACCTCGACGGGAGCCAGGAATGACGAGGCCGGAATGGAGAGGCACGTTTCTCGAGACACGACAGGATCCTCCGGATGAGGACGGGACACATGGATGGTTGCCGGGGAGGGAGGAGGGCGAACGCGGAATACACCTATGAGCAGCAAAACAGGTTAGTGAGGTGACGTAATATAAGGCAAGTGTTGACATCTGATTGGACGTTAGTAAGTAGGTGACGTGCATTAGGTCTTCCTGGCAGAACTTCTCGCTACGCTTACATTTCAACCAGAAAGACCCTGAGATTGAAGCTGATGATGATATTTATTTGATAACATTAACATGGCACAATAAGACTTTGGCGCAGGTCCTGTCCTTTGTCCTGCTCGATATGAATTAACATTATGTAACTTAGTATTTACTGTAGGGTATATTAACCCCCCAAAAGAAAGTAGTAATACCCATCAGTCGAAATTCCCCCCAAAAGAAGCGATACCTACCGAGTAGGGGATATACCCACCAATTACGGAGACGCCAACGTCTGCAAGACAAACACAGTTATGCAATAGGGCACAGAATTTTTTATTTTAACATGGCATTGGGCTTAGCAGATGCTTTCATCACAGCGACTTACGAAACGGAGGACAGAAACCCACAGGGGTGTAGAGAAACACAGAGTGAGCAGAAACCTTAAACATAGAAGGACAGTCGTCCTTCCATGTTTGTGCCGAAGAAGTAATAATGAAAACAGAACTAACATTTAAGACCTAAACATAGGCAGAAATGGTAAGGACAAGAAAAGGAAAAGAGGGGTGGCGTGAGTGGCGACGACTCCATGATGTATCAGACCAACTACGAGGCATGGCCACGAGCGCCCGTTACTGTGTTGACCACGCATGCCTCCTGTATCGGCATGGACCCGAAATGCTTCCGTTATCAGCAGTGACCACGCATGCCTCCAGTATCGGCATGGACCTAGAACGCTGCCGGCAGCAGCAGTGACCACGCATGCCTCCGGTATCGGCATGGACCCAGAATGCTTCCGTTATCAGCAGTGACCACGCATGCCTCCGGTATCGGCATGGACCCGAAATGCTTCCGTTATCAGCAGTGACCACGCATGCCTCCGGTATCGGCATGGACCCGAAATGCTTCCGTTATCAGCAGTGACCACGCATGCCTCCGGTATCGGCGTGGACCCGAAATGCTTCCGTTATCAGCAGTGACCACGCGTGCCTCCGGTATCGGCATGGACCCGAAATGCTTCCGTTATCAGCAGTGACCACGCATGCCTCCGGTATCGGCATGGACCCGAAATGCTTCCGTTATCAGCAGTGACCACGCATGCCTCCGGTATCGGCATGGACCCGAAATGCTTCCGTTATCAGCAGTGACCACGCATGCCTCCAGTATCGGCATGGACCCGAAATGCTTCCGTTATCAGCAGTGACCACGCATGCCTCCGGTATCGGCATGGACCCGAAATGCTTCCGTTATCAGCAGTGACCACGCATGCCTCCGGTATCGGCATGGACCCGAAATGCTTCCGTTATCAGCAGTGACCACGCATGCCTCCGGTATCGGCATGGACCCGAAATGCTTCCGTTATCAGCAGTGACCACGCATGCCTCCGGTATCGGCATGGACCCGAAATGCTTCCGTTATCAGCAGTGACCACGCGTGCCTCCAGTATCGGCATGGACCTAGAACGCTGCCGGCAGCAGCAGTGACCACGCATGCCTCCAGTATCGGCATGGACCATTTAGTTATTTATGTGTTCATTTAATTATTTATTATTTAACACATCTTGAATGACGATACGACATGCGAATTAGTGACGACGACCACCACCAGAATTGAGCTTACCTTACATTCTAAACAGTGCCGTTTGCGCGTCTTGAACAACGAGATCGTCGGGTCTGATGTACGTTTCGAACGCCGACGACGTCCATCTCCCCAGCCCCTGGATCGACGATGAGGGGATTCCGCATTCGGCCGCAGCAGTAGCGGCGCCGATGCGAAAGCAATGACCGGTGTAAGCGGACGGAGACAACCCACAAGTGCTCACCACAGTAGATAGGTGCGTTTTAAGCCAGTGCTGTGTCATGGGGAGCCCGTTTGAAAGGAAAAACAACGGGGCATTGGCTGAGGTGCGGGGACGAAATTTGAGAAAGTTCAGCATAGAGGCGTAAGGACAGAGAGACCCAGGGACCCTGAAAATTCTAATAAAAACACCCGACCCGTGAATATCAGTTTTAGAGTGTTAAGAAACAAGGTGTAAAAACGTAAAGAAAAGGAAACGTCAGAAGAAACCACGTCGCGTGAAGGGTTGAAGGATTGAGTGCTGGTGCAGAACTCACCGGAGCGCAGAAAACCATAGAAAGCCATGAGGAAGACCGCTTCTAAGAGAGAATCCACATAAGAAGTAAACAGCCCCGCACGAAGTTTAAACGCGAAAGATTTGAGGGCGGAGGGCGTAATGGGCAAGCGCCTGTCCGGCACTGCCAGAGATGATTTGGTTATGCCAGTGAGAAGCAGGCGTATGGAGGGGTTAGAAAAGAAACTGGGAACGTCAGGATCCTGCAGCCTAGCGTGAAACTGAATGCCTGCCAGCCGTCTCCGGAGGGAAGAGACTTTAAGGCCACGAGAGTCAAAAATAATACATTAAGTGCAATAGAGGTTATGTGGCCGAATGCAGAGTCATAACTATAACACACTGACAGAACGTACAGCAACGATTTAAGACTGGCTGGACTGTGTAATGTCCGTCCCCTAGAAAAAAGTTTATTAAACATGTAATGTCCTGCGCTTAGGAAAATGTTGACCATGATTGTTGATTGACAGATTATTGGTTAAGACCTCTGGTGAGGTCTTTCACTGAGGAGAATCTTACATGAGATAAACACATTTGAGCACTTGTGACGAACTTTGAGCCTGAAGTGAAATAAATATGTCCGGTGTAATATTGAAAGCTGTACATCTAGGAATAAATACGTAGACGGATACGTCGATGAATGCATGGAAAAATATCCAGTGTTAGTACAGATACAAGTGTGGTATGCAGGGATCATTTCTTATTAGCCTACTGCAAGTCTAAGTCAGGGTTAATCTCGAGAATACGGCGAGAACTACATAACAGAGGCGCTATGTTTCTGGAGGTTACCATATAGTGCAACATTCGGAGATGTAATAGTCACGAAGACGCACCTGTAGCCTTGCTGTTAGGTCAGTGGCCGACAGGGGTTGAACTGTGTGCATATACCTGGCACGGGGTTTTAATTTTTGTGAACGCACCTCCGTCCCGAGAGGAAATGCGTTTTGAGTGCCGTGCTTGCCTCGAGGAGTTTTCCATTATGGTATACTTGCAGACTGCAACAACCTCGTTGCAAATGAGACATGTCGGCATTGCATTAGTAAATGCGGGCAGAATGAACGCATGCCGTTGTAGCCATTCTCCTTGTAGGCCCTGCATCCGGATCAATTTCTATTCGTGGCTTTCGACAACGACATTTGCATCGATAGCTAGCAGTATTCAGCTAATGGTGTAGGCAACACGTCATCAAAAACATAACCCTGGCAACGGCAGTGCACAGCATAGGCTACATTGTTACTGTATGACAAGACCTAGGGCAGGGTAGGGAAAACAGGGTCGTGTCGGCGACATTAGTAATGGAACCCGGCCAGCATCCTACGTAATGAAGAGATAGGGAGGCAACTATATTCGAAGTGGAGACCAGGAGAGTTCAGATTACGGATGGGGAAGTATGTTGTGCGAGGAACGATAGGAGAAGCGCAACCAGTGAAACTACATACTTCAAGGGGGGGCCGCGAGGCCTCTAGACATGTATCGGTTGAGGGAGTCGTGCATTGCGGGGGGGGGGGATCAAATCAACTCCAGGAGGTACGCTGTTGGAGTCCGACTCGCAGACCGACGCCGGTGCTTGAATTCCTAGACAGAACATGAGAGAGAGTCAGCGATAATTAACATTGATCATTGGGATACATTCAGCCTTAACACAGGTTAATTTGAGACTGGCTGCCAAGACAGCCGGGGGAGCAGGGACGTAGGCAGAGCGGGGAGTGCGAGAGGGCATGGCAAATCAGGCGGGTCGTGGCAGAGGCTATATTGTACCGTATGTGCAAGCTTGCACGGTCATGTGTAAGGCAACTGAATGGCCATGACGGTTCTACTGTATGTGCAAGCTTGCATGGTCATGCTTAATGTACGGTACGGTGGCAAAGCTATGGACGTGAGAAACGACAGTTATGAGCACGCGCAGCCAGGTAGGAATTACGCAAATGGGAACACCATCACGGATGGACAAGTGGCGGCCTTCGCCAACTGAGAGCGTTCTTACGGTTTCAGGACTTAGGTAATAGGGGCAGACAGAGTTTGTGCGAAATCCAGCAGCATGATGGTGTGCACTGCACGGGACGCGACTACGCGCGCCTGCCAGAGGTCAGTGATCAGACGACCAATCCAAGCAGATGTTAAAGAGGGCAAAGTACGAAGCAACTGGGGTATGAGGATTCAAGATAGTCGTGAGACGGCGGGCTCGGCGATAGTGGCTACAATCGGCCATCATAGCCAGATACAGTCCAGTTCTTGCCGTCTGCCTGGAAACTCCTGGCACGCCACGCCGAATCTCATAGCGAAACACCAAACGACGGGCAAGCTGCGGCCTGGAGTCAGAGGACTGGAGAAACGGACGCGTCGGGGTGAATACGGCGGCGTCTGCAGCGGGGCTGGAAGGGCGCATCCGTCGACTCCGAGGGGAAAGCGCCGGTCCTTCCGGGGTTCGGGTTGCTTCGGAAATCTTCGATGGCGTCGAATCTTCGATGGCGTGGTGAAGCTCGGGAATCTCACCACGTCTGTGAGAACGCGGATGGCCGGATTAGGCTGTAGCTGAGAACCGATGGGGCGAGGGAGCCCAGCGTAAATGGCGGATATAGCGGAGAGGCTTGCGTTTCTTCTTCCTCCCTGTTTACGGCGTGGAGCATGATGTTTCCTTCAGCGCGAGGAGTGGAAGTATTTACGACGGGGAGGCGGTCGACCACAGGCCTGATTGGCTTGGTGAAGACGATAACTGCACGGGGAAGAAGCAGGGGAGAAGGAATAATGACCGCGTCAGATTCCGAACTTCGAAAAAGCCGGAGAGAGCTACGACATCGTGAGGCTTGGCAAAGCATGGACTTCAAACGCCGGTACCCGAACGCGGAATACACCTATGAGCAGCAAAACAGGTTAGTGAGGTGACGTAATATAAGGCAAGTGTTGACATCTGATTGGACGTTAGTAAGTAGGTGACGTGCATTAGGTCTTCCTGGCAGAACTTCTCGCTACGCTTACATGAACTAGAAGATGAGACTAAAAATGACAATTTGGATCAGTTACCAGAGGAACTTGAACATAAGTTAGCCTCACTTTTGCTAAAGATGCAGGCCATATCTGACACAGCAATACAGGAGGTGTTTGAACAGTTAGGTGAGGTTTTAATGCTATCTGAGCCACTGTGGTATAACTCATTGATGCGGATTCTGACTGACCATGGTGTCAATCACAGCAATGCAATTGCTAGAGAGCTCATGGATGCAATCAGACAGAATAACATGATCTTGAAATTGACCAAAAAGGGTGGCTGTCTCTCTACGGTTAGTAGAAGAGCTTCATATTTTCAGACAGAATTTCGCACAATTATGCCAGTTGAGTACAGTATTGATAAAGAAGGACAATCAGTAGCTTACGTGCCGGTTCTGAGAATGCTACAGCAGATGTTCTAGACAAAGTTCTTATGCCTGACGATGGTTCTGTTTTTGGATATAATTCTTACAGAGATGGCAAATACTATCGTGACAATGAGTTTTTGATGTCTGACAACTTTAAGATCGTGCTTGGTCTTTATGTTGACGAGTTTGAGATTGCCAACCCACTGGGAACTTCAAGAAACAAACACAACTGGTTACTGGTTTGGTGTTTCTTGCCAATCTTCCCTCAAAATATCGTTCCTCTCTTCAGACCATCCAGCTAGCAGTGTTGTGTAGGTCTAGTACAGTCAAACAGTTTGGCTATGAAAATGTCCTCCACCCTCTAGTTCAGGACTTAATAACACTTGAAAGGGATGGTGTTTATCTTGAACAGTTAGGAGAGCGTGTTAGAGGAACTGTTCTGTATGTCTCGGCTGATAATCTGGGTGCCCATTCCTTGGCAGGATTCCAGGAGAGTTTTGTGGTGGAACGCCCATGTCGATTTTGTATGGTGACAAAAACTGAAATTCAACAGGAAGAGGTAAGATATGGAGCATTTCAGCTGAGAACCAAAATGAATCATGACCAACAGGTGGATGAGGTTATACACGATCACAGTTTGGTGAGACAGTATGGTGTGAAAGGATGTTGCCCCTTAAGTGATGCTTTGGAACACTTTCATACTATTAGTGGTTTTCCGCCTGACATAATGCACGACCTTTTAGAGGGCATCATCCCCACTGAGATGTCATTATGCCTCAGTAATCTGATCTTGAAAAAGTACATTTCACTTGAGTTTTTGAACAAAGCCATCAAAGAGTTTCCATATGCATTCAATGACAAAACTAATCGGCCTCAGAGCATTCCGGCTGCCTTTGCCACTAGAGGATGGTGGAAATGCTCACGAGAACTGGGCCCTCATGAGACTTCTCCCACTGTTAATTGGTTTTAAAATTCCAGAAAATGACCAAATATGGGAAATTTTAATGCTTTTAAAAGACATCCTGGAACTGGCAGTGTCATTCAGATTCACAGATGAATCTCTTGATTTTCTTGACGCAAAGATCTCAGAGCATAGGAGATTACTTCTAGCTGTTTTTCTAGCTCATTTTACATTGCGCCCTAAGCATCACTATGTGGAATACTATTCACAGCTTATAAAGCTGTATGGACCACTCATAGATGTTTGGACGATGCGTTTTGAGGGAGAGCACACGTTTTTTAAACAAGTAATTCGTCACGCAAAAAACTTCAAAAATGTTCCAATGACTTTGGCTGTACGACATCAAAGAATGAATGCATACCATCTCGATTCCTCCTCATTTCTCAAGCCATCGATCCAAATGGAGAAGGTGAGGACTACATTGGTCTCCACTTTCCCTCAGAATGTCCAGGACATAATAAAACAGACATATGCCAACCAAAATTGTGTTCTTACTGCCTCATCTGTCTGCATTGACGGCATCAAGTACAGTCCAGATATGGTAGTTTCTGCTGGCACTTGCTCAGGTCTTCCTGAATTCAAACAAAGTGAGAAAATAATTGTCATTAACAGTGATGTTGTTTTTGTCTGCAAACAGCAGATGGCATGGTATGTAGAGCATCTACACGCTTACGAACTATGCAGTAATGTCCCATCTAGATCAGTCATAAAGCCATCTGATTTGAATGACCCTTATCCTCTGTTTGCGTACAGAATCAATGGCAGAATGTTTATCCTTAGGCATTACATATTGTGCTAAAAAGAATGTTAAGTTTAGATCAGTGGTGGTCTATTGTTACTTCATTCTGAGATTTATACTGACTGAGTTCTTTATATTTTCACAGATATCGGATCACAATGGAGACAAGAACTGTCTTTAGGGTAATTGTACATGAAAATGACATACGGAAAATTACACTTCCTGACAAGCCAGACACTTTGGACTCCTTAGTACAGCAACTTGAAGAAAAGTTGGGGCTACAATGCAAGTTTTCTCTTCAGTATGAGGACCCCGATTTTAACAATGCCCTTGTAAACCTTACTGATATAGACGACTTGCCTCAGAAATCTACCTTGAAAATTGTCTCCCTTGTGACAACCCCCACACAAAGTACAGCAGACACGGAAATCCACTTGCTCGACACACTCCGTGGCCAGCAACTTTTGAAATTCCAAATTTTGCCGTGGACATAGAGTACAGATTACTTGAGGGAAACCTCATCTACATGAGGGATCAAACATACCTAAAAGTGTCCAGGGACATGAAGCATGAAATTCTGCAAAAACTTGCAGAGACAATGTACAGCTTCAAAGCATATCCTAAGGATGAAGACTTCAGTGATGTTGCATCTGCACTCATCAAGAAACACCCATGTCTCACTGAACCAGGTTCTGTCAATGGCTGGAATGGCTGGAAAAACAGCCTGAAGTTCAAAATGGGCAATTATCGTACCAAACTTCGCCGTGCTGGATGTACACTGGCACCCCTCAAGACCAAAACAATCACCTTTACTCACTCTGCACCCTGGTTCACCCCGGAACTCCACAGCCTCAAGAAAAGACTCTGGCAACTTGAACGACTTTACAAAAAAACTGGCCTCACCGTACATTCCCTCATCTACAACGACCATATGCAACTTTACAAAACAGCTCTCAACCAAGCACGCACCACTTACTTTTCTGGCATTATTCACTCCGGCTCATCCAACCCACGCTCCCTGTTCTCCACCATAAACAAACTCCTCAAACCGCACGACAACATCTCCTCCTCATTCACCCCACAGAAATGCGACAGCCTTATGTCATTTTTTAATTCAAAAATTGAAAGAATCCACAACCAGCTTGCATCGTCCCCTGCCAGTTCCCTACCATCAGAGCCCACACTCCTCTCATCCACTGACCACCAGCTGTCTACATTCACTCCCATAACCTCTGCAGACCTCTCCAAGATCATCACCACAATGAAGTCATCTACCTCTCCCCTGGACCCAATGCCATCTCAACTTGTCAAAGCCTGCCTCACACCCCTTTCCCCACTAATCATGGACATCATCAACTCCTCCCTCACCTCTGGCACAGTACCCCTTCCTCTCAAACTCGCAGCCATCACTCCTCTCCTCAAAAAACCCCGCCTTGACCCTGACGACCCCAACAATTTCAGACCCATCTCCAACCTCACATTTCTGTCTAAAATCCTGGAAAGAGCCATCGCCACTCAACTAAAGACCCACCTACACACCAACAACTTATACGAAATCTTCCAATCCGGTTTCCGTACCCACCACAGCACTGAAACAGCACTCCTCAAAGTCACCAATGATATCTTACTCTCCTCTGACTCTGGCTCCCTCACCATCCTCCTCCTTCTCGACCTCAGCGCTGCCTTCGACACTGTAAACCGCACCATCCTTCTCAACCGCCTGGCCATCATGGCCACCTGTCAAGATTTCACACTCTGTGTTGATGGTCATTCTGTCACTCCCTCCCCCCTCGTAAAAAATCTTGGTATCTACATGGACCCTACACTTTCCTTCAAATCACACATCAACCATATAACCAAGACATCCTTCTTCCACCTGCGTAACATTGCACGTCTTCGACCCACTCTTTCCTCCACAGCTGCTGAGACACTAATCCACGCTTTCATAACCTTCAGACTCGACTACTGCAATAGCATCCTGTACAGCCTCCCCTCCACTGCTCTCCAAAAACTACAATACGTCCAAAACTCTGCTGCCCGACTGCTCACCCGCACCCCCTCCAGAGAGCACATCACACCTGTCCTCCATCGACTTCACTGGCTCCCCATAAAACAACGTATACACTTCAAAATCCTCCTCATCACCTACAAGGCCCTCAACAACCTTGCACCCGTGTACCTGGCCGACCTCCTCCACCGACACTCCCCCACCCGCCGACTACGCTCTGCTGATGCAAATCTCCTCACCCCTCACCACAACCAAATACCGGACCATTGGTGACAGGGCCTTCGCCATCGCTGCCCCCACCCTCTGGAACTCCCTCCCCCAGGCCATCCGCAACTCTGACACACTACTCTGTAACCCAGGTCATAGCGTCGCTATGGAAACGATGCGCGCTTCGAATGTTTTTTTTCATATCCTAGTCCAGCGGATTGAACATCAACACAGAGCCAACTGAAATTACGATTCAGAAAGCACCGTCTGACTGTCAAACCACACCAACTTGTTTGCGATAATTTAAATGAATTTCACTTGTGAACACCACTCGAATTAGACTTTGCTGATTTGGATCTCCGAAACCACAAACCGTGAGTACAGTATATTCAAGGCTATGTGGCTAGTTGGTCACTGGCATTTTACATAGAGACCAAACGTTACGCTGAGCAACGAGATGCTAAACTTATGAACCCATGTCTCTTGTTTTAAAAACAAAAGTATTGAAGGCGGATTCAGCGAAACATCCGAGCCCAACTCCCTCGTGTTCTCTCTTCCCGTTGATGACTGGTGAGTTAATAAATTAGTTTTGCAAGGCTACGTGTCTAGCTGGCTACTAGCATAGTACATGGCAACCAAACATAGTTGTTAGCAACGGAACGCTAAACTCATGAACCCCCCTTGTTTCTTGTGTTAAAAACAAAAGTATTGGAAGGCGGATTCAGCGAAACATCTGAGCCCTAACACCGTCGTGTTTTCTCTTCCCGTTGATGACTGGTGAGTTAATAATTTAGTTTTGAATGAACGCAATGAAAGCTCAACAATACTGTACTGCATTTCGTATCTTATTCTATGGTTCTGAATGTATGGAAGTATTTGGTATCACAATGGAATTACAATGTTGTGTTATATGTACATGTTGAATCTCCTAGAGGACTGATTTTAATGGTATTTTGGCCTATATAGGCCGGGTCTTTTCTTTGGATTTTCTATCTGTGAATTCAGCTGCTGTGTGATCGCCTTCAGACTCAACTAGAGGCGAACCCCAACAGCTGTGGCGAGCCTAGCCCTATACAGATAAGACTGAATTGATGTTTTCTTTATTTTTCTTCTTTTAATGTAACCTATTGTGCGGTAATATCAATACTCTTGATCACTTTACTATTCTGTCTATCTACTCACCCGGGTGATTTAGTGTCGTGATTTGATTGTCCTATCCTGTGAATAGCTGAAATTGTCTGGCTATTTTTTTTATATATGTATATTTATTTGTAATATATCACTACTATATATATTCCTACTCTCCCTACATGTTATTTTTTTTATTGACTGTATTTATTTATTTATTTTTGTTTAAGTATTCATTTTGTTTTATTTAACAGACCCTAAGGTACTGTTAATGTATCTGTGTATTTATTGGCAATAATTTAATGTAAATTGATTCGTGCTGAATTATTCACCTACAAAATTATCAACAGATAATATATACATTTTTATCCATCAATACAATATATATATTTTTTAAACCTACAACCTCCGACTGTATGTGTCTTATTTTTGTTACATTGTGGTGCACCTCTTTCTTAGTAGCGAGCCTAAGAGCCTAGTGTTATTGCGCAAGCCCATTTGTATAGGAATAATTGAAGTAGGTTACAACTCTCTTTCAAATGCCACCTCAAGACCCACCTGTTCAGGATTGCATAGGACACATGACCCCCCCCCCCCCCACCACCACTGATCATCCTCTCATTTTCGTATTTTGTGTGTGTGTGTGTGGGTGTGTGTGTTTATGTTTATGTATGTGTGTATCAATATATCTCTAAAGCGTCTTTGAGTACTATGAAAAGCGCTATATAAAACTAATGTATTATTATTATTATTATTATTATTTGATTTCTAGCATAATTAACTCATTTGTCCCATTACTGATTTTAGGTTCTTGCAGAGTTCAACCGAATCTCAAGCAAAAATCTAAAGCAAGAATTCTTCACAGCTCTTGATCAGCATACGCAATGCTTCCTTGATATCTTCAAGTCAAAACGTGGAATCGTAGCTCAAACACTTTCGGAGTTTCTTAAGCAACTCAAACCAGAGGTAATCATTTAATGCATTCTAAGGATTGTATTTATATATTTTTCTATTACTTCTTCCCTTTAATGTTTGAATTACTTTTTAGGTCTCAGATATCACTGCTAGGCGCACAGTAGTTCTTTGTGGCCTTCCAGTCCTCCTTGGAGATGACAGTGCAGACTTTTTCAAAACATGTTTGGTAAGTGTATCTCATTCCATTTACATGGTGAAGCCATCCTGTTCATTTAATTGTGTGTAACTCTAATCTGTTTTATGGTTTTAAATGAATCAGGTTTTATGTTTATTTCCTTTCGTCTCTCACTGCTGGTCGTGCTTCTTATCCTTAGCTAATTTCCACACTTTTTTATTTAGGCTAGTGATTAAATCAACTAAATCTACTGCCATGTCTGTATGAGACTCTGCTTTACACATGTATGTCATCTAGTTTTGGCCTACAATCAACCCGGTCTCACGAATGGTGCGTAAGATATCTTACGCAAACCTGTGCACGCTGATGCGTAAACATGCTTACGCAGCGGCAGAAACTCGCACATGCGCAATAACTTATACAGCGCTTCAGACGGGTGAAAAACTCGCACATGCGCTGTAACATAAAGCTTTTGAGACGGGTCCGCAAATACTTTTATCGTGACTATTTTGCGTTTACCATTTGATTTCCTGAACTAGATAAAAGTATATTAGTAGTTTATATTTTTTTCTGAGATATTTGCTGTTTTAAACGAGTACATCAAAGCCGAATATATCTATTAGATTCTCGGGCAGTTTAATTAGTAGCTGACATTGTTGTTAAGCCTTTAAAAAAAAACTGTTTTGCATCTGGTTTGCAGAAGTAATTTGCAATCCCTTGGTTGTACACTGCTGTGATGGCTGAGCTGCTAAGTTTCTGGTTAGGATTTTGACGAAACTGGAGCAAAAGAAACAGACGCTATCAGATCCATAGACAGTATAAGAGATCAAACACGTAAACAACAAGCGACATTTTGCGTCAACAACGTGAAACATGGCGGAAATGAAGCGCTCCCAGCTCTGGTTGTCAATGTTGTGAGTAACTTTGTCGATATTTACAAATGTAAGTGCACTGTCGTTTTTTAAGTGGACATCAATAAACGTCACTTTACGGCATCTTATTAAGCAACTCATTAATTCTGACGATATAGTTAAGGTTCCCTGCATAACACGGACTCAGCGTGTAGAACTAGCTAGCTAGCGAGCGCTAGCGGAAACAAACATAAACAGAAATGAAATGCTAATTTATAATATTTCTACTTTCTGTTTTTAATATTTGTCTTTATCCCGTATTTTGATGTTTCCTCGGTTTCCCCTTGTGTAAGTCCAATTGCTTCTGGGGTCCAGTCTTGCATTCCCATTTTCTTAAGAAGACCAGTATAGCTTAATGTCCAACATCACAAACACACAAATATTTTATTATACATATTTTCACGGTCAACAGTTGCAGAGGTCAGTGGTTGACGTGGAGGAAGAACAGTACAGTGTGTTTATTTTGATGCATAAATTTTTTTTTTAAGACGCACAGTGCATGATGCAAGATTCATCAGTCTTCTGCATCTAATTGTGCATTTGCCTTTCAAGGGCTTTATGATCTCAGTTTGCCACAGATCGGGTGCGAGGAATGCCACGCCACATGGATTGCTGGAGTGAGTGTCCGAAGTGACTACCGGCTAGCTACCCAACACTTTTCAACAATATCAGCATATGAAGATGGCGCCTCCAGGTCTTCCCAGGCATTTTTTTAAATGCTAGACCAAGAGACAATCCACTTTGGTCGTGTAGGTATTGTAGAGACCTAAGAATACTGTATGTGTTTGTACAGCTACTCAAAGCAGAGTTACTGGCAACATCTACCGGTTGATTGAGTTAACATAAGTAAAGTAATCTACCTTTAAAAGGAAGCATCAGGCTCCCACACACGTACACCAAAAGTCGATGCCAGTCAATAACTAACATTGGATTGCATATTTGGTGCATTACCTTCAGGGTCACCATACAGTGTATATGTTTATGGCTAGAGAATGCCTCAAGTTTGATCCCAGATCACAAATGTACCAGATGCACAGTATTAGTTATTTACTGATTTTTTTTAAATTAAAAAAATATTATTTTTGTCAGTTGTCAGTGTCAGTCATCTGACCATGAGGGATTGTGAATTATATTTATTGTTCTTGTTATATCAGTCCTCAATAACCAAGGTGGTTAAAACTGTAAAGCTCTGTAAACCTGAGTTGAAACTGTATTGACACACAGTTCTGTTTATTTCGGTGTCAGAGAGAGAATTGCCTGTGGAACCATTCGACATCTAAGGAGAGGGGCCTTGAAACCTGCCAGACCGTCCACGTACCAGCCTGATCACCTCAATGCCACCCTGTTGTCCATGCCCATGTCACTCCTCTGCCCTCCAACATCATCTCTATGTCCTCAACTTGCTTCTGAAAATGACCCACACATACTCACTCACCTCTTCAATCACTCATTCACATTCAAAAAAAAAAAAAGCCACACCGAAATATCCATACACTCTAAAAGGCAGGCACACACACCCACACACACATTCATTCACTGACACATACACAAAAACGTACACTGAATGCTCAAACATACTTGCACAGTCAGGCCGCGATCACACCGGACGCGGATTTCTGCGGACAATCCGCGTTGCGCGTCCAGCTGATATTTTGGTAGTGATCAGACCGGGCGCATTTTTGACAGTAGATGGAATGTTGATAAGTGTCGTCATAGAACATCTGGAAACCAGCTGGTGACGTGAAGCGGATTTTCCGCCTTGAGTTGAACTTTTTTCTACTCAGTCCGCCTAGAGCGGACAGGCGGAAAATCCGCTCTCCGCCGTGTGCTGATAATCAGCGCGGAATACGCTGACTTACATTGACAAACAATAGAACGAATCCGCCTCCTACTGTAAAATCCGCGTCCGGTGTGATCGCGGCCTCATGCATGCTTGGCCACACGCATGCATACATGCATACATATATACATGCATACATGGCAAATCAACTGCAGCTGAACACCACCAAAAGGCTAATCAACTGCAGCTGAACACCACCAAAACCAAGGAAATGGTGGTGGACTTTAGGAGAACCACCCCACCACTGGAACCTGTCTCAATTGATGGGGTGAATGTTGAGGCAGTCTGCACATACAAGTACTTGGGGGTACTCCTTGACAATAAACTGGACTGGTCTGCTAATTCGGATGCCCTATACAGGAAGGGGCAGAGCAGGCTTTACTTCCTGAGGTGACTGAGGTCCTTTAATGTCTGCAACAGACTGCTGCTGATGTTCTACCAGTCTGTTATGGCCAGTGTGCTGTTCTATGCTGTGGTATGTTGGGGTGGTAGCACTAAGAAGCGGGACACTGGTCGTCTGGACAGACTGGTGAGGAAGGCAGGGTCTGTGGTGGGCACGGAGCTGGACGCTCTCTCCACCATAGCTGAAAGGAGGACCCTGAGCAGGCTGCACTCCATACTGGACAATGACTGTCACCCCCTGCACACCATCTTCATTAACCAGAGGAGTTTGATCAGTGACAGACTACGGTCCCTCCCCTGCAGGACTGACAGGCTTCGGAGGTCCTTTGCTCACAGGGCCATACAGCTTTACAACACCACACAGAGGGAGCTGGGCATAATGGACTGGACTGCTTGAGCTGCACCCCACATACACACACACACACACACACACACTCACACACACATTCACACTCACTCACACACCACGCTGTGCTGGTGACCCCTACACTTCCTGGACATACATTGTACTGCACTACTTGGATTACATCCTCCACTACATGGCTATTCCATGGTCAACCCACACTATCCTACACTATCCTGGACAACGTGTACTGCACTGTTTTTGCATTGCCACTTTGTTTTTACTTGCACTAAGGACCATTCCCCAACTCAAACTTTAATCTGTTCACTTGAAGTATGGCAATGCACCTTATATAGACACGTCTTAGTACCCCCCCCTCCTAACCCATTTCAGTGAATGTTGTATGTATGTTGATGTGTGCAATATGGTGATTCGTTTTGTAATGTGTATTTATTATGTGTAATGTGTATTATGTGTATGCTACGAGACACCTTAATTTCCTTCGGGATTAATAAAGTTACTCTACTCTCTACTCTACTCTACTCTACATACATACATATATACAAACACATGTACATACTGTATGTACATGTGCAATTTTGAAAATATGGACTACTACATATGGCTTTAGTATTTTCCACAGACTTGGCCTTTCTATTAAGGATGCTCACTTGGACAATCTTGCCACCTGGAATCTGGGCATTGAAAATTCCCTACTCTGGGATTAAGAAAACCTCTTGTGGTTCACATTTCACTAGCTTTTGCGGGTTGTGTAACAACATAGTTGTCAAGTAAAAATGTTCATATTTTAAAATGGCTATTGAGCCCCAGATGTCTGCCATAATCCCACCACTATATGCTTTTTTGCACACCCCCCCCCCCCCCATATGTCTGCCATATTCTTTGCACTATATGCCTGTATTGCACCATTTTTGCACCATAACCTTGCACTAGGTACCTTTCTTTGTGCCCTGCAATATACTATCTGCTGCTTTTTGTTGATACTGCTGATCTGAGTTGACTGCACTATACTGTACACTAATAATTTTGTTTAGCTTAATTTATTGATATTGATTTGAGCTTACTGTAGTAGTTGGGCAAAATCTTACTTATTAAATAATGTAACTTTTTACACTTAGGATAGTTAAGAACACAAATACCTTACAGTACTTCATATTGTCTTGTCTTGCACTTTAATATTGACAATAAAGCTGACTTTGACTTCCTAAAAGTTTCATCGTCAAGGAGGATAATTTTGTGTGGCCATGGAGCACCTCTGGTAAAACAACACCAACAGGATTTGTTTTTTTTCAGTTAGTGTATTAAGGGAATACACCTGTAATGTGTGTATTTTTATTCAGGGGCGTCACATCTACAGTTAAAAAAACAAGTGCATGATCAGGTCATGCTGGTATGCTGGAGACAATTTGGACATTTTCACTTAGGGGTGTACTCACTTTTGTTGCCAGTGGTTTAGACATTAATGGTTGTGTGTTGAGTTATTTTGAGGGAACAGCAAATTTGCACTGTTATATTATATAAGCTGTACACTGCCTACTTTACATTGTAGAAAAGTATTATATCTTTAGACTTCTCCCATGGAAAGATATAATAAAAACAGTACAAAAATGTTAGGGGTGTACTCACTTTTGTGACATACTGTATATATTTCATTGCCATTAGTGTGTAGACTTCAGAGGACACTTGTTAGATGGGGTGATGGACATATCTTAATCTTTAAAAAACATTGCACTTGCAATTAGCTGAAGTAAGTCAAAAAACATGATATAAGGTCCTCTAATCACCTGGGGAACTCATCACTGATAACAGCAGTGTTTCACTGCTTACTCCATGTCAGGTGGTGTCATACACATGTAAGTCATCTACACTTGGTCTTCTGTTACACATTACACTTGGAATTATTTGAAATTAGTAAAAATAACCTGATATGAAGTGATCTGTTCACCTGTCACAAGTCACTTCTCACTGAAAGCAGCCCAGTGGTCTCTGTAGACTTCAGAGGCCACTTGTTACTGATGGGATGATGGACATGTCTACTCAATAGTGGGCCTTGTGTTACACATTACACTTAAAATTGTTTAAAATAACTTAGAATAACCTGATGCAAGGTCATTTCATCATCTGTGTCACATTATTTCTTACTGAAAGAAACCCTGAATTCTGAAGTCTGCAGTGAGAGACCATTATGCCCATTTGAGTACACGTTCGGACACCAGTGCTGTCAGATGAGAGGATGAAAATGTCAAAACTGGTAACAATGGTCTTAGGTGTATACAGAGACCATGCAGTGGTTAGAAAAAAAGTAAAATAAATAGGCGTTAATGCTTGTAGAACATCTTAAGAACCTTTCTTTAGCCTGCAGAAAATCAGTGTCCATGCACTTGGTCCCTGAGCTGGGTGAACTGCATATAATTTAGCTAAATACTCCTGAAGCCATAAGATAATAAGTCCAGGTCAAATGATTTTTGCCAAAATTGCATATATGCCATGTCCTTAGGTTTCTGGTCCTGATTATTCTTTGTGTATCAATTGTATACCCTAACACCATGACTATGCCTAGTCAGTGAAAAATGAAAAATTTAAGAGTGTGAAATAAAATAGCATCTGTTGTTCACCCTTATGCAAGGAAGCACCAGATAATTTTTTATTGCACCCGGGCCCCCAGTTACCCCAGGAGCCCCCACCAAGTGTGTAAAAAATGCACATTTTGAATGTCTGTAATTCCTGAACCATTGGTCAGATCGGTCTGAAATTTGGTATGGTAACCACTGAAGATATGGGTTATAAATAATATTTCTGTCATTGGTCTACCTTGAGTGCAAACATGTGTAAATACTGTTTATTTTATAATAATAACAATATTGCCAGATTTTAAGTATATATTGTAAGCATGTGATACATATTAGTAATTTTGACATGCTTGCCATGACTCTTATAAAACTATTGTATACTTTTTAAAATAAAGCTATTTTTTTAATTTGACTACATTTCCCATGACGTGCAACGTTCATTCCAACGGTGTTTACGACAATGGCGCTGAAATTTGTAGTCCACTTAAGCCGTTTTGTTAAAAAAAAAAAAAAAAAAAACACACACACACACAAACAGTGTTGCAAACAGGGGTTGCAAACAGTGTCATTGGTGCGTTTGGTGGAGTAAAATCGATAGAAAAAAAGATGTGAGAAGTTGATAAGTTATTCATGACATTAGTAGGTTATACAATATAGCAGAGTTCGACAAAATATGTAGGCTATATAAAACGTGCTCATTTTGAAACTCTGGTTATACGGGTATTGCACATAACACTTCTACTGTTGCTAGCATGGTTGCTAGCCGTTGCTCTTTTCGCTCCAGTGAGTTACATAATGCATTACGTAAAATATTTTTTATGTGCATATAGAATTCAGAAATTACATAAAACATAGATTTACATAAATGCAAGCAGTTACAATATTAGCATTTTCTAACAATATATTTGATGATTTGTGTGGGAACAACTAGCGCGTTGTCATTCACACAATTTGATGATTCGTGTGGGAATAACAGACTGAATACAACTGAATACAACACATTATGCTAATTAAAGGACATACTTAGTCCAGCATGTACCTGTGGCCAAATTAATTTCAAGCATTTCTAGGGGTACCGTCATTTTTGTCAAGACCCTTTTCATGAATTATTTTTAAACGATTCTGTTGAAACACAATTCAACATGCAAGGGATTCGGCAAGTGTAATAACTCGACTGCTGCTGTTCAATACCAAGAAAGGCTTCCAAAGTAAAGTTTTCTTGTGTTGTAGGTGACTTATACCCTATATCCCTGTAACACTTTCCTTTTCCCCTTTTTTATTGTATTTTGTTATTCGTTATTTGAAGCCAAGTATTTGTGGGAAATCTAGCTTAAGGCAGTGTTTCCCAAACAGACCCATAGCCATCACACCCCAACTCAGTAGCCATTATTTGTACATTAAAAGAAAGGTGATTTTATCAAATAATTTTTTTATTTATCTATTTTATAGGCTATCTCAGGCTGAGTGATCCAGCCTCTCTTTGAACAACTAGTATTTAAGTTATAAACAGTGTAAAACAATGCAACTGATCCATCAATATTAAAATAAAGTAACCACTGACATCGTGACAAGTTGATCCCCCCAAAAAAGAAGAATTGTCTTTAGAGACCATAATGTCTGTGAATATTGGGCTCGATTCCCAAATTTGTTGAAAGACAAGAAAGGAGAACAGCATGGTTCCAGATAGAGAAGGAGGTGCATTTGACTGTGTTTTCTGAAGAGACAGTTTGGTCATGCCTTTCTCATGGTGATATGTACTGTATGTACACAAATCTGTTGACTTTCTCGTGGTTCACATAGTGACACAATAGCATGCATGTCTTAGCCCAGACCTCATCAGTTTTTTGAAAGATACCACTCCTTGAATCTTTGAATCTTATGTACAACTGTATCCCAGACACTGTAGGTATGGAAACAAAGAGGAGGACACTGCTGCTACAGAAATCTCTCTCCACCCAGACATATGCATCAAAATGGCTCTTGCTTACTTTCCAGTGATTTCTTGTGAGGTACATAGATAAGTAATAAATATAAATGTTACACTGTTCGTTGTTATCCTATAGCGACAAGTAGAGAAGCAGTTCCTCAGCTGGTGAAATTACACTTGGGCTGTTGAGAAGTAAGGTGAACAGAACAATTTCAAGTGCATGAAACAAGGCTCACTATTAAAGACATAAGCTTGCGTATCACCCCATCTGTTACAAATGGCCTCTGAAGTCCACTATGGGCTGTTTTCAGTGGAAAGTGAGGTAAATAGAAGGTCCCCAGGTGAGCAGGCCATCTCATATCAGGTTACAAGGACCACTATTAAACAATGTGGCCCCACCACCCATTCAGTAATGCTGAGTACAGCATCGCAAATACAGACAACATGGCAATCTAGCCATCTTAAAACATCAACATTTTTATTTGTCACTACACAAACCATAAAAGCTAGTGGGATGTGAACCACAAGAGGTTTCCTTAATCACAGAGTAGGGAGTGTTATCTTACATTGGGAATCTGTACACTATCTCAGGTATTGTGTGTTGTAAAGATATTTTTTAATGCCCAAATTCCAGGCAGAAAGATTGTCCAAGTGAGCATGCTTAATAGAAAGGCCAAGTCTGTGGAAAATACAAAAGGCACATGTCGTAGTCCACATTGTTAAAATTGCACATGTGCATACAGTATGTACATATGTGTGTTTGTATGTATGTATGTATGTATGTGTGCGTCCATACATGCATGACTGTAGTATGTGACTGTAGACTGATGCAAGTGTGTTTGTGCATACAGTGTGCCTCTGAGTGGGTGTGGGTGTGTATGCCTGCCTTTTAAAATGTATGGATATTTCGGTGTGGCTTTTTTTTTTTACAGTGAATGAATGATTGAAGAGGTGAGTAAGTATGTGAGTCATTTTCAGAAGCAAGTTGAGGACATAGAGATGATGTTGGCGGGCAGAGGAGTGACATGGGCATGGACAACAGGGTGGCATTGAGGTGATCAGGCTGGTACGTGGATGGTCTGGCAGGTTTCAAGGCCCCTCTCCTTAGATGTCGAATGGTTCCACAGGCAATTCTCTCTCTGACACCGAAATAAACAGAACTGTGTGTCAATACTGTTTCAACTCAGGTTTACAGAGCTTTACAGTTTTACAGCTTTACAGTTTTAACCACCTTGGTTATTGAGGACTGATATAACAAGAACAATAAATATAATTCACAATCCCTCATGGTCAGATGACTGACACCGACAACTGACAAAAAAAAATTTAAAAAAAAATCAGTAAATAACTAATACTGTGCATCTGGTACATTTGTGATCTGGGATCAAACTTGAGGCATTCTCTAGCCATAAACATATACACTGTACGGTGACCCTGAAGGTAATGCACCAAATATGCAGTTAGTTATTGACTGGCATCGACTTTTGGTGTACGTGTGTGGGAGCCTGATGCTTCCTTTAAAAGGTAGATTACTCTACTTATGTTAACTCAATCAACCGGTAGATGTTGCCAGTAACTCTGCTTTGAGTAGCTGTACAAACACATACAGTATTCTTAGGTCTCTACAATACCTACACGGCCAAAGTGGATTGTCTCTTGGTCTAGCATTTAAAAAAATGCCTGGGAAGACCTGGAGGCGCCATCTTCATATGCTGATATTGTTGAAAAGTGTTGGGTAGCTAGCCGGTAGTCACTTCGGACACTCACTCCAGCAATCCATGTGGCGTGGCATTCCTCGCACCCGATCTGTGGCAAACTGAGATCATAAAGCCCTTGAAAGGCAAATGCACAATTAGATGCAGAAGACTGATGAATCTTGCATCATGCACTGTGCGTCTTAAAAAAATGTATGCATCAAAATAAACACACAGTACTGTTCTTCCTCCACGTCAACCACGGACCTCTGCAACTGTTGACCGTGAAAATATTTATAATAAAATATTTGTGTGTTTGTGATGTTGGACATTAAGCTATACTGGTCTTCTTAGGAAATTGGAATGCAAGACTGGACCCCAGAAGCAATTGGACTTACACAAGGGGAAACCGAGGAAACAACAAAATACGGGATAAAGACAAATATTAAAAACAGAAAGTAGAAATATTATAAATTAGCATTTCATTTCTGTTTATGTTTGTTTCCGCTAGCGCTCGCTAGCTAGCTAGTTCTACACGCTGAGTCCGTGTTATGCAGGGAACCTTAACTATATCGTCAGAATTAATGAGTTGCTTAATAAGATGCCGTAAAGTGACGTTTATTGATGTCCACTTAAAAAACGACAGTGCACTTACATTTGTAAATATCGACAAAGTTACTCACAACATTGACAACCAGAGCTGGGAGCGCTTCATTTCCGCCATGTTTCACGTTGTTGACGCAAAATGTCGCTTGTTGTTTACGTGTTTGATCTCTTCTACTGTCTATGGATCTGATAGCGTCTGTTTCTTTTGCTCCAGTTTCGTCAAAATCCTAACCAGAAACTTAGCAGCTCAGCCATCACAGCAGTGTACAACCAAGGGATTGCAAATTACTTCTGCAAACCAGATGCAAAACAGTTTTTTTTAAAGGCTTAACAACAATGTCAGCTACTAATTAAACTGCCCGAGAATCTAATAGATATATTCGGCTTTGATGTACTCGTTTAAAACAGCAAATATCTCAGAAAAAAATATAAACTACTAATATACTTTTATCTAGTTCAGGAAATCAAATGGTAAACGCAAAATAGTCACGATAAAAGTATTTGCGGACCCGTCTCAAAAGCTTTATGTTAAAGCGCATGTGCGAGTTTTTCACCCGTCTGAAGCGCTGTATAAGTTATTGCGCATGTGCGAGTTTCTGCCGCTGCGTAAGCATGTTTACGCATCAGCGTGCACAGGTTTGCGTAAGATATCTTACGCACCATTCGTGAGACCGGGTTGCTACAATTGTTGCATTCTTGGACAAAGAGCTTCAACTGTGTGCGAAGTAATTTTTGTGTTATTTACACATTTGCCTTGATTAGTTCTGCTGTATCTGCATTTCTTTATGCAATGTTAACTACTGCTTGACTTACTTTTTATCACCAGCATAACCTACTATTGGATTATTCCTGGCCTTGTACCATCTAGAGGTGGTAAACGGTAACATACGTTTGGAACATCAAAGTCAAAGTTCGAACTGATTAATGTAACATCATATTTTACTGACAAAATAAAAGTTCACAAAATTCTGGAAGGGACAAACAATAAGACAATATTGGTGGGGTCCACTACATTATATTCTTTGGCTTACCACAAACATGTAAAACAAACTTTAACCCATTTAGAGTTCTAACATTTGCTTTATTTTAGGATTGTGATGTCTGCCCGCGTATCTCTGATGTGCCTATTGGGATTTTAACAATCATACCTGAAGACGCACCGGTCTCACCCAACTCACTTCACCTGGACGCCTCCATCACAGCAATCATCTTGGAAGACGCCGTCATCATGGATGAGCTTGATCTTCCAAAAGCTATGTGCCTAATTTTTGGACTGATATATGCCTTGAATTTAGAGTATCCCCCACAACTCAGGGGGATACCTTTGATTTTCAAAGGAACACCTTTGATTTTATTCAGACAGTGATGCTCTCAGTAGGACACAAATCCTTAAAGCCCAAAATACAATCGCTGAAGAACCTTCTTCTAATGTAAGCACAGATTGTAGGTATCGTTGCTTCACTGACTTGTTTTTTTTTCTTGCTTTGGAGAGTCTTTTTAAGGAAAATTCATCTTAGTTTTCAAAATGTATGTTGCCTTAAATAGTTCATGTCTAAACATAAACAAAGTTTAAAATGATGTGAGAGAAAAGTGGACATTAACATTGTGTTTTATAATTAGGGTCAAATGTACAAGACACTTTGCAAACATATTTTGATTGTTGGTTTGTTTTTTGTAAAGAACAGTTTATATTTTAAGGTCATACATTTAAAAGTAGGAAACAGTTCATGTAACAGAAATGTACAACAAAGTTAAAAAAAAAAGACAACTTTGATAGTGTGTTCATTAAGAGGCTATTAAGGCTTGATGTGTAAGAGTAAAAAAAATGCAAAACAGTCTTTTAAGATTTTTTCTTTTTTGTTTTCATTTTTAATAGTACTACTCTTCAGTGTAACACTGTACAATGCATAGTGTTCAAATAAACACAGGTTTTAGCATCAAACATTTCTTCTCTAAATGTCTACTTGATACTTTAAGTTCAGTTTACTAGAAAATTTTGAGGCAATCGGTTTCCTGATTTTTTCAAGTAATGTCAACATTTAGTTTAGTAAGAAACACTATTTTTTTGAGTATACATTACTGTGATAAGTTGAGTTTGCAAAACTGAAATACTATAGTTGCTTAAACTGATTTTAGTAGTTAAGCCTACTAGCAATTTTGAGTTGATATTACTAAACAGTTAGTAGTCTGTACTAAGAGTTTTACGTTTTACACACTTAAAAGTTATGAGCTACTTTACTTTGAAATTTTGAGACAATCGGTTTCCTGAATTTTTATAAGTAACGTCAACGTATTAGAATTTACAGTGTATCTGTATAAGGCTACGATCCTCTCCTGCTGCCAAGGTGTGTGCGCCGTGTGTGTGCTAAAGTCGCACTTTTGAAACAACCAATCAGATGTAATCTAAGAAGAATTTTAAAAATATAAAAATGTGGAGGAACGGGCCTACATTGACAACATTATACTCTGTATTCAAACATCATTACAATGCAAACATTTAATGTTCAAAGTGTTTTAAAAATAAAACCATAATATTATTATTTTCGGTCTGACTAGTTGAGTGGGAGGAACAATGTAGGCTATATAACGCCTTTCATTGGCTATTTCAGGCGGGACCAGGATAAAATGTATTTATGTTTTGGCGGACAAAATGAAAGAAAGATGACTTGTTCAGACAGGAAGCTGAAGAGCTGACAGAAGGAAAGGAAACAACTAATAAATATTTGAAACTCATCAAATGGCTGCAGAAGAAAAAACTCCTGGCGAAGAAAATGAAATGCAGCAAATGTGGACATAGAATGAACATTTGGAGAGGGCCTAAAGAATATATTTAAAGATAATGTGTGGAGGCTGCAGTGAAACCGCACATAAGAGCTGCAGGGATCATCTGGCCATGATTGAATGGCAGGAGTGGCTGGAAAAATGGTCGTCATGGACATCATAATAGACCCCTAGGTCGTCTTTTCCATGACATTGCCAAAATATATAAAGTATCGCCTTACTAGTAAATGTTTTTATGTTTTACGACTGGCAGACTGTTTTCTGCATTTGTTATCAATCTAATGATTAATGAAATTATGTAGCCTAATAAAAAACATAATGATATCAATTATATTTTCTCTTTAGATCAAAGTTTACAAACATCTACAAATACATTACTGACATAAACAAATCATTTGTAAGAGGTAATTGTGTGTTACACACATTGAAGTAAGTGTTTCTATATGATGACATGTTTCCACTTTAGATTAGGGGATGCAAAATGCTTTGTAAATACATTGTAAACACTAATAGATCAATTGTAAAAAGTACACTGAGTTACACAAAGTGAAGTAATGTTTCAATATAAGGGCATGTCTTCACTTTAGATTAGGGGATGCAAAACACTTTGTAAATAAATTGTAAACACTAATAGATCATTTGTAAAAGGTAAGACTGAGTTACAGGTATTAAGGTAATTGTTTGTATATTAGAACATGCTTCCACTTCAGATGGGATGTAGTTAGCTTTGTAAATGTGTTGCACATCACAATATTAACAAATGATTAAAAACAAGAGAGGTGAATCTGAGCCATTTAAAGTCTGTATCCATACTTTTTGTATATAAATGTTGAATAAAAGCTTAGATACATATGAACAAGTAATCAATAACTTAATGTTTTCTGTACTTCTCATTGGAATTATGCCTGCACATTGCCAAGGCAATGCATTTTAGTACAACATGTCCTAATCATTTATAAACAACATCTAAATGTTTTGTTCATATTTAGTTCAATGTGGATACATTCTATAAATGATAATTTTATACATTGGTAGGTGATGTTTACATAACTTAGTTAATGTTTTGCAAACAGATTTAAATGTTTGTAATTATTTAATAATTATTTTATTTCATCATTTTGTTATCATTTACTAATGTTTTTGTAATGAAAAACAACCTCTTCGTTTAGTATTAACAGAGCATTTCCTAATCATTTACAAATGACTGTAAATGTTTTGTTTAATATAAGTTAGTTATTTACTAAGTGTTTCATAAGCATCGGTTATTTTAAAGTGTTACCGAAACTTTGAGCTCAGCAAAAAGATCAGAGAGCAGTAAAAATCAGCACATGTTCCACACACGGATTGCAGAACAAACTAAAACAGGACAAGCGATACAGCATAATATGAGGTAAGCATTACTTTTCTAAGTTAACGTACCACTACAGTACACGATTGTCCTTCTAAGTAAAATCCAGCAATTAAGTAAACTTAGTTATCTTTAGCTAACTTCGAGCTAATGTTCAGCTAATTACTTTGCCCTTACGTTATGAACTAGTTAGCTCCAGCTCCTTCAAGGCAACATTCATTTTGTAAGTAGCAGGTTAGCCGAAACTATATGTGGAGTTGTGACTTTGCTGATAACATTTAAGTTGGCAATACATATGTGTTTTCTTTTCTATGCACAATGTTGACCAGATGGAAACACACAGAAAACTGAATGAAGAATGAAGATGGAGCCATTAGAAGGGGAAGGAGAGAGTTCGGTGCAGACTTTGGAAGAAACAAATAAGGGGGAACAAACGGTGGAAGAAATCCCTGTTCAACCAAAGAAAAGCAAATCCGAACATTTTACCGATGTTGCTTTCTCCATCATGATGTAAAGGGAATGGTAAGGTTATTTGTCTCATTAATACTAACATTCCTGGTAGTAGTAATGGTAGCAAAGCAACAGCAGTTAACGTTAGCAGTGATTTTAGAATTTGGGACTGCAAGTTGATACGAGTATACCGTCATGACTTAACATGGATACTGCATGAACGTTGACAAATCGACTCATGACAGCCACTGTTTAAAACAAACAAGACCCACGCTGATGCTGACTAATATATATATATATATCCCGTCTAGGTATCAATGTATCGCATACGATACATTCATATTCGTATTCATATTTTTTCACCGCTCGAAAATCCCTGTACCATATACCTAATGAAAGCTCTCTTTCTCGTCTTTTCAACAATACTAATCATTTTTGTCTGCAAAATACACTGTGCATTCAGCCCACACTTTTATGACGAAGTTGAGAACAAGTGAAATTTAGCGATAGTAGGAACTGTCTTACTCTTAGTCGTCTTTGTGTTTTCCAGAAGTTACCAGTCCAACAGAGTTTGGTCTCATTTAGTCCACATTCCTCCAGAGAACAAATTCAGTAAAAATGTTTCGGTCCAAAATGACATATTAGATCCACACAAGGACACAAATGCAGCAGTGCAACTTTCAACCGCTAAAAAAACACTGACGTGTTTTCGCATTTTGATCTGATCGCACGGCCAGCACAATCAACTAGATTCAAATTTTACACAACAGGAAGAAAGAAGAAACGTTCTGGAGCAGATTGACACCCTGTTTGACCACTTAGCTCGAGATCGGGGGTGGCTAGAGCGGCAGATAGCCAACGACCTTCAATCATGCGTAAAGAGCTCCCGCCCCCATTCTCGTTGGTAAGCCGTATTGGACAAGACCACACAGATAAATCAATGACAGCATCCTGTAGACAAGGAAGTGGCGAATCCGGGGATATATAGATCATGGGGATGTGGTTGAACGACGTTAAGTAGTATGCCTGCGTAAAGCACATCTGCTAGTAATTGCTTCTGAGTCGGACAGACACTACACGCGTAAAGGCAAGTTTCACCTGCTTTTTACTTGTCAAACAATGTCTAAACATACCGCGAAGACAAAATATACTTTGGAGGAGGCCGTTGAGCTATGTACACGTCATGACAGTGACAATTCTGATGAAGAGTTGTCAGAAGTTGACAGTTATGTCAGCCAAGCAGATTCCGTGGAAGAGGATATGTTCTTGGAAGGAAAGGACATTCTACTTGTTCTTTGAAACGTGTCATAATAAAACAACGCTAGCAACAGGCAACTCATGTGTAAGCATTGTAGATTTTTATTAGGTATTAGGTATTATTAGGTATTGTGCTACGTAAGACAAGAAAATGGTACAAGACTTTCTTTTTTCATTTTGTTGACATAGCAGCTAGCATAGCAGCTAGCATAGCATAGTTAGCATAGTTCTTCTTTACAAATGCCTCTGCAAAGACAAGGGCATAGTGCCAATGCACCAAAAGGCATTCAGAGAGACTCTTACACTGGAGCTTTCACCAGGTGGGCACCAAAGGAGCAGCTGCTGAAGGATCACAGCCTGTACCACTACCACGACCAAAACATCACCGGCTTGTCTACATCAGTGGGCATAGCACATTGGGAAGACAGAGATGCAAGGAATGTTCTGCCTTGACACCACTCAAATGTGCCACTTGTGTCATTGCTCTGTGCCTTCAGCCTAAAAGAGACTGTTATAATAAATGGCACACCGACAGGAATATGTAAATGTTCTGATGAAAATGAAAGTCCGTAAATTGAGTTTGCACAGTTTTGTGCTTTTTTGCCTTTCTATTCAGTTTCTTTTCAACAAATCAGTGGTTTTGTGAGATTCTAACTGTGTAATATGATTCCTCAGAGTGTAAGTTTTCCAAAGAGTCCTCACTGATGTATCTGTGTTACTGCATTCAATAGTTATGGCTTTTTTTCTGTAATGTTCCTATATGTATCCAAATGTGCCCATTTGGAGTTTCCAAATGGTACTGTACAAAAACGCCTAGAGATACCCATATATAAAATAGTGTACAAATCTCATATTTGGAGATATTATCAGCTTTGAAAAAGAAATTGTCAACATGTGTTGCTACTATTTTTTCTGTTTGTAAATACATTCCTAGCAGTTACAGGTCTGTTTCATAGTATTTTTACAAAGAAAATCTAGGCGAGGGAACAAAAAATCATGTTTTTACCTGCATTGCATGGTGTACAGATTTTAATCAGAACCATTTACAATAAATCTGACTGCAGAGGAAGAAACTAGAGTGTGTTTGCTTTACAAAAATACCCTTTTTATGGACACACACCAAAGGGCTGAAGTGCAGCCTCCATTTTTAAGTGGAGAGGTCTTTTTTAGGCGTTTTTAAGGAAAATAACCTGGAACATTAGGGGGATATATATGTCACAAAAGTGAGTACACCTCTAACATTTTTGTACTTTTTTAATTATATCTTTCCATGGGAGATGTCTAAAGATATAATACTTTTCTACAACGTAAAGTAGGCAGTGTACAGCTTATATAACAGTGCAAATTTGCTGTTCCCTCAAAATAACTCAACACACAACCATTAATGTCTAAACCACTGGTAACAAAAGTGAGTACACCGCTAAGTGAAAATGTCCAAATTGTGCCCAATTAGCCAATGTCCCCCTTTTGGCACCTTGTGACTGCAGCAGAATCATCAGAATCCTTGTCCTTCGATGTCGAAAGGCAAGGCGTCGGTTTTCTGCAAATTTCAAACAGACCTTAAATGTTGTTAGTTATGAAAATGGTTAAACTTGTAATCAAATGAGTCCGTCGCTTTTCTTCATCTCCTATAGAGAGGAAGCAAGATGTTTCAGTTAGCTGTCCATAGTAACAACAGTGTGGGGATGAGTGCAGTCAGAATCAACACCCCCCCCCCCCCACCCCCCATCCTCCATTGAAACTGATTTGATTCTAAAGTCTGATTTGATTCTTAAGTCTGATTAGACTACACAGGTCTGGTTGGGCTGTATGAGTCAGTCATTTCCTTAGGTCTGACCTAAAACAAAGACACAAAGACACCCTAATCCAACAGTACTTGTGTATTCAATATTGACACCCAAAGAGATTGTAGCTCAGAGTAGCTCAGATGGGACCACCTTTGTTAGATGACGTTGGGTGTTGACTTAACATGTCTGCAAAAAGGAGGTGATCCTAGACCCATCAGGAGGTGATCCTAGCTACCCCCTTGTCACACCCCAGACATAATCTCATTATTCAATTAGCCACTTCATTGTTAATGCCGAAAAACCATTCATGATTACATGGTCTATAGTTAGGCTTCACCCCTCATCTTCCATTGAAACTTAATAGCCTATAGTCTATAAACCGTACTGCTCCCCCTTTCTGGTCTGTGATAGCTGTTTAACAGCTTAAGCAGATCAGTGTCCTTTGCAACAAACACCAAAAAAAGTTTTACCTTCTTTTAGTTGCATCAATATCCTTAATGTCTAACCATGACGGGGAAAAACCATTTAGTGTCCACAATTAAATTACGCCATAAGTTTAAATAACTCAGACGGGAAAGCACCTTTTGATCTCCATTATTAGCTTACATCAGGAATTAAACATTCAGTCTAAATTAGCAAAGGAGAGATGACATACTACCAACAGTGTACCAAAGCTTAACACATGATGTGACTCTACCACCTTGCCCCTTCTCCTCTACTCAAAATGTCAGTTTACTAAGTCCCAATATTTATCACTTTAACCAATCCAAACAGTCCTCGCCACATTTCGTTAGAGTGGCTTCACACACATATCAGTTTAGAGAACAGGACCTTGTTGGGGCTAAAGTGACCTGTGAGTTTTCCCACTCACCAATACCTGGGCTGCATGCTTTCCCAAGAAGCATCTTCCACCCAACATGGACAAAGAACAGCTTAGATCTGATGGGGGTTGTGGTGTTTGTAGCAGTCAACGCCTCTCAATGGTGTCTTCCTTCAGTGTTTTGTTTTGCTTTGCTTTGGCCGTGGCACACAATTGTTTGTTTTCTGAAAAACTTAAAACTGTTTAGATAACACAGGCAGAATTAAAATAATGCACAACTAGAGGATGGTTGTGGAGGTTGAGACCCGACTGCACTTTAGCCATTAATTGCAAGTGGGCTTGCATTGTAAACATAATATATATTACAGATTGACATAACCTCTTCTAGTTTCTTATATCAATGTGACCTTATAGACATAGAGATGACAATGCTAAAGACAGGACAACCAATAAGTCTCATCAGTGGATTAAAACAAACAAACGATGGAATAACTGCAAACAAAATAAATAAATGAATCACTGCATTGAGTATATAAGGCAAAATGCTCTCTGCTGAGACGTTTCAGACATCAAATTACTCACACCAACATCTTCTCTAGGTGACCAAATGGCAATCGATTAGCATAAAAACAGGTTTAGCAGGACTCTTGAGTGGCTTCTGAAGTCTCCTGAATTTTACTCTGCTTGTGAGGGAAAACAAGCTCATCTGTTCTGAAAGAACACAAAGAGGTTATGGAAAGGCAACCCTTTTGCACAAATATACTCAAGGATGATTCATCAGACACAAATGAAATCTGACGTCTTGAATGATCTCTAGAATGGGAAAAAACAAACATGTAATCAAAACCATTTCTTATTCACCTACTAGGCATATTGTCACAATCCAAAAACAAAAGACAAGGCTAAGAAGGGTGAAATGAAAAATAATATCATGACAAAAATCCATACAGCTTTCCAAATCTAATCTGGGAATCCTGTGAACAAATGAGTGGTAAATATGGTCTTTGTGAAAGTGGAAGTATTCTCCTTTACGTTTTTCTGGGGTTTCACACAAAGAGACAACACAAAAACATTTACTTTGGCTGGCCAGCTTTTACACACTCATTCACTCACTCAGGAAACAAAGGGGACAACATGCTCAGGTTAGTTGTGAGACCTCAATAGGAAAACAGGTTTACTTCTCAGAAGTTAAAGTCTATTCCAGTCTGGGGCATCGACTGCTCAATGATCAATCAGCATGGATATTTTGAAAAGGCATCCCTGCCTCTTTCCTATATGGCCATAGCTAATGCATTTTGATCATGTGCAGCTGCCACAGACACGTTCATCAAATCTAAGACATGGGTTAATTGTTACTCACAACAGAGCACAAGACATGCAGTTTGAGGGAATGACACACATAGACATAGAACAAAGGCAAACATGCAGACACTTGAGACAAATCTCAAGACAGACACATGACCTGATTTGCCACCGTACTAACCAAGTCCTCAAAATTAATACATTAAAATTATGTTTATAATCAAATCCAATCAGTTTGCACAGAGTTTAGGAGCTGAAGTTTGACTTCTCACAAATCTTTAGTTGACAGATAGCACTTACTATCAGACAGGTAACTACAAAAGCACTCTCCAGAGGCGTGGGCCCACACCATAATTCCTTCTACCAAGATCAAGTTCGCAGCTATGGTGGCAAAATCTTCACCATTCTGTACCCACGGAAAAGAGGACAGCTCTGATCCGGAAACAACAAAACTTAACTGGGACCCTCGTCAGGGCCAAACCGTGTTCAGACCAAGCAGAGTCAAGGGAGAACAGAGAGAAAGTCAATAGAATAGGAAAAGATAGAGGACTCTGCCTGCTTACTAACTCACACAAGACTAGGAACAGAGTTAACAGATCTAGTGGCACTGACTCCCCTAGCTGCACCCGAAACAATTTAGTAATGTTAAGTTAGCCTGTGAAGCTAAGCTACTTCCACAGAATCACTTAGCAATACCTTCTTGTTTAAAACATAAAATCTGTCCCTACTTCAACTGGACAAAAAGACCAGTTGGATTGCCAATGCTTGTGGTTCAGGAGAACCTATGCTTAAGGACCTTACCTAAGTTCTAACAGCATACAAGCACTATAATACTCATTTAAAAATTGTTCTGTCAACCAAAGAATGATGGAAGTCTTACCGCCAACTTGGTAATCCAAATCCAGTTATGATCCAAGTTTTTATATCTCGGTGGACACCTCCATTTTGATAGTAATTAATTTACTAGTAATTTTTGTTATACCATAGATGATTATGAAGGCTCAGTCAGCGTGGTGGAGAAATCCGGACAAGGCTTTATTTTACATTGGTACCAATGGAGAGACAGACGTTTCAAGGTGTTGATTCATCCAGATCTCTAACTTACTGAGATGTACTCAACACTAAATAACAGGTCAACAGGGGGAGTAACCCCTTAGACCCACCCTAAATTAATATGCATTAGACAACTGTATGTGGCAAGGCTCTTTGTTAGCCTACAATTTGGCGGGAATGAGTGAGAGGCTCCTTCCAGGTGTGACACAGGGATGTGACACGTCTTGAGACAGTCAAATGAATGGGACAAACAATCTAGCTCATAATACACAGCTCACAACACCTCATCTCTTAAGGCAGACACACCTTTGCCAGTACTTAGGAAAGTGTCACACAAAGCTGTGATTGTGAGTTATAAGAATACAAAATAACAGGAATATAAAATAATAATAAAGAAATGTGTCAACATTCAAAATGTTATGTACAATATCCTTATTATTATTCAGATTCCTTCAAAATAAAGTGTTACCAACATTTATTTAGTATTATTTGCAGAGGACACAGAAAAAAAGTCAGCAACGTGAAATCGGATTTGTCGGAAAGCAGATATATCAATGGAAAAGCCAATTATGTATGTGTTCCATCAGTAGCCATTTTCCAATACGACACTCCTCTTACCCTGATATCCGCACTGCCTGCCCACCTCCCTAATCACCCTGAGGGTAGTGCGACCACTGTCTGTTTAGGTGGACATGCTCCCGACCCCATACACACTTTCTCCTTCTGTCCACCCCCACCCCACACACATGCAGAGTGAAGAGATGGCCCCTGGAGCATCCACATCAAAACGGTCTGTATCTTTGAACTTCTGGTCCGTTTAGCATAGAATGCTCCCTCCATCTAACAGCAATGCATTGCTGTAAGTGCTGCCCTGGTTCATGTTGACTTGTTAGCAGAGGTTAGTTAAATGTTGTAGGAATGGGGTGGGGGGTTGGCTACTCGAGTTGAGCGTGCATGTTGTCCCCAGGCACCGGAGTCTTTCGCTCGTGTGTTTACATAATGGCTTCCTGTGCATTGAACACCTATGTTTAGCACAAATACCTCAGAGAAAGCATTATTTTTGCATGTGTAATACCAAATGCAGCACCCCCCTCTCTCTCTTTTTCCCTTGAATAAACAGCACCTATAAAATATTTATCAGGATAAAATAGGCTGTGTTTATAATTATACACTTCTTGTACCAAAGCAGTTTCTGTGCTTTTTTGCCTAACAGCACAGCTGAAAATAATTATCATCAGTGCAGACTAGTCACAGGGCAGGAGAAAACAAACGCAACCCCAAATGTGTATGATTGGAGAACCTTGCTCCACTGCCAACTCACTGGTATCACACACACACACACACACACACACACACACACACACACACACACATACACACACACAAACACACACACACACACATACACACATATTTCCACTGTTTTGCATGTATGTGTGTGTGCACATTCATGTGAGCCTGTGCGTGTTTATATGTGTGTGTGTGTGTGTGTGTGTGTGTGTAAGCACATGCTTATTCCCACTTAACTGTCACTGTCCTTGCCAGGATTTTGTGGCTTTTTGGAGAGATAGAGAAAAATGAAGTGTTTGTTTTGGGTTAGCTTGTTTGTGTGTTTGCCGACACATATCATCTTCTCTTTGATCTTCAAGGACTTCCTGCCTCCTGCAATCAATGAGGCCGCCTGTGCTTTTCAAATGAGAAGCAAACATAGAAAATGACATTGTGATTTTTCCTAATGTTGAAATGTAAACAAACACATGAATGTCGGAAACATGAATTGATAGTGAAATCTTCTTTTATTTGAATCAGTATAAATGTCAGTGTTCATTGAGCTAATGCACACCATGTTACATTATCTCCCACATTTTTTTCGATCTTCGGTCTGAAAAGAAAAGCAATACCAGCTGTTAGAAAATGGAAAGGAAGTGGTCACATGACACCTTTAATCACATTAACTTTTAAATGTGCCCTTTGGCTTCCTGTAGAATATATTGATTCTGTGATTTTTTTCTCATTATTTAAATATATTTATGGAAAAGTCACTATATACCTCACTGATGTCCCCCCATCCACCTCGCCTACTTCATACAGACCTGTGGCCTGCAGATGATATTGTGATGAGAACACTGGCTCTCTGGATGAAAGCAGAATGGTTAGTTCTTGTTGGCCTAGAGCAGGGAATGCTATAATAAACCTACCTAAATGTTCGAAGAGCCCTTGTCCCGTGTGTGTGTGTGTGTGTGTGTGTGTGTGTGTGTTGGTGTTTTTATATATTTTATTTGCTGTTATTACAGTGCATGAAAATGCACTGTACTGTTCTTTGTAGTCTTCTTCTTCTATCCAATTTTCTACACTGTTCATGGCTTAATCTGTGTTACATAGAAACTTCAAATCAACATTTCCCTATAATTAACATTTGGGCATAACATCACAATCGGGTTGTTAAGCACTTAAATCCTGTGATAGGTGTTTAGACCGGCTGCGGCAATGTAACTGTTACAGGCTTTAAACATACAATCTGGGTTTCTAGAATTACAGTGACCTATACTATGAAGCATGGTTAATCAACTGTGACTTTAGCAGGACACAAGCAAGAACTGTCAGCAGCGACCGAATTAACTTTCTCGGCGCTACCAAACCACAACAAATGCTGCCTTGTGTTTTTTCCTTCCAAACTGTTGAAGCACTTTGAGCTACATCTTGTATGAATTGTGTTATACAAATACAGTATATTATTATTATTATTATTATTATTATTATTATTATTACTTAACTTGTGGTTAAACTGAGAACACATATTTAACAAAACGTGGTTATCTTAGGTGGTGTCATTGGTACTATGAAGATATTTAAAATGTTGGTTTGTCTGTATGTGTTCACATGAATGCAGCATTCACCAGCGTTCACAGTTATACATCAAGGCACAATCTACCTACTTTAAGGAGAAAGAACGTAGGCTGCAAGGTTTTTGGGAATTCAAAGCCAAATCCAACACTGTACAGTAGCAGCCAGTAAAGTCAAACAAGCTTGTTGGCAATGTATTGCTGACCAAGGAAGTTCTAAATTAACTTTAACATATATAGCCTATGGCAACATGTATTCCACAGATAATAATCAAGCTGTGATGTAAAAATAACAGAACTACTTTTTAATAAAGTTTTGGAGGCCTACTGATGCAACAGACTTTAGAAGTGGGCTTATTAATCACTGCTAATTCACAATAACTATGTGCGTGCATGCCTGTCACTCTGCATCTGTCATGTAAGGATAAGCCATTTGCTCATTCTGCTTTGTAACCTTTCACTAAAGTCATGTTCATATAACACAATTTTAATAAAAGCTGAACAGTGTTGAAAAGTGTTGAAGAGTGTTTCTGAAGGACATTAGGCTATTTACAATGGGACAAAATGGTAACTGAGGTGTGTGGAGGAAATGGATGAAAACTTTTCAGAAGACAGTAAAAAGAGGAGTTAAGTGCAACCAGTGGCGGTTCTATAGTGTTTTACGCCCCGGGCGAGACCACCTCTCAGCAAAACAGCTCTTTGGGTCTAGCAACAAGATTTTGTCAACATTGCATGCAATGTCCTCTAGTGTAAGGCATTGAAAAAAAAATGCCGGAGTGCCGTGTCAAGGCCTGACATGAGGCCTGGTCAATATCCCTGTGTGCCTTCTCCATTGCCCTGTAAAAGTCTCCTTGTGATAGTGAAGTTGAAAGCTGCCTCACTCCCAAAAAAATCTGCTCATGACCTATGGCATCTGCTTCTAGCTTTACCACTCTCTGGAAAACACATAGCAAATGCAGCACAGCAGGCCCACGCACAGCACTAGAGTATGCACTTCCAGTTTCGTACCAATGATACTATAGCATTACACCTTGCTGCTTGCTCCCTTATAGTGGCTCCTTCCCCTTCCTCTTCCCTTCCTCATCCTCCTCGTCCTCTTCCTCTAACCACCCCTTTGTCCTCATCGTCCTCTCCCTCTTCTTCATCTTCACATCATTATGCTTATCCTCCTGCTTATTCACCTCCATGTCCTCTTCCTCGCCTTCCTCTAATTCTCACTCTTCCTTATCCTAATATTGTACGCTACATCGAAAGCTTACCTGCAGCTTATTTCTAGTGCTCAAGCTGATTGCAAAGTCAATTATTTATTAAAGAGTTTTAACATGTGACAGTGTGGCCAGACAGTTGGCACAATAGTGTAAATAATAGCCATGAATGTTCATAGTTTTTCTAGGAGGGTGTTGACTATTTGGAAATTAAGTGTAAAGTGTTGCAAAGTGTGTGAGTGCAAAGCAAAGTTTGTGCTATTAGAGTTTTTCATGATTGTTTGCACACAAATTTCAAAATTTGGCTTAATGTTTCAAAAACTTCAAGGTCAAAATGAAACTCCACAACCACACCTTACAACTTCTTTTTCAAAATGTTTTTATACCAAGGTAGCAGTTTTTATATACATGTATCATCTGAATTACTCTCCACTTACATGGTTCAGCATTACACTTTTAACAAGTTTCTAAAACAACTAAAAGAAAATGTACTTTAATTTACTTATGCACCAACTGTAAACCAGCCATTGCATAATTTGTGACATAATTTTTAGCATGATTAAAGAAAAATGTTTCTTACAACGCCCCTGCCCCTTTGGTTAATCGTGAAGTTACACCACACGTCATCAAGTCACTCTCAAACTTACCACAATAAGTCAGTTAATGTGCTTTATAGTAGAGGCCCCAGATCCTGTTCAGCTGTTTCCTCTGCCCACACCTGTTTCAAAATAAAAGTACTTACTACAATAATTCACTATTTAATAGTTTAACTATTTAAACTAATGTACTCAACTATTGACCTATTCAGCTATTCATCAACTATATCTTAAGCCAACTGTTATCGCTGCTACATCTGTTTCAAAATAAAAGTATTCAGTATAAGAATTCCCTATTAAATAAGTTAACCATTTGAACTATTAAAGGGGTCCTTCCGTCAAAATCCACTTTTAGTAGCTCTATTTACAATGTGGTGGGTCACAACAACCAGTATATGCACGCAGCATTCCAAGACGTGAAATTCGATCCTCATGGTTTTACTGGTCATTGAAGGGTCGCGCTAACTAAAACGAGCGGATCAGAGCATGCTAAACCTATCTACGTCACTAGGTCGTAAGCCCCGCCCAGAGCCATGTATAGCAAGCCCACATCCCAAAGGATTGGTGGACAGAAGCTAGACGAGCAGCGTAGAAAGACAGCGAATTTGCCCAATCAGAAGTGCCTTACTGACACGTCATAGATATTCACGAGGCACACCGGAAAAGCCAGTCGTTCAACCACTAGACCTGTTATAGCTTACAGAAAACAGCGTCAAACAAGAGATCTAGGACATAATTTTTCATAGAAATGACGCACAATGCATTCAACCATAGTGGCGACACAGAAATATGAATAAAAATAACGATGGAAGTTCCCCTTTAAACTAATCATAGCAAAGGCTTTAAACATACAATCTGGCTTAGAACTACAGGTTATGTCTCTTTCCTCTGTGGACAACTGCTTCAAAATAAAAGTCATCACTACAACATTCAGTATTAAAAAATTAAACTATTCCAAAACTAAGGTTCAGCCATCTCAAACTTGGACACTGTAAAAATGATTTTTTGACCTTGTAAATAAAATTAGGACAATTAAAGTAATTTATACAGAAATATATTAATTCTGAGAGTTACTTAAACATGTCATGTGTAATTCAGCATAGTACTTGGAGTTTCAGTGTAATTGTGTGTCTTCACATTCATCTGTAAATGTAACTGTAATAACTCTAGTAAAAAATATTTAAAGCCTACAATTGTCATCATGACAATTAGGCTACTACAGAAATTCAAGTAAAATCTTGCCTGTAGAACGTCTGAGTGTGACATCAGAGTTTGGACATGCCTTAACAAGTTGTCTGGCTGGTGAACTTGAAATGATGTGGTGGTCGCAGATTAAACTCCTTGTGCATAGCCTTCAATCCTGTCGTTGATGGTCATCATTGGTCCCTTCCCTTTCGGAGACGTTTGAAAGTGTGGAAATTTGCCACAGTTAAGGTAAGCATGTAAAAACTAATTCAATTACCTAGCTTTGCAACTTTATCTGAACCAGCTTCATTGATCTGAACGCGTTTTTGGCTATTGAAATATCGTAGCATGTTCGCTATGATGGTATCTGTTTTTTCGTGCTATTGATACGGCTATTCATCATCGGTGTTGCATTGAAAGTAGGACAGTGTTAGTAATTACGACGTGCTTGTGGCTGAAGTCATTTTAATATTAACAGAAGCGCACTGTTTGTTATTGCCAGTGGTTAGCTGTAGCTGAAAGCTGGTGGAGTTGCTAGCAAGCCACGTTTGTGCTAGTTATCTAGCTTTAGAGGATTAACATAGCCTTTTATGAAATGGCAACCATATCTCGCAAGGCTTATATTTAGTGGTCGAAGTCATTTCAATTGGAAATCGACTCAAAACCATAGACTGTATATAAGAACTGGACAAAGCTTCTGTGACGTCACGCATAGACTTTCCCACAGCCAAAATGAGGCTTAAATTGAAGTTTCAGGGCGCCGCCATCTTAACCAATGCGTTCTGCATTCTAAACCCGCCTTCTACCTGACATTCCATATATGGGTAAAAAGGTGGTGCCAGGCAGCCTGAAGACCCGCCCCTACAGGCTAGGCCAGCTCCCGCAAATTACGTAGCGGTCGGAGAACTTCTTTCACCGACCGTACACTTGACTGATGTTGACCAGACTGAACTCATCTATTTTGCTGGTAAGTGCTTAAATCCATTATTGTTTTCAGTACATGAGTAATGCACTGAATAGTAGCAAACAGTGTGCATGATTATCAAATGTACTGATGTACTAAATATAGTAAATTGGCAGGTTGGTAAGTATCGAATGCAGCAAGAAAAGCAGTAAGCAAAAGCAATGCACAAGAACATCAAGATCAAAGGCAGTAGCGGCTCATGGGTAGAAAAAAAGGTAGGGCAGATAGGCTGATGATGACCAAGTTTATTACAATTAATTCATAACATGCACTAAAGAGAGCGTATGCCACTATCTTTAAAAAGCAACCTTGATGGGAAAAATGCGCGCACATACACGCACCTCACCCATGCCTACGCACAAAATAAAGGGAAAAGGAAAAACTGTCACCTCAGAAACGCGAACAGGGCAAAATTGGTTTACTGGTGGAAAGTAAATAATCAAAAACATCGTACATCATGTCTGAAGAGTGTGATTAAGTAAAACTTGGTTTTTAAGTGAATCGTGGTTACTTGTTTGCAAGTACAGGCATGCTTTTGGCAAAAATGTCTTATAATTTATATTAATAAAGCCAAAGGAAATCTTGAAGTAACATAACTAAAACCCTGCCTTTTGTTAATAATGTACTGTATCACATTCGTGCATGATGTGACATTTATTGTCGCTACATGGTCAAAGAACCGTAGCAGTAGAGTAGAGTAACTTGTAATTCCTAAAGGGAAACTAATGTGAGACAAGCGGACTGCAATCAATTCGTTTCTAAAGAATGTACCTGTTGTTATCAGCTTCTTTATTGTGGTTACGAACACACACACACTGTAGCCCTAATGGAGCTGTGCTGCAATGTTAGCATTCTCTAGCATGGCTAGTTTTATAGCACAACTCAGATGTGACTTGCTAGACTCGTGTTTTTCGCCTACACTGCTCAAAATATCCCCTTGTCCACCCATGACAGAAGAACGAAAGAACAGGCATGAAAAACAGAACATTTTATTTCGTTCTGGACAACCATAGAGCCAAGGCTTTCTATCATACCACGTGAAAACGTCTGATTAAATGACCTACCCTTGTCCTTCGTTTGCTAAACAATATGTATGTCTGGCTTATAGGGTCCAAGACTTCATATTGGCAATTTAGTTCCTATATCGAGTTGCTCGAAAGAGTTCTCCAAGAGAAACTCCACGCTATTGCAAGCATGTTCGGTCACCATGGTTTAAACTATACTACTGACTGGGTGACGTGCGGAACATAGACAGTAGAAGGCTGATGTACAGTGAAAGATCTTTTCCGGGTAGGGCAGAATCAATTCTGCCCCGTGAACGTCTACAAACCCGTGCTTTTTCCTATGGCTTTTTCTGCAGTGTTCTCTGTGTCTGTGCACAGATTTACATAGAATGACAATAGGGAGCTGGGATTTCTCAGGGGCAGAGAGATCCTCTGCCCCTCCAGAAATAGAATTCAGCGTAATAGCAGCTACAGTGTGGCGGTGATCGAGACAAGCAAGAAAATCGGCAAACTTTTCTCTTACAAATTCTTAACAATGTTTAACAAAAACAATGTTTGTCCAGCCAGTCACCTAGAGGAAACTGATGAGATGTTTGAAATGTTAATTTACAATACTATTCAAAATGTAATGTGTAAGGCCATGTTGCCCAATTCTATGTGAACGTAGGCTTGCATTATTTTAGTTTTTTTTCTTACGTAATTCTAATATCTCTTTCCGTAATTCTAATATTTCTTTCTCAGGGCCGTACCGGTGCCGGTGCTGGTGCTGAGCTGACTTTGGTCCGGTGTTCCGCCAGATTTTCCTACTTCCGCGAAATGTCCTACCCACGTTCTACGGGTAGGAAGAAATGACAGCTATATCCGCAGAGAGTTACTACCTTGTCAGAAAGTCCTACCACACGTGTTCAGTGTCATTTTAAAATTCCTGCTCACTATTTGATCGGGGTTCGATGTGGTTTTTTTTCTCTGCAAGTAGGATACAAGGATTGAAACCATGGAATGTGTCCCTAGCAACTAAAATTAGCCTACCTTCTTTTTAGATACATGAAATAATGAGTGCAAATGATGACGTGTAAGGTTTGATTGATTGAAAATGACTGAGAATAAAAATAGGATGTTATGATGACGTAATGAAAGTCAGAAAAGCCCACAACAGTTAGGGTATGGTTCTGACGGTAAGCATGTTCCTAAATAACTACGGAAGTGAGGATAAAAGGATCTGCGAAATGTGGAAGCTAATGTATTACTTATGTTGCTTGAAGTACAATATCTTTGCTTAAGGTTCAAACTTGAACCTCTTCTCAGTTAAAGACATCCATTTACCCCGTATGCTTCTACATGTTGATATTCTGGCAATTGAAACGACTCCTTCAGAATATTATTCCACATTTCTACATGCAGGTAGGACGTTTTGAAATGATCGTCAGAATATGGTAAGGTAGGTAGGAGGTTCTGACAGTTAATGAACCCGTCAGAATGTGCTTCTTGCCTGCATGATTCAAGCAATTCAAATGACCCCTTTAAAATACTATTCCACATTATGCAGCTAGGTCGTTCCGACAATTGAAATGATCCCGTCAGAATATGCTTCTATGTTGACATGAAGGTAGGCGTTCTGAGAATTAAAATGAACCCAAGGCCTTTACCGTTAACAATTACAAAAACAAATTTATTATTTTTATTTATTTAGACATTTTTGTACATTTTATTATTTTTATTATACTACACATGAAAGTGATACAAATGTAATATACTGATATTTTATTTAAAGTCACAAAAAAAATGAAGGCACAGGTTCAAAGACCCAATTAACGATATGACATTGCTGAACTACAAACAATTATCTGTGACTGTAAATAACTACAACCGTGTAGACATTTGTAATTTAAAAAAAATACTAAAAATGTGCAATTTAAACGGTTACAGTGGTTATTTTACATTTTACGGAACTACAAACAAACTGTAATTAACTGTAACTGTAATTAACTGTAATGGACCTAGCCTACAGCCTCTTTTTAAGGGGCAGAAGTTGCCCACTTTTCTTTTTTTTCCCTACTTCCTCAATTAGGTCAGGGTCATTTTCAGTTGCTTCGCGGCACCTCCATTTTCTCCATGGGAAAAGCCTCTATGAAGCTCCTGAAAAGTCGTGGGAGAGACAATTGCCAGTTCTGCAATGGGTGCTCCTGAGCAGATGGTGTTCCTATCCACCCCCACTGACCTGTAGGAGTCCCGGAGGTTTTTGCCTCTTTTGTAGGCATGTAGCACTCTTCTGTACCGCTTAAGGATGTCCTCGGGAGTCGTGGCTACAAATACATAAAAAACACACAAAAAAATGAACAATGAATGAGTTACCTTATATTTCATACTACAAGTCACCTTTTTTGATTTGGCTGGTCCTGCGACTTATACTCAGGTGCGACTTATATATTTGGGGCCCAGGGACACTACAGCACCCCATAACGCATTGAGGCTCGTGGTTGGCATACACTTTTAGCTGCAGTTTGGTAGGGATGTGTATCTCACTATGAGAAACAAAAAAGGGTGACACAATGCCATGGCCATACCCAACAGGAAGTGAGATAATTGGACTTTTGTGTGATTGCACATACAATGGAATTTAAAGTAAACTTGTGTACGTTTTGGTGTACACTCCTACTGTGCTCTGGAGGTGTGACTTCAGTTGGGAGTCTGAAGAGGTGTATTTACAAATTTAGCTTGCTTGAACCGTTTTTTCCAGGATCTCCTACCCCACCTTTAATTTGCAACAAGTACAATATAAGTTGTATACTACGTGTCTACTTTATGAATTTAAAAAGCTACTCGTATTTACAGTCTGCTATAGTATTAGCTATATCCATTTTACTACAGGATAAACAGAGTGATATTATATTTGCGCCTAGTAGCCATAATTGATAGCCATAACTGAAACCCTTTCACACTCTATCCCTCCAGGAGTCTGCAAGCCTTCTAGATGTGTTTGGTATAAAATGCCTGACTGTGTTTTAGCCATTACAATTAATAAAACCCTGCACAAACACTACAACTTATTACAATTCAAAAGCACATTGAACCTAAACAAGAAAAATGTAAAAAAAAAAAAAAAAAAAAAAAAAACTGGAAAATACCTCTTCTTCTTCTTCTTCTTTTCCCCATCACATGATGAGGAGAAGGAAGAGGAAGAGGAGGACGAAGAAGATGATGTCCATGAGGAGGTCGATGAAGAGTCAGACAGATTCTCAGTAGCAGCACTGCTTTTCTTCTTGTCTATTGCAGAGGAAAAAGCATAACATTAAAACACAGTTGCAACATCATATCTATGTATGATATATGTATGATATAATCAATACGTACAAAAATTGCTTGATTTTCAGGCAAGTAAGGGTTTTACAACATGGATTTGTTATTGTATGATTTTGCATGTGTTCATCATGTGTCTGCGTTCACAGCTGGGCATACACTGTGTGAGTTTTGGCTCATTTTGAGACGATTTTTCACTTGTGCAACTATTTTGGGGATCGCCCCAAGTTTTAGCTTTAGTATACATGGGTTGACGAGCAGCGATTGACCTCTGATGAACACCTCCTGATTGGGAATCGTAGGGTCAGATGAAAATCAAACCTGTTCGAAATTCTGTCGTCCCTCGTGAGGCTATTTGGACAGTTGAAGCACAGATACGACATGATTCCCCTATAAAGTCAGTGCTTTCCCCTCTCTGAGCTTGGACAAATATGATTGGAAAAGTGGTAGTGTACTGAAACCATGGCGACATGTTATCTTGCGCTGCATGAAAGCAGGAAGAGGATATTTTCAGCAATAAAGGTTGCTGCGTAATTTAGCAAACCATAGCTCTAATGTATGTTGTCCACGTCATACAAGTCCCTTCCATGTTATAGTCAAAGCATCTTTCTTCTCAAGTCCTTGTGTCACAGCATCATATTTGGCCTGTTGGTACGACTGAAGGACAGAAAATCTGATTGTGATTTTTGGCAAGGTGTTCCTTCCTACAGTTATAGCATGTGATAGCACTGCATTCAAAGTAGTGTTTTTGTGCTTTATCAGCCTGTTTTTGTCCATTATAGGCCTATAGAAGATTTCAATATACACCCATTGGGCTTTAATTGGTAGTGCATCCCAAAATTGTCCATGTTAACAATAGGGTTTCATATTCAGAACAGCCAGACTGTTCAAAAAAGTTTGGTTGGTTGGTACGTTACACATAGTCCATCATTGTTAGTCCATCATTGTTACTCTTTATGTTGTTCTTAATTACCCCTTGCCCAGTACTTTACGGATCATTAAAGAAAGCTTTGCCAATAATTAAGTGTGCTTGCAGAGCACACTTATTGTTCTGTGCCCGTTTTTTATTATTAAGTGTGCTTGCAGAGCACACTTATTGTTCTCTCCCCGTTTATTATTCGCCGCGATTTTTCAACGAAAAATCGTTAACCCAGATTTTGCGTCCACTACTAGTCCTCAGGGTTTCGAGATAGAGACACCATTCCAACTCTAAAACGACCAGCCCCGGTTTGGAAATAGTTGCCCACGGTTAGATTTGTCGTTCGTCCGTTATTGTCATTTTTCTGCAACTTTTTGTCCCCATTGAAAATGAATGGTGGAATGTTCAGGCTGATGACGTCACAGTACACTGCTCCACTCTAGCAGCCAGAGTAAGCTCTGCCCTCACTCTAACCTCCACTCAGTTTTTTAGTATGCTAAGAATGTTAACAGTACTAACAATGCTAAGAATGCTAAGAAAGTGTGATCAAGTCATCAACATTAGGAGGTACATTTTTGCATGTAACTTTTGAACTATACATCCAATTTTTAAAACTTTGGTGTCACTCGAATCGTTGGCTAAGTCCACGTTCAAAGAGCCTGATGATGTCAATTCCCACATATATTTGCTCTGATGATCACAAACCCTGGCACATGCCAGCACACCTTTTGCATTTTCTGCGGCAATGCAGTCTAGTTTAACTACAATACTTACACTGTGACAACTCCTCCAAAAGAGAGTCCCTTTCCTTTGTCAGTGCAGCTATTTTCCTTTTCAATAAATCTTCTGTTTGTTTTACTTTGTCCAGCTGTTTCTTTGCAGTTGGGGCTGTTGGTTCATGACAGACAAAGAAGGGGAGAACATGTCAATAGTTTAGTTATTAGTTTAGATAGTTAACATTGCCTCCATCTCACTCTTGCACGTCACATTGACGCCAATGTCTCTGCTCCATTTTAAAGTCTGTACTGACATGACAAACTCTGCAGGTTGCCAGGTAGCAAGAGTTGTATTATATACCTTACAAAACCATGTAATCTTCATAAGACCACTATCACGCGTCGTCATAAATACAGTTTCTTACTGAATGGGTTCTGTAACAGTTTGATAGGAACACATTTTTAATTTTGCTATTCAAATATGGTAATAACACTCTGATAGCCTACATGTAGGCTGGTGCACCGAGTACTGGGGGTGGGGCTCAGCCGCACTGGCTAGCACAGGCGCACCAGTGGCCAGTGGCAGTTCCATTAGATGAATCTCAGTTTACAGTAGAGCAAGAGCAACGTTACAAAAACATCACAATGTCTTCTCAAAACATGATGAGGATTATGGCGGGCATAGGTCAAGTCGGACACAAGTCTTCAGCTTGCACCACCTGATCTTCTTAGTAGATGACGGAGAGGTCATGTGTTGTGTGTGGGCGACAAGGAGGGGGCGGGCGGTTGTAGTAGGGTGCATTGAGACTTCAAGTCAAGTCGAGTCGTTTTTTTTAAAGCACATTTAAACAAAACAACAGAAGTTCCGCGACAGAGCGCTACACAACACACATCTTCAGATGTCAATGAACTTTAAACCAACCAGGTGAAAGTTGCGTCACCACGGAGGCGTTAGTTAGACGATTGTAGCCGCATGAAAGCAACTGCAAGCGCTTACACGATTTGTCTACATGCGCCTACATGCGTTTAACTCACATGTGTTTTTAGGTCACATGACCTTGTCACGTCTGGCAAGTCTGACACAAAGTCTAACCATCATGCAACATTTTCATCCCACAATGCATCACTGACTGCAAACGCATGTAGCCACATGTAAACGTTTACATGAGCCCAAACGCGCCTATTTCCTCAAAAACAATACACATCTGAAACGTCATATGTCGTCAGCACGTTCAGCATGCAAGACTTCACAACCCTGGGAAATCTCGTGCCGTGACGTCACTGCGTTCAAACGTTATCTCCGCGAGACTGTTTTTGACATCGGTAAGTAAAATATTACCTGTGGTAGTAATTTTTAATTTGTCCCGCATGCGTGATTCATGATGATCATATGGCAAAATAAATCTAATTTGCTTCACTGTCTTTGAAAATAACAAAATAAAAAGTGTTTCATTCGTCACGGCTCTCCCCTACCTGTGTTGCGGCCACTTTCCTCTTCGCTCAAACTTTCAACCAAAACCCTCTCTGCTGCAGTTTCAGGACCTGCAGAATCTTCAGTGCCCCCAACAAGTTTATAAGCCGTAACTTTCCACTGTCGCCGTGTTGTCTGTCTTTGCGCAGCCATGTCTAATGTTGACTAAGAAAAAATCTATTCTTCTCTCTTACTGCCAATCTCTCCAGCATAGCGTGCTTTTGAAACAACCAATCAGAGTGACCTCATTTAATAGTATAATATTATAATAATGTGTCGGGCCTATGATTGAAAAAATTATACTTTATTCAAACGCAATAACAATGCCAAAAATAATACGATCAAATTGTTTTTAAAACACAAGTCCTGAATTAATGATGGATAACATATTATTTGTATTTTTAGGTCTGATTGGTTGAGTGAGAGTCACTATGCATGCCGTTATATCTCCTTTCATTGGCTATTTCTGACGGGATTAAGATGAAATTGATTTGGTACCGTTTTGAACTTCTGGCGGGCACAGAATTATATAAGCATGTCAGAAAACATGACTCGCTTAGCTAGAAAACTCAAAGACCTTACAGAGGGAAAGGAAACAGAGAAAACATTTAAAGCTTATCAAATGGTTGCAGAAGAAAAAAATCCTGGCAAAGAAGATGAAATGCAACAAATGTGGACATGGAATGAAGCTGAGAAGGAGCGATTGCCACGACCGATTTGAGTGGTAAGTCATGTTCACCATTTTTGTAGTTATATTTGCATAGACTTGGGCTAATATTTTGATTGCATTTAGATGGAAAGCATAGCCTACATTTAGCTATATAATGGCATTTGGACAATTCACTAATTCCATAATGTCCCAGCAAAGACAAATGCAAAATTACAGTAATTTATTTATTTTTGTATGCTGTAGCAACCTTTGGGTTATCTTTTGGGTCAAGCAGCATTTTCATGTTTTGACCTAAAAGGGAAACTGAAGGTGCTGTATGCATTACAGAGGCTTACAGCCTAACCAGAGGTGACTTTTAGACTGGCATTGGCCAGGTATGATACTATTGCCAATTAGCCACCTATGTCAGAAACCTGAGTGTAAATGTTAAGGTAACGTAAGACAAATTGTTTTGCAAGGGAATGGGATGAACCATTTTGGTTTTCATATGCCCTTGACTCTCCCAACACTCATTCATTACAGGAGGTGTCGAAGGCGCCACAGAAAAGGAAAGAAGTCCATCAGGGACAGGTCCTGTTTATGTACAGGTAAGTTTCTTTTCTTGTTCTTTTTTGGATTTAAAAATTTTTTTCTATTTCCAGGTGTGGATGGTATGATGGTATATTAGGGCCATGTTTTTTCCCCAGACAGGCGGGTAATATTTCGAGGAGAACGTCACAAATTTAAGAGATAAACTCGGATGCACATATGCAGCAAATCTGATGCAGGCTAAGACAATTCCAAATTTGCAAAATAAGGGAGACAGGAGCAAACTTCAAAAAAAATTTTTGGGGGGGGCAACAAACATGCATTTAATAAATGTCTTTAAAAATGTAAATAAAATACCATTTTACAGTATACACAATATAAATAGTTTAATACCGTTGGTGACCAGCAATAATATTCGAATTGTGTTCCATACCACTATGCATTGTGGTCATTCAGACGTCATCTTCAAAACATGTTTGATAACACTGTGCATTATAGTTATTACGCGCCATGTTTAGCAGCAATGAGCTCCATGTTTAGCAGCGATGTCACAGAAACGAATTTCAGATTATTTTCTATGGATCAGCACCAGCGTCGAAATGTAGTTGGCCTACTTCAGAAGTGGACAGACAAACTACTCCATCACTTAGCAGTAGCAGTAATTCATCCTCAGTTGCTGAGATCGCAGACGGGATTGGGAATGACGTCCCTCAGAGGGCCGCCACATTGTTGGGCGGTTCTGGGACCCATGCCGGCTAAGCCTTTTCAGCCATTCAAGTTCAGTTTTCCTGGTCGACGTTTTGGGAAGGAAACGTTCAATCGAGCATTTTCGCCAGCCTGGTTTGACAAGTGAAAGTGGCTACACTATGTTCCAGAGACTGATCGTGTCCTGTGTTTTCTGTGTGTGGGAGGCAAAGAAAAAAGACTGATTAGTGCTGATAACTTTCGCGCAGATAACCCCTTTGTATCAAATGGCTTCGGAAATTGGCGTAAGGCTACCTCAAAATTCAAAGAACATGAAAGATCGAAACTGCACGCAGACGGCATTCAGAGACTTGCGGCATTGGATGGTACACCTGTTAACGCTCTGCTATCTGACGCGGTTTTTAAACAACAACAAGAAGAAGGTTGAAGAGCATTCATCCAAAATGGATCTGGAAATACCAGAAAGTCGAGTGAGCAGAACCCCCTCACGATTTAGGCAAACCTCCGAGCCGGAAACTAATTAACAGCGCACCAACGGTTTCTTGGAAAAGCGAACTTCACAAGGCTGTTGATTTAGTTTCAGAGGAGCTGCAACGTCGTTTCAGTCAAGAGACTTTGATGCTAGCTGTGGAAAGAGAGAGGGCTGTCATTGCTGCTGCACAAGGAGGAACATTTGAGTTGGGAGGCCTCCAGCTACCCACGAGTGTGGACAGTTGCCGTCTTGATTTACAACTGAAAATGCTCAACAGTGTCACCAGTGAGCATCCGTGCGCCACGGTCAGAGATGTGGCAGAATGTCTGTTAGTGTTGGTCGATCAGCACCCCCAACCCAAATCATCTTCCCACGGCCATGACTACTGAAGTGTGTTAGCGTGATGAATTCATTCTAAAAGTAGCAGGTTTAGTACCAAGGGCCATTTGCAAAATAAAACAATTAAATGTGTTTCCGCCTGTTAAGCGCTTACCACAGATACAACAAACAAACTCGCGTCTAGGGTTCCCCGGTTTAAAGTAAGCTCCTAACCTAAGTGTGTGAAAAGCCGTGGTGACTGGTATGTCCGAAACTAATGTTGTGCATGTCCCTCGGGACGCCAGCTTATCTGTGCTGCGGTCAGCCCAAGCGTAGACCCCACTCGGTCGGACAGCTCACGCTCCCAGCCCCATTGTCGTTCAATGTTTTTGTTAAAAGGCGAATAAAGTCCCGAACACACACATACAACTCAAAAAGCAACGCCTTGAAAACGCACGAGGGTATTTCTATATTCCAGACTGCTCTCCGGTGCAACACAAAAAGGCCTTCTGCCAGCAGTACCAAATCCGCTTCAGGTGTGCGGCTTCACGTGACGTCCTGGCCTTCCACCTGCGGGCGTATATACACAATGCACACAACGGCAAACCAGCGTCCCGAGGTGTATGGAGTGTGAACGTGAATAGTGTGCTGTCTAAAGTAATGCACCCATCCTGACAGTCCTCCCCCCTTCAAAAAAGAAAAAAAAAAACCCACACACACAACCCGAGACTTCATCCTAAATTTTTCTTTTTCCTGTTTTTTTTTTCTTTTTTTTTATATTTTAATATTTTTTACCTTTTCCTCATTTTCCCCTAAAACTGTACAAGTAAAGAAAACTAGCTCCTTAAGGAACATTATACATATTATCTGTCACTCTTAACCCACTACTCCCCCTACTGGAGGATTAAAGAATTGATCTCAGTGTTACCCAGGCTCATCTCACACCCTGGACAAAGCATCTGCAATGACATTGTCAGTTCCTGGCAGATGTTTCAGCACTAGACTGTACGGCTGCAATGCCAAACTCCAGCGGAACACCCTCTGGTTGGAACCACGGAACTTGTCCAGAAATGTCAATGGGTTATGGTCAGTATACACCATTATGTCCCCTCCTCCCGACAAGTACACCTCAAAATGCTGCACTGCTAACACTAGGGCTAAAGCCTCCTTCTCGATGGTGGAATACCCCCTCTGATGGACATTCAGTTTCTTTGAGAAGTAAGCAATTGGCTTATCAACCCCAGATACATCACTCTGAAGCAACACCGCGCCTACCCCAACGTCACAAGCATCTACAGCCAGTTTGAATGGGGCAGTAAAGTCAGGAGCAGTAAGAACAGGTTCACATGCCAAGATCGCCTTGACTTGATCAAGAGCTACCTGACACGCCTGAGACCACACATATTTCACACCCTTGCGTAGCAAGTTAGTCAAGGGGGCTGTTACAGCCGCAACATTGGGGACAAACTTCCTATAAAAACCACACATTCCCAAGACTCTCATCAGCTGCACTTTCGCTGCTCTAGGCCATATGGCACCCTGACCCACCTGATGACCCAGATATGTCACTCTAGCCTTCCCCAGCTCACACTTGGGGAGGTTGACCACCAAACCAGCACTTTCCAGCCTGTCAAACAGCTGGCCCAGATGTACCATATGATCAGCCCAGGAAAAGCTAAAAGAAATCAGATCATCAATGTAGGCAACCACATTATCTAACCCAGATGTAACCTGGTTCATTAACCTTTGGAAGGTTGCTGGACTGTTCTTCATACCAAAAGGTAACACAAGACAACGAAAGAGGCCCTGAGGCGTAACAAAGGCAGACACATCCTTGGCATAGTCAGACAGGGGAACCTGCCAGTACCCTTTTAGCAAATCCAACTTAGTCACAAACTCCGCTTTCCCTATCTGGTCTATACAGTCTTCTAGTCGTGGGATAGGGTAAGCATCAGTTTTTGTCACAGTGTTAACTTTACGATAATCAATACAAAAACGAGTAGACCCATCAGATTTTGGAATGAGGACCACAGGTGAGCTCCACGCACTCTGAGCCGATTCTACTGCTCCTATGTCTACCATGTTAGCCAACTCCTCCTTCATTACAACCAATTTATTGGGATGCACTCTATAAGGATGCTGTTTTATCGGAGTTGCATCACCCGTGTCCACATCATGCACTGTCAGTGATGTGCGGCCTGGCCTATCCCGGAAAAGCGGCAGGTGGGACTTTATCAACACCTGTATCTCAGACTGCTGAGATGGTGTCAAATGATGCAGCAGTTTAGGCAAATCACTTAGAGCCGCTGAGTTCTGAAGGTGAGCGCTGACTGGTTCCCGCCCACTACTAACGTCCTCATCCAGCAGCTCAGGCTGCCTCACCACACAACACACAGGGTCTACAACGGAGCGATCATGATAGCGCTTCAGCAAGTTCACATGACACAGCTGTGTACTCCTCCGGCGGTCAGGCGTGCTCACCACATAATTGGTCTCACCGACTCGCTTCACAATCGTGTAGGGACCACAAAATTTTGTGCTGAGCCCTTCCCCTCTTGTGGGAAGCAAAACCAGCACTCTGTCCCCAACTGCAAAAGAGCGTGCCACTGCCTTACGGTCAAACTGTCTCTTCATCTGGTCTTTTGACCTTACCAGGTTTACCTGAGCTACCTCACATGCCGACTGAAGCCGGTCCTTAAAGTGTGCCACATATTGTAGGAGATTCACTCCCCCCTTCGGCTCCAGGAAACTCTCCTTCATAATTTTGAGTGGTCCACGGACCTCATGACCGTAGACCAGCTCAAATGGACTGAAACCAAGGGAGTCATTAACAGAATCACGGATAGTGAATAAGAGGAAAGGCATAGCCCTATCCCAATCCTCTGGCCACTGAGCACAGTAGGTTTTAACCATTGTCTTTAGAGTCTGGTGACACCGCTCTAGGGCTCCCTGTGACTGTGGATGGTAGGGTGACGATGTAAACTGTCTAATGCCCAGCTCACTCACTACTTCCTGGAAGAGACCAGAAGTAAAATTTGTGCCCCGGTCGGACTGCACCTCCTGTGGTAGCCCAACCCGACAGAAAAATTGAAGCAGGACCTCCACAATAGTTCGGGTCTTGATGTTCCTCAACGGTACAGCTTCAGGAAAACGAGTCACAACATCCATAATGGTCAATAGATATTCATTACCCTTCTTAGTTTTGGGCAAAGGGCCCACACAGTCAATAAGCACCCGAGAGAAGGGTTCTGAAACCACAGGAAGGTGGCGTAATGGAGCTACAGGGATCGTCTGATTGGGCTTCCCAACCACTTGACACACATGACAAGTGCGACAAAAGTCAACTACATCGCCATGCAATTTAGGCCAATAAAAATGCCTCAAGATTTTTTCTTGGGTCTTACGTATACCTAAATGGCCTGACATGGGACTCTCATGAGCCAGTCTCAACACTTCCCCCCGAAAGCATTCTGGCAGTACTACCTGAGACACAATGCACCAGTCATCAGTGGCTGGCCGCCTAGGTGGTCTCCACTTCCTCATCAATATCCCCTGTTCCAAATAAAACCCTTCAGCCTTGTCCTTACTCTCCTCATAGCTGGCTGCTGACTCTATGAGGGGAGCAAGGACAGGATCACTTGCTTGTTCTCTCAACAACTCATCCTGATTCATGTGTAGCTCAGTGGAAGATCCTAACAGCTTACCTATTTGTGTGTCTCCTAAACTAACAGGCTGAGCAGAGCATGTAGGGCCTGCTTTCTGCAGCTGGGCTTGTGACCTAGTCACCACACACGCACTGAACACAGCAGGGTACTCTGCCTCTAACGCCTTGGTTTCAAGGGCCTCACATGGGAGTCTGCTGACAATTGGACTAACAGAGACCCGCTCTCCAGCAAGGTCATTTCCCAGCAACAGCTGTATGCCTTCTACTGGCAAAGATGGAACCACCCCCAGGGTGACTTCTCCACTAACCAGCTCACTTTCCAGGTAGAGTCTGTACAATGGCACTGCTTGAAACTCCCCCCCTAAGCCCTTCAACAAGGCTGAAGTTTTCAGTGCCGCAGACTCTGGCAATTCCACTACCCCTTGTAACAATACTGACTGGGCTGCCCCAGTGTCTCTTAAAATACTCACTGGGACCCCCTGTTCTTCAAAAGACAATGATAGAGTGCCAACTGACTTGAAACCTTTATACAAATCCACCGCCACATTTCCAGATGGTTCACCATCCAACACCGGCTCATGAGTAGACTGAACTACAGCAATAGGTCTGTAAGGGTCAGATTTATAAGAAGCCTTCTTCTCCAACACTGGACACCGAGATTTCATATGCCCTGGTTTTCTACAGTAATGACATATCATGTCCTTCAACACTGAGGAAGACTGTACTGGTTTTTGCCCAGTGCTGTGGACCCTGGAACCTGAAAAACGTTCACCCCCCCCTGGTGGGTGACGCTCCTCTATAGGAGGCTTACTCCACACTGGCCGGTCTTTCCTGACTGGTTCTCTGTGAGCCAGTTCATAGGAGTCAGCCATCATAGCTGCCCTACGAACCTCTGTCACTTCTCTGTCATTAATATGGAGTTCTACATGTCGAGGTATACTGAGCTTGAACTGTTCTAACAAAATCAGCTCTCTGAGCTCACTGTATGTGTACACCCCAACACCCCTAAGCCAGCGCTCGAATGCAGCCTCCTGATGTCTAATAAGGTCCAAATAGGTTTCTCCAGGCTTACGTCTGAGAGACCTAAAACGCTGCCTATGACCCTCCGGAACCACCTCGTAAGCCAGCAGGACAACCTGCTTTACCTGTTCATAGTCAGTGCTTTTTAATGCATCAAGGGTGGCATAGGCCTCTAGGGCCTTACCTGTGAATGAACTCTGAACCAGAATTGGCCAGTTTTCCTGAGGCCACTGTAATTCTTTGGCGAGTTTCTCAAAGGCATCAAAAAACACATCGACCTCATCTGAACAGAACTTAGGCATGAGCTTTAAACAGTTAGATATATTAAACTTTTCATGCTGTCGTTGATCTATGTTGTCTGCTGATTTTACCTTTACACGTTCTAACTCCATTTTGGCCAAGTCCAACTGTGTCTTTTGTTCTACCTTTGCAAGCTCTATTTTCGTTCGGCTTTGGATCTCTGCCATTTCAAGCTGCGTTTTCCTATCTTGAGCGTCTGATCCGCTAAGACCAAGCTCAGACATGATAAAATCCATCATTTGAATCTTTTTCAAATTCGGGTCTAACTCGATGTCTTGATACTCTGCCACCTGAGTAAGCTGAGACTTCGTCAGTCTGATCCAGTCATTGCACACTAAATCGCGCTGAAAAAATTTCTCTGGATCAAACGTCTCCATGACTGGCGAATATACTACTCAAAACAACGCTAATTATGAAAGGAAAACACAGACTGACAACACAGAAGACAAACACCGTAGAGAGAATCTAATTCAGCACTTACACACTCTAAGCATCAAGTCCACACGCTCAGTGTTCCAAATAACTAGTTTTTTTTTTTAAGACGAGTGGCTACACAAGCGGGCACCAAACTAGCTTCCAAGCTCGTGCACCGCACAAACGAAATACCCAAGTAGTCCACTCACCGTTAACCAACAACTAGTTTATACAAACGAGTGGCTACTCAAACAACCTACACAAAGCGGGCACCAAACGAACTTCCAAGCTAGTGAACTGCACAAACTTAAATATCCCAGTAGCCCACTCGCCGTTAACAAAACTAGCTGGATACAAACGAGTGGCTACATCAACAAATACAAAGCGGACGCCAAAAGAGTTTCCAAGCTCGCGAACCCCGCACAAACCCAATCTTCAAGTAGCCCTCACAAACAAAACAAACCTTCAAAAAGAGGACGAGCTACCAATTGTTAAGCGCTTACCACAGATACAACAAACAAACTCACGTCTAGGGTTCCCCGGTTTAAAGTAAGCTCCTAACCTAAGTGTGTGAAAAGCCGTGGTGACTGGTATGTCCGAAACTAATGTTGTGCATGTCCCTCGGGACGCCAGCTTACCTGTGCCGCGGTCAGCCCAAGCGTAGACCCCACTCGGTCGGACAGCTCACGCTCCCAGCCCCGTTGTCGTTCAATGTTTTGTTAAAAGGCGAATAAAGTCCCGAACACACACATACAACTCAAAAAGCAACGCCTTGAAAACGCACGAGGGTATTTCTATATTCCAGACTGCTCTCCGGTGCAACACAAAAAGGCCTTCTGCCAGCAGTACCAAATCCGCTTCAGGTGTGCGGCTTCACGTGACGTCCTGGCCTTCCACCTGCGGGCGTATATACACAATGCACACAACGGCAAACCAGCGTCCCCAGGTGTATGGAGTGTGAACGTGAATAGTGTGCTGTCTAAAGTAATGCACCCATCCTAACACCGCCTCATGTCAGTTCTCCTTGAGGTACAACACAGATAAAAGCTATTGAGTCTTCATATACTTGCCATTGCATATGTCCTGCTGCTTCTGTATTTCATGCATTTTCCTAAATTTTAAGGTTCTGTCAAGGACTTCGGCTACATTAGGTTGATATGATGGAAGATGACATCACGGGAAGTTCCACATCCCTGACAAAGATGGCCAAAAAAATCTGTGAGGTCTGTGTGGCTGCAATAGGCTACGTGCACAAACGGAAGAAAAAACTTCCGCGTTGTTAGAAAGTCGGCACAGCCGTTTCCGGTCTGTCTCCTAGTTACATAGTAACCGTCTATTCCTGACATCGAGTGGTCATCATGAGTGTTTCTAAAACAAGAAAATTAAATTCCCGTGTGGATCTTAAATTTCTCAAAGCTGAAACGGCTCAAAAGAGCACTGTTGTGTGTCACTTTGCTAGGCCCCAGGCCGTTATAACACTTCAATTAGTTTCCACCGCTTCCCCAAAGACGCAAGAATTCGGGCTAAGTGGATTCATCAGGTGCGAAGAACTGGGTTTACCGTAACCCAGCACACAAAAGTTTTTAGTCGCCACTTTATTAATAATAATAATAACCAAAGTTCTAGGCTTGTGCCATTTCTGTTCTCCCTCAGTGCATCTTAAGACAGGGGGAACTGCAGACAAGTTCAGCTGGCTGTGTAATGCGCTGACTGAAACAGTGAAACAGTGGTTGCAAAGTGCTGCTCCGGCAATACACGAGCATCTATGATGGACTAGCTCTACAGGGTCTGAATTTTCAGGACCACCTACAAAGTATAAATTGTCTAAGTACTCAAGCTTATGTATGCATGACAATTCATGAGTACTTTATGAAAGAGAAGGCATAGCATGGAAGTAAACTGGATTGTGACCGTCGCGTAACAACAGTTATCTTGATCAGCTGTTTATGTTATTCCTATAGCTTCAACATACACTCAAACTGTGCGCTTTCTCGGATTTCTTCATGGACCTGTGACACTGTGCCCTGACGATTATCTCTCCTGACACCTGATCCTTGTTAGATACTGAGAAAAGTAGAATCAACATATTTTGACATAGTAGCCTACAACAGTATGAAAAGTAAGTAAGTCGGATAGCAGCTAGATCTAGCAGAAATGCTACCATCAAAAACAACGTAGCTATTTACCCTCATAATTCTGGATATGTGAAGAAACGTAAAATTTGAACCCTTTATTTATTTTGGAATTTGGAGCCATTGCACAGGAGTCGACAATTCTGTGTACGTCGCTGATGGTAAGACGTGGGAGGTCTTGAAGACATCGGCTAAAAAATAGTAGATGCCATAGTCGCAGTCACCGGAAGCGAAGTTGCCGACTTCTTGTCAAATTCGAACGGTCGTCATAATGATGTGCACAGAGCCCATGGAGAAGTTAAAAAGGAGAACAGGGCAGCGCATTGGGGGACGAAAGCAGTTCATCACAATAGATGAAAGTAATTTCCGGCACAAGAGAAAGGTAAGTACAATTATTGTGATTATTAGCTTACAAGTACATGGCATAGTATGAAAAGGGTTATTTACAATGCTTTTAGATTCAGTCTTTGTTCTATGAAGATATTTTCGTACATTGTACACTGCTCAATAGGTCTGGTCATTTTGTTTGCATTTATTTTTCAGTAGAGTAGAGGCAGAGTGGCTGGTGCATGGAAGAGAAAGAAGTGGGTGTTTGGCATGTTGGAGTATATAAACGAGGCACCAGGACAAAGCCAGTTCTCCGCCTGGTGGAAAGGAGAACAAGGAGAGACCTGGTGCCTCTGATAGCGTACCATGCAAGGACAGGATCAACAATTATTAGTGATGAGTGGCATGCCTATTATATACAGACAGCTACCCCAGCTAGGCTGTAGGCATTTTACTGTGAATCACAGTATTTCATTTGTAGATGCCCAAACAGGAGCACACACCCAACATATAGAGAGGGCCTGGAGGACCTACAAAGAAAGAGTTTGGAGGCTGCGGGGAAACTGCACAGAAGAACTGCTGCGGGATCATCTGGCAGTGATCGAATGGCAGGAATGGCTGGGGAAATGTCATCGTAATGGACCCCTAGGCCGCGTCTTTCATGATATTGCCAAAATGTACAAAGTTTAGCCTTAATATAATGTCTTCATATTATACAAATGAAATGCCAGTGTTGTTGTATTTATGTTCTGTATTCTATTTCGTTTTTTTATGTCGTCAAATCCGTCAATAGTTTTTTTGTACTGCTTATTAAATTGAAGTTATTCTGATTTCTGAAAAACTGTTACTGAAGGTCTGTTTTGTTCATTCACTGATAATAATTGAGAACCTTATGAAAAGGCTACGCCAGAATACCATGAGTGTATTGATTTGCAGTTCCATTTCTGACAACCAACATGTTTAAGTTTGTAAACTCTTTAGGTTAGGTCTTTAGGTAGAAAATGGAATGTGCTCAAACAATTAGCTAAAACAATTCCTCTGAAGAATATCAACGTTGACAAACTGTATTAGGAGTACACTCTACTGAGCAATTGAAAGCATTCCAAAAGGGCTGACACCTGACAAAAGATTGACATTTTTTTTAAGAGGGAGAAAGCAACAAATTGCTATAAGTGGTTTTGGTTGGGTTTTTTTTTTGGCAGTTCCCGTCAGCAATGCTTATGCTGAACGTGTATTTAGTCACATTAAAGATATAGGGTCTGACTAAAGGAACAGGATGTTGGTACTGTAGGACTGGTCAAAGCTGAACTCCGGATCAGACTGAACTTCAAACTGTCTTGCTTGGAGTTCAAATTGTTTGTTGAGGAACAGAAGGGACTTTTGCACACAGCAAAAAAATGAAAAGCACAAATAGAGAAAGAGTTAAGAATTATTTAGTGTTTAGTTAACTAAATAGATGAAAAAGATAAATTAGGCTAAAGGGAAATACTCTGTGTTGTTGCCTAAAAATCTATATTTGATATATAGACAGGGAGAGCTGCAGGCAGAGTCCAGGGCCAGTGGCAGGCTGTATGCATCAGGGAATGCATGTGTGTCATCAGAGACAAGTAGCTGATATGCAGGTGGTTCCTCAAGACAATAGCCACACAAGACATGCAGGGTTTGCATCCAAATGCACTTGCATTAAAAAGTTGCTTTATAAAGTAAGTCACGTGACGCGATGCGAGAGAAAGCTGCCTGAAAGTGTGCTCCGCTAGGCTTTGCAGTATTTATCCTTTAAATTACATGTCAAACTAGTTATTTGAAGTTGTCTCATTAGATAACCTGTTCAGGGACTGAAACATGTCGAAATCTTCGAAGCAACAGGGCAGTGGTGATATAAAGAAGCTTCTACGCTCGCATGGCCAAGAAGGGCAAAGTCAACATGGAGGTGCCATTGCTAGGTTTCCCGATAAGCAGCAGCAGGGACAAGACATAAGCCAGGATATCAGTAATATTTACGCAACATTGTCAAAAATTTCGAGTGAACTGGAGGGATTGACAGAAATTCGTCGAACCACCACATCGACTGAAGCCAAACTCTCTACTTTAATCACGCGAATAGAAGAAATGGAGAAGCGGGTGGACTACCTTGAAAACTTCGAGAAAGACTGGCAAACTAACCCGCCTGCTAGCAAGAAGGATGTCGATCTGATCTGGGACAAACTGGAAGACATGGAACATCAAGCAAGGCGTAACAACATCCGCTTTATTGGGTTTCCCGAGGGGAAAGAGGGGGGAGAATTGGTAAAGTTTTTGGAGGATCTTATTCCGGATTTGCTCGACATCGAACGGTCACCCGAGCTGGAACATGCATACAGAGTCTCCAGCCAAATTCCCAAGGCAGGGGATAGACCAAGACCAATATTGGCGAGGTTTTTGAGATCTTCGGACAGAGACTTAGTCATGCGTGCAGCGAGGAACAAATCCAAGTTGAGTTGGGAGAATAATAGCATTATGCTCTTCCCGGACTACTCAAAGACCACACTTCTGAAACGAGATAAGTTCAAAGATTGCAAGGAACAGCTGCACGAAAGAGGTGCTAAATTCCGACTGCTGTACCCCGCCACACTGAAAATTAAAACCGACGAGGGAGAGAAGACGTTTCTGTGCCCAAAGAAAGCGATGGCTTTCATCGAGGCCATGGAGTGACTGTGAGTAGCCATCTGCCTCGAGCCCTGATTTGCTCTTTAAGACTTTAGGCGATTTTTTTTTCTTTTTCTGTTTTATTTTCTGCATATTTGGACTAGACCAATATGCAGTTGGTTTGAGTTGAGCAGAGCCTGCGGGACGAAGCGGGCAGTCCCGTAGAGTCATGGACTGTCGGTTTGCCGTGGTTTGGACACTGGGGGGTGCTGAAACGTGCATATTTTGGGTTCCTATGCACATTAGATGTTTGAGGGTGAATTGGGGATGTTTTGTTTTAAGTTGCCACTACTACACTGTTATGTATCTGGATGCAGGTTGTACTTTAATTTTGAGTTCAGATAGGTCCATAAATGTCAGGTAATAATAGTTCTTTGTATCTTACCACATGGAATGTCAAAGGGTTGGGGAACCCAGTCAAGAGGAAAAAGGTAATGACTAGCTTAAAGGGTAACAAATGTGACGTTGTGTTTTTGCAGGAAACACATCTGTCTTCAGCGGAGGCCATGAAGCTCTGTTGTGGGTGGGTTGGCCATGTTTATTACAGCGAGGGCTCCAGTAATAGTAAGGGTGTTGCCATACTGGTTAACAAAAACCTGCAGTTTAAATTTCTCAAACAGATTAAAGATAATTCAGGGAGGATTATTATGATATTGGCAGAAATACAAGGTCAAGAGGTTGTTCTAGCAAATATTTATGCGCCTAATGGTGACGATCCCGAGTTTTTTGTGGATCTTGAGGGGAAACTACAGGCACTACTGGGAATCATGACCTAGTGCTAGGAGGAGATTTCAATCTGTTAATGGACCCTGTTCTTGATCACAGTGGTGTTACAGTGCGTAGGGCTTCTCGTGCAGCCTTGACACTTCATCGTATTTGTAGATCTTTGGGGTTAGTGGACATTTGGAGAATTCTAAACCCTTGTGGCAGGGATTATACTTTTTTTCACCTGTACACAAGATTTATTCAAGGATTGACTTATTCTTAATATCTAAAGCACTTATCCCTTCAGTCATTGGTTGTTCCATAGGGAATATAATAATTTCGGATCATGCCTGGGTATGCTTGAACCTGTTGCCCCATAGTGAAAGACAACGCTCTTACCGTTGGCGCCTGAATTCATCTCTTTTACAAGACCCTGATAATATTGTCTGGATGAAGGCAGAGCTAAAACTATATGTGGAGACTAACTGGTCCTCGGTGACATCTGCAGGTGTAGCCTGGGAGGCCCTTAAGGCTGTGGTTAGGGGACGCATTATTCAAGTTACCTCATTTTATAAGAAAACTAAAGCTCAAGAAATGTTAGCTCTAGAGAGCATAATTAAGAGTGTGGAAACACAGCTGAAAAGGCATATGTCAAATAACCTCTTGAGAGAGTTAACTAACTTTGAGTCAGGTGACAAGGCAGGGAAGCTACTGGCTCATTATATTAAACAAAGAGAACAAACAGCCACTATTCCAGCTGTTAGATCTCCAACTGGAGAGACACTAACTGCTACTAGTGATATTAATAGAACTTTTAGGGAATTCTACATGGGGCTGTATAGCTCAGCGTTCTCCTCCACAGAAGAGGAAATTCAGGCATTTTTAGAGCCATTAGGCCTTCCCAGACTATCGGTGAGACAACAAGAACTTCTAGATGCAGATATCACTGTGGAAGAAATTGTAGAGGTGATAAAGTCATTCCCTGCCTGCAAAGCGCCAGGGCCTGATGGTTTCACTGCAGAGTTTGTTAAAAGTTTTGCGACAGAGTTGGCTCCGCTACTGTTGGAGGTTTATAGTGAAGCGCTGGAGAGGGGGGAGCTACCCCCCACCTTGAAGCAGGCATTGATAAGTCTTGTCCCTAAAAAGGGGAAAGATCCATGTGATTGTAAAAATTATCGTCCTATTTCTTTAATTCAGATGGACATGAAAATTCTTTCTAAGGTTCTAGCAAATCGGTTAAATAAGGTAATAACGTCTTTGATCCACCCTGACCAAGTTGGATTCATTCATGGTCGCAGTGCCTCAGATAATATAAGGCGTTTCATTAATATCATGTGGACAGTAGCAAATGACCAGACCCCTATTGCAGCCATTTCCTTAGATGCGGAAAAGGCATTTGATATGGTAGAATGGGAGTATCTGTGCAAGATATTGGAGGTATATGGGTTTGGTAACACATTTCTTAAATGGATTAAGTTACTCTACAAGCAGCCGGAGGCTGCAGTGCAAACCAATGGGCTAATATCAGAATACTTTGCACTTGGGAGGGGAACAAGACAGGGATCACCCCTGTCTCCTTTGTTATTTTGTTTAGTCTTAGAACCTCTGGCAGCAGCCATAAGGATGGCCTCTGATTTTCCAGGTGTAATAGCTGGTGGGACAGTGCATAAACTTATGCTTTTTGCAGATGATGTATTATTGTTTGTCTCAGACCCAAACCGATCAATACCCTGTCTCCTTACAATCATCAGTTCCTTTTCAAAATTCTCAGGATATAAGGTGAACTGGTCAAAGTCAGAAGCACTTCCCCTAACAGCATACTGTCCTCCCACTGCTTTTCAACCAGGCACATTCCAGTGATCCAAGGAAGGTATTAGATATTTAGGCATTCTTTTTCCTCCACAGCTGAAAGACTTGGTTAAAGTTAATTTTGACCCACTGTTGCATAATATCTCATGTGATGCTAATAGGTGGGCAGCACTAAACCTGTCAATAGCTAGGAAGGTTAATGTAATAAAAATGAACTGTGTCCCTAAACTTAACTATTTAATACATTCTATACCTCTTGAGGTTCCGCTATCATACTTTAAATGGTTTGACAGAAAAGTAAAGACATTTATTTGGAATGGCAAGAGACCAAGGTTACATTTTAATAAGTTGTGGAGACCTGCAAACAGGGGTGGTTTGGGTTTACCCAAATTGTTATACTATTATTATGCCTTTAACTTAAGACATTTAGCACACTGGTCACTCCCTCCTGAGAGGGCACCACCATGGCACTGTATTGAGCGGTCCCTTGCTCCAGTGCCATTGTTACAATGTTTGTCTATCAAATTATCAGGAGTGCTCAAAACACATCCAGTATTTACTCACCTGACAGTGCTGTGGTCCAGAGTTGCCAAGCTGTTTAACCTAGACCCTCATCTAAACGTATTCTCAAGTATCTGGCTGAATCCTAAATTATGTATCAACAAATCTCCTATATGGTGGAAAGAGTGGTTTGAAAGAGGCATTGTAACTTTAGGTGACCTCTATCACAATAACACCTTGAAGTCATTTGAGAATTTAGTGCAACAGTTTGGTGTCCCCAAAACTCAATTCTTCAGATATTTACAACTACGCCACTTACTACTGGGGGTTTTTAGATCTGAAACATCAGCTCCTAAAATGGCTGGGTTCTTGCAGGAGGTCTTAAGGTGTTATAGTCTTGGAACCAAGGCTTCTGCATACTACTCCATGATGATAAAGTCAGTGGGGGATGGGGCCTTGACAGCTCTCAAGCTGACATGGGAAAAGGGCCTTAGGTCTGACACTGGAGGATGATGAGTGGGAAGGGATATGTAGGAATGTAACAGCTGTGTCAAGGGATGCAAGAGTACGGTTAATTCAGTTTAAAATTATGCACCGTTTCTACTGGACACCCTCTAGATTGTTTAGACTTGGTCTCCTTGATTCTCCTAATTGTTGGCGATGTAAAGCAGAAGTGGGTCATCTTGTACATGTGTTATGGCTCTGTGACAGAGTCCAAGAATTCTGGAGAAGGATTCACAGTCATGTTAGTGAAATTTCACAGACCCACATTGAGTTTTCTCCAAGACTATTTGTGCTGGGTGATGGAGCAATCTTAACTGAGGGAAACAAATATGTGAGAAGCTGGATTCAAACGAGTATTATGATAGGCAAACAGATACTTCTCAGAAGGTGGAAGTCTGAGGGGGCTCCCTCATTTCAGGAATGGATTGCTGAACTAGCCAGAGTTGCGGCATTTGAAAAAATGTCATATAGAAATCTTGGAAAATTAGAATCGAATGACAAAAAGTGGCATAAATATTTATCCTTTTATGACCGTGGCTGACTGCGACTGGAAGTGTGGGGTGATGCATATGTTTTTGTTTTGTTTTTTTATTATTATTATTATTATTATTATTATATATTTTTTTTTACGGTGCCTATATGAAGTGTGGAAAATGTTCTATGTAAGTACAACCAAAGCTTGTGTGTAGGGGGTCGCAAGTTGGGGGGGTGGGGTGGGATGTGTTTGGGTTGTGTTGTGTGAGTTCATGTATATAACTTTGAAAACAATAAAAATGTTAATCACAAAAAAGAAAAAATTGCTTTATAACATGGCTTGCCTTCAACCTGTGACCTGTCAGTAATCTGACCGCCCCACAGGAAAAATAAACATATTTACAGTGTAGTCCGGTTCTGGGGCCTCATTTATCATCAGTTCGTAAAATTCCTCCTAAAATCTGTCGTACGAATGAAATTTAGAATGTTCCTAAGCACGGAAATTTCGGTATTTATCAACCGTTCCAACACTGGTTGTACGCACACCTTCCAGATCACCTTGCGGGGCACGAGCAGACTAATTTACATCCTGCAACGCCCCCAATTACCCATATATGGCATCAACAATCCCTTTAAAAGCCACCGGAATTCCTAATTGAGCCTTGGTGGAATGATGGAGAGGCGCTCGAAGAAACGCAATTTCTCCGACACGGAGATCAAAACCCTGGTCACAGAGGTCCAACAAAATGAAAAAATCATATTTGGCACGTTGGAGGTAGGGGTTACAAATAAAAGAATTTGTTGTTCTATCACTAGGTTCCTGTGCATACGCCTGGTCAGAGTTGTGCGTATATTTAGGCACATTCCTACGTTCAAGTACGAGTTCATAAATCCCACACTTTGCGCAGCAATGATCGCGCGCACCCTTTACGCATATATTTGTTCGTAAGAACACTTGATAAATGAGGTCCCTGGTGAGTTTCAGTACTTTTTCCGGTCTGTGATAACTCTGAGGAGGTGAATTATTTTAGAATCCATAAGTTTAATACCCAGATAATTTACATTGACATTAATAAAATGAATTGAAAAATAAAATGAAATAAAAAGATGGCCTTATCCAGAACCTTCAATTTAAGCCTCATCCGATCTGTAAGAAAGTCTCTGCTATGCGTGACGTCACAGAGGATTTGTCCAGTTCTCTTATGAACAGTCTATACACAAACCACGCTATGCTGTGTTTGCCCTGCTTTCAATTCTTTGCTACTTCCCTCACCAGGCCTAGCTGGCTTGGACCTTCACAACATTGACTCCGCACCATAAAGCACCATACAGTGCTGCAGAGCACAACACAGAACCATACAAAACCAAACAGAACCACAGAGCAGCATACAGAACCGCACCACACCACAGAGGGCCACAAAGCACTGCACAACCCCACAGAGCCATTCCGGGTCACAAAGCACGGCACAGCTCTGCACAGTGCTGCACTATGCTTTTCTGATGGTGCAGTCAGACATGAGTAATGTCCCACACCCAGCCACAGTGCTCGGGGCAGAGTGTGGGAGAGGAAGGAAAGAAAATGGCCACACCACGTGGCAGCACAGCAGTGGCACCCATTTCCCACAATTCATCAGCATGTCCCCTCAGGAGACAGGGGAATCTGGCTCCAGCTGTATAATCCCCCCCCCCCCCCCCCAATACACACACATACACACACTCACACACACACACACACACACACACACACACACATCAATACTAAAGAGTGAGGAAGTGCATCTTGGACCCACTGCCAGAACTCTAATTTTCTTCTCTTTACTCTTGGATGTTGCTACCTCTGGAGAGGGCTGGCAAGATGAGAGAGAGAGATAAAGAAAGAAAGAAAGAAAGAAAGAAAGAAAGAAAGAAAAAGCAAGAAAGAAAGAAAGAAGTCTACCTTCTCACATATATATTCACTACAAAGTCTGCTCAGCTTCCCTCCCTCCACAACCCAAAACACTAAGATCCTTTTTGAGGGTGACCACCTCACCTTGCCAAAAAGGAAATCATTATGGATTCAGTCCAAGCTTTCTCCCACTGGTTAGTGGAGGCTTTTGCGGAAGTGCTGTTGCACAGAGCGGCAATGCGCTGACCTGCACTCTGAGACACAGTGGAGAAGGCAGGCGTGTAATGAGATGGCCAGCACCCCTGTGGGGTCCAGCATCTGTGGCTAACACGTCTCTATTCCCTGGCTGCTATTCCATGTTCACTCAGCCTCTATTATGCTGTGGCATTGTGACAGGAGATGCCTGATTAACCCCCTAGCCCATATAATGCAATCGTACCAGTGAAAAGAAATGTTCTAAAGACTGTTGAAATCAATTATATAGAACATGGAATTTTAGAATTTTACATTTTTGTGGAACTTCTAAACAGACATTTTACTCAGTGACTCCCTTCTGCTTCAGTTCCGCTACAATGGCCGAGACAAGCATCACTGTGTCAGTGTTAATAAGGGAAATTCCGACAGGTCCCCAGCATGTAGAGGGTAGCGCAAAGCTGGAGTGGGCTAAGGGGGCACACACCTGTGGCTGCACAGGAAACAATGCAACACCTGATCAAGCTTCAGGTAGGCTGGATGCTTCTTGTTGTGACAACACAAGGTCGTGCCACCCCACAACACTGTGCCTCTCTCAGTGGGTTTCCACTCAGTTGAACCCAGTAATGAGTGATGAGTCTTTGAGCACGCATGCTGAGAAAACCATGGGGTTCAGATAGTGTTGCCTCAGAGAAGCAGGTGGGTGCGCTAGTTCTTTAGCTACTTGTGAGTGAGGTGATTGACTGATAAAGGGGGGCATGATCTTGAAGCTCTTCTCAATATTGTCAATCTGGGAGACTTACTCCCCGAGGGCGTCATGCACAGCTGTGCAAAAAGAGCCACGCATGAACAAGTCTTTTAAGTCTTTTAAGGGGAAAATACAAGTAATGCTAGTAATAAAGAGAAAAAAACAATTCCGCTCCAAAAACAGAATGTTGTCAAATGTGGATACATGATTTGGGTTGTGCTGTTATTCTTCTGAACCAAAACTGTGATGCCATCATCTAAGTCTTAAGTCTAAATAATGCTTTTCTATCATAGGCTAATATACCACTGACCTAGCCTGGCTATAAGCCTGCCTACACACTTCTGCTTGATTATTACCTCCCTACAGCGGTAGTCTGGGTTTACTTCAGTTGACATGGTTGACTCTGGTGGTATCTTTAAACAGAACAATTAGCAAACAGAGGGAGCTTTTCAACGACAATGTCAACTTTGTGCACTACATTTGAATTGTAGTGTGTAGGCAGGTTTATAGCCAGGCTAATTGCATACGTCATGACCAGATGTTAGCAATTGCGTAAAGGCAGATCCAATCGTTTTAAATCTCAGCAGAGTCTACACCTCCAGGAACGTTTCTTAATACAGAACAGCCAGACCCTCTGTACAAAATGCAGTATAGTAAGAGGGGCTGGTTTTATGACCAGGCTACCACTGACCCTTCATGAGGGCTCAAGAGCCAACAACATGTCTCCAGATGGGGAAAACACCACAGCCTAGACTCCACCAGCACTATTTCCCTAAAGCCCCTTTCACAATTGGCTCATGAGCAGAAGCAACAAAACATTGGTGCAACAGATACATTTTGATATAGATCGTTAACTGTTGCCGAAATAATCGCATATGAAAAAGTATTTGTACAAAACTCGCACATCTAAAGCGACCGTTGTGCAATGCAGACGCATTTAATCTTGATATACTGTATATCTTGCGAATATTGTACAATGAAAGCAGGTGTTGTAAAATAGTGCAATAGGGTCCCGCGATTGATCTGGTAATTGGACGTTTGAACGTGCGGCGCTCATGGAATTATGCAGTCCATGGTACGAATGCCCGTACGAGTCAGAGGGGAGTTGTGCTCGGACATTCAGCAAACCCAGCAGATGGCGACAAGGTATTGGTGCAGCAGCATCCATTGTCAATGGTGGTCTGAAACAGGTGATTATACAGAGTTTATATAGCCTAGTAGTGTAGCACGGAATTTACAGGGTCCTTTATTTTAAAAGAAGAGTTAGAGAGCGGTAGTGGTGAGCAGCCCAGTGTGTAAATATTGGATTAGTCTGTCCATCTGAAAGCCTGCAAGTATGTTGATGTTGGCAGTGGAAATTTAATAAAGTAATACAGTATTACAGTAGTGGCAAAGCATGACAAATTGAAGCTGATAAATCGTGCACTAAAACTTTGCAAGATTACATGAGACACGTTGGGCAACAGTGTCATTGGGCTCTATTTTCACGATCATAAGCGCATTGTCTAAAGTCTGTCGCGCAAGTTGCTTGGGGGCGTTCCCGACACAATTTGGTATTTTCACGGCGGAAAAAGCGAACATTGCGCCAGGCGCATCGTTCAAAAGGGTGTGTTTTGGGCGTAACATACAATTAACCAATGAGAATTTATACTCTCATTGCCTTTAAGAGCCAGCGGGCGCATTGTCCATAGCCTGTTGCTATTACGATGGCGGATTTACCCGGACGGGAGGAGCTTTCGGTGGAGGAGACCGATCTGCTCCTGCGTGAAGTAAAAGCGCGTGAGTAGTTAATATTCGGGGATGGAAAGAATCCCCGCAAACCTCCGCGGGTCATAGAAGTATGGGATGAAATATCTTCAATAATTGTGTCCTCCTTTGGCAAGAAGAGAACTTTGGAACAGTGCCCAAAGCGGCAACGTTAGAAGACGTGAAACAAAAGCTTTAAACTCAAAGGAAACATCAAAAATAAAAGGTGGAGGTCCATCAAACCATTAGTCCACTAGTTTTCTTTTTGATGATTAGTCCATTTCATTTCTTACAACTTGCCACGCTGTTTATTAAATAAACTGCAGAGCATTGCAATCGCTGTTCATTTACAGTTTTTCTCAGTCGCTTTGGTACTTTTCTCACAACACTATTAACATTTGCGCAGCATTTAGTGCATTTCTCAAAACAAAACCTAGTGGATAACCTGCAAAAGCACGTCACTTGCTCAAAATGGATAGTCCATTCCTCAAAAGCAAGTATTCATGTCAATGAAACTGCCAGTGTCATCAAAATGAGAAGTCTTGACATCATGTTTATGAACAAGATAGTCAAATGGCTTTGTCATGTTTTCATTATGACAATTACTTCTCTTAGTGTTTTCCAATGCAGGAAAAAAAGGTTAGAACTCATTGACACTACCTGAAAATGCTCAAGACAGCACTATACACTACCTGTACAGCCATTTTACGTAAAACTACAGTAAACAGTACACGTTGCTGTAGGTAGGGGAGTGAGTACAAGACACTGAATACGTACATTTCCTATTTTTACTGTATATGCTCTTTGCAATTCTACAGCATTGTGCAAAGGAAAAATACAATACAGTCACTTATTTAGAACAAACGTAAGAAACACCCTTTTGGTAGAGCTGTGCACAAATGTGAACAACATACGTAACAGTACATATTGTAGCTGAAAATAGGTAAATCATTCTGGCACATGCAGACGTTCCTGTCTGTCTAGCCATATATTTTCATCTACATCACAACGGATATCATCCCTTGCAATGCAGCGAGAAAAGTGTCTCCTGGAGTGGTAAATCCACCGTCTGCATGACTCTGCTGCAGCAAAGCAGGCCATTTACAGTGCTGAACATTAGAGTATACATACAAGACATGTTTTACCTGTACATACTGGTGACGGTTGAACTAATAGTTATGAGAATTTACATTCTGATCTGAGAAAAGCACCAACGCAACTGAGAAAAACTGTAATACTTCACACACCTCCTTGTGAGTAAAAGCTTAAGTTCACCTGAGAGCAACTGTTCAATTTAGGAGACATTTCCAGCAAAAAAAATATAAAGAAAGGTATAAAATTTGCTTGACAGAATTTGATAACTAGTTCAACAATTTTGTATGTAATGACTCAAGCAATAAAACTAAGACTATTAGTTTTATTGGGAATGACTATTCAGCATCCACAAGTATAGTTCATTTTGACTGACATGACATAAGCAAATGAAAATGTTAAAAAACAACATTGTATTGTATAAAAGCAACTGACACATGTCCAAAAGCATTTGCAATTTGTTCAGAGGAAGGAGAAATTGCTATTATGAGGTGCACAAATGACTAAATGTTGTGGAGGTTGAACTAATGAGAATTTACTTTCTGATCTGAGAAAAGCACCAAAGCAACTGAGAAAAACTGTAAAAGACAAAAGAAACTGCAGAACATTGCTATAAACTGCAAAACATTGCTATACTCTTATTATTTGTGCCTGTTTGCTTATTAAAACATAAAAATACATGGCTATACACGTTGCAACTTTTCTGCCAGTTCAGCTCGCCTCTCTGGGGCAGCAGCAGGTACATCGGGGTTCAACGCGCTGTGCGCCGAAAGCGGTACAACACCGTTAGAAGACGGGAAACAAAGCATTAAACCCAAAAGAAACATCAAAAATAAACGGAAGGTATAGGTCCATCAAACCATTAGTCCACTAGTTTTCTTTTTGGATGATTTGTCCATATTATTTCTTACAACTTGCCACGCTGTTTATTTAAAACGACAAAAGAAATCATAAATAAACCGCAGAACATTGCAATCGCTGTTTATTTAAAACGACAAAAGAAATTGTAAATAAACTGCAGAACATTGCTATAAACTGCACAACATTGCTATATTCTCATTATTTGTGCATGTTTGCTTACTAAAACATACAAATGCATAGCTACACAGGCTATACATGTTGCAACTTTTCTGCCAGTTCAGCTCGCCTCTCTGGCGCAGCAGCGGGTACATCGGGGTTCAAAGCGCTGTGCGCCTCTAAAATAGCTTTTCAACAATGCGCCAGTGACGAAAAAGCACCTTTTTATTAATCAAAAGCGCAAATGGTTTATACGTCCTCATAATAGCATCTGGTGCGCTTTGCGCCAGACCACACCTCTTCTTTTCGTGACTCGCCCGTCAAGGCGCAAAGTCATCTGCTATCTAGACAACGTGATTTTTTGCCTGAAAAAATAACGTTGCGCTGGCACAGAATAGCAATGACAGCATGGGCATGTCGCGAATGCACAATGCGCCGCGGCAAAATAGGGCCCATAGACAGCTGCGATTCATCTTATGATGTTTACAAATCGTGCATCACTCTTGTGAGTACACAAAACGTTGCAAAATGTTCGTTCTACTGTTCGTGTGTTGCATTGCGATAAATGTAATCATATTAGGTCGCGTCTGAATAGTGTGTATGCCCACTTTTCTGAGGAGACGTGACACGACCACTAAAAGGCATGCAACGAATGCGAGACATCGTACAATGTATGCAACAGTTCGTACGAGGCTAAACAATTCCAATCGCAAAGTGTTGTAAAGTGCTCCTGAGCCAATTGTGAAAGGGGATTAATTAGTGTTATATGATGACCACCACCTGTATAGCGCAATGAAATTCTTAATTTGTGCACTCATCTCAGTAGCAAGGGTATTATGGGATAAATAGACATAAATTATCAGTTACGGTTATAACTGAAACTAACAGTAAAAGGATGGACTAGCCTTTAGCCGCACAGGGCACCATCACGGTGTGCATGCATGCATGGTGTGCCTCACTGTAAAAAATAAGACTGAATGTGGGCCGGGGAGGACATGGCTGTAATGACGTTTGGAATAAGACATGAAGTTCTGCATAGGACTATAGAGACATGTGCAGATTAAATGACCAGTAGTGTGAATGAACATTTCGAGCTACAAAAGCCATACTGTAACACCATTGTTGTTGTTTTCCCTATTGGAAAGTCTAGTTTAGCTCAGCAGTTTAACTTCTGTCCAATTACTGGGTGGTCACTGTCTAATGCCCACCAATTTCATATACTTTCCCCCTGGCCTTGTTGGCTGTTGAATTTAGTCTCTGATTTTATATACAGTTAGGAAGCCAATTTGGTGCAAGCTAATCAAAATGGTTGTGTTACATAAATTAATTCACCTGAATAACACCAAGCGCTCGGACATAGATGTACAAAAAAAGGTGAAAAAAGACAAAAAAGAAAGTGTTTAGATCTAGCGCATGCTCTCCCCCTGAAGGTCTTATTGACATGCTTCGCTAATGAGTGTAGCCAGAAATGTTTCCCCATAATGACTAGAGTGGTGTTTTAATTGCTCCTTAATTGCTGCCTGGTCTGTTTCTGCACTCTCGGTGGATGCATTTAACCAAGTGTGCAGGAGCGTTTGACCCACTCTGACTTTGATTTGCACAAATCAGCTTGACCTTTATTAGCCGTCAGTTCAGTGTAGTCTGCTAGCATCTCAACTGGACATGTGAGCTGGGACAAATTCAGACAGGCCTTAGAAGGTACTGTCGGGGGGGCATTGTATCTTCGCTGAACAACAGTGAACCTCCATAGCTATACATTCTGTTGGATTCATCACTGTGGGAGGTGTGTACCTCACAGCTGTGATAAGTAAATCGTGGATGACCTTAGCCTAAAACCTGTAATTTGCCTATGGGTAAATGGTGAAGGGTGGAATTTAACTGGTGACCTATGTTCTGATAGGCCAGTAGTCTATGTCTGTGTTTCTCCCTTGCTGAATTAACACAAGAAGAATAACAGGCAGAAAAGGGAAATGTTTAGAGAAATAAATCTACCTGACTCATGATCACATGGGCATACTTTCCTTCTTGTTTATGCCTTTGAGGTCACTTCCCAGTTCTCTACCTGTGGGGAAAATAAAAGCTGTGACATTCCCAGAGTGGCTCCACTACTTTTGTACTAAGCTGTGTCTGCCCTTGCCAAATGTTGTGCTTGCACAAGAATTTTCTTACTTTTGATGTCTTGTTTGGAATGCATTTAATGGAAGGTGTTATTGGTTTTTGAACACCCCTCTATTTTCTTGACAAGCAATCGCTGTAAGTACGGGCCAAACATCAGCTCTGATTTTTCTCTCTCACATACACACCTTTAAAAATAGACCAAACTCAGCCAGCTGGGAGAAGGGCTAACAAAAGGGGTGCGGAAAATACAGCATCACACACACACACACACACACACACACACACACACACACACACACACACACACACACATGTGCATGCCTACCCACACACACACAAACACACACACACACACACACACAACAGTAACCTACACCCACACGAGATCACATACCACACATAAGGCAGACATAAACACACACACACACACACACATGCATGGACACACAGACACACACAGGGCAGAAGCAGGACCATTGTGCAGCAGGCAGTAGGCTGAATCCATGCTGGTGATTTAATTAAAGTACAGGAGCCGGGGTCACGCCTTCACCGTGCCACATCCTCTGGGACATAAACATATGCAGGCACACACATACACACACTCGCACAAACACACACACACACACACACACACACATGCATGCACATGGACACACTCACACAAACACACAGACACACAGACACACACACACACACACACACACAGTGGGAGGCCAGGAGTCACTGTAGAGAGTAAGTGAATGGAGGTTTAGATTCACAGTCACTTCCTCTTTTCCCCTCTCCTGCTGCTAATCGTCATCTCTTCACCGCTCCCTCTCTCCACCTCTCCATTTCTCCTCCTTTCCTCCCTGACTTACTCTCTTCCTGGTGACTGTGCCTCCCCGCCTGGGCTTGCCTTAACCCCTGCTCCCTTACTGCGGAGACAAACAGCCATTCATATGCAGAGACACACACACACACACACACACACACACACACACACACACACACACACACACACATGTGGAAACCCATCTCCATTGAGGTAAATCCTACATATGGAGATGGAGGGATGACGAGAGGAAAGGAGAAAGGGGAGTGGGAGAGAGGGAAAGGAAAGGAGAAAGGGGAGTGGGAGTGGGAGAGAGGGAGAGAAAGAGCGAGAGATAGGTGAGGGTAGACGGATAAATATATAGAGGAATAGAGAGAGAGAGAGAGAGAGAGAGATACAGAGGGATGTAGGAAGAGAGAAAGATAGGTGGGGGAATGTAGTGAGGGAAAGCAGAGAGGGGGTAGAGAGGGTGGGAGAGAGAGACAGAGAGAGAAAGAGATAGAGAGAGGAAAGGGGGGGTGACAAATGAAAAATTGGAAAGCAGGCAGCGGTAAGCTGCTAATTTTGTGTACAGATCAAAGCTACAAAAAAGAAAGCTAGAAAAACAACCAGCTGTGCCAAAATGCTGCATGTCTTTTTACGGGATTTAACAAAATGAATAACGTTGATGTTGATCAAAACATGAACCAAACTAATCTTTAGATCTGGATATTGCCTTTGAAAATAAATAAAGTATTGAATCACAATTCATATTGCTCAGTTTAAAAATGAGAAAGTAAATCTTGGGAGCAACAACTTTCTTGTCGGTTTTTAGTATTCTTTGAATATATTCATCTAATTATCTGTATTTCTATCTGTTATTTCAGCATGAGAAGAATTGCCCTAAAAGGAAAGAAAAACCAACACTACATAACATCAATAAGTGGTTCATAGCACAACTGAAGTAATTTGTGCACTTGCAACACCAATTCATGTGGTTGACTGCAGTTACAGGCATTGATAACCTAGAATAAATTCTGAATCTGTATCTGAACCTGTAGTCAGAATAAATGCTATATGCATGCTGTATGTTTGCCAAATATGGTGCCATATTTCCTACATTATATATTTTTAATCATCTCTTGATGTTTGTGCTGTAATGTTTCAATTGTGTTGATCTTTCCCTATATTCTTTCTACAACTCTAATCCCTTTAATCCATTTATTTGGCAGCCTCTTGCACACACACTCACACCCCACCCAGCCCCTACCCCTCCCCCACTATCTCTTGGAGACATTTCCTTTTTTTCCTATTTTTCTTTTCCTAGTTGTCCTATCAAGTCCTTCACTTTGGCAAGCTCAACAAAACTGCTGATAAGTGCCAAGTGTAGGGCATGTGTGCGTGTATGTGTGCGTGTGTGTGTGTGAGTTTGTGTGTGTGTGTGTGTGAGTTCGTGTCTAAGTGTTCGTGTGTGTGTGTGTGTGTGTGTGTGTGTGTGTGTGTGGTGACTCAGAGATCAGTAGTGTCGAGCTGCGATCGCTATAGAGAGCTCCATGTCACAGACGCAGACACTAATTGCTGCTGTTTAATAGGCCTCCAGGGAGCAGCTCATCTCACCTTCTCTGTGCAGCACTGCTGGTCAGGCGGCTTTGAAATGAAATGATAGCCTTCATTGGCAATGCACCGGTTGTGCTGACGGGCATTAAATTCGAGGGTTGATTGGCATAGAGGATCGTGGCCTTGCTCTTGGTTTAGAACTGCTGCACAAAGGGCCAACCATAAGCCTCTGAAATTCTGCTGATTGCTGAATCTGTTTGAAAGAATAACAGTGGATTTAGCGTAAGCATGTTTATTATCAGGTGACGAGAAACATTTCAATTTAATATCAGTTAAAAAGTTCACTCAAAACAAAGGTTTATGGGAGCTGTAGGTGTCTATTTTCACAAGGACAACTTCTTTTTCACAGCGTAAAGCCTCATTTTCACAAAAGTGGCTGATAATAGGCACTATGCCGATAATACCACCACTTCCTCTACTGCAGAAATTATTGGTTGAAATGATATAAATTATATACAAAAGCAGACTTGAACAGCCTTTTTACACAATCAGTTCGTAAAAACATGTTGGGTTATATTCTACTGTTTAAACCATAGAAGAGATGTAACTTCAAATATGCATAAATACTAAGCAGATATGTGGGCTTTAAGTGCATATTCTGTCAGTTAGTGACTAAAGCTCTGTCATTGTATTCACCCATCTAGGTCTCTTTGAAAGGACTACACTTCAACACGTTTTCAATACATGTTCTGCTGTGCCACAATTTTGATACACACACATACACACACTCGTTCCTCTCTCAGAGACCTGGGCCTTGATCAAGGACGGTGTTCATGCCAAAGACTATGCAATTGTCTCTGCTCAGTATAAACCCTTCACTTGCGATATCCCACTGAGGATTACAACTGGGTCATCTCATTGTGATGGAACTGCATACAGTCTGTTACAATGCATACATGGGTTGATACTATCCATGCATAAAGTCTGTTGCAATGCATATACTGTATGGATTTAAACTGCACTGTATATGTACATGTACACTGTATGGCAGTGTGCACATTGGTTCATACCTACAATGTTTTGCAATGAAAACACAGATTGATACTGCGTGTTGTTAAGTCCCTGTCTAGGGCTTTTGAGACTCAAAGAAAGTGAGGAACACAGACAGACTACAGATTGTAAAAAAGATATATTCGTATTTATTAAAGTCAAAAAAAAGAGGGGAAAAAAAGATGATCCAAAATCGTGGCTTACAAAAAAACGCCCACAGGCAATAGTCTTGCAATACTTCCAGTCTCTCACCCGGAGAGACACACAAAAAGTAAGAATGGTAGCGAGAATCAAAAAGATAAACTTGCCCAGAGGGAAAAACGTGGCATAGGCGTCAAGAGTAGTGTTTTCCCCAAAGTCCACAGTTGTAAGGCAGACAACTCCAAAAAGGCCGCGCTCGAAGATCTTCCCTCCTCGAATGGTGTCACAGCCAGCTGTTAAAGGGCCAGACCTCCGATCGAGACCAATAGGGAACCACAAACAATTAGGATCAATCACGGCCAGAAAAAACTAATCAGCAGGCTCAGCGAAACTCGTCAGCAGCCTCAGCTGTGTGGAGTTGTCTGCAAGACAGAAGGGGGAAAAACAGCACCACACAAAAAGCAGCCACAGGAAAAAAAGAAACACTTAAGACCCATAGGGTCATAACAGTGTACAGTAGTCAAGGCTTATGTCAAGAATTTGAAATCATTACCATGTGTTATTATGCTATACATGTGATTACATTGTTCCTGTTTTGAATAGGTTAGTAATTTAAAGGCTTCATAGTTTAGCAGTTCATCTGCCTCAGGCCTAAGATGGAGTGTTTAGATGGGATTTCTCCAGCTTAGCCTATTAGCTTCCTAATGAGCAACTCTCCTACCTGAAATTGCCTCCAAAACTGTCTCTGCCACCTGCCTCATTTGCTCTCTAATAACTGAGGCCAAAATCGGCTCCCATGTTCACAGGTCATGGGCAAAGTGACATGGGAGAGGGAGCTCCAGGACTGTGTGTGAGTGGTTGTGTAATGTTTTGTTGTGTTGTGTTGTGTATAGATACCATTGTACACATAAAATCAGAATCAGTTTTACTGGCCAAGTCAACTTACACATACAAGGAATATATTATGGAGTGTTTGGTACTATTAGCATGCAACAGTAACACAAAATGCAATATACTGTCCATCCTTACTTGAACCATAATTTTGTACTTACAATTTCATAAAGAAACAAATATGATTTATCAAATACATTATACAGATCTAGTAAATCACCCCTCAAAAATTCTATCTCAGATCAAATATCAGATGTGATTTCCGCTGGTGTCCTTTTGGGGAGATCAGAAGTCAAGGGGTCAGGGATGGACACACACGCCCTGGGCTACAGATATCAGTGTGCCTGTGTCCTGGGTCTGTGACTCTCTCCGCTGGTCAGGGAAGAGCATACAGTGAGATGCTGGCCTCAATATCTTCCCTCTCTCCCCTTCCTCCCCCTCTGACCTATATAAGGCAGAGCCCAGACTTGCCTGCTCCTGCCATGGAAGAAAGGAGAGAAGAAGAGAAAGAGAGAGAGAGAGACAGAGAGAGAGGAAGTGAGAGAGATCACACCAATGCACGCACACACATACATACTGTTACCCCCACATTCATATAATACTCTTCATACTCTTTCTCTCTCTCTCCTTCTCCCTTTCTCACACACACACACACACACACACACACACACACTTTTTTCTCTGCCCTTTTCTGGATCTATCTGCCGAGGAGTGCTGATGTTCATACAAACACACACACACACACACATTGAACACTGCCCTGCCACTCTCCAGGAGTGCAGCACAATCACACATGGAGGAGTGTGTGCACATATATTTGCTATGTACACATGCAGACATCATACACTGTCAAAACACACACACACACACACACACGGCACAAAGTGTCAAAGCAATATTTATTTTTTGACAGATGATAACTGGATGGCAGGACAATTTTCAGGACCACTGCGCATTAAACACAGAGAATGGCCAGCTGAGGTTGTCTAGAGGAAACAGTGTATGTAACCCTTAAAAATAAACAGCTAAGTGTCTAGAGGAAACAGTGTATCTAGCGACTGAAGATGATCAGGTGAGTTTGTCCAGGAGCCAGTTTACCTTCAAGATGACCTTTACTTGAGAATAAAAGATAAAAGAGAAAGGTGCCCTTTGGAAGGTCAGATAAGAAATAAACAAACCATCTCTTTGGCAGCTGTATACAGTAGGCAGTGTTACGGAACAATAAAGACTTTTGTTTTGAATTCTCCCACACACACACACACACACACACACACACTGTACATCTTTCAACTCCCCAGTGAGTTGCTCCACACCAATCCCTGATAATGTCTTCTCTCCAACACTGTAAGAATAAAGTGTAAATGTCACATTCACTGTACAATCAAAAGTCGTCTCTTTATCAATGTTTACCAAACACACCCATTTAAAGTTCAGTACCCACAGACCAGGGTTACCCTTGGGAATAAGCCACTTCATAAAGCCCAGTGGAGTTATATGTATATGTGTGTTTTAGTACTGTCCCTGAGACAGTGCATGTAGGGTTTCCATGGGAACACGGTGTCCAGCTGAAGCTGAGTCAGAACCAAATTTGACAAAACAGGAAGCAAAAACAAAACAAAAACTTTAAACCAAGCAAACATTTCTAAAAACAGTAACTATACCATAAAACAGGTGAACAGGTCATGGTCTTACAAGAATCCATTAACATGAACAGTTTTCATGGAAACACAGGTCCGGGGTAGTGACAGACCTTGGGCCAGATTTAAATCTTATCCTGTGGCCTGCACTCTGTCTGTCCACTGAGGCAGTCATACATTCATACATCTGAGCTACTAAAGGAGGTACTGTAAAATACATTGCGTTTTGGTTTCTAAAAAAAAGTACTTTTATCACGCCATTGCCTTACTGTGAAACGTCTGTAATAATGTGAAAGAGGGCCTGTCGATGTTGTTTGCACCACTTAGCAGTGACCCGTTCCATTGCCTGGGAGATGACGTTAATAACCATGCAATTTGTTTTGGCTCAGCACCCTTAGCAAAACAATTCTCAAAACAGTCTGCACGCCAAGAGACATCTATTTTTACCCTGGCCTTGTATTTTTTTATTTATTTTTCTGAACACATTGTGGAGTTCGATGTACAGAGCACACCATAGCTGAACCTCCATTTGCGAAGGTCACAGACATAAATAATGCAGGAGTACGAAGAGGCAGTCTTACAGATGAGTGCTCTGGAAGGTCCTGCTTCTAGAAACTTGGCTATGGAAATAGTACTTCTGATAAGACGTGTTTATAGAGGGTGAGAGTCAGTGTTATAAAGTGGGCATGCACTGGGGTTGCAAAGTGAGCCTGGTTTGCCAACAGCAATGACACCTATAACACATGTGGTTCTATGGCTCTAGTATGTCACAGGCAAGTGAGGCCTTAAGTAGTATTTGCAACCAGCACTGGGCACCATAAACTATACAGTATAAACACATACTGTATGTTGTACACATGCATGCATGCATGCATAACTCAAAAACAAATGCACCCCCCCTCTCCTGCTAACAGTCAAGCATGGTGGAGGAAGTGTCATGGTTTGGGGCTGTATGAGTGCTCCCCGCACTGGGGACCTACACTTCATTAAGGGAACCATGAATGCCAATATGTACTGTGACATACTGAAGCAGAGCATGATGCCCCCCCTTTGAAACTGGGCAGCAGAGCGGTATTTCAACATGGTAACGACCCCAAGCACACCTCCAAGATGACCACGCCTTGGGTGAGGATGAAGGTGATGGACTGGCCTAGCATGTCCCCAGACCTAAACCCAATTCAGCATCTGTGGGGCATCCTCAAATGGAAGGTGGAGGAGCTCAAGGTCTCAAGCTCAAGGTCAGCTCCGTGATGTCGTCATGTAGGAGTGGAAGAGGATTCCAGTGACAACTTGTGACGCTCTAGTGAACTCCATGCCCAAGAGAGTTAAGGCAGTGCTGGAAAATAATGGTGGCCACACAAAATATTAACACTTTGGGCACAATTTGGACATTTTCACTTAGGGGTGTACTCACTTTTGTTGCCAGTGGTTTAGACATTAATGGTTGTGTGTTGAGTTATTTTGAGGGAACAGCAAATTTGCACTGTTATATAAGCTGTACACTGCCTACTTTACATTGTAGAAAAATATTATATCTTTAGACTTCTCTCATGGAAAGATATAATGAAAAAAGGAAAAAAATGTCAGGGGTGTACTCACTTTAATGACATACTGTACCTGTGCATGCGTGTGGGCGCGCACACACACACAGTAATACATTATGGAGCATAGTGAGTAGGCACTGTGTTAGCGCTAAGTGGAACTAGCAGTGGAGTTGTGCGACAGCGAGTCGTGCCTCAGCCGTAGTATTGCGCGAGACAACACTGAAGCATGGAGGGCCCCACCAGAGGGATGCCCAAGGGCGAGAGTCTGGGCCTAGCCAGGTGCATACGGTCAGGCGGGAGCAGCCTTAATGGGTAAACTCAACCCCTCAGGCCACCCAGCCACGGCAGTCACTCTGCTCCCTCCAGACTTACATGAGCACTTGCTAGCCTAAAAAAACAAGAGCAAGTAACACTCTTGGTTAGTCAGTGAGGAAAACACTATGGTGTGTATGTGTGTGTATATGTGTGTGAGAGGAAGAGACAGCAAGAGAGAGAGACAGAGAGACAGACACAGACACACAGACAAAGACAGAGTGAGAGAGTGAGATGCTTTCACACAAGCATATGCATGGAGACATTTGGCATTGTACTGTATGTGGGAAAGAAAGAGGTACAAATACACTTGAGCACATTTTTCTCTGTAAATGTAAATAAGTAAGGGCAAATGGCAGCTGTGGCCTAGTGGTTAGGGCGTTGGTCTTTGGATTCGAGGGTTGCAGGTTCAAAACCCACCCTACCCATGGTTGAAATGCCCTTGAGCAAGGCATCTAACCCCAAACTGCTCCAGGGACTGTAACTGAAACCCTGTAAATACCTGTAAGTCGCTCTGGATAAGAGCGTCGGCTAAGTGTAATGTGATGTGATGATGATGTAAATGTGTCTTTTGAAAATAAGTACATTCAGGCTGCATTATGGGCTGCCTAATATTGATAATCCCGTTTATACCACAACAATCTCAGAGCAGTGGATATTAAAATCCAGCTACTGTCATGTTTCCCCAATCCCTAGCAATCTTTACAGAACTTCTAATTGCCTCACACAGCCAGGCGCACAGACTGAGACATGCCACAGAGGGTTATATTAAAACAGTATGACATGCATCTTTTAGCATCTGCCAAATGGGATTACGCCTGAGCGTGTATCGGGGAGATCTTGATGGTGTGTTTCTCTCCTTGAAAAGCAGAAATTATATTGCCTTGAGATGTTAGCCGAGGCTTATTGCCGATTACATGCTTAGGCAAACTGGGACAGACAGCCATTAAACATTCTACCATCTCTCTCCATCTCTCTTTCTCTTCTATTCTACCATCTCTCTCTTTCTGTGTCTTTCTCTAATCCTCTCTATCTCTTCTTTCCTCTGATATTCTGTCTCTCATATTCTGTCTCTTTTTCTCTCTCTTTATTTCATATTCTCTCTCTCTTTATCTCTCCTTACTCTCTTGAGTGCTAGCATGTTAGGAGATGGATAATAAAAAGGCCTGGCCAATGAGCTCCTTGTTGTTATACCTCTTGTTCCCTATCATAAAGCCCATGGCCCAACAAAGGGAAACAACACCACTAGTGTCACCATGGGTTTGATTTTCTGCTGTACAACTTCTGTGATTTTAACAAACAACCCTGGCATATGGCTATGGCCATATAGTGCTACTTCCAATTCTTTTCTTCTTGTATACAAGTAAAAGTTAAAAAGATATGTTAAGACAAGTATTTAATGTTAAATCATGTAGAGGCTTAAAGTTTAAAGTTCATTTCTACCCCTGTAGTGGGACTAGAAATCACTTACTGTACATGACAACATGACAACAGCAGCTGTGTGTGGGTCTGTCTCCAGCTGTGTGTTTTCTCAGCCTTCCACTGTTTCTTTCTCTCTGCTGCCATCTCTTTCATCGTCTGTCTTTGTCCCTCTGTCTCTCTCTTTCTGTCTCTGTCTCTCCATTATAAGACACCAACAGGAGTCTTTAAGGTTATTTGTCATGAGCCAGGTTTGTGTCTTACATTAGAAATACCATTAACCTCACTCACCTGGCACACCGCTTAACACAGCAAAAATATGCCCCTTTTTTCTTAGAAAGACTTAGGCTATTGATGTTGCTTGTACAGTTCTTTCCCTTTTTAAACTCAACCCTGAAACTTTAACCTTTTAAACCTTAATCTTCTCTGAGGATCTAATGAATATTGTATACCATGCGGCGGCCCACTTGGGTTATTCCCTCTGACATTATACAAAGATCGGTGTATAATTCCTCACCCATGCTCGCACCCTGATTAATGTTTCATCAGGGTAACTAGGGGGAGATACACATGCCCTGTCATCTTCTGGGGAATAAGGGAAAAGAATTAAAGTTTGAAACAGGGCCAGGGAATGTGATTATTTATTTATGTTCTAAAATCGACAGAACATCGATGCTCAAAATATATATTACTACATGTGTCAAGCTCAGTGCAATTGATGTAATTTCTTGTTATTTTTGAAGTGAAGTTTGCTATCAGCAGTAAGGCCTGATTCAGTGGCTCCATCCATCCATCTGTCTATTCATCCATCCATCCATAAATCCATTCATTCATCAATCCATAGATCCATCCATCTATTTATCCACCCATCAATCCATCTCAGATATAGTCAGTGACCAGTTCTCTTGTGTTGAAGCACATTACAGACCCTTTGCTTTGACCTTTAAGCTTTCAGAGTAAAACCTTCTATAAAGTCAACCCTGCAGCCAGACTGAAGCTGTGACACCCTAGTTTAGTTAAAAGAACGACACTTACAGTAGTTCCTTCATTGTTGGTTCATGTAGCTAGTTCACAGCACCTTGCATGACACATCACTGACTCAGCTTGAATTGCTCAGCCTCTTTGCTTTATTTATGCTTATTATTATTTTTGCTTTAAGTATTTTCACACTTTGCAGCGTAAGCTATTTAAGTTTTATTGTTTTTTTCAGTGCTTCTTTTGTGACCCGAGTTACCTGAAATGCCATAGCTGCAACAGCTCCCATGTGGCGAACTGATGTACTGTACTTTTAGTCAATACTAAGTCATACTAAGCAAAGGCAAACTAAGTGTACCAGTAAAAAGAAACACACAGAAGAATCACAGTCATTTGTAGACATACAGCATGACCTTCAAGGAAGATAAAGACACACGCACACACACACACACACACACACACACACACACACACACACACACACACACACACAGGCTTAAAAGCATGAATATATCTTTATCTTACTCTCTTTCTTGCTCTCTCTCCCTCTCTCATAGACACGTACACAGACACACCCAAATGATAGTGTCGTGTCCTCTTGTGAGGTCAGTGTCTGATGTGATTTCTAGTTGTATGCCATGTTGGGAGCGAGAGAAAGCAGTGACCCTTAAACGGTGTGGGTCCACCATCACCATCTGACTGTGTGTAAGTGTGTTTCTGTGTGTGTACATATATATATATATATGTGTGTGTGTGTGTGTGTGTGTGTGTGTGTGTGTGTGTGTGTGTAAGACAGAGAGAGAGAGAGAGAGAGAGAGAGAGAGAGAGGAAGCAGTGACCCATAAAAGGTGGGATGACCATCACCATCTGGCTGTTTACCACAGGAGGGAGGTGAGAGGGGGACACTGGAGGTAACTGAATTTCCAAACCTCCCCTCAAAACCTGTTTACTGAGTGTAGCTGTTCATGTGCATAATAACTAAAGTTATAAAATTTCCCCACAAAACACCTTTTATTGGAGATAACTTGAGTGTGTGTGTGTGTGTGTGTGTGTGTGTGTGTGTGTGTGTGTGTGTGTGTGTGTGTGTGTGTGTGTGTGTGTGTGTGTTTGTGTAAGAGAGAGAGAAAGAGAGAGAGAGAGAGAGAGAGAGAGAGATGGAAAATTGAATTTTTAAAATCCCTTTACCCTATTTAGAAATCTGAAAATAGAACAAGGTCAACTTGTCACTGTATACAAAAAGTAAGGAAAAATGAAATAGTTAAATTGTCTTTTCAAAGAAATGTTTTTCAAAAACATTTTTCATCTTACAACAGTAAAAACACATCAACACATCAACATTTACATCCTGTTTGTGACTAACCTATATTGCCATCTTTGCTTGTCCAAGCAAAAAGTTGAGGAGCTGACATTTAAAGCAGTACTTTTGTACATATTTAAAACCAAAAAGAAAAATCTCCAAAGAGAAACTTTCATTAAACTTATCAAAAAGATTAATCATCAAATCAAATAGAGGTGTTAGGGAGTGCATAAAAGCATGAAATACACTTTTTCTTAAAGAGCAATAAGGGCACCCTTGATCCACATCAGGATTCAGTATAGAAATAAAAGCATTTACACCATGCAGAATGTGCCATTGCAAATCTCCAGCTTTTTTAGTTAATAGTGACTTGTACAGAGCTTGCCATTGTGGTTTGACCCAGAGGCGTCACTAGACTGAATAGAGTACTGGGGCACAGCAGGGGCACAGATCAATTAATGCGAGCGCGCAAAGCTTAACACTTTTTCATCATAAAAAAACATAATAAATAGTACCCAAAGTGTAGAATCCGATGGTGTTAATTTCTGAATCTGCATCATAACTGGAACTGGCCTACTTGTGCACTTTATATAAACCTTTAAACCATTACTGATGAAGGCAAAAGAGGAACCTCAGCCTACAACATACTTCTTTCATAACTCTACACACCTGACAGACCACAAAATTGAACATATATGCATTAGACTACATGGAGGCTATGACACCTATGAATTGTACGGATGTAGGCCTATGTTTGTTGGTCTACAGTACGTTCACGTCACGAGTGGGTGCCACAATGTATGACATGTAATAGATGCATAGCCTACTTAGGTTCACTCACAGATTGTTTAGAGGAAGACTTAGTGTAGCTGTGGTTCACTGCCAGTTGCACTCAGCCAGAGCTTGCATCCCTATGTGACTGAGTAGGCCTACAGGTGGATACACTTTTACTTTTTACACTTTCCACACACTAATCATACTATTAAAAGACACCAAAATTAATGCTGTTTTACACATAACATATCTTCAGAGCTGTCCTTCTTCACTCCTCTTCCCCAGGATTACAGAAATCAGGGCCGTAAATTTAACTAATATTATATGACCGTACACCCAGTACACACAGTACAAATAACACCGAGTAAAATTGTAGACACAAAAGATAAAAATAAGCTCGCTAGATTGACTATATATGGCAACATATGGTCTGGCTCATTACAATCAATATGACCTGGCTAACTAGCTTAGAGGAGTCACAATCACCCTCTAAAACGCGAACATTAAAACGGAACCATTAAGAAGATTGCATACTGTCGTCGGTGATGCTGCCATTTGTAATAGTTGTTACAGAAGTTTAGGCCTAATACGCTCATCAGCTAACTGGCGAACACTGAAAAGGCAGACGTGACCAAAATGAGACCAAAATGGACCTTCATGGACCCCTCACTTTTTAATAAGTGCTTTTTTTGTGACAGGCAATGCGTATACAGCAATACCCAGAGGATAAATATATAACCACTTACTGTTTATTGTAACGCCAGAGTGAATAGTCGCTGTACGGAGGGTTCACAAACACAGCCAGCCTACAGTCATGTGACATGCCTACCTGTTTACTGAACACTTGAGTGCGCGAGCACGAGCAAGCTGGTACCAGTTCAGTTACAGTCGCGGGAATAAATGACCAAAGACATGCAACACTGTGTGGACTGAATATAGAATTACGGTATTACTGCAAATATGCATTATGTAGATAAGTATTTTTTATGTTGCCTAAAAAAAAATAATTAATTCATATTTCCATACCGGGGCACCCGCACATCAATAGAGGGGCACGTGCCCCCGTAAAATACCTCTAGGAACAGCCCCTGGTTTGACCTTATCTTCAGTTTGAAAAACCTTGTGCCAGGGTGTATCCACCTGGCCTGGTAATACAGGCCCTCGTACTTCACTTAGTTTTGTACAGAGGGTCTGGCTGTTCTGTATTGAGAAACGTTTTTTTCTGGAGGTGTGGACTCAGCTGAAATTGAAAACAATTGGATCTGCCTTTACCTAATCATTAATGTCTAATTGTGATGTTAGTTGTTAGTCCGGAAACAACAGACTAACAACTAATGGAGCAAGCTGGAAAATGTTACTTTTTCCAAACCCCGTGGGGAGTAGAGCCACGACGTCTCTTCCACAAATGAAACTTCTCAAACATTCTTCTCGCTCTGACTTAAATTCTTTGATATTCCGAAGATTGATATTCAAAAGACTTTTTTCTCCACTGCCATTGCCAAGCTACATCCACAGATAGACTACAAGTGAAATGTAGCGCACACGACGACGTCAGCACTCACTTACACTCACCCTGTATAGTGATTGGATAGGATTGAGTCTGCCTACAACCTGCAATTTCAATGAGACCTGTATAGACCCTCTATACAAAACTAATTGAAGTATGAGGGGCTGGTTTACCAGGCCAGTATCCACCCTCTTGTCCAAAAAATGTATATATTTGCAGATAGCACACTGTTTATACAATGATTTACCAGTTGTCGTTTTGGAACTCAGAAAAACCAAACTATTAGTATGAAGGTAACATCCTGTGCATTCTGCTGAATCTGGGAACAGGAGAAGACTGGGGAAAAGGTCTTGGCAGTTGGGACTACACTCCCCACCAAAAAAAATCCCCAAGCATTTATATCTCCTTCCCATTTAGAAGAGACAGTCATTTAGCCAGTAGCTGATCAACTATCTGGTTGGACCTCACACCTAAATGATGGGCTAAAGCAGAGCTAATACTCAAATCAGGACCTACAATTTCCACTAAATCTCCAAGGGTTGTAACTCCCGAGCTGATGAGCTTGGAAGTAGGTACTAGGAAGAAGCCCTCTACTGCATGAATTATTATATTTACACTGTAAAAAATGTTTGAATGCTGTTTTATAGTTAAAATGTGTTAAATAATGGATCTTTTAAAAAAAATTGAAAGATTTTTTTTTAAGGGGGGTAGTTAATAAATTGTTGCCATATGGCAACAATGCGCAGTTGTGGAAAGTTATGTGAAATCACGTTTTTCTTTGATTACCAAACCTTTTTCTGAAATAATCATAAAGGTATTTATTGTTATGAATAACCAAATGTGTAAACTGCTAATATTGCATAAACACAACTCATTTCCTCCTTTCTGTATTGGTAATAATAGAAAAATCCAGCCTCAAAATCAACACATGGTGGCAAAATGTTCTAGATCAGAACCAACGTTTATGAAATTAGTAGAGCTTAGTCAATACAATATGTTTCATGTTTTCTTTACATCGAACACTTCTAATCAACATTCATCAGCTTATTGAGTATGGAAGTCTATAAAGCAGTTCCTCTCTGTGGTTATGCAGAGGGCCACATTACATTTCAAGCACCTGGGGCCTCATTTATCAAGCGTTCTTACGAACAGATATGTGCGTAAAGGGTGCGTGTGATCATTCCTGTGCAAAGTGTGGGATTTATGAACTCGTACTTGAACGTAGGAATGTGCCTAAATATACGCACAACTCTGACCAGGCGTACGCACAGGAACCTAGTGGTAGAATAACGAAACTGCAAATAGTATTGATTCTAGAGCTTCGTTCGCTGCACAGGAGCATATATTGAACCTACAATGTTGCTTATTTTGTTGCTTATTGACAGTTTGTTGGACGGTATTTGGGTCCTTGTATCTAATTCAGAAGTAGGCCTACTGTGGTCTTAAGTGTGCTGAATAAAGCGCAAGTAACATCACAGCCTAGCTTTTGTTTCATTCCAACAAAAGTGTAAGATATAATTGTTCAATAGTCCTAACTTAAAAATAATTAGTGTAGCCTAATTAACATGGGTATAAAAGGCATACCCAGGATATGCCTTTAAAAACGCAACATGGCCCATTTGGCATTGCTCGAGAACCTGGAAAACCACCCATTACACAGGGAGCACGTATTTAGGGAGCGGAGAGATTTGTTGGCGTAAAGCAATGAGTGGCTTGTGAGCAGGTTCTGCTTTCCAAGGCATATATTGCTTGATTTATGCTTTGAATTGGGGCCATTTCTACAGCGTGAAACGAAGCGCACGAAAGCCATACCTGTCGATGTGCAAGCCCTATCCACTCTGGGAAACTGATTCAGACACATGGATAAAAGTGTCTGCCAAATGCAATGTAATGTAATGTAATGTCATTTGGTGTCATGAGGTCGGTATCTCCAACTGTGCCACTTAAACCGGAGCATGCAGGGTCTCCAATAATAGCTGCTATTCATTCTTCCGAGGCTGTAAGCGGCCACACGTTTTTTTGCATTTAATTTAACATCAAACCACTTCTTTTTTATCTCGATCACAGTCCGTAGTTCCGATCCTATGGCATTTACGCCGCTTGTCACTTTTTCCCACGCCATATTTTTTCTTTTGTTTGTAACCCCTACCTCCAACGTGCCAAATATGATTTTTTCATTTTGTTGGACCTCTGTGACCTTTGTTGGATCTCCGTGTCGGAGAAATTGCGTTTCTTCCAGCGCCTCTCCATCATTCCACCAAGGCTCAATTAGGAATTCCGGTGGCTTTTAAAGGGATTGTTTCTGCCATATATGGGTAATTGGGGGCGTTGCGGGATGTAAATTAGTCTGATCGTGCCCGCGCAAGGTGATCTGGAAGGTGTGGAATTTATCATTGCAGGTTACCTATCGATGTGCGTACGAACGGTTGATAAATGCCGAAATTTCCGTGCTTAGGAACATTCTAAATTTCATTCTGGACTGGAGTTGGTGGAATGAAGGTCTTGATGCCTCTCTTTGCTTTGGCTGGCACAGGAGATTGGAGGGGCCTGCCCTTTCTTTTTTGCTGACCTTGCCTTCCAGGCACAAGCAGGAGGCGACCGTTGCCTTGAAATCAAGGAGAGACATCTCCTTCTGTGGGGTTGTGTGAGACTTGCAATCCCGCCTGTACAGCAACCATGCCTGCACTACTGCCAGGTCTAACATGTGGAAGACCACATGGAGGTACCACTTCTTGGATCAGATCTTGATGCGGTGGAGGGCCAGTAGGGAATCTAAGAGATCTACACCTCCCATGCTCCTTTTGTAATAGGAGACAATGTTGGGCCGTTGGACCTTGACCACCTTCTTCTCTTTCTTGTCCCACCTCTGCACCTCAGAGGTGGGGTTTGCTCCAAGGAATGTGCTTAGTAGGGTAACAGGGCGATTGTCATACCACTTCACAGCCTTCAGGCAAACACCGTCATGGCTTGTTTTTTCTTGGTGCGCTGCCCGTCCCTTTGCCTTCATTGCACCATCATCTGCAAATGTGCAGCCTGCGAGACAATTCTGCCGAACGGTCCCCACACTGTGAATTTTCTGCTTCTATAGAAGAATTTGCAGGTCAACACCACAGAACCAATTGTCAAAGCAGATCTTGAATGACATATTGCTGGGGATGTTTGATGTCAACGACAAAACAATGTTGCCACTGGCTCCAATGTTAGGCTGACCGGGACATGGCTGAATGCAACCTGTGTACACCTCAAAGTTGTGCACTATGCCGTGCTGGTCTGCCGGGATGAATACTTTATATCCCCAGCGCTTAGGCTTGTTGGGCATGTATTGCTTCAGGTTGCTCTTCCCTTTCATTTGCTCATCTACACAGAGGACTTCATCCACAGGTGTGTTTTTGAAACTCTTGAGGAGAGCATTGAGAAAGGGCCTCACTTTGTACTTTGCTGCTGGAATTGCCTGATTGTTGTCGGCAAAGTGGAGGAACCGTTTTATGCTCTCCCAGCGATTGAGAGACATGGTGCTTGCAACATTTTTCCCTTTCTTCTTCCTTTTCTTTTGCTCACTTCCATAAAAAAATCATGGTAAAAAAATCATCTAATTTTTCTTGTTAAAACCCTATGACAAGGATTTAAGTGGCACAACTGGTAGCTCGGTTGCAGGTGAAGGAGGTTTTCGAACATAAGACACAGGTTTAAGACTGAGTAGGCGAATTATATGACTCAATTATATGACTCATCTGTTTGTGTGGCCTAGTGTTTCACAATCGTATGAGTGTGGATTTATGCTGTACTCTGGTCTGTAGTTTGTCTGGGTTATTGATTGAAAGAGTACATGTATTGAAAAATGCTAATTCTATTACTATACTAAGATGCAACAGCATTCCCACTCAGCAGAAAGTGTTCCATGAGTAGTGACTGTAGTAAAGAACAAAGGCTATATGCTAGCAGGCGTGCATTGGGATTTGGACCCAGGAGTAAAGAGAACAACAACATTAGAGTCTCCCGACTAGCCTGCTGAGGGTTACATGTCGCTATTCAGACATGTCATTAGTCAGACATTAGCGTCCAATTGTCAGAGTAGCGACATTATCATTTTTAAAAAAAAAATCATTATTCCGACAATTTTTTTTTCCATTGTCGGAGTAGGGGCATGTTGCTATTTTTGAAACATTCCGCTTTTCCGACATGAATAGTTTTATTGTGACGCTGAAAACCAAGGCCTACCCTGGAGGCAAAACCGACTGTAGTCAAAGTCCCTGTTAACTAGTTTTTTGGATTTAAGTTAGGGAAAGGAAAACTGGTTCGTGTGACAGCAGGCAAGGGATTTTTTTCCTCTTTTCTTTTTTTTTTTTTTAATATCAATACAACGTAGAGATAAGCAGCAGCGACAGACACGTACAGCAGCAGGAGTAAACGGGATAGGTGCGCTCAATTAACAAGGAGTTATGCACTGTACGCGCAATAAAACTCAACTCATCTTTGAGTCAGATTTGTGTTTTAAAAAACAGATAAATACTGTTATTAAAAATAGTTATTATCAGTTGAGAGAGAAGAGCTCATAGAGAAGCCCTCACTATCTTTTCAAGATCTGGAAACAGTTATCCATGCTTTTATAACATCTCGACTGGACTACTGCAACGCCCTTTATTTTGGCCTCCCCCAGTCTCAGCTAACTCGCCTGCAGTTGGTACAAAATGCTGCTGCTAGACTTTTAACTGGTAAAAGAAGGCAGGAACACATCACCCCTGTCCTCTTCTCTCTGCACTGGCTCCCCATTTGTTTTAGAATTCATTTTAAGATGCTTCTTTTGGTTTTTAAGTCACTCCATGACCAGGCCCCATTGTACATTTCTGACATGCTCCACCATTACTCTGCCCCCAGATCCCTCAGATCTGCAGACAAAGGTCTCCTCCATGTTACCCCATCCCGCCTCAAAAACAAAGGGGACCGTGCTTTTGCTGTGGCAGCTCCACGTTTGTGGAATGCTTTGCCTCCCGACATTAGATCTGCTCCCACAATCACTACTTTTAAGTCCAGACTCAAAACACACCTGTACACTTTGGCCTTTCCCTCCTAAGTCCTCTCTTTTCATCCCTACCCTTACCTTGTCTTTTATTGCACCTGTCTGATGAAATGCTTTTAGTATTTTATATATTTTATTTTGTGCTGATTGAAAATGTATTGCTTTTAGCTTTGTTCTATCTTCATTTACTTTCTAGCCTTTTAGTTTTTGACACTGTACAGCACTTTGGCCAGTCCTAACTGTTTTTAAATGTGCTATATAAATTAAACTTACTTACTTACTTTTACTAAATTAAAGAATCGTTTCCCCTCGTAGGGCCTATGTCTGTCACATCAGCATAGCGTTGTTGTCTGCAGTAGTCGTTTCATCCAGCTGTATGCTGAATGGATACTGACGCAGACATTTACACAACTGTTCCTCAGTATCCGATGCCATCTCGTTGATCCTCCGTGCCACATTGCTGAGTGGCATGGCCCTCAACACCGATGCTGGATCATTACCTGTGAAAAAAAAAAAAACTGTCGGAATAGCGGTACTAAAAAGTGTCTGAATAGCGGGATGTCTGAGTAGTGGGATGTCTGAATAGTGGGATGTCTGAATAGTGGGATGTCGGAATAGGGGGTGGATGCCCCTGCGGAGCTACTAGCAAGTGACAGCTGCGACCTGTGGCGAAGTATCAATAGTATCAATTGGATACCTTAGGTAGATCGCCAAGAAAGGCTGTGTCAGTCGCCTGATCTTGTGGAATACCACTCCTGTAAAGCCCCTTGTAAAAATTGATTGTTCTATCACATATTCTTGCAGAATCAGATTTTTCCATCCTCAGATCTTAAGACATGAATACATTTTCTCTGGCCATTCTTACATTCCAAGTTTAAAAATAATTTTGACGGTACATCCATCAACTCCACATTTTGAAAGTGTGACCTGACCAGGGGTGCTTTTTCCAAACAACGACGGATGTTAGCATTTTACCACTCTTACATTTACAAGCTGTTGCTCAGGTAAGGGGTATTCCGATCTGAGTGAGTGGGGTAATATCTTTCTGTTTATCGGGCGGTCTACTCAATATGCCTTTGTATGGTTGCAGGAGTAACGCATCGCTGCACGACTTGCATGCGACTTCTAGTTATGAGCTATGAGCCCCATGCCACTCAGGTAGGTTGGTTCAAGTAGAGTTGTGTGGTTAAACTATTGGGCTGGCTGTTTACTAAGTAATCTTCTGTGTGTCATTTCCTAGATGACGTTCCTGCAAGGAAGTGGCTTTGCCGATTAGAACAACTGCTGCTTTGCCTCGACTTATCACTGCGTTGACGTGTCGGCGCATCTGCTTTTCAAAAAGACTGCGATTATTGGCCATTTGAGCCCGATCCCTCTGTCCTCGAACTTCGTGTGAATGAGTGTGTGAAGTGACTGGAGTACAACCCTCGGCTGAGAGCTAGGGTTTAGGCCATCTTGTTGGTTGACTGTGTTTTATCTTTGTTTGGTTTCGTTGTATTTTATTGTGTTATTCGTTTGTATTTACTTTGCATCATAGGGAGGGGGTTTATTGCGGTGATGATCGACCTACTCCCTATTCATTTTTGTTTATTTTGTTCTTTTGACTGTGTGTGAGTGTGTGTGTGTGTGAGGGCGTGGGAGGCCCACACTGTGTGTTCTTGTGTGCATTGTGTGAAGGTGTGTGTGCGGGTGTGGCAGACCCATAACTAATTGTGTGTTTCTTTTTTTTTTTGTCTTATTTGGATATACAGGAGCAGAGTGCCGGTGGTGGGAACGGTGTCCTTCAGGTGGTGGGTGGCTCTTCTGTGTGTAGTGATTCTTCTCAGTGTGTGACTGACCAATTGCCGTGCTGTGAGGGTGAGCGTGGTTACGAGTACGTGTGTGTGCGGGGTGGATTCCTGGCCACCATACTGAGGGATGGCTAGCGCTCACCGGTGTGCCTCTGTTGCTCCTGTGTTTGTGTGTGTTGTCTTGGCTGTTTGAATGTGTGAGTGCAAGTGCCTATATGTAAAGCCAACGTCCAGTCTACTTAAAAAGATCCATACACCCGTTTTGTTTGTTTGCTCTAGTGTGAACACAGTTTGCTGTGCTTTGTTTATTCCACCCTTGTGGGTGTGCACGTTCTTGTACTGAAGAGTGATCATGGTCATTGGGAGGATTGTGCAATTTGCCAAACCTGTTGTGTTTTAATTAGACTGACGTCAGTTCTTTTATGATTGTGATTGTGATTTCTTTGCTGCACTAATAAAATCCCTTCTTTGTGTATGGAAACAAGTCTTGCGTCATCTCAGTACCCGAACCTGTGTCCTATTATGAGTATAGCGATTCTGAGTTCCCCTAGTGTCCACTAGGGGTGGCGTAGTCGTACTGGTATTATTTTACTATACTAAAACTATTTTCTTTTTATTACACCAAATCCACTCGGTTACACATGTATATGGCTTCTGGCTATGATGAAAGTTTCTCCAGATATCACTAAGGTCATTTTGAATTTACAATCTCTAGCAGTCAATGTGTGACTTAACATGGTTTCTATTGATATCTTGTGCAGTACAGTTGAAATCTCCTCCAAGGACTAATATATTTAGAACAACATTGCCTATGACATTTCCTACAGTATTTATTTGCTATTATTCTGTCTGTTGCCAGTGTAGGAACATAACGGCACATAAGCAAAAACAAAAAATCAATTCTCAAACTGAGCTCTGACTTTTAAAAGTCTACCCTTCACAATTTCATCAACATTGTAAGAGCCAGGAATATAAAAGATTTAGAAAACAAAACTGCAACCCCAACTTTATTTGATGTCCGATGACAGACCAATAGACAGACCCTCAAACACCTGGACCCAGTCAGCTGCATTGGATGTGTCACTGTGTGACACAAATTTATTTTGTCGCATTGCCTCAAACAGCGACTCACTGAATTCTCTAGCACCATTTACATTTATAGATGCAACACAAATTTCACCCATCGTTAGAAAGAAAAAGTAAGATAAATATATATGCCTATACCAGCAGCCATCCTAAGACCCATGTAAAAAAAATCACATCCTTGGCATTCAGTAAAACATTGAGTTTTATAAGAATTTTTCTGAGACGATAACCCTCTTTTCAGTGAAACTACCCTCACGCATAAATGCTTGTGCTTTTTTCACAAACTGCTCAATATCTGGAAAAGATTCATCAACCCAAACGTGCCCAGAATGCTTTGTATCCTTGAGAAATCTTTTTATATCCTCCACTCCATAATTTTGAGTACAATAGCCAATTAGTCGCAGACTGCAGGTAAAGGACTTTCGCTGACGGACCAGTAAGAACTGCTACGCGACAGGACGCAGAAAGACCAAAGGAATCATCCAACAAAAGCTAAGTTTTCGCATTTACCTACACCATCTTACCACATCTCGCAAACCCCATCACCACTCTATCTACTAGTCAAAAAAGCAATATAGAATTCTAAGTGTAAATTCAGCCTGTAAATGCTGAATACACCGCACGCCGAATCACCCTCGGCTTGTTTTTAGCATCCTAGCAAACCGGTTAGCATCACACACTACTACGCTAGCTCACTAACATCGGCTGCACTAGTAAATACCCACTTACCAACGTTATGGATACATGCTGCCAAAAAGATTGTACCTACAAGGTGTTAAAAATGAGTGCGGAAAATGCTACTCTTAAAGCAACCATTCGCCGACTTACAAGCGAGATCACCTCACTAAATGATACAGTTAGTAACCAAGCGAAACAACTAACCAGTATGTCTCTCTTTAGCCTGGGCACGCCCATACATCTGAATTTCGCTTGCAAAGTCAGTCTGGCCAAGCTCCCTTTCTACACCGTTTCTACATTAACAGAGAAACTGGGACCAATGAAAATCTAGCATTTCAAAAAGGCAATGACGTGGTAGTTTAGCGACCAGAAATCTACCTCAGTCACTGTCAACATGGCGAACGTGGAGCAACGGCAAGATTTCAATGCAGCTGTAGCTGCTGTTTTGGAAGATGGGTGAACATGTTAGCCAACGAAGCCTACAAAGAAAATCTCCTTGGCATTGTTGTCGACTAGGTTCATCTGACTTATAAATGGTAAGTGTTGCCAAGTCAACCCAGTTTACAGTATGTAAATAGCAGAACAACACAGTAATATCTTGCAAAGTTGTGGAGCTATTTCATTGACAAAATAGCTGCACGTTACATTGTCAGCGATAGCATATGGAATTTCGAGCTTTTGTGCAGTTACGTTTTTGTTTACTCATATGCACGTTACTATTCTCTGTCTTATACATGGACAATAATGTGATTGGTCGAAGCTTCGTCCAGTAGAAAACACAGGCATTTCACACACGTGGGTTAAGCCCGCCCTCTGAGAAATGGGTTTACAACACAGCTTGGCCAGACCAATGTTCGCAGAGCATTGATAAGTCGCGTTAGCCAGGCAAGTCTCTCTTAACCTCCCACCAGAAACCAGCCTGCTCCACCCCGCGCCAGAACCAGCCCTGGACAGAAGTCGTCGCTCGCCATCAAAGGGCAGTACCGAGGAAAATTTCTTCTCCCCCTATGCTTGATCTTTCAAATCGATACACTGCATTAGCTGACGTGAACACAACTCACCTGTCTCATGTTGTCTCTCCCCCCCAGCACCGCCGAATCACCCGGGAGAGGCCTCGTCACCCCCCGTCCTCCACTCAGCCAGCGGCGGTCCTCCTCGGGTCCTCCATGGTTCGCCATGTGACCCTACCGAGGACCGAGACGTGGTGTCTTCCCAGGGCACGAGTGGAGCACATCCAGGCCAGGGTACCGGAGGTGGCAGACCAGCACCCCACCGCGTCCACGATTGTCGTTCACATCGGCTCGAACGACATCAAGCTCCAGCAATCCGAAAAACTTAAGTCTGATTTTACCTCTTTAATTCAGACCATACGCGCTACAGGCAAACAATGCATAGTCTCAGGCCCAAATCCCTCTGTTTGTTTCTCAGTCATGCAGTTCTCCCGTATACGCCAGCTCCACCTGTGGCTGCTGGGGCACTGCTGCCGCGAGAGCATCCTCTACGCTGACAACTTTGGCAGTTTCTGGACCAGGCGAAACCTGTTCGCCCGGGACGGGCAACACCTGAACAGAGCCGGAGCGGGTCTGCTAGCTAGCAACCTGGAGCTAGCATTAGCAGCCCACCGGCCCCCAAACTGACACGTAAGTCCCAAGCCAGTGCACCACCTATACAATATAATCAGAGCTGATGATTTACCTTGCGTTAGCACTCTTAGCTCTTCGAACACCGTGCACTCGGCTCAGAGAAGTAATCAAATTCCCTCCAATCATACCCCCCCCCATTATAACCCATCATAGACAACGCAAAGTTAGAACCACAGGCTGCGTAAACAATAACCTAATTAGCATCCCACTCCAGCACCGAGTTACTAATCCCAATACCACCATTAAAGCTGCACTTCTCAATGTAAGATCTCTTACTAATAAGAGCTTTATTATAAACAATTTAATCTTAGATAAAAAGCTCCATTTTATGTTCCTGGTAGAAACATGGCTAAAAGAGGACGGGGCGGCCGGCATTCACCCCCTATTCCGACATACCCATTAGTCAGACATACCACTGTTCAGACATCCCACTATTCAGACATCCCACTACTCAGACATCCCGCTATTCAGACACTTTTTAGTACCGCTATTCCGACAGTTTTTTTTTTCACAGTTAATGATTGACAGCTGCTCTCACGAAGCGGGGCTGCTTGATTAATTGGGTTCAGCTGGTTCAGAAAGTAGGCCTACTTAAATCCTACATTGAGTTTTGTTTAATAAGCACACTATTTATCAATATATATGCATATATTATTTTTAAACATGGCAGCGAAAAAGAAAGTCCTATGACATAACGAGCATCAACTCACTCACAAATGGTCACCTCCCGATGTGCCTTCTTTGTGAACGTGTTTTCGAATGAGGCAATGAAACACGAAACGAGCACCTGACCAAGATACACACTGCAAGGCATCAGAGGATAGCCCACGTTTTTTTCCCCTAAGCCCTAAAGGAGCATTAGCCTATTCAAAGCGCAACATTGTTACCTTGTTTTGTCGGAAGGGAAGTCAAACACAGAGCGAGTTGGTGTTATCACGCATTTCTCTTTTAATTGCGAAATCGGGATCACCGTTAATTTTTGGAGAAAGACTTGTTCTTCCTGTTAATGAAGAGGTCCAGTGCTGCAGAGCAAGATCCAGCATCGGTGTTGAGGGCCATGCCACTCAGCAATGTGGCACGGAGGATCAACGAGATGGCATCGGATACTGAGGAACAGTTGTGTAAATGTCTGCGTCAGTATCCATTCAGCATACAGCTGGATGAAACGACTACTGCAGACAACAACGCTATGCTGATGTGACAGACATAGGCCCTACGAGGGGAAACGATTCTTTAATTTGAGTTTTATTGCGCGTACAGTGCATAACTCCTTGTTAATTGAGCGCACCTATCCCGTTTACTCCTGCTGCTGTACGTGTCTGTCGCTGCTGCTTATCTCTACGTTGTATTGATATTAAAAAAAAAGAAAAGAGGAAAAAAATCCCTTGCCTGCTGTAACACGGACCAGTTTTCCTTTCCCTAACTTAAATCCGAAAAACTAGTTAACAGGGACTTTGACTACAGTCGGTTTTGCCTCCAGGGTAGGCCTTGGTTTTCAGCGTCACAATAAAACTATTCATGTCGGAAAAGCGGAATGTTTCAAAAATAGCAACATGCCCCTACTCCGACAATGGAAAAAAAAATTGTCGGAATAATGATATGTTTTTAAAAAAATGATAATGTCGCTACTCTGACAATTGGACGCTAATGTCTGACTAATGACATGTCTGAATAGCGACATGTAACCGGGGCGGCCACCCTTATTGAAGCCTGCCCGCCAAACTACAAATTTTATCAGGTATTAAGAGATAGCAAAAGGGGAGGTGGTGTAGCCGCCATCTTCTCTGATGAATGTACTTGTACTGAAATCAATCTTGGCATCTTCTCATCCTTTGAGTACTTAGCCCTCAAAGTACATACAAACCACAGTCTGATTCTCGTCGCACTTTATAGACCACCAAAACATTCACCAGCATTTATATCAGAATTTTCCACCCTACTGTCAACGATAGTCACAAACTATGACAGATTAATTATCGTGGGAGACTTTAATATTCACGTCAATAAAAATCATGACACGAACGCGAAGGAACTATTAAACACTTTAGATAGCTATGGACTGTGTCAATATATAACAGAGGCCACTCATCAACTAGGTAACACGTTCGACCTAGTAATATCACACGCCACCAACATTAACAACATTACCGTATCAGACGTCGCCATTTCTGATCATTACTGCGTCCTATTTGAACTCATCATAACTACCAGCAGTAGCAGCAGTCAAATCCGCAAGCGCTACATAAACACGTCCACCGAACGGGAAATTACCAACCTTGTTGCTGCCCACGACCTCCTAAACGAGCAAGACTCACTTGAGGAAATGGTAGTCAGCTTTAATAGTAATTTAAAAGAAATCCTAGATAAAGTCGCCCCCCTACAGTCAAAATGTAGATCACGAGCCAAACCATCTCCCTGGATAAATGACTCGGTTAGAAAACTCAAAAGACAATGTAGAGCAGCAGAGCGAACCTGGAGGAAAACCAAATTAGAGGTCAACTGCCTAATCCTCAAAGAACGCATCTCCACCTACAATAATGCTATTCACACTGAAAGGAGAGCGTATTTCTCAAAAATTATTGCTGACAATCATAGCAATTCGAGAGTACTGTTTTCCACAATCGAAAAGCTACTAAAACCTGCACCAGCCTGCGACATGCGTAACTTAGCCACCCTATCTAGGTGCAGTGAATTTGCACTTTTCTTCACCAACAAAATAGCTGCCATTAGAACTGGTATTGCTCACGACCCCAATTATCACCACCAACCTCCCCGTAGGGATCCACCAACCCTTAATAACTTTAGCCCCATCTCAGAAGAAGAACTGATTAAGATAGTCAAACAAAGTAAACAGTCAACCTCTAGCCTTGACCCCATCCCTACCTTCCTTATGAATAACATCTTTAGCTGCGTTTCATCATCTGTACTACAGATTATTAATACCTCAATCCTTACAGGAGTATTTCCCAACTCTTTTAAAACCGCAGTTGTAAAGCCACTCCTGAAAAAACCCGATCTGGACCAAAACACACTCAACAACTGTAGGCCAATTTCCAATCTCCCATTTATAAGCAAAATACTAGAAAAAGTCGTCTTTAGGCAACTCAACCTGTTCCTTAGTGAACACGATATATTAGAAAAATTCCAATCAGGCTTCAGAGCAAATCATAACACAGAGACCGCCTTAACTAAACTAGTTAATGATCTTAGACTCAGCATGGCCACAAACAAAGTCTCTGCCCTAATCCTCCTAGACCTAAGCGCCGCCTTTGACACTATAGACCACAACATATTACTTAACCGTCTTGAGACCTGGGTAGGCCTGTCAGGTCATGTATTAAAATGGTTTGAATCATATATTAGAGGAAGGCAATTCTATGTTAGTATAGGAGACCACGTATCCAACAAGCACAACATGCCCTTTGGGGTCGCCCAAGGCAGCTGTCTCGGCCCCCTTCTATTTTCATTATACATGCTACCATTGGGCAACATTATCAAAGAATATAATGTAGATTTCCACAGCTATGCCGACGACACACAGCTCTACATATCAGTCGAGCCAAATCAAACCACTGCCCTACACACTCTAACCTCCTGCCTAACAGCTATTACACATTGGATGAACAATAACTTTCTAAAATTAAATGAGGACAAAACAGAAGTTTTGCTTCTTGGCCCCAGAGACAAACGCGAGGCTCTCTACTCTAACCTGGGAAACCTTAACCAACATGTCAGAGAAAAGGTGACAAGCCTAGGAGTGACCCTGGACTCTGACTTAAGCTTCGAACCTCATATTAATAAACTAACAAAAGCCACCTACTTCCACCTTAGAAACATCGCAAAAGTTCGCCCGTTCCTAACCCAGCAGGACGCTGAAAAACTGATACATGCATTTATCTCAAGTAGACTAGATTACTGTAATGCCTTATTTGCAGGCCTCCCCAAAAAGTCAATCGAGAAACTACAGCTTATTCAAAACTCGGCTGCTAGGTTACTAACAAATACTAGAAGAAGGGATCACATCACCCCCATATTAGCTCAACTCCACTGGCTGCCTGTCTCCTACAGAATTGAGTTTAAAATACTCCTATTAGTATTCAAGGCTATAAATGGTTTTGCCCCCTGCTATATCACTGACACACTCTCTGTTTATATTCCTGCACGAGCCCTCAGATCCGCCGAAGCTTGCCTCCTGAGGGTCCCAGAAGCTCCACCCAAAAGGATCGGGGAAGCAGCCTTCTCATACCACGCCCCAAGGAGATGGAACGCCCTACCACAACACATTAGAGAAGCCGAGTCCGTCGACGCCTTCAAAAGGCAACTCAAGACACATCTATTTAGCCTCGCCTACACCTAACGGCCCTACCGAGGACCCACCATCCCCCCATCCCCAGACACCCGGACCCCTACCCCCCTCCAAAGTCCACGATTCACCCAATCAACCACCTGACTACAACCCAGCCCCAGTCAACCACAGCCCCGGCAGAAGGGCTTCCCTAGGGGACGCGGTTCTGCCTGAGGTTTCTTCCTTTTTTCTTTTTTTTTTCGGTTCGATTCAACCACACACAATTCAGGGAGTTTTTCCTCACCCCTGTTGCCCCTACGGACACAAGCAGGAACTGTCAACAGTGCCTGAACAACCCCCCTGCACCACCAAGATACAACAAATGCTTTACCTGTGTTCACGCAAGAGCCAGCATCAGCAGGGCATTGCGTTGCTGTGACATTCCATTGTTAAAACACTACGCCACTCCATTATTGCATTCAATTACTCCGATGCCATTGGACTGCAAGAAATGCTGTTTTGTTTGTGACCTTGCCAAACTGTAAAGCACTTTGAGCTGCATCTTGTATGTATGAACTGTGCTATACAAGTAAAGGTTATCATTATTATTATTATTATTATTATTATTATTATTATTATTATTATTATTAATGCTACAGTCAGAAAGGTCATTTTCACTCATTATCACTCGTATCAATAAGACCCCATTCCTCTTTCTCACTTTCCCACGGTGCTTTCTTTTCCTTTTTCTGATGGTACTTTGAATTCCTTATCACCCTCCTACAGACATTTCCATTTCTTCCAAAAAGGTGGGAGCCTCCTCACCATTAGTGACATCATCATTGCTATCCTAACAATTTTGAGAATCAGTGATATTCTGCCCCCAAGGTGTGAAATGACCCTCTCCATCAATAGATTTATTTTTTTGGTTTCCCCTCTTGGTCAGACCCATTTACTGCATTTTGCTGCTGCGGGGAGAGTGTGTCAGGAGCTTCGCTCCAAGGCCCACTAGCACAAGCAGCTCCATCCCCCTTAGTAGTTGTGGTGGTCTCATTGACTTCAGACGCTCCCTCTGGCACATCACCTCTAGCTTTGTGACAATTGTCTTGGTTTCCATTTTTGTTCACGTCCTCTTTTTTCCCAGAACAGGCACATACAAGATGCCCCATCTGCCCACAACCAAAGCATTTCATTACGCTAGTTGTTGCATAAATCATGTAATTAAGTTGTCAACACTCACATTTATTGCCAAGTCCAATTCATCCTTGTTATCTTTAAGAATCATAAACACAAAATGCCAAACGGGGACATTTGACAAAATGACTTTCTTAGATGGCTTTGAAAGAGGAGCAATGTCATTTATCACCACAACATTCGCCGTCAGCAGATTAGCAAACTTAATAGATTTTAAGAACAAAACCATCACATTATTCATGCAGGACACTGATACAATATTCTCATGACCAAAGACTTTACCAGCAGCCAAACTGCAATCCTCAACACTGGCTGTCGATACTGTTTTAACAGCATGATGCCGAGTAAGTTTTTCATAACCCTCTGTCATCTTTCCAACACAAAGGACTGGAGGCAGTCACGTTTAGGAGAAAACCCCTGATTTCACCTGAAACTTCAACTAGATCAAGACAGAACTTTAGAGAAGTTTAGCAAGAAAGAAAATAGAAAATAAGATTAGCTTCACACTCATTCACAGCACTACAGGTCAGGGACGTGGGGTCAGAGAGAGAGATGGATAGAGAGAGACAGACAGTTTGTGTGCAACTAATATACTTTATAGACCCTTTAATATTTGTACTTGCAAATATAAATAATATGTCTCTGATCAGTCTTTTGAGATGCTTCAATGCCAGATACAACACTGGTTTGCCTTTTTTTGTCATTTTTCTGTTCAATACTGTTTTTGTTTTCATAGCTTCTGCAAGTTGGACATTTGCCAGCCCCTATTCCTTAAGTGGTGTAAGATTGTGTTTAGAGGTAATATGCTGATATGAGTTTGTGTCTGTAGTTCTGACTGTCCTTAGATATCTGGTCTTTAAATGTGAGCCAGTAGAAGACACATTGTTGTAGATGACCAGGGGCATTATTGAAGTTCAAAAGCAATGTAAATCACACAGTATTTGTGTACTAAAGGATGTGATTCCATCATCTCTAGACCACATAATGACGCATTAAAAAATATACCCAAATATGACATTAAAACCAAATATAATGGATATCACCAGCTGCTACACAATGGATTACTGAAGATATAGAAATAAGAAGATGAAAATAAGAAAAGTACACACACACACACACACACACACATACACACTGAAGCACTAACATTTTCCTTCTTTCTTTCTTTTTTACTTTTTTTCTTTCTATGAAACACAGGGCACTCACTCCGTGACACCCGCTGCTACCATACATATTTGAAAAAATACATTAAAACACCAAAAAACAAGATGGAGGTACATCTCTTAACATCACAAAAAATCAGCTGACATCACATATTTAGCCTCCTGCTATCTGTCATCAGCACTTACGAACTCCTCTTGTCTCCTCTCCTTCCCTCCTCTCCTGCCCCCTCCTCTTCCCTTCTCTCCTCCCGTTTCTGCTTCTTTCCTATCTTCCCTCCTCTCCTTCTCTTCTTCCTTTGCTCTCTCCCTCTTTGTTTGGGCCCATTCTGCCTGAAATGCAAATCCTGTTTTACTTTGAAAATGCTAAATGGGAGGCGCCCCATCTAAAAGATTCATGATTACCCAAATTGGCCTGATTAATAATTCACTCTGTCTGTGGCAGGGATGGGGTGGGCTGGGTGAGGGAGCGACGTTAGCAGTCTGACTCAGGCCCATGTAGGTAGAGAGGAGACACTGTGCACTTTCCACGGCTGCTTTTATTTATTTTTATTCAACTTTTCCTTTTTCTCCCCCTCCTACAGCAGTAAGGCACTGCACCATAATGAACTGTCCTGGAGTCTGCTTATCCAGGGGAGCTGACAGGGCTAAGAGCAGGCATACTAGGTTAAACAAACACACACACACACACACACACAGACACACACACACACACACACACACACACACACACACACACACACACACACACACACACACACACACACACACACACAGACACACACATCACAGGCATGCCAAGCCGCCACGAATTCACAACCATTAATTTAGTTCGATGCGCAGCCTTCGGCTTATTCTCACACTACAGCACACTTGGCCTGCACTTGCACATAGCCTCAGGCATCAGACCCAGAACAAAAGACTTGCCACACTCGTTCACTTGCTCGTTCATTCACTCATTTCTTCATTCATTCACTACTGCACTAATTTTGTTATTCTGTGTTACTCTGCATATCTGTAGCTTGTTTATATTCTCTTTTGTAAGTTGCTTCTAAGTGTTATGTAATGTAATGTAATTCAATGTAGGTTTGCAACCTGTAACCCTTATTTGGTAACACTTTATAATAACGACTCTCTATGAATCATCTATAATGTATTTGTATATAATGTATATAAGTCTTAATTAACACTTCGGTCATCATTTGTCAACCTTTATTTTCACATTATTTGTCATCAATAATTAATTTATAAACATTTATATTCTGTCTGCTTGTCTGTTGGCTGTCTGTCTGTATAAAAGAAGAAACGAAGTGCACACATCCAAAAAATATACACTACTGGTCAAAAGTTTTAGAACACCCTAATTTTTCCAGTTATTTATTGCAATTCAAGTAGTGGAAGTTCTATGCATGCCCTGAAATGGTACAAAGGTAAGTATTAAACAGCCAGAGGTAAAAAAAAAAAAATTGGTTACCTACAACTGAAAAATAGTGTACATTTCAGAATTATACAAAAAGGCCTTTTTCAGGGAACACAAGTTGGTTACCTGATCAGCAGCAATGAAGGTTAAATCAGCCTTAACAGTTAGTGCTACTAATTCCTATAGGTGTTCCAACTTTTCTTGATTGCTTTTATACTAACATTGGGTGTTGTAAGTAGTGTTGAAACACACACTGTGGTACTAGACCCTCAGGCGCATCAGGTGAACAGTATTGTACTCCAGAAAGTAGTGTAATGCTACAAAAATGGCTAGAAGCAATTAACATTGGGAGAGAGACAGACCATCGTAACACTTAAAAGTGTTAGTCTTTCCTACAGGACAATTGCAAAAGAAAGTTGAGGTGTCAGTGAGTACAGTTTTCTTCACCATCAAAAGGCACTCAAAAACTGGGGGAAACTGACAGGAAGTGGTCTGGCAGACCCAAAGCCACAACTGAATCAGAGAACATGTGTGGACAAGAGTTGTGTGATAGGCAGCTCACAGGACAACAACTTCAAGCAACCAACATGGCTACCACAGCATTCTGCAGCGCCATGCAATACCCTCTGGTATGCGCCTAGCTGGTCAGAAGTTCATCCTACAGCAAGAAAATGACCCAAAGCACTAGTCCAAACTATGCCAAAACTACCTCGGGGAAAAAAGAACAAGATGGTAAGCTTGAAAACATGGAGTGGCCAGCACAATCTCCAGACTTAAACCCCATCAAGCTGGTTTGGGAATAACCAGAGTGAAAGTCAAGCAACCTACAAGTGCCACACATTTATGGGAACTTCTGCAACAAACTTTGGAAGAATTTTTTGAAGAATATTTGATTTCCCTTGCAGAAAGAATGCCACAAGTATGCTCAGGTTTAAAAAGTTTAGAATACATTTTGGTTTATGAATTGATTTCATGATTTTTTTCAACTTAAATTGCTTATTTGTTCTGTGCTTTCGATTCTAGAGAGCAATGACACGATAAACTGAATTTTCAGTAAAAAAACTGGAAAAGGTGTGGTGTTCTAAAACTTTTGACCGGTAGTGTATATAATCACAGGTGCTAGAGAACTGCAGCACAAAACATTTTATTTTATGACATATTAACTAACTAGACATTAATGTGCCTATTATTCAGTCATTAAGTGGACTACACACATACCAGTTTATTACTGCTGCCGCCCTATTCATGTGTTATTACATTGCAACAAGGAACTAATTTGTAAATTGTGTAATATTTTGTCAATTAGACCTTTTTGGGTATTAGGCCACTATGGCATACAATTCCCACTTTTGACCACCCTCGTCCCAGTCTGTGCCGCTTCTGTTCTCAAATTTAGGCTCAGATATAGCTGAACTAAGTTGGCATTTCCACACGCCAGCAGATGGCCAGTGGCTGAATGTTTGCCTGGGGAATCCGACTCCTGCTGTGTCGGTACTTCCAACACAAGGTCACAGCTAAAACGCCCTCCATTTAGCCTCGGCAAAAGCACACAGACACACACACACACATAAAAAAATGGTTAAAAACCACCGCTCTTAGGTGGGGCTCACCCACACAAACTGTGCTCAATTTCGGGATGGCGGGGAGATCGACACTGAAGTAGGGCAACAGACACGACAAGAAACAGGAGCCCTCCAGCTCAAGAGGGGTTAAAACTCTATAAGCAGTTAGTGGCCAGATGGGGAGCGTGCTGTCCCTGCTTCCCCACTGGCCACCAGTCAGCCTTGGCCCAGACAGGCATGGCCTCAAATGGGAAATTGATTTGGGGCTGAGAGGAAGTGGAGGCTGACACTGTGAAGACTGTGGCCCTTTGATGTTCTTGCCTTGACAATCTTGGTAACTGCTAGGCTCATGGACATAAACAAAATAAGATAAATATGTACACACAAACACATTTTAGTAACATAATTAGACCTTGTGCTGCACAGCTATGTGCATCACAGTGTTAGAAGTTTAGACAAGATTTGACCACCCTGAACTTGGTACATTCATATCTGCTATCACATGCAGATTACTCATAAGAAATTGAAATTGAAAAAACACAGGGCATCTCACAGTACAGCTTTCTAATATAACAATGTCATGAATGAGTTGCCATGATTCATAGGAACACCTTCATCCAAACTGACAGAAACTCAAAAAAAGTGAAAAGAACAACTCACCCCCAACTGCACCACCCCACCTAAGAAATGTATAGCAACCTGGAAGAGGTAGATGACTCTGGTACTGTGTTTAGTTGAAACTCCATCACCCATCTTCTATCACGATGAATACAGTTATATCCAGAACTGTGTAATCTGTTCTTTTGATAGAAAATGGCCATACCACTTAGACTCTTTATTCCAGCCATTTGCAGAACCATCCTTTTTCTAGTTAACTTAACTCATCAATCAGATAGGTGTCAGGATGTTCTATGCTATGTCATATCAACGTCAAATCTTTAAATAACTTCTGCTCTAAAGAACTGGTACTGGGACCATTTTTTAGAGTGTACATGGCACAACGTTTATATTAGTATATCGTAGCAGACCTGTTGTAGGTGATAGGTCAAGGCAGGGCTAATCCCTTCATAGGTGTTTCCTGTGCTTGCTTCTTGTGTCACTTTTCCTCACAATGTCCGCTCACACAGGAGACAGGCATCAGACGTGGCCAAATGAAGATGCATCTTTTGCCTCGTTATACTGTCAGGCCTCCAAACAAATACAGCCGTCATGACTCATCTGTGTGCTAAAGGAAGCCATCTTTCATCTCACAGCGTGTGTGTGTGTGTGTGCGTGTGTGTGCACATATGTGTGTGTGTCATAGACAGTATATAGGTAAGGACGACCCCTCAACTGTCAAAAATGAAGCAACCGGTTGCAGTACAACTCTTAATCCCGCCCATTCCCATGTATCTCTATGGAAAAATTGCTAATTTTCTGTGTCACTTTTCTCCCTATAAAACTGTCCTTGAGTCTAACCCATAATGTTCAACAAATAGATTTTTGAGTCCTTCACATAAAACAAGGATTTTTCCCCCCCAGAACCTGATTTTTAGAATGTTATTCCAATGTTTTCAGCGTCCAATGGCCAATGTGGGTGGGTTTGATTGACACCTATGACTGACAGCTGCTAGAAAGAGGCTGCACCGCCAGCGATGACTACTTATCACGTTAGCTGTCATTAGCCTGACCTTGACCGCTGCAGTGGAGTTCTTCAGCCAACTTGTCCAACTTATTTTCTTAGTTGATTTATAATATACTGTTATGAACATACCCATATGAACAATCATATGCTGTTGTGCAGTTGGTTGAACTACCAGAAGACCTTCAGTGGGAAGATCCTATGCAGTTTTGCAAACCGTTCATATAAGGTAGCTAACATTAGCTAACTGTTAACTTAGTTCACCTCAAAATGTATTATCTACTTAAGTCTTTCCGATATCACCGCGCAAAGATTGTCATAATATGTTAGATATTAAACTGTGAGACACTAATAATACAGCCAGTGAGAGATTTCATTTGAAGAAGACTCGAAACGACAGAAGTTTGATCGTAGAACTTAACCGTTATTGTGGGGAATATAGTTAGCAAGCGATATCTAACTAATCAGTGTCTAGCCGTCGGTGCCACGTTATCTTTGCATTTTACCAAGATCCAGATGAGTTGACGATAAACTCGACATGAATTTTAGTGCCGGCCACATGAAGAGACAGAAAAGGACAGTACAGTTTGAGCTGGTGCTGGGTAAAGCGATTGAGAAAAACGTACGGTGATGCAAGGCTTTAGGGATGTCAGCTCGTAGCTGTTGGTCATAAATGAGACCGACTCGTGAGGACGCTTGATGTGTTGTTCATTTACCATTAAGGATTTGTGGAGCTTGCAGTTTTTCAGCAAACACTCAGTTACTAACAGTTTCTCTTTTGTGAGCACATCGATTTGAGCTCAGATAGAGGCGTTAAAACTCAAGCACAGATGAATTACTAACGCATAGTTTGCTTTTAACTGCGACTACAGGGTGGCATTCTCGTCTTTTTCTTCTTCCACAATTTCGGTATATGAATAGGTAATAGGTAAATAATGTTTGAGTGGTAATTAACATTTAACTGTCGCTAACATTAGATTGAGATTCAAATGTTCGCTCTTGGCACAACACTGATTATTCACAATAACTTGCAGTATACAAGGCAAGCATATACATGTCTATATATAGGGTGCGTATACCTGTAATAGGGAAAACTTTGCAGGTATGTGTAAACAATATGTACATATGTTTTGACATTGTTTTTCACTCTGTTGTAGATTTAAGCGTCATTTCACCATGGAGCACCGAGCTAGACCAGCAGGTATTGTATCTTAGTCATGATGATTCTACTAATATAAATGTGATTTTAAATAAAGCTTTTAAAATAATTTGATACCCTTCCTGATTCGGATGACCAATAAGAATATCAGTTGAAAATACCTGAGAGCTGCTCCATTGTAAAGCTGGTATTCTCATGTTCTCAGCACAGTACATTAGCAAGTGGGCCTTTCAAAGGGCTGCTGTAGTTTTTAACCGTGTATGAGTTGGCATGTCTACATTTGTAAGGACTGTGGGGGAAGGATATTCAATGCCACTGAATCAAGCATGGTTGACCTGGGATATTATTAGATGATGGGGCCCTGTGAAGTAGCCGGTCAGGCTCCCCCATAACAGGATGTCGGCGGACTGAAAGTAGGGTTGAAGTGGTACCAAAAAGACCTCAAAAAATGTCCACGAACGTTTATAGAAAAAATATTGTGCTTTTTATTTTACGTACAAAAAATCCCGGGCAAAAATAAAACAAAATTAAATAACATTGACACAACACTTAATCAGAAACCAAAATTCTACAAAAGCAAAGAGAACTCAAACAACAACGCTTTTAGGCTCACTGCTCCGCTCCGGTTTACAGCAGCCCTGCTACTCAGCTCAGCTCAGCTCGTTTGCTCGTGTTAGTCTCGTAACGTTTTCTCTCGTGGTGGAAATGAGGCATTACTTAAATATACTCCTCAATTAAAATCAATTGGCCCAATCATTCCATGATTGCAGTGGTGGTTCTATAGTGTTTGACGCCCCGGGCGAGACCACCTCTCACCCCCCCAAACCCAAACCAACACCAGTGACACCCCTCTACCACATAACAGATCCCAGCTCCCAACAAGTTCTAAAACATAGTTTTAACAAGTTCCCGCATAGCAGCAGCCAAGTGTCCGGAGATGAGAAAGTATGTAAGTATGTGGGAGTGTTTGAACCAGAAATTTAAACAGAAAGACATGGTAAATGGGACATGAGTTGGTACCTCACCTCATGCCGAGGTTGTTAACAATAAAGGAGTTAAACAGTTCTATTTGTATTGTTGCGGGTTTGATTGCGGATGTGTGTGTGGGGGTGTGTGCGCAGGTGTACCGAAGTTCAAGTGTTCGGTTTTTCCAACAATATAAACGGTGAGAGGGGGAGACGGAGAAGTACACCATCTCACAGGCCCAATGTAACAGACAACAGGTGCTTTAAGAGAGCACTTCTAAGTTTAAATATTTTAAATATTGTATTAAATATATAAATGACTGGTTTTGTATTTAGGTGGTTGTGCTGGAAATGGGGTCCTGTTCTCAATTCCCTTTCATGTGCCATTACTTACAATTTCACAGCTGAAGATCTACACTCCAGGTTGCTGCTACCACCAACTTCAGAGCTGAGGCTCTACTCCCCCCTAAACCATGGCCATTTTCTTCACAAACAGTAACTTGTCTTCACATAACTGTTACACAGCTACCAATTATGTTATGAAACATAAACTTAATAAACTGAAAAGAATAAAAGATGGCAAAGCTCATGTTTTTTTCCTAGTTTAAAAAGTATTTGCATATGTATTATATGTATAACTGAGAAGTGTTATTCTAGTACAAACATAACACATCTTAATCAGGAAGGTAAACAAATAACTGATACTACACACCTGGGTAATTATAATGTGGCCATGTGAACATGATTATGATAAAATTGAAAAATGGTTAAGATTTTATTTTTTTAATATTATTGGTTAACATTGTGGTGTCACACCATTGGTTTTAATTAATGGTTAAACTGATTTTAAATACTTGCTTTAGATGAACACTGCTTTAGGCTAGGTTTACACGATGACGGTGTGAACAGAATACGCAAAAGTGGCGTTGCGTCTTCACTTTTTATTTCGCGTCTATACGAGCATTCTCGGGAGGAAATCTGTGTGCATACGGTGATGCAAAAGTGTGTACAAATCGATTGGGTATGCATGCCAGATGACTAGGTGGCGCTGCATTATGTAACTTACAATAACCTATTAGTGATGCATGTGAAATACTGGCGGGCATGATCTGGGGTGCGTTTCTCGAACACAAAATTGCAAACTTGTTAGCCACTACCGTTGTTGGTACTTCCGAAGGGGGTCGGCCCATTGGTCCGACATCCCATTGGACCGACATCCCATAAGTCCGACAATAAGCCATAGAGGACCGTAACTAGAATCCCATTGGTCCGACATCTCATAAGTCCGACAATAAGCCACAGAGGACCATAACAAGAATCCCATTACCTAATTATTTTTAATGATGAAGAAGTGTTGCACACCCAGAGTGCGTGATATGATGTGTATTTCTGTGAAAATATAACTTTCTTTCAAAGCGCACTTTGCAAAAGTGCTCACAAGGTATATCACGTGCGTACAACTGAGTTACAGCAAGTACACGACAATAGTAAGTCGAGTACATGATTTAGCTAAGCGGACGCGAGTTTTGGTTAAATGACGGTGCGGACAACGGTGGTTAAATGCTAACATCCGTTGTTGTTTGGGAAACGCACCCTGAGCCAGTTTTGCATCTTGGCCTGTTTAGACGGAGACGCTGCGCCGGAGCGTATTCAACTTTTCAACTTTCAAGGGTGGTTTGAGATTTTTGCGTCTTCATGCCCCAAAAACGCCGTCACCATATAAATGAAAGGCACTTCCGATAAAATATTTTATCGTCTTTACTCGCAAGCGTCTTCGTGTAAACTGGGCCTTAGAAGGATAAATCCATTGTTACTTTTTTCATGTTTCATGTCAACTTCAAAACGGGAAACATTTTGAACATACCAGTGAGTTGGGAGTGATATCACTTTAATCTGAATTTCAAGGGCAATGTTTCGCTCTTCTGCTACAAGTACACTGAAAACGCAAAGTCTGAAATCGTGGCCATGACATTGAGTTGGAGTTTCTGCCTTGACCGCAATCTTCACTTTTGGTTACTTTGACTAGAGGCCAGAGGACGGCGAGATGATGTCTTCAACCACAACTTCATATAGCCATTCCCCCCCCGCAAGGTTCGTTCGTTGGCCAAAGACAGCAATCTTCCATACCTTCCCTACTAACAATGTTTGGTTCCCAGAACATTCCGGGAACATTAGGCTTTGGTTGCAGTTTGGTTCTGGAAACGTTCCCTGAAAGTTATTTTTTGGTTGTAAATTGGTTAAGCAGGAAACCTTAAATTTGGTTCTCAGAACGTTCCCGTTTGGTTCCCTCAACGTTCTCCCAATGCTCTCCCACCATGCCTTTATCCCTGTTCATGTCATGTTGGTTCCCATAACGTTCCCATAACCTTCTTAGTTACATGTTTGGTTCTCTAGACGTTCTCCTGACGTTCCCCCAATGTTACATGTTGGTTCCCACAAGGTTCCCCCTACAACCTTCTAGTAACCTTGGTTACATTTTTGGTTCCCTCAGTATTCCCCAAATGTTCTTTTCCGCACCAAAATGTAGTTTTTCTGTAGTTTGTAGTAGGCCTACATTGTAAAAAGTTGCTTTTCCATGACAATTATTTACTACAGAACACAAGCAGCAATGAATGGCCAGGCAAATGTTGCAGGAAGTAGGCCTGGTAAAAGATGTCGGTCTTAAAAACACCTCTAAAAAAAAAAAACCTTAGAATGTAGACAAATGCCCAGGACATTGAAGAAACAAAGAAACAAATTTAAACACTACAATAATTTTATTAATGTAATATAAATACAAACAATCCTTTAAAATAGTCTTAGCTAATGAGCAAACAAAAGAAATCAAGTCAGTCCATTTGTGGCCAGCTATGGGGGGAATCCAGTGTGCGTGGCGAAGCCTGGCTCGTGACGTCAGGAATTAAGGACACAAATGCAAGCACAGTGGGAGTGAAAGTACACGCACACACACAGGAATTTCTGTAAATAACTGGGTCCAGGCAGCGGTACTTGAGATTCGTCCGGTCTCGTACAGCCTCCAGGGTTCCCACCAGTGCCGACTTGTCTGCTGATGCGTTCAATCCCCACCAAATCTCTCATGAGTCTGAAAACATACGTATTTATACGTATGTGATGTTACATACAGTCAAACATACAGTACACATTGAGCTGTTGTATTATGCAGGCTAGCTTGGGTCAAAATAGATTATTCTAGAGTGATGCCTGGACTCTAAAAGGCAGATGCCAACTTAATTGTTGAGGCAACCAGGATTATCACAGCAAACAAAACACATTAGTAAACACACACAAGGAACACTTAAAAAATACAACCCAAAAGGAAAACAAAAAGGCACACAAGACTGTTAGTAATTGCAAGGTTGCTTCACAATTAGTTGGCTAGTGTCACTCAGTTGACCACTTCGACAAATACCACTCAAGTGCATTTATTACGTAAGGCCTACACAGCAATTAAGAGAGGGAGAGAGCTAACCTGTACACCAGAGCTCGTAGTTAAAAACAAAAATAAGAAACAATTAGGCTGGAGAAACGGCAGGCTGATTAAAACACTGCACATCATAATCATAAAAACAGCTTACCTGTGGTGATTAAAAAACAAGGTCTTAATAAAATACAATCAAATATAAAAGATGCAAGGATAAAAACAAAAATATATGGAGAGGTTTATAGTTGAGGACCCTCGGACCTAAAAAGAATTCCATCCAACTTAGTGTCAAACGTTTCATTTAACTATTGGGACAATTCAGTGGTAAATAAGAGACTGAATTTACCGTCTGTGTGGTGCAAACTTCATTGCATGCCCAATGCACTCCTCAATCTCCACCACTTTCTTATCAGGGAAGTTGTGCATGCAGGCCTCTGCAAAGGGAAGTTAAAAAAGTTAAATATTTAAATATATGTCAAACCTGACATAACTTGCATTTGGGGGAGGGAAAGGACCTGGTTTGTTACAACCTGCCGCAACATTCAGCGCACAGCCGCCCCTGGATTTGCTCCGCCAAGCCTTTCAATAAAACATTTATAATAAAAAAAAAAAAATATATATATATATATATATATATACACATAATTAATACTCGAGGAATACCACAAGCTCTCCACAGTCATTTACAATGAAAACACATGTGGAGGCATGACACCCCACTACGTCAGGCAGCCAAGTGGCCAATCAGCGGTCTATGTGCGTTTCAAACTGAATAGGGCGACTTGTTTGCGGAACAAACGTTTAGCGTGTAAACAAACTATATCCATAGAACACTCTCCATATAAAAGTACAACTTTTTAACATCAATTTCTATTTTCTACTCACAGGAGCCTACCGCATTAAGTTTGCAGCAGGTTTTTGAGGCAGGTACAATGCGAAAATAGATACTTGTTTTCTTTCGGTATGACGGCAGTGTTTCCTACTCAAGAAATTGGCATTAAAGTACCGATATGATTCAGTCATCGACCGTCTAATGTTTGTCAATGGATTCAGTGCACCGTTTGTATCCAAAGTACAGCATTTACTGCACGAACACTGTGGCAAATCTGTTCTGCACAACAGGAACAACAATTCACTGTAGTGATGAGTGTGATCAAGACATCATGTAGTTAACAAAATAAAGAATTGTCAACATACCTTCTGTTGATCTTCTGGTTGTTGAAACAAACGCTCCGATCGGGGAAAACACGTAAACATCCAGTTAGCCCGCAGTCCTTTTATTCGTTTAAAATGTCTGTGGTTGGCGCGTCCAGTCCGGTCCAGTCCTGCAGCTGGCTGGTACAGGACGTGACGTCACTTCTTCTTCTGTGGGTTTTTATTGGCAGCTTACAAGCTTAGTGCATTACCACCGATGTGACGTCACGTACTCGCGAGGCACATTTAAAAGCACACAGCACTTAACCATAATGTAACCAGAAGTCATGGCAGCTCATGGAGTTGTGCGCGTAGTCTAAAACTTTCAACGGCGGCTGCTATGGCTGGCATCGAGATCTACGGTGATTATATTAAAGCCTTATTTGAAGATGGAAAAACACATGCTGAGATTTCCACTACCTTAAAGCAGCATGGAGCTAATATGTGCTCAGAAATGATCTGCCACCACCAGTGACTGTATTTTCCGTCATTGGCCACCACCGAACGTCGGTGTGATTACGATGACTAACAGCATAGCACTTCCGGAGCACATGAGGGCAAGAGAATAAAATATCAAAAAATGAAACTGGCAAGATGAGTGATTTTTGATTGCCGTTGTTTGAGAAACGATTATGAACATGAAATATTAATATATGGAAAAATGGGTCGAAATGTGTTTTTTCGTATGGCACTAAAACGGAATAATGAAATAACAACCCGTTTTCCCGTTTTGTTGTTATTTGATTCTTAATTGAAAAACAAAAGAACGAATGGTACACGGACCGAAAAATGGGTCGAAATTTGTTTTTTCGTATGGCACTAAAACGGAATAATGAAATAACAACCCGTTTTCCCGTTTTGTTGTTATTTGATTCTTAATTGAAAAACAAAAGAATGAATGGTACCCGGTCCGTGTACTTTTTCGTTCATTCATAGTTCTATTTTGGAAGTCACATGGAAAATGAAAAAGGAGTTGTATATGAATTCTTACGATCGTGTATGACTTCTTAAATTGAGCCGGGCGCCATATTTTGTTATTCTCTTTCTTATTGAAAATTAATAATTGAATCTTCAAAAAAATAAAATAAAAATAAATCCCGTTTTTAATTGTGTTTCTGTATTTTGGACATGGGTTTTTGGTGACCTGGAAGTATAGCCTAGCTCGTGGGCGGGTAGGCGCATAGCCTATGGTTTGGTATTTTCATCCATGGCGTCTTTGGAGGCATATTCGGACATAATTTGCGAGATGTTGCGAAGGCATGCAACGCATGCGGACATTTCACAGCATCTAAAAGATATTGGCGCAGGACGTGGCTGCTCTGTTATGAGTGTAAGGAGGTTTTGTAACGCTCACAACCTTCAAATAAAAGTTAATTGAACCAGTCAAATCGTTCATTCATTATTCTATTCTGAAATGACAGACGAAAATTTAAAAAGGGTGCACCCTGGTGTTTCATTTAAAACAGCACAAGCAGAAATGACTGTATTGCGTTTTCGAAATGTATAGCCATTATCAAACAGTAGTGATAGAAAAGCCGGCTATATTCTGATCATTTTTAAATTTGTAATATTTATCTGTTCTTTTATTGAATTTCATTTGGCTGATTCTATATTTACCCGGACGTAAATTTCACCGCTTGCCTTGCGCTAACTCATGTTTCGTGCCACATGACCTATGCAGCAGTCTCAGACCACCAGATGAAGACGGATAGCAGCAAAGACCTCCCGCGACGTGTAATGGATAGTAGTTTTCAGTACATTCTTTTTAGTCTCTCTAGTTAAGACCTAGTGTTTTTTTATTAAGTTGACATAAATATTTAACAGACTTAACAATCATTGTCTTCATTCATCAATTGTGTTTGTATGTCTTTGGTAGGCAAGAATTTTAACAGTGACACATACCTGAGGAAATAATCAATCCGTGGTATGAAATAGGCTTTGGGGGGAGGCGTTGAGTTGTAGGCGGGACATGACATCGAGTGGACGTTTCTGATTGGGCGACTGTCCTCCTTACTGCGCATGCTCAAGCGTTGCCAAGCAGGACGTAAGTGGCCCTGGTTGCAGAATTGACAGTTGCGGTTGCTTCAATTTTATAGAACGGAACTGAATGGGCCCGCTGTGCCCATCTTATTTAATGGTGTGTGTCTCAGGCCATCTCTTGTTTTCAGCTTGCACACTAAGCACACCATCCTAACCCCCATCCCCCTTAACATTAACATTTGATTCGACCACACGGAAACAAAACTCACCAAGATGCAACTCATAAAACATTCATCTTTGCTGGCAGGTGAACCTTTCATTTTTTTCTCGCATAATCAGGACACGAAGAGGGGCCGTGACAGTCTGTGGCCTGAGATGGCATGGGTGGGGGTGGGTATGCATGATGGAGAGAGCAGTCCCAGGAGAGAGGTAGATAAGGGGTTGTTGGATGACTACACCAATCCCCAAGGCAGGCAAGGTGCCATGCATCAAAGTCACGCACTGCCATGTTCGTGTTGGCCCTACCTACTTCACACGTTCTTGATAGAGCAGTTATTTTTACCAACACTTCCCTCCTCTTTGACACACACACATAAATACACACGAGTATATATACACGCACATGCGCACATACAAAAACACACACACACACATACCTCCCCAACACAGTGAATTCGTCCTTAAGTGTCATCCAAGTCCAGCAAGTCTCATTTCATGGTCTCCAATTGCTAAGGCATAAATAGCCTGGCTTTAAAAACTCACAGAGAAGCACTAAAAGGTGTTGAGTGATATCACACAGATAGTGCTGCTTCATCTGAGCATTATCACTCCACCAGAGAGAGAGAGAGAGAAAGATAGAAAGAGGAGAGAGAGAGGGAGAGAAAAAGTATGGGGTCCATTTCTGCTGTTTGATTCCCCGACTGGGACCCCGTATGACTCTGCTGTGTCCATTCTTTAGATAAGCATCTCAAGTGTGCATGACTGGAATTGCACATATACGAAGGCAGACTATCTGTGCCTTTGACTGTGTTAAAGTCACACCTCTTCACAGCTGGAAAGGATTCATTGTGAACACTAAGAAGGGGGATGGGAAAACAAGGTGGGACTCAACAGCCCTCCACCATTTTCGCCAAGATACAGTACATTGGTGATAAACATAGCAGAAGGCTCTCAAACATAGAAGACTACAAAGCATAGGCAAGACAAGGCAAGTTTTTTGTATAGTGCACTTCATACACAAAGGCAGTTGTGGGCAATGTGCTTAACAAAAATAAAAGCAAATAACAAAATGTAAGAAATGTAAAAAATAAAAAATATTAATAATTAGCTTGTAAATGCACATACATAAACATCAGTAATTTATTTATAGGAGATTTACAATGAGCACAAGTGATTTACTGTAACTCCATCTTACCTCTGTGTGGTTTTGGTTCAACATGTCAGATCAGATCAGGTTTGCATTACATTATTTTTCTTAAAGAAAACCTCCGTTACAGAACAATGACAGTTTGTTACATCATAAAACTTTATAGACCTTTTTTGATTATATGTGCTTGCTCACTTATAAAATAGTATTACACATGATGTATTCTGTAGGTTGATGTGTGAATATCAGGGGAATGTAAAAGAAAATGCTACTAATTTAACATCATTTTGGAGATATCACAACAAACTCTGCCCTTGCACCATGGTGCTCTATTTACCTTTACATGGGTGGTTCAGCCCATAGCTTATAACAATATTATTGCCTACTGGACTGTCTTTTTGCTGCCAGAGCAAAATGCTAATGATAGCATCTTCTTGGGTTTGCCAACCAAGAAGGACATTTACAAGCCACAAATAAGCATGGGTAGCACTGTATAATAACTACTTCCTAATAAAGCATTTTTTTGCATTTGCTAACTATTACTTAACACCTTGTTCATAATTTGGCAACCATTGCTTTTGCACAATTTCTCATCAGTATATCATTTATAAACATACTGACACACATCTGTCTGGATCTTGGTTGGCTGTCTAGAGGATGTCTTTATGCTATCTATCTCTTAGCCTGCTGCCTTTCAATTGTAGATATGTTTATTAATGATTTACTGATTAGAAATATAGTGTAAAAGCAATGATGACCACATGATGCACAAAGTGTTAATTAATAGTTAAGAAATGCCAAATAAATGGTTGAAAATGCTTAGAAAGTAGTTATTATAAAGTGCCACCCATATATGTTATCACGTATCGAAACTGCACAACTAACACTGCCAGTAATATGGTCTGCTAGTATTTAATGTTTCTTCAGATAGAAGCATCTGGTGGCTGCAGATAGCTTATAGCGCACGTGCGTGTGTGTGTGTGTGTGTGTGTGTGTGTGTGTGTGTGTGTGTGTGCACATCTGTGTGTAGTGCCAATGCTAATTACTTTGTGGTGGGTTTATAACCTGCAGCATATCTTTTGTAAACATGTCGTCTGGCATCACTGGTGTGACAGTAAGATTGCCAGCAAACACCAGCCGAGATGGCACTTAACAGCTGAAAACAAGCTTGACAGAGCCACAGCAAATGTGTTTGCTCAGGGTATAATATTGGTTGTGCCCAGTATAAATCATGTTAGAATTAGGAATTTTAACTCAAAAGATAAACCATGAATAATGTTCTGTGAAATATTTTATTTACTATGAAAATTTTACTTTTTGTCTTTTTGTCTGGTCAGGAGTAATAAAAAGTATTTCAAAATAACTTTCAATTTCTGTTCTATGTAGTATGCCTAAACCATAGCAGCTACTGTATTACTATATTACCCTGCAACACATGTACTTTTTGTCTTGAAATTGAGTTATTAATGATTAGTTCATACAGCCTGATATTAGGCATGAATGCAGGGATCATTACGGAGACAATGTCGTGATACTCAAGGTAAGTGAAGCAACTGACAGCCTGCTGTGTGGTGTGTTTCATACTAACTTGTTTGCTGAGATTGATGCTAAGTGAATACATATGATCACATTTGTATTTATTGAAGGGGGGTTGTAATGGAAAAAAATGAACCCGTGTGCATTCCAGCCTCATTTACATAGATGCACATGACTGCATGCATGCATATTGATGTGCAACACATACGAGTAGACACAGAAGCATGCAAAGGTGCACACAGGACACACACAGTCGAGCACATATACACATACACACATACACACACACACAAACACACAGAGTGAGAGACAAAGAGTAAGACGCACATACTCACACAGAAACGGTGAGAGACCGAGATAGAGAGACTGAAAAAAAGGGAGAGAGTCCTGTGAACATTATGTTTGTTTATTTTGGTCTTTTGCATGGAATAATCAGAGCATCATATTTCCATCGAGCGAGTCAGGCATGCAGGCAGACAAGCAGGAGGGGGTAATTTACAGGAGTAAAGGGAAAGAATGAAAAACAATAATGACGGTGGCATATTCTCCATAAACACACTCTTCAAGGCTCAATAGGGTATGGTAAACACCATGTATATGTGTTTGTGTATATGTGTGTATGTGTGCGTGTGACCATGTGTACGTGTAAGCATGTGTGTGTGTTCTTCCTAAACACATACTTCAAGGCTCAACAGGATAAGGTAAACACTGCCCGCTGATTTTTCTTACTCCCACAATGTCCTACTGATGCCAGTGCAGAGCGCTGTTCTCTCAGCTCCGCATCTGTCCATACCAGCTATCAAAATGCATCTCTGAGGCAAGTCAGCGGAGCAATCGATAATGCTGGGCTCTCACTCCCCTAGCGCCTAGCCATGTTTTCACACAGACATACACACAAACAAACTCACACACACACACAATTATTCATTAATACACACAGACATACGCACAGCAGTAGCCATCTTAAATTCACAGTAAATTATGATTACTTACAAATACAAGTTAAGTTTCCATCCGACTGCCCTCAAAATGAGTCTTACAATTAGCCAGTTTAACAGGATACATAGTGTTTCTAATTCAAAGGAATCCTATGCCAAACACTGTAATGACATGGTGAAAAGATTTACTGTTAGGCAGTATCAAAATGAATGGGTTCAAAATGGAGTTGAACAATTTAAAAATGCTAACCAAAGTGAATGCCTTAACAAAAGGAGAATTAATTTGGACATTCGAGGGCCCCTGTGTGCCGTACAGTACTCTCCATGGTGAAATACATTCCAAGACATTATTCAACAAGATTGGCATAAATAAAATCTGACCCTAACCTAAAAGTAGCATTTAATGGTCCTCCACGTATTGTGTACAAACGTGCTCCAAATTTACGAAACCAAATTGTAAGAGCAGATTTGCCAAGTGTGGAAATGATTTATTGCACATAGATTATATTGCACAGTATATACAGTATATTGCAAGTAGAGAGATGAGAGAGAGAAGTTTCCCAGTATAAATACTGCACTGTATCCCAAAATTTAAGTGAAATATTGCACAAAAGCTGAATGGAGGGATGTCTGGGAGTGGAGGGATTGGAATGTGGGGTTCAGTGCATGTGTGAGTTCAAAGAGGTTATGGCTTTTATGATAAAACTGTTCTTGAGTCTGTTGCTACTTGTTTAGATGCACCTGTATCGCCTTTGCTTACGCAGAGAATACCCTTGTAGGCCTACTGAAAGCTGTATGGAAATAATGTAAAATGTTACATTACATTACACACAACACTTTTATCCAAAACAATGTACATTGGAGGGAAAAAAGCTCAGGTAAAAGGGTAACTAAGTGTAGGGAAATAATACATGTAAGGGTCGGTTTCGTGGTTGGTAAGTAAATTTGTAAGGATAAGAAGTGTTTACTTTACTGGGCAAGCTGGTGGGCCCACTAGGAGGGCACTGAAGTAGCTGGGGCAAGATATGAGTGTGGCCTGTACCAAAAGTTGACTAGCTTACTGACTTAGGTAAGGTCTGATGTTTCATGTTGTATAGCACAAAGCCTCAAGACTGTGAGACAGAGATTTTACATTTATAGAGGCTATATTATTGTTTATTTCATGGTGTTGAATGGTGGCCTGGGATAACCAGGAGTTGAGTGTCAGACAGTGTTCTGCCACCCTTACATGCCCTGCATAAGCTGACAGACAGACAACTCCTTCTCCATTCACCACTCTGTTTAATGAATGAATGAAGATAGGGTAAAACTACAAAGATACAAAAACATGGCTTGTACTGAACATGAACAACAAAACATGAATATGAAGATTATATACAACATTATATAGAGAACGTTTTGCTTCACACAGATACATGATACATGTATTTTTACATAGATTTAGATATAGATTTACATAAATAGAACAACTAGTGTGTAAAGTAATGTAAAATGTTACATTACATTACACATGACACTTTTATCCAAAGCAATGTACATTGGGGGGGGGGGGGGGGGGGGGGGAGAGAGCTCAGGTAAAAGGGTAACTAAGTGTAGAGAAAGAATACATGAAAGGGTCGGTTGGTTGGTAAGTTTGTAAGGATAAGAAGTGTTTTTTTGAATAGAAGGGGTTTCAAAAGCTTTTTGAAAAAAAGAGAGGGATGTTTCTGCTCTTGTAGCTCATTCACCTATTGGGGAAGCACAAAGGAGAATGGTTTCAACTGAGAAGGGCTTGTGTGAGGTCTGAGGAGATAGAAAAGGTATGAAGGACTGAATATAAGCCTTTAGAACGGAGTTTAGATAGGAAGGCGTTAAGCCTGAAGTCACTCTGTAGGGAAGTGTCAGTAACTTGTGTTTGATTCAAGCAGCAACTGGTGATGGTGGCCAGTAAAGGGCAATGAATATATGTTTATTACTTCACTGGTGACACAGACACTAGTTGTTGAATTTGTCATGCCAGCATGTTGCCAGTGTTACTATACAGTAATAGCACAAATCTGCCAATTCTGTACCTCTAGTTGATAGTTCACCAGCACTTAAGCCCCTTTCACAATTGGCTCACGAGCAGAAGCGACAAAACATTCTTGCGACAGATACATTTTGATATGGATTGTTAACTGTTGCCGAAATAATCGCATATGGAAAAGTATTCGTAGAAAACTCGCACATCTAAAGCGACTGTTGTGCAATGCAGACGCATTAAATCTTGCGATATATCTTGCCACTATTGTACAATGAAAGCAGGTGTTGTAAGATAGTGCGATAGGGTCCCGCGATCGATCTGGTAATTGGACGTTTGAACGTGCGGCGCTCATGCAATCCATGGTACAAACGCCCATACGAGTCAGAGGGGAGTTGTGCTCGGACATTCAGCAAGCCCAGCAGAGGGTGACAAGGTATTGGTGCAGCAGCATCCATTGTTAATGGTGTTCTGAAACACATAAACATAGACTAGGGCTGTTGGAACGACTTTCAGTAGTCGAATATAATTCGACTATTAAAAAAACAATAGAATTCGAACGCAGGAATTACTAGTCAAATGTTTTTTTAAATTATTTTTTTTCAAGACAACGTAATGACGAATTTTGTCGTTCTTCTATTCGTTTTCGTTCTTCTATTCATTTCGTCTATTCGTTCATGAGTCTGAGTCTGACTGAATCCAAATCTCATGTTGAGTTATCGCGTTACTTCAATGCTTGAACGTTATCATAGCGTTGCCTACAGCATCAGAATTTAATTAATGCCGAGCGAGGAGAATTCACGGGCGGATATTACCACTCCTGAACATCACAGAAGCTTGGTATGGAAATACTTTGGATTTCCGTCAGAAAATGGAAAAATAACAAACAGAGAAACCGTAATATGCAGGCTGTGCGAGGCTCGTATGAAGTATCATACCACGACGAGTAACATGCGGACACACCTGTTGACGCTACACCCTGGCAAGCTAGCCGAGCTAACTTCGGACACTGATGAACCTCAGCCCAAGCAGGCGCGAATCACCTCTTTCATGCCTGCCTCCTCATCACGGGGCTTATCAGCCGAACGTCAAAGGAAGATAACCGATAAACTGACACGATTTATCTGCAAAGATATGAGGCCGATAAACATCTCGCAGGGGTCTGGGTTTAAAGATTTCGTCCAGGAGTTAGAACCCAGGTACTATAGTAATGCATAAATAGGCTATATTTTAACATAAAAAATTCGAATATTATTCGAATTAAAAAAAAAAAAAGTAATGAAATTCGAATGGGATTGAAGAGGAAGGATGACAGCCCTAACATAGACGCTGCCTTCCGCGTATTATCATACGTTATCCTCGCCGCCATATTGGATGTGGCAAGGTGGAGATTCTTCAACCGTCTCCAGTATAGTCTCTAGACTAGCGGTCCCCAAACTACGGCCCGCCACGCCCCTTTGACCGCCCCCCCACCTCTCTGCACCTCACCATGTGAACTGGCCCTAAGAAGCAATCGGCAGCGCTTCTATCAGCGCTATCAAGCGACATTTACTAACATTCTATGGGTTAGAATAGATGGTCTATCTGTTACATCTGCGTCTTGTTTTTTTAACACTAAAATATGTTTGTATTAACCATTTATATTTTATTTAATTGTATACGTGAGTCTGTATTATTTATATGACACATTTTTATGACCGAATTTCCGCCACCTGACAAGCTGATCGAATTCGTCATCTCAGGTGCAGAGAAGATAGTTGAACAGCAATGAAATGGCGTGCAGGAAAGTGAGGAAAATTGGGGAAGTGAGGAAAATTGACAGAGAGTATCGGGTTTTTAAAGAGCAATGGACCAATGATTATTTTTTTGTTCCATGGAAGGATCGTGCAGTTTGTATGGTATGTAAAGAAAATGTGGCCATGTTTAAAGAATACAACCTTTGCCGCCATCACGAAACCAGTCACAAAGAGTATGCTAGCTTGAGCGGCCTAGTGAGAGATGATAAGATTCGGCGTCTGAAAGGTGAGCTAGCTGCTCAGCAGGATGCTTTCCTTCGTCAATCTCGGGTCAACCAGGCTGTTGTCCGAGCTAGCTTCAAAGTAGCTCACCTACTCGCTGCCCACAGCAAGCAGATCACAGATGGAAAATTCGAAAAGGCTGTGATGCTGGCGGTGGCCGAGGAGGTGTGTCCCGATAAGAAAGATGCCTTCAATGCAGTGAGTCTCTCTGCACAAACTATACACTGTACACATATAATACACTATACACATATAACTATGCACTACTATGACGAGGCGAATTGAGGACATGGGGGGAAACGTCTTTGACCAACTGACAGAGAAAGCATTCGAGGTCAAACTGCAGCTGCTTGTGCGACAGGTCCAAAAGCTGGACTTCACGTATTTCCCTGCCACCCAAAGCTACTGCGCCGAGAAACCAGCCGCCCCTTTCCCAGTCGCAAAGTGCAAGGATGCCCTGAAAATGCTGCAGTTTAATGTGCGTTTCCGCGAGCTTCATGTCAACAAGGAAATACGTCTGTTCCAGAACCCCTTTGCTACTGACATAGACAACGCACTTCCCTCTCTTCAGTTTGAATTAGCCGAGCTGCAGAATTGTGATGTCCTCAAAGACGCATTCAAGCCTGACTGTCTCCTTCAGTTCTATGGTGCGCTACCAGAGGGCACTTACCCAAACATTAAACTCTGCTCTGAAGATGTGTACCGTTTTTGGCAGCACCTACATATGCGAGCAGACGTTTTCCCGCATGAAGCAAATAAAAAATCCAACAAGGAACAGACTCTCAGGTGAACATTTGCATCACAATTTCAGACTGGCTACCACTAGGCTACACCCAGACATCGGACTTCTTACCAGTCAGAAGCAAGCACACAGTTCACACTGATATGGTAAATATACTGATTTTAGCCATTACAATTGTGCATTGCTGTAAACATAAAATATGAATAATCTTTTAATTTGCTACAGCTGCACTGTATTTGTAAAATCACATCACAAGGAACAACATGCAGCATATTCTTGTCATTTACTGAATGTGTCCAATGTCATTCCTTTATGCCAGGTTTCCAGACAGCAAGAGAGGGGACTGCAACTACTGACCTCAAAGATAACTGTCCATCTATCCTGCCTCCCAACCCAGGCTACAACAAGTACAAATCCAGTTCAAGTGCATATCACTTCTTCTACACAGCAAATCAGTCAGAGTACATTTTACTCTAACAGTGTTCATTTTAACACTCCCTCTGAGTATATATAATCCACACTTGTTAGTGTTAAACAGCACTAAATGAAAGTGTTAACATATTAACACCCACCTAGAGTTCCATATTTAACTTTACCAGAGTAAATTGGCCTTAGTTAAACTTACTCTCAAAGTGTTATTTAACACTATAATCAAGTACGTATAATTCATTTACTGGAGTTAAAACACTTCCCAAAGTGTAACCATAACAACACTAGTCTGGAGTTTCACCATTAACTCTATCAGAGTAGATGAGTTAAGACTATACCAACTAACATCTATATCTATCTCTCTCTCTCTCTATATATATATATATATAATATTTATTCCTCATTGTTAAAACACAAGATAAAGACTTAACATTTACATTGCATATAAAAACACCCAATATTAAAATAGCAAAACATAAAAACATTTCACAATTATTTCCTTTTATTTATCTGAGATCAAACAAGCGAGTGGACAGGTACAACATAAAATTCATCACCAGGCCCATATGCATTTTGTATAGAAAAACACTTAAAAATTCACTAGGGCACAGTCATATGCCAGATTGAAAACAAAATGAATCTTGAACAGCTCATCAAATGCTCTGACAGAGCGAGCAGCTTCACACGGGACCAACTTCTTATCCACGGCGATGTAGAAGTGCTCAATCCGATTCTGGCTTCTTCCTGTGGCAAGGAGGTATGGCTGGCGATCTTGTTTGTCTTTGATTGTTTTTTCAAAACTGCAACAGGACTGGAAAAAAAGTGTCATCACTGTCAATGGAGATTATTCTAGCACAGCTGTTAAAGAGACCCTTAACTTCTATAAATGTTCAAATATCTGCCAATGTTCTCTTTACTTTATCCCAACAGCCTATGTTCCCATGAGCAGTTTAACTGCACCTGAAGAAAAACATTCTAGTGGCACATGTCTTCTATATTATAAAACATTTTGTATACATCTATTTTTTCCAATACAAATCATAGCAGGAACTGTTCCACAACCTGCGCAAAAAAAGGAATATTAAGCAGGGATACTAAAGAGTAAGGGTACTGTACACATAATGTGAAATGGAGTATGTCAACTGCAGCAGCTCCAAAGTGAATAGCAACAATAAGAGGTTCTCATGTCAGTGCGCATATTCGAGATTGGGACCTGCTAAAATGACTGAATACAAGTAATTATGACATTATAGTAATGAACAGAAAATTGTTTGCAGAAACGTCAGTCCTGATCAATTAAGTTTACTACCAAACTTTTTAAAAAAAAAAACTGTTTTGCATGGGGGTTTTTAACACCAGTTTTTTTGTTGTTGTTTTCACCTCACAAAATGCTATTCAAAACATTTCACAAACACATCAAAACCTGCAGGTCGGTGTGCTACACACATTTGTACAAACAAATCAATGCAAGTAACAATTAGGGTTTCACCTTATGATATACGACAAGCCTCTCAATTGCAGCTTCGGCACTGATTTTCATGGACTTCTTCCCAACGGGCTGAGGTGGCAGAAGGTGAAGCAACAGCAAAAGAGTCGCCATATCGCTGTCCCATTCTAGAGAAGAGCATATTATTCAAGTCTGGTCATGTGGTTTCATATCATTAAGGATACTAGTGCAATACCCATGTTTGGTGTGGAACAGACATGCATACAAAGAAACGGGAGACAAATCTGTACCAACCTGGACCGGCATCATCATCTTCAGTCTTCTTTGCTGACATCAACAGGTTGTGTACAGTGAGAGTCTGGGTCAAGACGGGCTTCTTCAATAATCTTGGATTTGATGGCGTCCCATCAACTTGGATGACGTTTCCACTCCAAACAAAAGTCTGAAGTCTTGGTTAATTTAAAGCAGGGATGGGCACAAAATGCCAAAATATATTTCCAAATGCCAAATACTCAAAACTACAGGATATCAAAATAAACATCACACAAGCAAACGGATTAATACAATTTGAATAAAATTTGAATAGATTAAAAAGTATACTTTGTTACACATATTGTACAGAATTTTGAGTTTTTCAGGGAATTAGAGACAATTTCCTCACTAGTACAATCACTGGATGGACAGATATTTGACAACAGTGCATCATGAGAATGAATCCATGGCGTCTTTGGAGGCATATTCGGACATCATTTGCGAGATGTTGAGAAGGCATGCAACGCATGCGGACATTTCACAGCATCTAAAAGATATTGGCGCAGGACGTGGCTGCTCTGTTATGAGTGTAAGGAGGTTTTGTAACGCTCACAACCTTACGAGAGTGGTAAAGAATGTACTGAAAACTACTATCCATTACACGTCACGGGAGGTCTTGCTTCTATTCGTCTTCATCTGGTGGTCTGAGACTGCTGCATAGGTCATGTGGCACGAAACATGAGTTAGCGCGAGGCAAGCGGTGAAATTTACTTCCGGGTAAATATAGAATCAGCCAAATGAAATTCAATAAAAGAACAGATAAATATTACAAATTTAAAAATGATCAGAATATAGCCGGCTTTTCTATCACTACTGTTTGATAATGGCTATACATTTCGAAAACACAATACAGTCATTTCTGCTTGTGCTGTTTTAAATGAAACACCAGGGTGCGCCCTTTTTAAATTTTCGTCTGTCATTTCAGAATAGAATAATGAATGAACGAAAAAGTACACGGACCTTTTAGGTACCTCTTCAGTCTATGATACTGGACTTTCAGAAGCATTGTTGCTCATGTGTTCCTGTGTGTGATCTGAAATTAAAATATAAAGAAAAGTCACATGAACATCAAATCATACACTACTACATAACAGGTGGTATCAAATCCGACTGGCATTATGCTGAATATCAATAGATCTAACTAGGCACTTTTTCAGATAGCAATCACAAAATAAGTATTTTCACAGCTGTGCTAGCATGCTAGCAAGCTAACGAACTAGGTCATTGAAACTGTAGCACTAATGTGGTAATGCTAACAGTGATTGACTCACCTTGAATTTAACAACGTTATATTACTTTCTCCACTTCAGCCAATATCAGTCATAGTATCTAGGTGGGTGTTGGTGAGTAAAGTAACAGCTTTCAGTTTAAAACATTATGTTAGCGTAGTTCGCTAGCGTTAGCTGAAAAGTTTGCTTAGCTACATATAAATAGCATAGTGCTAGGCTACACCATATGATTGCTAAATGCCAAAAAGCCAAAAAATACAGACAATATAAACCTTGATCATAATTTCACTGTTAATGAACTGATTTTTTTCCCCGTTTTAAACGTGGATTAGACACAAAACCGACTGAAATACATCACGTCAACGTTGCTAGCAGTTGCTGGAAAGTTAACCCTAAATTCATTCGAGCGCTTTAAGTTCTCCACATCATGGTCATCGCTAACGCTATTGAATCTTAACACGGTATGAAGTAACATAATCTTACGTTTTACATATCGCTAAAATCCACTTAGCTTTGTGAGGTCTTTTCAAACCTAGTTAACGTCTCTCTTTCCTGAGGTAACGTTACACGAACTGCTGTTATCTTAAATATTTCCCCAAATAGGCCAACATGGTGTTATGCAAATACATTCATATAATGTTAAATGATTAATTTCTCAACGTGTAAAGGCCTTGGTGCGGACCTTATATAAAAAGTATGACTTTACCTTTTCCCTCGTGTTTCTTGACGATAATGGCGTCGGCGTCTGCTCACAAATCTGCTCTTCTGTTTCACATATCCCAGATGTGGCGATAGAACTCTACACGAGAGTATTTTATATTAACACGCGATTGTAACACTAACATCAGAGTTATTGTTACACTGCGGGAGTACATGTTTGACAAATCAACTCCAGAATTAACTATAATTAACACTGAAATATTTATCTCTGAAAAAATAACACTATTTTACACTGTTGATTTTGCTGTGTAGTTTAACCTATAGATGGCGTACTGCTAATTAAATGTTCACCTTGAACTAAAAAATTCTCACCTCAATATATTGTTGAAATATTGGCCATGGCAAAAATGTTTGTTTTTTTGTTTTTTTAATATTATTATTATTGGCCAATTTATTTGATTTAATAACCTACATGTGACCTAGTGCTATTCAGTTTGTTGTTGCTCTTACTGTAATTTCAATGTTTTTTTTAATGCAATCAGCTTATGTGACGTGTATGGTGCATTTAATTATAACTAATAGCTAAGCCTTACTCTGAATATTATTGTTAATATCAACAGGCCTTCCTACACTTTGTAATTTACTTGCTATTTTTACATGGTTGTTATTAGGAAATAAAAGGAATAGGCTACCTGTGGTATTTCAAATTGGGAAAAAAATGTGAAGTACTCACTACTTTTGCAAACCACTTGTAATGATGAACAATTTAGTGTCAGGAATTGTGGACTATTATACAGCCCACATGATTGATCCCGGCCCCTCATCACAGTCAGGAACGACTGGCCCCCAGAGAAAAAAGTTTGGGGACCCCTGGTCTAGACAGTAGCTTAATAAAGATGCCTCATTCAGATGCTGCGTTTAACTGTACCAACAGATTTACCGTCCAAACGAGATCACATGGGATTACCTTTCACACGTGAGACTGGAAAAATAGCTTTCACCGTATTTGGCCAACGTATTTTACGAACAGAATTAGCTGACTTTGTGCCTAATATGAAGTATATAATAGCCGCTCGGTGAAACCAGGCTCCAAACAACAAAGAAGTTCCTATTCACTATTTCTTGCCGTCATTTATCATATTCATGACGGTTTTGGATGTTTTCCTACAGTGTTATTTTGACCCCAAGTTTTGGTAGCTTGCCACGGTATGCTGACTAATTAGCCTTCCTGAGCTGTCTATCGCGTAGCCTATCTGTCGATTGGTACCAAAACAGGGGCTGGGCCAAGCCCACAAAGGCATTTCAACTGACAGGGCTTCAGCTGACAGTGATGCCGCTGCTGTGTTTGTCAGTCTGACTCATCGACTGTATATAAGAGGGTCTGACTAGCATAATTAGCCCTGTACTGCATGAAGTTTTGTTTTTGGGAGAAACAAATTTTGCACCCTATTTCAGGGGAGCTTTGATCAACAATAAAATCCCCCCCCCCCCACCCCCCCAATAAGATATTGGTTTGTTGCTTCAAGGCAACACTGCGCGTTAAGGGTACAAAAATACCAAGCTTTTCCATAATAAGTATTATTATTCAAACAAGGAAAATGCACAATATTATCCATGTTTTAACATTTTTATTCAACCCAGTTAACAATAAACAAAAACATTGATTAATAGAAAACAATTGGCCATCCTCAAAAATAGCCTTAATAAATGAACGTATGAGGTGATATCTAGTGATTTTATCTGATCCCTCTTCATCTGCTCACACTCCAGTCATAGGCCCTGTCCTAAACAGAAGAATAAGAAAGATAATTATTTTCATTTCATTAGATTTGCAGGTAAAAACACTGACTATGGTCATTTAACCATACAGACACATCTCAAGACTTATACACACCAATGCATTACATTGCCTGAATAAGTAGGACTAATTGCACAGTGTTGCCTTGAGGCAACGTTTGAAAAAATACTGTTTTAGCATATAAATAAACACAAAATAGGTATTTAATTGATCAAATAAGCTTCCTTGCATATTCATGCACATGCATATATTTTTTGGTGTTAAATTGTTCAATTTAAACATGTTTAAAAGAGATTCAAATCTTACCAATTTGTGGCATGTGTCCCATGCGGCTTGACTTCCTGAAAGGACTGCTCTGCCCCCTCAAAAAAGCTCACACCCACTTCAAATCATCATTTTATTGGACAGAGATGTGTCTGGTCATAGTTTATGAAAAAAAAAAAGATATATTCTTTTACAGGGCCAGTGTGGGGGTTAAAAATGTGGTTTGTTGCCTCAAGGCAACGCTATGCAGTACAGGGTTAGAATGCGACTTTAAAACGCCACCGAAGGCTACAAAAGTACCCAAGAACATACATGGTGTCAGAGGATTGTAATTATAAATGCATAGGATTGTAATAAACGTAAACTGGCATGACTGTTGTCTCGCTCCAAAGTTTGTATAGAAAATAAATATAGGCTACTATGAAGAGTATTGGGCATTTATAGATGTCTATAGATGTCAATAATTAAGATTTACTGTGCCACTGCCCCCGCCAGCATACCCACAAAAAAACACAATGCACAACACAACGCTAGAAGACGAGGGAGATTCAGAACAACGTTTCCTTGTGTTCTGATGGATTAACTATACACACTCAGTTTTGGCCAACATTAAAAATTCATCCTTTATCTAGACTGTGCTGAAATAGCACTGCCCTTTGCTAATGTAGACACCTTTATGAGGAAAGTTAGCCCTCTTTCTTAATCTATGCAGACTGGATACCGTTAATGGCCGGGTTTCCCAGTTAAGAATCTTCTTAAGGAGTTAAGAAGACTGTTAAGAAGAGGTCGGCTAAGACGAAACGTTAAGATAAGAATGTTTCCCAGATGCCTTCTTAACGCCCTTCTTAACGTGCGTCTTAAGATGCTTCTTAGCTGTCTTCTTAACTGGAGCACAATGAGCAATCGATCTCAGAGTGGCCGATTGGAGCGCACCGTCGGCATAGTAAAATGCTGCCACCTGACTGCTGAGTTTACTTTCGTGTACCAGTTGTGTGGTGTCACTTGCCCCTGGTTGTAGAGGCAATGTGTCCTGAGATTACACCTTATTCAACTTCATTTCAGATATGCACTGCGGCTCGAGTTGCTTTAGCGTTCAACAAGCGGTCAAGGAGGAGTAACCTAAATGCTATAGAACATGCCTCAAATAAATATTAAATATTTATTTTAAAAAATTATAGCGGACATATTACGGAGGGGATTGCGGTACAACATTTCAAACACATGATACCATATAGATGACACATTTCCCCACAAATATTTAACATTTCATTGGTAGAAGGGGTGCGCGAAATAGCCTACAGGAAAAAAGGGGGGAAACACAATTGGACTATCCGACACATTGCATGACTATCTCCTTGCTTAGTGTCATGTTGCATTATCGGCCTAAGGTGGCGTTGTTTCCACTGTTCTCTCGCTAAGAAGGGTGTAAGAAGGCTCCAGACTCTTCTTAGAGATCCTTCTTAACGGCAGGTCTTCTTAGGCTAAGAAGCAATTTGGGAAACGCGGTTGCTTCTTACGGGAGGGCCTAAGAAGGGTTTAAGAACGTTCTTAGCGCTAAGAACTTCTTAACTGCATCTGGGAAACCCGGCCAATGTCAGTCAATATTTGCAATATTGCGATGAGGTTACTGGACAAACAGGTCAACGAGAGGAAGAGACCATTTAGGGTTTTAATGCATGCGGATGCTGTACGTATGAAGAATATATGAGCGACCAGTCTGTTTGCTCAGACGTCTCATCTCAACTGTCAGTCACACATAACAAACCCTAAATAGCTGGCTATATAGTTATCGTCGACTAGCATACAAAAATAATCTTACCTCTGTCACTGTTTCCCTGTCCCTGTCTCTGCTTCGTGAGAAGAATTTTCAGATATCCATTTAGAAAAAGTCATTCCATAGCCTACTGTTTTAGCCCATGTAGGATAACAGGTTTGTTAAAATGTTGTATAGGGTACTTTTGTTTCAGAAACTTCGCTACCACATCTCAAATCTCCAGTATCGTGCACGTGCACTAAACTGGACCCACGTTTCCGTTTCAGACGTCCGGCGGATAGCTGCGAAAAAAGCGATAAAAGCATGAAAATTGGTATGAAGACTCAAGACACTGATCAGATTTGGAACCGTAGGCGCTCAAGATCTGGCCCTTGCGGGCCATGGCGGCCATTTTGAAAAAATGGCCGCCATGGAAATGGGGAAATGGATTAAAAGTACCCAGAAACATCACATATTTGTACCAAATTTGGTGGGAAAATTCCCAAAGGGAGACTGTTTAGATTTAGAACCATAGGCGTTCAATATGGTGGCCATTTTGGAAAATGGCCACCAAATATGGATTGCGTAATGATAAAATGAATTGAAACAGCCAGAAACACAACATATTTGTTTCAAAGTTGGTAGGATGAGTCACAAAGGGGGTATGAATAGATTTAGAACTATAGACATCCAATATGGCGGCCATTTTCCGAAATGGCCACCATAAATGGAGTTCCTAATTGGAAAACAGATTAAAAACAGTGCAATAATACAGCAGAAATACATGTCAATATAAACATACTTCACAAAAATGGCTATTGATATGAATATTACATTATTTATGTGATCCAAATCATGGAAAATGTGATCACCATGAAAACTGATTAAGAGCTGATCTTTGTCTGGTCTCAGCCAAAGAAATTCACAAATGGTGAAACAGAAAGTTTAACTGGCATGATAAGAGACACGCAAGCTATTCCACCACGGCAAGGTGCAAGCTCATTAGAATTAGGTTGTTTTTTTGTTTTTTGGGCTTTTAGATATTGATGTAGGACTGCATAACTAAAACCAGAACAAAGAACAAGTGGCTCAACCTTTCAGCAGTTGAGTTTTGAACAGTCATACAAGATTCAACTCACAACATGTCATATAACATACGTATATAAAGATGTCACATTTAATTCAACCACTATACCAAGCCAACGACCAACCTCAGCCAAGAAGCACAAAAACTTTACACTGCGTGACAATCTCCCTCACATGAACATAAAGCAGTGCACTGCAGTGATGCAGCTCTGCATTTGCACTGCCTAATACAGCCTAAAGGCATTTATATAACAGTGCAAATTTGCTGTTCCCTCAAAATAACTCAACACACAACCATTAAAGTCTAAACCACTGCCAACAAAAGTGAGCACACCCCTAAGTGGGTCGTTCTCAGAGCGCGCTGACTCGTGACTGGTCGCTATTTTAACGTTTACTTTAAATATATCTTCAAAATAAGATACAGATGCGCCAGATACATTTATAAATAAAATTTTATTTTCATTCCTTCAACATTCAACAATATTTCAACATTCCGACGTTCAAACATAACGTCAAATCAATGGGACCCTTGCGCTTGTTTCTCTGCAATGAGACAGCCCCATCTGGGAGTGATATTAGACATTGACACCCGAAGTGTGTTGCTTATGCCTAGTCTACTCCGTTGTTTTGTTTTTGTTGCTGTCACTGCAGAAAACCCCGCTTCACAAAGATAGGATGTCGGAAATGGCAACAGGGTTTTAACTGCTGTGGCGGCGATCTCAGGGTATTCTGCCATGACTTTAATCCAGAACACCGGCAGAGTTGTCTCAAACAGTCTTTTAAGGCCGTCGTCATTTGCGATCTCCAACAGTTGGTCTTCTTCTTGCACAGACATGCAGAGTTCAGCTGGCTTGTTGACGAATGGGTCACAGATCCATTCCTTGCCAGTTCGTGGGTCTTTTGCGGTTGGGAAGTAGCGCTCGAACTCCTTCAACAGCAAAGACAGGTGATCGTGCACCAGTATATACCAGAATATGTCGCACAGGTACGCCAGTTTTGTGACCCAATCCTCATCACTGAAATGCGCTGCCAGCGGTGACTTCTTTTCTGAGAGAAATCTTTGCAGCGGCTCTCGTAATTCAAACACTCTGGCCAGCGATTTCCCTCAGGATAACCATCTTATTTCTTGCGCGGCCCGGTAGCAATTGCTCCGCGGCCCGGTACCGGTCCGCGGCCTGGTGGTTGGGGACCACTGTGTTACAGTACATATTGGCATTCATGGTTCCCTTAATGAAGTGTAGGTCCCCAGTGCCGGCAGCACTCATACAGCCCCAAACCATGACACTTCCTCCACCATGCTTGACTGTTAGCAGGACACAGTTGTCTTTGTAATCCTTATCTGGTTGCCGCCACACACACCTGACACCATCTGAACCAAATAAGTTTATTTTGGTCTCATCAGACCACAGGACATGGTTCCAGTAATTCATGCCCTTAGTCTGTTTGTCTTCAGCAAACTGTTTGTCTGTCTTGTGCATCATCTTCAGAAGAGGCTTCCTTCTGGGACAACAGCCATGCAGACCAGTTTGATGCAGTGTGCGGCGGTCCCATTACTCCTTCAACCTCTGCAGCAATGCTGGCAGCACTCCTACGCTTATTTTGAAGACACAGCCTATAATGCTAAGCACATGCACTCAACTTCTTTGGGCGACCATGGCGAGGCTTGTTCTTAGTAGAGCCTGTCTTCTTGAAGCGCTGTATGGTCTTGGCCACTGTGTTGCAGCTCAGTTTCAGGGTGTTGGCAATCTTTTTATAACCTAGGCCATCTTCATGTAAAGCAACAATTTTCTTTTTTAAATCCTCAGTGGCGCCATGTTGAACTTCCAATGACCAGTATGAGACAGTGTGAGAGTGATAACACCAAATTTAACACAACTTCTACCCATTTACACCTGAGACCTTGTAACACTAATGGATCACATGACATCAGGGAGGAAAAATGACTAATTGGGCACAATTTGGACATTTTCACGTAGGGGTGTACTCACTTTTGTTGACAGTGGTTTAGACATTAATGGTTGTGTGTTGAGTTATTTTGAGGGAACTGCATATAAGCTGTACACTGCCTACTTTATGTTGTACAAAAGTATTATATCTTTAGACTTCTCCCATGGAAATATATAATAAAAAAAGTAAAAAAAATGTTAGGGGTGTACTCACTTTTGTGACATACTGTAATTTGAAAAGTAACAACTGTCACTAATTAACTTCACACCCTCTTTACTGGGTGAAATACAGTAGGTAAAGAATTAGTAGACAAGATATGAAAACGAAATTCTCCAAGACTGACCTCTCACACCCCTAAAAGCTACAACTAAATGAAATTTGGAATGACTATTAACATTATCAAAAGCAAAATTACATGAAAGGAAAAAAATCTCACTGACTCTATTGCTCACACCATCACAATGTGTGACTGAATGAAATGTAAAGGTGTTACTGCTTATATTCCATATTCCATGGAAGTTCGTTTCCCAGTTCGCAATTACCGGAGCGGAAAGTGAAAATGCGGAAAAGCGGAAAAAGCGTCCACACCGGCGGAGCGAAATCGCGGAGCGATTTTTCTGATCTATCGACTCCTAGCGACTTTTCAGAGAGCCAGTAGCGACTTTCTGTGACTTTTTTTGGCAACACTGTCCGGCATTCCAATTGGCTGCAGCGACTGTTGACAAACTGCATCATAGTTCGTTAGCACAATATTCGCTGAATGAATTACAGCATGAAAACTAGCTCACGACTTGGTTGAGCACAAAGAACATTTCAGAGATCATGCAAGATTTACAATTACTGACAATCTATGTTTCCCAAATAATTTGTAGTGGGTCTTGCTACGTGTGATCCATTGGCTCTTGCTAGCTAAGCTACATACTCCCCCAAGACAGTTTAAAACAACACAATGCCTAACATGAAAAATAAGACCCTCTACCACCTTTATAAACCCAGAGCAACAATTTTAACCATATCTAGCCCCAAATAGTAGCATACACCTTTAATCTGATCAGTCTCAGTTTGTGAACATACTTACCAAATTTGATAGTAATATAGAATAGAATAGAATATACTTTATTGTCATGCTAGCATGAAAATTGCCTTTGGTCTCACATCTTACTGTGTACCAAGCATGAATATAAATACATGGGCATTCACTCCATCACCCAACAATACATGTACATACAACCATACAATCCCAATCATAGCATCTCCCCCCTTCCTCTAGCCAGCCCTGCCAGCATACACATCATATGCAACTCAAGCCCTTCATTCCCTGTCTAGCTTTTCCATTGCTTGTTAACCATGGAAATTGCATTTGGTACAAATGAATGCTTGTAGATGTTTCTCCTTGCAATGTGTGCCCTATAACGCCTCCCTGAGGCTAAAAGTTCAAATTCAGGGTGAAGTGGGTGAGTATCATCTTCTAAAATGTTCATAGTTTTCCTTTCAACTGCAGTCCTGTATAGATTATCCAGTGGTTTTTGGGATCGTCCAATGATCTTTCCTGCCATTTTCACCACTCTGGACAGCTTGTTCTTGCTGATTAGGGTGAGGTGGCCATACCAAACAGTAATGTTGTAAGTAAGGACACTCTCTATCAGGCTTACATATGTCTTCTCCAAGATGTTACAACTAACACCAAAGCTTTTCAGTTTCCTGATTAAAAACAGTCTTTGATTGGCCTTTTTCCACATACGATCAACATTTTCTGTAAAGTTAAGTCTGCTGTCAATATGTGTGCCTAAGTACTTAAAACAGTTGACAATTTCAACATTTTGGTTGGAGAGTAAAAGTTGTGAAGGAACACCAGTGTAGTTAAAAATTAGCTCCTTGGTTTTGCCAACATTAAGTAAAAGTGAGCTAGTCTTACACCACTGCTCTAGTTTAAAAACATGATCCACATAGTCTGCTATGCGGTCGTCCTGATAAAAGAGTCCCACTAGGGCCATGTCATCAGCATATTTCACTAATTTAAAGCCATCATGGTGCAATGACATTTCGTTGGTGTACACAGAGAACAACACTGGGGAAAGACAGCATCCTTGTGGAGCCCCTGTGTTAAGGACTATTTCCTCTGAGACTAGGTATGTTGTGCATACTTGTTGTGGGCGGTCAGTTAGGAAGTCCTTGATCCAGTGCACCAGCCCTGCATCTGCCCCATCTGATTTGAAAGTCTTTGCAGTAGTATGTGGATTTGCATTGTATTAAAAGCTGCTGTAAAATCAATAAATAAAATCCGTGCGTATGCACTGGCATTTTGTAGGTGCTTGGTGACCATGTTTGTAAGAATGAGGGTGGCATCTTCAGTCCCTCTGTGGGGTTTGTAAGCAAACTGCATAGGATCCAGGTGTTGGTTCAGGGATGCAGTAAGGTGTCTGATTACAACCCTCTCCATGCATTTTGCCAGAATGGGGGTCAGGGCAACAGGTCGAAAGTCATTGAGCTCCTTTGACCCTGGTTTCTTTGGAAGTGGTTTGATGACTGATGACTTCCACATGTTTGGCACAGTACAGGTGGACAGTAACAGTTGGAATAGATAAGTACAAATGGGTGCTAGTTCATTGGCGCATGCCTTCAGTGCCCTTCCACGTAGGCCATCAGGTCCAGGCGCTTTATGTGGATTTATTTTGGAGAGGCAATGCCTGACTTCCTCCACTGATAAGTGGATTGTGGTGGTTTGAGGAGTCTTTGTGAGAACAGCATTGCATTTGTTTTTGTTGTCAGGGGAATCAAATCTTCCATAAAAATGATTAAGATTGTTTAAAAAGGTAAGGTCCATAAAAGTGTCCATTGGTTTCTTGTCGTCTCTACCCATCATTTTGTTAAGCCCTTCCCATGCTTGCTTAGGGTTATTTGTGTAAAATTGCTCCTCAACTTTGTTTTTAAAATCAACTTTGGCTTTATGCATCTTTCCTCTAAAATCCCTCCTTAATTCTTTCACTTTTTCTACATCGCCCCTTAAGAAAGCTTTTTGTCATTGAGGCAGGTTTTTAAGTCTTTTGACAGCCAGGGCTTATTATTGGGGAATGTAACGATTCGTTTGCTCTCAGTTGCACTATCCTCACAGAACTGTATGTACGACGTGATGCAGTCTGTAAGCCATGAGGGTTTTCGCAGGAGTCGGTAAATGTGTCCCAGCATGTTGTTTCAAAACAGCACTTTAGTTTGTCTAGAGTCTCCTCATTCCAGACTTTGGCCAGTTTTATTGTAGGCTTTTCGCGCTTCAGCAGCTGTCTGTACTTTGGCAACAAGTGTATGACGTTGTGGTCTGACTTTCCGATAGGTGGGCGGCGCCTTGCCTTGTAAGCATGTTCTATGTTGCCATAGCAGTGGTCCAAGATATTAGACGCGCGAGTTGGACAGTCTACATACTGCTGAAGTGTTGGAAGATATGTTGAGAGGGATAACTTGTTAAAATCCCCTAAAATAAAAACGGGCTGGTCAGCTGAGCGAGCGAGCGCGCAGTTGTAGCAGTTTGATATGCGCTCTGCTGCTTCTTTATTATTAGGGCCAGGCACATATACCAGGATGACGGTCAACTGCCCAAATTCTCTGGTAGGGTTAGGGTTAGGGTTAGGGTTAGGTAGGTAAAATGGGCAGGTAAAATGGCCTAAACGAGACCATTAAGATCTCGTAGTCTCTTGTGCAAATCTTTTCCAAAATAGTGAACTGCGTTTCCCATTTATTATCAACAAAAATACAAAGTCCGCCTCCAATAGATTTTTGAGACATGGCCTTATCTCTATCGGATCGTATTATAGTGTATCCATCAACGCAAAAATGGCAGTCCTGCTTCAGCCATGTTTCCGTAAAACAAATGAGGTTACTGCATCTAAAGTCTTCCTCGTACTTGATGCGAAGTATAACCTCATCCAACTTGTTGTTAATGGATCTTACGTTTATACTTATACTTATACTTTATTTTTCAGGACATTGCACATTAATGAACATATACATGTAAATATGCCAGATTTTAGCACAGGTGCTAATTTCCATCTGTTGTCCTTAGGCAGTTTGAAAGAGTTATCACTGGTAAAGGGTGCCGACTTCCGCGTCTCCTCAAACGATTCCGAACACCCCCTCTGGATCCGCGTTTCTTCCTTGTTTTATTAATCCACAGTTTTTGTAGTTCATGCGAATATATTAATCCAGCGGTAGAACGTCTTTCAGTCGGCCGACATGAGAAGAAAATCCCTGGAGTAAACGATGCGGGGAATGGCAAGGCTAGGTAGTCCATTGTTGGCTGCATTTGCCTCAGGTAGAGACACCAGGAGGGTCATCATAGCGATTATGAAACTGGAAGGTACATGTTTGCAATAAAATGCGTATACTAGAAAGGGGGACTAAAGGCCATACACGGGTATACACTCAAACACAGTTAAAACACAATAAAACGCACTAAAATGTGTAAAAACGCCGAGGACGCACAGACAGGTGAGACACAGGGTCAGCAGCAGAGCCGCGCCCGCCGCGAGACACAGGGTCAGCACAATATGTTATTACATGCTATGTTTCTGGCATACATTTTCCCATTATGGAATCCATATTTGGTGGCCATTTTGGAAAATGGCCGCCAGATTGAAAAACTATGCTTCCTAATATAATTGCATGCCCTTTGTGAACCTTCCTACCAAATTTGATACAAATATGTTGTGTTTCTGGCTGTTTTCATCTATTTTCATCCATAATTTTACCATTCAAAATAAATATTTAACGTCTATGGTTCTAGATCTAATCAGATCCCTTTTAGGAACCTTCCTACCAAAATTGATACAAATATATAATGTTTCTGGGTGCTTTTAATCGATTTTCCCATTTCCATGACGGCCATTTGGGAAAATGGCCGCCATGGCCCCCAGGGCCCAGATCTAGAGCGCCTTGATTGATTCACATTAAAATCTGCATCTATCGACTGGACTATGTGGAGCAATCACGTAGAGCAATCCCAATGTAATATGGTTTAATTGAATTTCTTCCCATATAGCACTGTATATTGCAGAATTTTTTTGGAGACATTATTTTTAATCCATATAGCATTTTATGAGACAGCACGACTTCAGCAGCACAGCACATCATTCTACACGATCCCTGCTGAGCTCCAAAACTTGTTATGATGCGTAGATACCATCAGTAGCCGATACCAGCAGAATAAAAAAAAAAATCAAGTTTCCTATAGCTTGATTCCGGTATAGGCCTGCTGCATGTCGAGGAAATATTAACGGGTGTTTTGCACACTATTTATAACCATCACATTAAAAGTTATATATGTTGTTTTGATGCCTCTTTCTTTCCCAAATATATATGTGTGTCAATTGGTAAATAAAAGGCATTGAGTTAAATATCTAGAAAGGCGCTTTATGAAGTTCAGTCCATTTACTTCCACTGGTTTACGGGGTCAATGCGGCATCTACGTTTATGTCTATGGTCTGAAAAGAGGTGATTATACAGAGCTTATATAGTAGTGTAGCACGGAATCTACAGAGTCATTTATTTTGAAAGGAGAGTTGGAGAGCGATAGTGGTAAGCAGCCCAGTGTGGAAATGTTGGATTAGTCTTTCCATCTGAAAGCCCGCAGGTATGTTCATGTTGACAGTGGACATTTAATAAAGTTCATTTTTTCCTGCACCGAAGAGCCAATCAAGTTCGTGTGAGCCTGAGTGAACGAACCCACTAGTCAGTTACTTATTACAGTAGTGGCAAAGTATGGCAAATTGAAGCTGCTAAATCGTGCACTGATAGTAAAACTTTGCAAGATTACATGAGACACATTGGGCAACAGTGTCATTGTCGTTAAACAGACACAACCACTAAAAGGCATGCAACGAATGCAAGACATCTTACAATGTATAATGCAACAGTTCCTACGAGGCTAAAAAATTCCGATCGCAAAGTGTTGTAAAGTGCTCGTGAGCCAATTGAGAAAGGGGCTTTACACTATAATTACATCCGCTGTACTGTTATAGCAGTGCAGTAGGGAGATGTTTTCTTGTCCATAAAGTACACCAGTAGTTAACTGATGAACTGACAATCGTGCTGTTACAGAGCCAGATCATGGAAGGTTGGTTGCAGTCAACACTGCAGGCAGCTGACGACCACCAACCCTTTAGCCAAATCCTGATGGATGGTACACAGGATGAGAATGGCAGCACTTTGAAGTATGATCACTTGTCACACAACACAACCCTAATTGTTACCAAACAGCCGCCCTATTAGCTATTAGCTTGCTACCTGTACTTAGCAAACTGCTGGAGAGAATTGTATTTAATCAGATTCAATCTTATTTTACATGGAACAATCTAACTAGCAACCACCAACATGCTTACAGAGAAGGGCATTCAACTGCTACAGCACTCACACAAATGGTAGATCATTGGCTCACAGATATCGACCAACAAAAAATGGTTGGAGCCGTATTATTAGATTTCAGTGCTGCTTTCGATGTCATCGACCACAGAGTACTGCTGAACAAACTAAAATGTTATGGCTTCAGTCCATCTGCCATAGCTTGGATTGAAAGCTACCTAACAAATAGAACGCAGAAAGTTTTATTCAATGGGTGTCTCTCAAATGCCCAGAAACTGCAATGTGGAAGTTGTTCGTCACTAGGCCCATTACTTTTCTCTATTTTTACGAATGACCTCCCACTTGTTTGTAAAAATGCCTGTGTATGTATGTATGCCGATGACTCAACCCTGTATACATCCGCACAAACAGTGGAGGAAATCACTGCAGCCCTCAACAAAGAGTTGCAGGTGGTATTCAAATGGATAACAGATAATAAACTGGTTCTAAACATAATGAAAACCAAAAGTATTGTTTTTTGAACCAAATATACGCTAAGATCCAAACCTCAGCTGAACCTTGTACTGAATAAGACCGCGGTAGAGCAGGTACAGGAAACAATGCTTCTGGGGGTAACCTTAGACTGCAATTTATCATGGTCAGGACACATAGATCTTCTGATGCAAAAAAATGGGTAGAAATATATCTATAGTCAAAAGATGCTCTCCTTTCTTAACATCTCAGCTGACCAAACAGGTCCTGCAAACGCTTATCACAACTAGACTATTGCTCAGTGGTCTGGTCAGGTACTACAAAAACAAATCTAGAGAGGCTCCAACGGGTACAAAATAGAGCAGCCAGGCTTGCCCTGAACTGCAGACATAGAGCCAATATAAATAACATGCATGGCCAACTCTCCTGGCTTAAAGTTGACAAAAGGTTGAGGGCATCCCTTCTTTTCTTTATAAAAAATATTAACACATTAAGCAAACCTGACAGTTTGTTTCAGCATCTCACACTTAGCTCCACTGTACATACATACCCCCCCAGACATGCTACTAGTGGCAACTACACAATACTAACAATCAACACAAAGGAAGATTGTACTTAATCGATGCAACTTTCTGTTAGACATAGCATGTATTTATATGTCTGATTAACCATTGCTGTTGTCTGTTATGTATGTGGAGAGACTAGTCACAATACCAGAGAGTGACTAGTCTACTAGTCTAAAAAACGTTAGTTTTTTATTTTGTTTTGTCCTTTTTATTTTACCGCTGTCTGTATGTTTTCTTGTATGTTGTTGTGTATGTTGATGTACTTGCCTCCTGTTTTAAGTTGTCTTGTATGTTGTTGTGTATATTGATGTCTTGATTGTTATATGTGGACCCCAGGAAGAGTAGCTGGTGTGTGACATCAGCTAATGGGGATCCTAATAAAATCAAATCAAATCATGGATGTTTTGAACCCATTTGAGTATGGTGATATATATTTTTTTAATGACCTGCCCAATGTCGTTTCTGATGGCATGATAATTTCCTCCCAATTTACAGTGCTGAGAGCCCAGGTACCTCCAGAAGAGGCAAAAAGGGTGGGTCGGGCCTTGCATGTGCCTATGCTGAAACGCCCAAGGATCCAAAGTATGACAACCTGCCAAAGCCAAAGCCATATCTGGCCAGGAACAAGCAGCAGCATAAATGCATGGTCAGAAAGCGTCAACCAGAAGCTGCTTGTAGCCAGGTTGGTCATGATCATGCACAGGGGCAACAGAGAGCAGGAGGAATCAACACAGTGAACTATATGGACATTCACCAGCAGCATCTGTCTGACAGTGATGGAGAGTCCACACTGTGTTGCTGCTGGACTAAACAGGCAACTAAGCAGAGAGACAGAAAGAGAGAAGAGGAGAGGTTGAGAGAGCTCAGACGTATGCAGGAAGTGGAGAGACAACATAAGCTGCAAAGACAGATAGAGGAAGACTGGCAAGAACAGAAGAGAAGGCTGTGGAAGGCAGCGAGGGGACTTAAGATCAAGGAAAAAAGAGCAGAAGGTACTGTGGGAAAAGTGGAACGAAGCAGTAAGACAGCAGAGCTCAAGGCTGACCAACGAAGAGATTGAGGAGTTGAGGAGGCTCAAAAAGCTGTAAAAGATTCTTCCTCTTAAGATTCAGCGACTGGAGCAGGAGGAGGCCATGTCCAAGGCATGGACCACCAGCACAAACAGTCAGGTAGAGACATACAGAGATGCTGAAATGCAGGCACTGGGAGGAGCAGAGCAACACGGACGCACTGACAGACACCAGGTGACATTGAGAGAGATGGAGACAATGGCAGAGATAGAGAGGAAAAGAGAGAGAGAACAAGAGGACAAATGGACCAGACCAATGGAGAGGCTCTGCGAGATGACTAAAGAAGAAAAGTTACAGTGCATCGAAAAAAAAGTGGACTAGAGACACAGCGCACTAAACAGTCTCTTTATAGAACGACTAAACAGATTCAGAGAATGACAGAAGTGTGGAAATAGAAATAGACCGACAGCATCAGCTGCAGATGCGACTTAAAGAAATGGAGCACAGGTTTAATATGGAGAGAAAAATACAAAAAAACAGGCACGAGGAAAGACTGAGGGAGTTCGAAAGTGAATGGGGGCTGGAGTATCGGGCAAAAATCATGGAGATGGAACATTGTCTAGAAAGAGATAGAGTGATGGCTGAGAGAAGAGAGAAGGAATTGTTGAGGCTGATTGAACAGCAGAAGTTGTTTAAAATGAAGAAACTGAAACAGACAGAAACAACCAGAAAGGACAAGCTTTGCAACCAGTATATTCTGATAAAGCAAGGGAAAGAGATGTGTCACAACATAGACTCAGAGGCACAGAGACAAACAGAGACGGAACTATGAGAGAGCAGTTTGAGAACACAGTACAGATGACAAAAAATGAGCATCAGAAACAAATTCAAATGGAACAGGAGAGATGGCAACACATGGAAGAGCAGCTGAAGGCAATAGAGCAAAGATTTGAGATAGAGAGAGAGGTGGAGGCAAAGAAAGATGGAGGAAAATGGAGGAGAAGCGTCAGAAGGAATGGGAGGAAAAGATAAGTGAAAATGCAAAAAGAAGTAAAACAAGGCCAGGTGTTGTTGAAGCCACAAGAAGACCAGGAGGCACAAGAGGAACTGATGAGAATGGAAATGCAGGCCGAGGTTGAAAGGAAAGAAACAAAAATGACAGAAGAGACACCTGAAAAAATAGAGCTGGTAATGAACATGTGAGAGAAGCTGAGGAAGAAGTAGAGAAAAGAACAGAAACAGAGGTAGATTTCCAAGAAGGGCAAAATAATCTGGTGGACCAACAATCCGACATGAAAGACAAAGGAATTCAGAAAGAACAGTGTCAGAGCAGAAGAAATCAAACAATAAAGGAAATGACTGGTTGCAGGAACTGAGACAGGAACCAGGGTCAAGTGAAGACATCATTCAACAAGGTAAACAACCCTTTCTCCTGAATGCATCACATACACAGCTGAAAACCGAAGACACACTGGCTGAAGTGCAGATGGGCCAGTAAAGATAAATTCTAAAGAGGGAAGATGTTTGGAGGAGAAAAAACAAACAAAACAGGCAATGGGCCAAAAAAATGATGGGATGGATTGGTTGAAAGAATTGAGAAACAAGAGCAAAGGGGAAAGAGAGACAAAAATGGAAAGGCAGCAGGTGAAGAGATGTGGACCCCTGAATGGCTGGTTTGAAGATGTTAATAACGAAAATGAAAGTGAGGCAGAGAAGGTGCAAAACAAGAGTGACGACTGGTGGAATGAGCTTAAGTATAAAAATCAGAGGAAGTGCCTGGAAAAAGCCCAACAACAAGGAGAGCAGCAGAAGCAAGAGACCACGGTTTATGTGGGTAAACCAAAGGAGCAGGTGAGACAAACAGAAAGAGACAGGACCAAGCCAGCAGAATTTCTTAACACTGCGAGGCACTCTTAGACAAAGACAGCTGAAGATACACCTGCTGGATCTGAGAAAAACTAGATGTACCGCATAGCGGTACATGGTATGACCGCCGCAGTGTATTGAATTGTGGGAATCATAGGTATGGTGAGTTTGTGGTAGGTCAGTGTTGTGAGGTGAGAGTTTGTGTGGAAATGATTTGCTGGAAGTGGGCATGGATGTGGGTTTTGAATGAATGACATTCTGTGTGTTTGTGTATTTTCTGTAGTTCCCACCTCCTCGGTCCAAGATATTGGCAATGCAAAATCCCTATTTGCATAACTATATGACTAGGTGGCGCTATTTCTTCAAGTGAGTGTTTATGGGATGGGTTGATACGCTTCTTTAACACTGGCTTACTAACACAAAATCATTGTCTTGGGCAAAATTTTGATAAGTTGTCATGTCAACTTTGACCAAACATGAACAATTAGAAGCCGAGATATGGACTTTTGGAGAATTTTAAGCTATGTTTTGAATTTTGATTGACATGTTACTTTGAAACTGTCCATCTCAAGATAATACCTTTGATAACTTTTTGTCACCATTGTCTGTAGATGACATGTACCAAATTTGGTGAGATTCACATTAACGGCCTATGACGAGTTCGTTTGGTTTCGCTTTCACAATGTTAAAATTTCACGGAAATTCTTTTTGTTGGAAGTGGGCGTCGATCAGTGTTTTCAATGCGGGAGGTTCAATAGATTTCACCACAAAAAAGAACTGCTTGTAAACATTACTGTTCTCTAGATAATAGGCAAAATGACATTTTGTACAATTACAGCGCCCCCTATGGGCCAAATTGTTTGGCATGTGCTGTGCTTTTAGAGGTCTTTGTGCTGATTGTGCATGACATATTTTGTGCAGTTCCCACCTTCCCAGTCCAAGACATTGGCAATACAAAATCCCAATTTTTGCATTTACCCCTATCACTAGGTGGCGCCATGTTTCAAGTGACAGTTTATGGGCTGGGTCAATGCGTCTTTGTAACCCCGACATACTACCACAAAATCACTGTCTTGGGAAAAAATGTTGATGAGTTTAAAAAAAAAAAAAAAAAACGTTTTTGGACCCCTAGCTCCGACAAAAAACATTGTCCCCTTTGACAAAATATCACAAAATTTGATGCACATGAACAGAAAGCTGTTTAGAGGTGGCATGTCAATTTTCACAACATTGGAGCAATTAGAAGCCAAGATATGGACTTTTGAAGAATTTTAAGCTTTGTTTCAAATTTTCATTGACATGTAACTTTTAAACGGTTTATCTCAAGACAAATCCTTTGATAACTTTTTGTTATCATTGTCTGTAGATGACATCTACCAAATTTGGTGAGATTCACATGAACGGCCTATGACGAGTTCGTTTGGTTTCGCTTTCACAATGTTAAAATTTCACGGAAATTCTTTTCGTTGAAAGTGGGCGTCGACCAGTGTTTTCAATGCGGGAGGTTCAATAGATTTCACCACAAAAAAGAACTGCTTGTAAACATTACTGTTCTGTAGATAATAGGAAAAATGACATTTTGTACAATTACAGCACCCCCTATGGGCCAAATTGTATGGCATGTGCTGTGCTTTTAGAGGTATTTTTGCTGATTGTGCATGACATATTTTGTGCAGTTCCCACCTTCCCAGTCCAAGACATTGGCAATACAAAATCCCAATTTTTGCATTTACCCCTATCACTAGGTGGCGCCATGTTTCAAGTGACAGTTTATGGGCTGGGTCAATAGCGGCGGTCATAATAAGTCGGTAAAGACAGATGCTGAAGAGGAGAAAACAAGAAACAAAAAATGATGGGATGGATTGGCTAAGAGAATTCAAACAAAAAGAAAAGAAAGATGTGGCTTCAGAAACTCCTATAACAACTGTGGTAAGAAGAAGGCAAAGGACGAGTGATCTAATAATAGGCAAGGCAGATGGCAGATGGCTTGGGGATGTGACCAAAGAGGACAAATGGGCTGAGATTAGGCGGAAACATCAGCAGAGCCGAGAGCAGAGCAGACAAGAGCTGCAGAAACAGACCGATCAAGCAGAGCAGACCGAAAAAAACAACGTTATGGTGGTGAGACCAAGACCAAGAAATCTCTTAAGAAAGACGGATGCTGAAGACATAAGTCCTTTAGAGGTGAACAAACAAGAAGCCAAGGTGGTAAAGACCCTGAGAGATGGGGGAATGGACTGGCTAGAAGATGTTAAACAGGAAAAGGTGAAGGGGGAAAACATGACTGTGAAAGAGGTTATGGGTGAAGAACCAGATAAGAAAAGGAGTGTAATGAGAGACAACAGAGAATGCGTAACAATCACAGGAAGTTCATGGGAAATAAGCAAAAACAAGAGACAGAGGTTCACCTGAGTAAACCAAAGGAGCAGGGGAAGGACACAAAACCAAACCAGAAGCATCACTTAACATTGTGAGACTGGGGACATACTGACTCAAGTGGAGACAAAGGAGCAAGCAAAGACAAAAACGGCTTGGCTAGACAGCAAGCAGAATAAAATCAGTGAAAAAAATCAGAGAGCTGGTTTAGTGAATGGATGCAGAAAGCAACATGTGATGCTAAGCATGATATGGGAAGAAATGGTAATGACAGCAGAGAGTTGTTGGAGGTAAGAGGTTGCAGGAGAGAAGATGACAAGAAAACAGACAAAGAGGAAGCTTGGGGCGCAAAAAAAAAAGCAGTCTTGCCTGTGCAACAGGCTGCAACAGGACATCAGAAGGCAGCTATACATACAATGCAAGACAAGACAACGCTTGAAATAGAAGCAGCCAACCATAGAACAGTTAGACAAAATGCAGAAATACTGGAAGTTATTACACTGAATGAAACCGAGTCTAAGAAAAAGCCACTGTGCATGACAAATGTCACAAGGACAAAGAGTGTGATCAGGACAGCAGGAAATGGCTGGGTATGCCCAACAACAGAGCAAAAAGAGTCTGGATCTGATGACCTGGACATGTGGACAAAAGATCTAAAGACAACAGCCAAACTGCAGAGAAATATGGACACACGGGAAGAAAACGAGAGGCAGAGAGACTTGATCAATAACTCAGAAGAGATTGCAAAGGAGAACAAACAAGCAGAAAGACATGGAAGCTCACAAAATGGAAGACCTAAATAAGCCGAGAAAACAGGGGGAGATGAAGGAGGAGAACAAAGTACAAACTGCTGTCAACACAGAGGACCAAGCACCCCAGTGCAGCAAGAGTCCCTCTGTGGTGCCTTTCCTTTGTCCTTCATCGGATGCCTCTAATGGGGAGAAGGAGCGGCATGAGGAGCAGTTTAAGAATACCTCAGCAGTTTCAGCTGACGAGCAGGCACAACCTGTGGAGGAGGATAAACCTGTGCGTAATACAGAAGCCCTGAGCAGGAGTCCCTCTCTGGTCAACCTTGTAAACTGGAATTCAGACTGCAATGATGGCGAGGAGGAGACGCCTGAAGGGAGAGGATCTTCAGCTGAAATGTGGGCACAAGAGGTGACATCAAATTTTGAAAGAGCAGAGGGTAAGGAGTACTACAACAAAAAAATTGACGTTCAAGAGAGAGCAGGAGGGAAACGAAGTACATGCGCCATGTAACATATCTAAAATCTTTGTCATTTCCCTCACATGTATGATGAATTCATTGTTTTTCATGGTATCACTTTACAGAGAGAGGCAACCCTTATTAAGGATTTACAAATGGTTTATAGATCCATTATTCAGGTTGTTAACATTACATAGCTCATAAAGAACCTTAGCTACAGTAGCTAACAACCTCTTACCTGCCAAGGAGGTGAGCCTACATGCATCTGTATTGTCATGCCTCAAATCTCATCAGTTAATTGGCTTTCTTAGTTATCTAATAAGACAGTAGATTTCTGTTAATTATCCATCTTGATGTGCCTTGGCATCTCATGTATGACTCTACACCGATGAGTTATTTGAACTATTTGTAAGCACTGTACAGATACATATGAAATATCTGGCAAGTAATAATTTACTGTCAATCAATCTATCTCAAGTGATTAGGTGTTAAAGCAACTTATTAATGCTTTTTAAAGAGTTCACAACTTATCAGACTTCCATATTCATAAACTCCCTATGAAGGTAGTCTTGTTGTAAATTGATACCATTTTTGTAATAAAAATATTATAACCACTCATGGTTGCTTTCAAACACCAATCACCTCTTTTTGTTCGGTTAGGGTACAGCACAACCATAATGTGGCGAGCAGAAAAGGAGGAGGAGAAGAGGAAGGCGCTACTAAAATATGAGCGAAGACGGCAGCGCTTTGAGAACTCTTGGCTGCAGTGGGAGGCCAAAAGGGCTGAAAAGAAGAGGATGAACAAGGACAAGGAGGAAAGCTTTGACAATGAAATCGAGGGACTGTGGTTCTGCGAGGACCTTATGGCGTGAGGGATGATCAGATTTGTGTTTGATGTTCTGATGTTTGATGTTCTGTTTAAAAAAAAAAGTTAGTGATGATGGATGATGTTTTTACAGTGAAGCTATGCAACTCAATGAATGCCTTATGCTCAATTTACAGCATCGTCTGCAACTGCAGTTCCAGACACTGAGAGAGAAGCGAGAGATGGAGGCTCTCGAAATGGAAGAACAAAATAGATGAAGACAGTGGGGAGACTGGGAAGCAGAAATCACAAAAAACTACTAGAAACTAGTATTTCTATTATAACACTGGGCAACAAAAATTTTTTTTTGAAAATTGTCTATGTTTTTTAACTGATTTAGGACAATTTTGCACCGCTAAATCTGAAAATGACATTGATTTCTCTTGATCAGGTCAGGTTTCTGTGCTAAGATCATTTTTAAAAATCTGATATTACTATATCTCTTAAATTATTTTCTTACTATTACTATATCTATTACATTTTTGCTACATTATCAGCTGATTTTTTTTTATTCGAGATAAGAAGCAACAAAGCAACAAATCCTTTTCTAACACTCAGTTTTAAAGCAAAAAAGGTTTTCTAACACATTTTACTCGTCACAAAATTTCGTTACAAACTTCTCTTACTGTAAATTGAACAGTTTACAATTAAAAAGTAATTACATGTAAATTGAATAAAACGTCATTATTGTTCGAAATTCAGGGCATGAATTTCCGTTTATGTGAACCTCTAGAATGCTATAACATATGCAATAACATATGAAGAAAAACGTTGTGGCCATAATTTAAAAGGTTGACCTTTATCAAATACACAACATTTTTGTTTAAATTGGAAAGTATTTATGGTATTTTGCTACAAGTAATGGTGGAAATATAACTATCACACAATAATTTCATTACTTTGCGTCTGACTTTACATTCAAATGTTATTTGCAATAATAGAAAACATGCAGTATCATTTCACTGAATTCATATCTATGTTAATTTTAACAAAGCAGATCTCAACGAGTGTGGAAATTTCCAAAACATCCAGGGCACAAGGCCACTGTGCAGGCCTGGCAGAAATATTTGGTCTTCTTTTGGCAAGTCTCATCTCTGCAGCGACTGGCATTTTTGATGGACAGCAAGACTGGCCAATGACATCCTTGGCTGTATCGGATCTCTCCTGGTATTTTCACTGCAACCTTTTTTGCTACAGGAGGCGAGGAACTGCTGGGTCTTCCTCTGGAGGGCTTGTATGAGCCTACAGTGATAAATGCTGAGGCGACTGAGGCTTTGAAACCAAGAAGATCCTTCTCCTTTTCATGCAGTTGGCGGTGTAGCAGCCATGCATTGACACAGGTGACATCCAAAAAATGGAAAAAAATGTGCATGTACCACCTCCGGTTTTTGCGCCTGGAGGCATAGGTGGCCACACACTGATCCAGCAGATCAACACCACCCATGTTGGTGTTGTATGCCTTGATGGCATGTGGGCGGAGGATTTTGATGACTTTTTTTTCCTTTTTCGACCACCTCTTGGCCACGTCTTGAGGATTCTTTCCAGCATATGTGGAGGCAACATGGATTAATTTCCTATTCAGCCACCGCGTCACAGTGATGTTTCCCTCACTGGTCACAACTGATGAGGCCCCCCTCCCTTCCTCATCCAGTGTCTCCTTGGGTTTCAGCTTTGCCTGTGCTCCCATGAGCCTATTTGCTCTGCAGGTGCCAATTGCCTCAATGCCTTCACTTTTCATCTTCTCCAGGAGTGGGATGGAGCAGAAAAAATTGTCAAAGAACACCTTGTGGTTCTTCCACTTCAGCTTATCACAGAGACGAAGCACCACCTCTGCTGCCGCACCCAGGTCTCCCACTCGACTCTTCCCTCCACTTGCTCCCTGATAAAGCTCAAATTCATACATGTATCCAGTGGAGGCCCCAGCACGAACCCAAACTTTGAACCCGCAGGGCTTCGGTTTCTTGGGTATGTACTGCTTGGTGCTGTGTTTTCCTTTGAAGGGAATGATCTGCTCATCAATGGACTGGAACTCTTCTGGATCCATGTGTTACGAAGTCAGCTGGAAAATAAAAACCCTCGCAGAACCTCGTGACATAAAGAGACTGGACACAGATAGACGGGGAAATTTTTTTTTTAAGGTTTGTTGTTTTAACGGCAGCAAGCAAAAACCCGTCAGCATGAGCCCAGGGTGGTTACAATAAGGAAAAAAAAGAAAACACAGAAAATAAACCCTCCGCTGTCTTACTATGGTGGTATGGCAATTTACCTTGCTTCCGAGCCCCCACGCACAATACGCTGTCACGGGACGGATACAGGAACCAGGAAAACCAGACAGAACAGGAGTGGACCCAATTGCGTTAACGTAGCCCCAGAGGCCCATTTATTAACAAAAAACACAGACAGGGTAACAAGGACAGGGACTGGAGGCACATGGGGCAGAGTCAGGGAACAGAACACAGAGCTGGGCAAACAGGAACAGAGTCAGGGTACAGGGCGGACAGGACTGGAACAGAAGCGGCCGCCATCGGCCGCCGGGTCAGGAACAGAAGCGGCCGCCGGGTCAGGATCAGAGTAGACAGGGACACGGAACAGAGACAGGGGACAGGCAGGCAGGACTCAGTGGTGCTGGGCTGAGCGGGGACCGAACCCGCAACTCCAGGGGTGGTAAACTGCAGCTCTACCACCTGAGCCGCTGGCAGACGAATCGTCGCCGGTGAGCCGGATCGGTAGGCGAGGGCTGGAGATTGCAGCGTTGTCAGGGACAGTCCGAGTCGTAGCCATGCAATCAGTCCAAATGGAAGACGGAACATACTGACAAAAAACAGGACAAGGCACAAGACACAGGCACGACAGAATCCATGGAACAAAACAAGACACGATACTGGAAAACACTGGGACTGGACTAGAAAACTCAAAACAGGCGGAAGAACAGGAAACAAGACTGAACATGACAAGACAGGGTCAGGAGACAGAATGCCGTGAAACATACCGTGAGTGGCAAACGAACCGACAAGGAGTGACTGAAAAACCAGGGTTTAAATAGTGCAGAAACTAAGGAGCTAAACGAGCGTGAACAAGGAAACACAGGTGAAACCGATCAACAAGGTAACAAGGAGACAAGGGCGGCAGCAGGGACAGATTAACAAGTAACAAGGAAACAAGGCAGGTGGGTGGGGCAAATCAAGACAGAACAAGGAGACAGGATTCACAGGTGAAGGAGATTATTGTGGCAGTGCAGGGTGTAGGGAGAATAATTCAAACTAATAATGTGCTCGGGGGAAAACAAAGGAAAAACACAGCACTGCCAAAAAACCCCAATGGAACACCGTGACATACGCATAGGAGGCAAAACAAAGGGGTGGTCTTCCGCAGTCCACTTACTTACCTATACTATCTATCTAACTAGAAATGTGTAAGAAAGTAACCACCTGAAGGTAGCAGTAAGGTAGAGGTAGGTTTACACAGAACACACATACAAACAACGGTGCTGGTGTGCAGCGTGCTGGTCAAGAAGGCGAGCGAGAGAGAGGGCCATCTTGTAAAGGGGCGGCCTTTTATAGGGGAATGGGCCCCAACCAATAAACTCCACCTACAGGACACAGCAGGAACAAACAAGGCAAACAGCACAACATTAATAAAACCAAAAGACATCTAGCTGACACCAGAACCCAGCACCGTGTAACACCCCCACCCATAAAAAAAATAAACTGGGGCAATTTTTAACACCATTGTACCAGTGAAATATATATATTTATATACACAAATATACACAAGAGTGGATAACCATACTCATCACCAGATGGACCTCTGCCACAGTTCAAATGGAGAAAAAAAACATGGTTAGACAAGTACAGGGAATCCACAGTTTATTTAAATGGCTATGTGCAATAAGGACACAAGATGCACAAATCAAGTCTACGCACGAGAAAGTGCGTCTGCCACCACGTTTTGACGTCCACGTATATGCTGGATAGAGAGGTTAAAACTCTGCAAAATAAGGCACCAGCGCATTAATCGTTGGTTGTGGTTGCGCATTTGATCCAAGAATGTTAATGGATTATGGTCCGTGTAGACTACTACAGGCTGCACCGCACCACCAACATACACCTCAAAATGTTGGAGAGCAAACACAAGCGCCAGCGCTTCCTTCTCAATCGTGGAATACGCACGTTGATGACAATTAAACTTAAGTGAGAAGAAACAGACTGGATGTTCCACACCATCGCTACCACACTGCATTAGCACTGCACCAGCCCCTAAATCACTGGTGTCCACTGCAAGTGAAAATGGCACAGAAAAGTTAGGGGCAGCAAGAACGGGAGCCGTGGTCAACAGTGCTTTGACTAACTCAAAGGCCAAGCTAAACTTTTCAGTCCACAGAAACGCCCTTTTTGGACTGAGGAGGTCCGTTAGGGGTGCAGCTATGACGGAGAAATTCTTGCAAAATGATCGGTAATAACCGACCATACCAAGAAAACGTCTCAACTCACGACGAGACAAGGGAACAGGATAGTGTAAAATGGCCTCCACTTTAACATTAACCGGGCGTACTTCCCCGCCACCAACCACCTTGCCTAGATAGACTACAGTGGCTCGGCCGAACTCACATTTTGCGAGGTTAATGGTTAGGTTTGCAGCAGAAAATCGCTCAAGAACAGCCTTTAAATGTTCTACATGTTCTCGCCAGGTGGAGCTATACACGACCAGATCATCTAAATAGGCTTCGCAGTTGGAGGTACCAGCCAAGACATGGTTTACTAACCGCTGGAAAGAAGCAGGCGTGTTTCGAAGTCCGAAAGGAAGAACAGTATATTGCATGAAACTGTCTGGCGTTACAAACGCCGAGATTTCCTTTGCACGTTCGGACAACGGAATTTGCCAGTAGCCTTTTAGCAGATCAATTTTCGTGACAAAACTAGCAGAGCCAATACGGTCCACACAATCATCCATGCGTGGGAGTGGATAGCTGTCGGGCTTAGTAATGGCATTAACTTTGCGAAAGTCGGTGCAAAATCTATATGTATTGTCCGGTTTTGGAACCAAAATACACGGAGAACTCCACGGGCTAAAGCTCTGCTCAGCAATATGGTTTTCCACCATGAACTTAATTTCTTGCTGTAGCTGCAGACGTTTAAGCGGGTTCACACGGTATGCATGCTGCTTAATGGGCCGACTGTCCCCGACATCAATGTCGTGAGTTACTACAGAGGTGCGGCTTGGAACATCAGAAAATAGGTTACCGTAAGAGGAGACAAGAGAAACTAAATCATCTCTTTCAGAAGAAGAAAGGTGTGAAAAATAACCATTCAGGTCAGCAAGGATCTCAGAATTTTTTAATCTGCCCACAATCAATTCCGCCGAGGGAGAGCGAACGTCCTCGCCCTCAGAGAGAGAAACAGGAGGTCCAGTACTAGATATGATGGACAGCGACACCTTTGGGCCACTTGTGCCATCACCCAAAACATCAGCATTTGTAGATTGACCCTGGACTTCATCGCCATCACCTCGTTTGCAGTAACGCTTAAGCATGTTAACATGACATAAACGAGATTTTCTCCGCCTGTCTGGAGTAGCAATTACATAGTTAACATTACTAATGCGCCTTTCCACACGATATGGACCAGTATATCGGGGTTGAAGAGCCGAACGGAGATGAGGCAGAAGAAGCATCACCTGATCACCAGGCAGAAACTCACGCAACTTGAACTTGAACGAACTGAGGTGTCCTATATTAGTACACATTTTATGCAATGCCTCAATATCTAGATATTTATTAAGCAGCCTGCTAATTGTGATGAACTTTCTTCATTCAGAGTCGCCACTATCAATATTTGGCTCCTGTGAAAGAATGTAACATTGGTCCCCCAAGCCTAAACATCCATGCAATCACTATAGGTGCATTCAGAAAAACTATTTAATTAAAGCCTTAGGCAGGAGTTAAAGCTTGGTAATTTACTGTTGCTAGCAGTTCTATTATTATCTACTGTTCCTAACACCTAGGCTGCAGTTCTTTATCATTGACAGAGGGTCCCAAGCATATATTAGGAATGTCTCACTGGTATTATCTGGAGATTAATTTACTAATTGGTTAGTGTTTGGTGAGTGAATTTTCAAAAAAAGAAAAGAAAAGAAAAATCCTTTAAAGTTTATATAGTGTTAGCTATGCTAAGTTGGTGAACAACCCTATTAAAATAGCCTACCTGCCTACAGTTGCCATCCCATGTTAAAAATAAGGACAAAATGATTTGCCTTCGTTTTTGCAGGCAAAATACATAAAACATTTGTGCATCAATTAGTCTCACATTATTAAGCGTTCATGTGTGACGTTTCTTCTACTGTATATGGTGACGTTACAAGGACCTTATCAACGTCTAAATAATTTGAAAATAGTTGGAGTCGTTTGTGCAGGCAACCGGTTTGTGCTGTTACGTCCCTCTGCACCCACACTGGGCTTGCAGTGGCAGTGCAACAGCCTTTGGGTGGTGATTGGGACTTCGTCAGCTGATCAGCTACACCTGTGTCTGTGTGGCTATAAAAGCCCTCGTCAGTCTCTCCCTCTCTCTCTCCTGGAAGCTCTCACCATGCTGTTTATGTGATGTTGTAGTTTGTGTGGGTGCTCATCCTCACAGTTTGGCTTGATTGTAACTTTGGTTATTTATTATAATTAAAAATTGGTTTATTTTTGTAATACTCTGTTGTCCATCTCCATTTTATGTTGCGTCTTACGAGCCGGGTCGTAACAGTGCTCAACCAAGATATATTAAATGAGACTGGTTGCACTATTTTAAAAGGCTAGGCAAAAAGCCTGAACCCTGGGATGTCCTTAAACCTTTCACACATTAGGTCCAGGCGATGTACTGACTCAGAATCCAGCCTTCCAAGTTACACCGTTATATCCCATGTTTGAATATTATTTTCAACAGAGGCCTGTGTGTGTGCGTCATTTGTTATTGCTACCACTTACCATAATAATCAGGACTACTATCTAGGCACACTGCTAATATGTTTATTTTAGACAGTCTTGTACTGCCATACATGTATTAGACGTTATTTTAATCATAAGCTACGCTAAGTTCAGAAACAATAACAACCGACCATGGGTGAATCATGCACACTTTCAATCTCTCAAGCACCTAAGTTACGTTAACTGGATAGTTACGACGACTGCCTTACTACAGCAGCTATACGTGGCTAAATGAGTGGGTGATTGGACTTTGAAAGCATACATATTTTCAGACATTAACAGTTTAGAGGTTTGCAGGCCAGTTGCAGTAAATACCTCTTAAGGATGACAGGTCTCTACTGAAACTACCTGCTTTTCCTCCTTAGCTGTGAAGTGACAAACTTTTGTTCGACGACAACTGCACATGCATATTGTATACGGCAACAGGTTAAACAGTTCAGAGCCAGGGTGGGAGCTGTGCTTGATAATGAAAGGCAGTGGGAGGTGTAGATGTCCATCAGGGAGGGGAGAGGGCAGACGACGATCTTCTGCACTGTCTTGAAGCCTCTCCCTGTTCGCCCTGGTGCAGCTACTGTAGAATACTGTAATACAGTACATCAGCAGGCTCTTGATGAATGTGTGGTTGAAGGACAGCAGCAGATTGTTTGTTGTTGCCTTTGCTTTTGCTGTATGCAAAACCTATTATAAGCAATAGGTCTAAGGAAGTGGGAAAATATGATCTCCGTCATGTTGTGTTGATGAAGTGTTGATCTGCTTCTAATTGGGCATATTCATGCCAATTGCCTATTAGGTCTGATGAGAACAAGTTACTACCAATTACCCATGTAGGCCACTTTGTGCATTTATACAGGCAGTGTTGTTTTACCCTACAAAGATGCCTGATGAAGATTGTAAGATTGAAACGTTGTTTCTTTACCAATGAAATATGAGTCTTTTTAAAGCAGTGCACTTTTTAAAGCTTTTTCCTTTTTCTTTACTAGAACTACATAAAAATAAAAATACAAATTCATTGTACTGTGTGGCAACTGTCAGGTCAGCAGTCTACAGAACTAGACTGAGAGACGATTTAAAAGCATTTGCAGGTGTTTTGAGTTAATTAGCTGATTAAAATGTGGCACCAGATATATTCAATATTAAACCTTTCCACAACATTCTAATATTCTGATACTCAATTTGGGGTTTTCATTAGTTGTCAGTTTTACTCATCAATATTAAAAGAAAGAAACACATGAAATGTAAGCCTGTGTAAAATGAATATATACATTATACATGTTTCACTTTTTAAATAGAATTACTGAAATAAATCAACTTTTTAATGATAGTCCAATTATATGGCCAGCACCTGTATGCATGCCACTGTGTTCTCTGTGTGTCTGTGTTTGTGTTTGTGAATGTGTGTGAGTGTAAGCCTGTATGTTTTTCTACTTCTCTCTCTGTGTTGTGTTTAGTTGCCATGTTAGTTGTATAATAGCAGAGGCTCAGTGATGCGCACTCCTATAAATACTTGTTGGCAGGCTCCTGCCATCGTGGGCCTAGTGTTTCCCATCAACCCACTCGCTTGCTTGTCTCCTGTCCAAATGCTTCTTTTTCATGCTGTTGCTGCTCTGAAGTGATGGAGACCAGAGAATGTACACACACACACACACGCACACACACACACACACACACACACACACACACACACACGCAACACATACAAGCACACGCAGGTTCACACACACACAGACACACACAAACACCCCCTCATACAGACACATGCACACATACATGCACACATACACACCCACACATGTACAGGCATACACACAAACACACACACACACACACACACACACACACACACACACACACACACACACACACACACACAGATCTTCACAGAAGATCTCTCTCTCCCTCTCTCTCTGCCTCTATCTTTCTCAGGCCACCAAGCTAAAGTGTGAAATGGCTGAGTTTTGGGTCCCTTGGGTGTTCTTACTGGAGGGCTATGGCTTGTTTTTTGGCTTTTCTCTCTCTCTTTGTCTTTGTCTTTGTCTCTCTCTCCCTCTTTATATGCATTTCTCTCTCTGTCTCTCTCCTTCTCTCTCTCTCTCTCTCTTTCTGTTTGTCTTGGGGATTTTAATTGTTGATGCTCGTATGCTGTGTGTGCTAAGACTATGTACCCCTCAAAGCAGGACAAATCTGTATGGACCTACTGAGTCGATGTGTATCTGTCTTATTTTGTAAGCAATTTTATTATTAACCATATATTTTTTTAATGGTGGTTTGTAAGTTCCCTTAAATACTCTAAATAGAATTATGATATGGACCCACATACCCAAATAAGTTTTATAAATCCAAGTTGAAAAGGAAACTGTGTCTAAAAATGTCTAAATGTCTAAAACATATATTCTTAAGTCTAAAAAGAGGAAACTTATTTTAAACCTATACCTAAATTAATTAAGAATAGAAAGAAAATTCATCATAAAATCATCATAATTGATTTCCTTTATATTAAAGAAAAAGGATGCTAAACTCTACTTACTCTGTACATGACTGTCTAGTCTTTAAGTCCTATTTGGTTGAGACACTTTTAAGACTGAGGCTCAACAAGCCACTGGAAAGAATGCAGCACAAATGAATGTGACATAAATAAATGCGACGGAAATGAATGCAACCGGTCTGCTTCACTTGCCCTCACCAAAGAAGTCACGGCGGCCTTGAGAGTGAGGCTGAGAGTAAGACTGAGGGAGGGAGGGCTAGATGCAAATGGCAGGCATTCACAGTCCTAAAGGCAGCAGCAGCTTATCTAATCTGTTAGGTAATGCAGGCTGAGGACACGCTGGAAGAAAAAGGGAGAGTGAAAGAAGAAACAGTGTGCATTTCCAAGGTTCTAATGAAACAATATATCACCTCTGCCGCCCACAGTCAGGGGCTCGACTAAGTGCTCGCTCACACTTCAAGTTTTTCGCTTCCGCGGACGTGGGAGACATTATTCACAGAGAGCAAATACTCCTCATCTGCTATTTACCAAGATCCAGCAGCAGAAGGACGACAGGAAGCAAGAGAGAGAGAGAGAGATAGAGAGAGAGAGAGAGAACAGAACTCAAGAGAGAGAACTGGTTGTGGCAGAAAAAAAAGAAAAGATTAGAGGGGTAAGAAAAGGAGTAGGAAGAGAGATAGATGAAAAAGAAAGCAGCAGAGAAGGAGAGAAAGAGGGAACAAGTGAGAGAGGGAAAAAGAGGTATACAGATTTTAAAAGGAAAAAGAAAGGGATAGTTAAGAAAGATGGAGGAGAGGAGGTTTGAGAGGAGAAAAAGATGGTCAATGAGAAAGAGAGCAGGAAAAAAAGAAAAGGCAAGAGAAAAACAGAGATATGGACCAACACAGAGACAGAAAAAGTAAGAAATAAAAACAAATAAGGAGGGGGAAGGGATGACAAAGAGAGAGAGAGAGAGTAGGATGAATGATAAGAGAGAGGGGGAGGAAAGGAGAGAAAGAATGAGCAAGAGAATTGGAGATGCAGATCAATACTGAAAGGGAGCGCAAGGGAGAAAAAGGTTAGATAAGAAGAGAGGAAGAGAAAGAAGAGAAGAAGAGAATGAAATACAGAAAATTTAGACAGTTTAGACAGAGGGGCAAGTGGAAGAAATAAGGGAATAAATGAAGAAATGAGAGCACAAGAGAGTGAAAGTGAGAGGGAGAGAGAGAGGGAGAGAGTATGGAAGGAGAAAGTGGGAGAATAAAATAGAAAAAAGTATGTGCAGAAAAAGCTAGTATCATGTTGTGCAGGCTACAGTGAGAAAGAGAGCAAGAGAGAGAAAGAGAGAGAATATAAGAGTATATAAGGGAGCGAGAGAAGGATGAAAGAAACAGAAAAGAAGACAGAAGGTGTTACTCTGGACAGACGTGTCACACACAGGCTTGGGGAGGCTTGTGTGAGGAGAGGCGACACCATGGCAGAAATAGAACACAGGAAAACATGAAGACAAGAACAGAAAACAACAAGAGGAGGAACAAGGAGTGCAAGAACAGGCATGGATGGGGTCATTTATAATGTATGTCAAAAACTGGGTTGGAGGAAAAGAAAAATAGAAGAATATACTCTTTGCTGAGTTATAGATGTTTGTGTGGATATAAACTATAGGTCAGACTTGAATAGCTGAATACACTGTGTGTGTGTGGGTGTGGGTGTAGGGTGTGTGTTTATGTCACAGTGTTTGTACGTGTGTCGGAGAGTGTATGTGTATGGACGCAAATTGAGGGGGTTTTGTTTACAGTATGGTAGGATTCTTTCAAAATTCCACATTTTGCCTTTCAGCACAAAGGATTGTTCTATAATCCTAATGGATAAAGCATCCTTATCTCCATCTGGGTTGGATGTATTACTGGCCCACAACCAAAGACACTCTCAGCGCCACCCATTTACACGTCCACAGGCTACTAACACTTGCATGGTCTGTGTGTGTTGGTCAGATTACTCTTTCAATGTCTATGTGTGTATACCAGCCTGCAGATGGCTTAAACACATCAGACAGATTTCCAGGATATCAGGACATCGGGATTCCAGATCAATCAGGGATAAAAATAAAAACAGGTTACACATTACTTTACAGTCCATATTACAGTGTATCTACATCATGAGGTATAGTGTAACAAAGTGTGTAATAACATGTAAAAATTATGTACTTAGACTGTACCTTAGGATTAGGGTTAGAGTTACATTTAGGGTTAGATTTAGGTATGTACAGTAAAAGTATATAATGTTACATGTTGTTATATATAGATACTCTGTAAAAGGACCATTCAAATAAAGTGTCACCTAAAGATTTGGATGCTGACTTCTTAACTGGTACTCATTAACTCATTTACAGGCCGCAAACACTGACATTGGGAGCTGACTTCTATGTGTGGATGGAGACAGCACAAGTATGAGGGGGATATTTCTTGTATTTTCCGTTTTTTTTTTTTTCTCTTTTTTTATTTTCAGTTCGGGGCTGTTAGCATGACATTTATGTCCGACCCCTGAGCTTTATCAGCACGAACAACAAAAAGGCCGCACAGGAAAGCCATTTATCAAAGGCTACAGTGGCAACAGCAAACACCCACAACTACACTCTCACAGAGGCGGCGAGAGAGAACGAGAAACGCTAACAGTATTATAAAGCAGGCCCACAGGTTATAAATAAATTAGAAACACATTGGACTGCCATATGAATGAAGAAAACACAACAATTGTGTTTGTGTTAAACCCACTGTCTGAAAAACAAAGAGGAGTTACAAAAGGACAACAAAAACATAAACAAACTTTTTTTGTCTATGAATTATGCTGAAGGAAAAAAAATGTGCAAACATATTTATAGCATTAAACACTATATTACATTAAAACACAACATAAACATACAGTATATACCACCTTGGACTACATATAGTGCATGTGTGTGCTGTGCATTTCCGTGTTTTATGCAAGCACCAGTCATCGCCTAATAGATGGAAGGGCAGGTTTATTTCACACCTGTGTAATCTCAGCCAGGAACACTTCGGCACTGTCAGTCTTCTGCCTCTCCCTGTCCCTTCCTCTCCCTGTCTCCCACCACATCCTCTCCGTCAGATACAAGATAAAAATAAACACAACGTGGGGTAGCTGTGATACAAGCTGTAATATCCTGACCACATGTGGTATCTGAGATTCGAGTTCTACCAAGACCCGTCATCAACTCCATATCCCAGTCCTCCCTCTGTCTGCCTCATCCATTTTCTCTCACATTACTGTCTGATCTAAGTCTATCTACTGATAATAATAACAATAATAATAATAATAATAATAATAAAAATAATAATAATAATAATAATAATAATCTTGTATTGTATAGCTTGTGTATACACTTGTATAGCACATTTCATACAAAGGATGTAGCTCAAAGTGCTTCAACAGTTTGGCAAAGGAACACACAACAAAGATACACATGACAAGCTTTGTTATAGCCAAGTAGCACCAGAGAAATCCGCCAGGGTGCTGTACAGAGTAATACCATACAGTATAAGATGTGTATAAACAGGGCCAATGTCATATTTTTGAGAGCTCCCCACAATAATGTTAGCTGGTATGTTCTGTGAAAGCCCACTACAAGTTGAAGGTCCTTGGAATCATCCTAACGTCCCCTCTCCTATAACCCTCCTGAGAACACAAAACACTGGTGTGACACAGCAAAGACATTCTTTTCTGCAGTCAAAAGAGAGCGCTAGGTTAAAAAAAATGACATGTTTACCTACAGTATGTCACCGTGTCTAGCAGTGACTGACCAGGTTGATGAATCCTCTGTGATGCATCAAACACAGGTTGTAAGTTCACTTGCTCTGATGAAGAAGAGATCCTTCCACATCCAGCCGAGCAACTGTGCACTGCCTGCAGGGGCGCACTGGTAATCTAAAGTCCCGTCGGCCAGCCCTGTTCAATAATCAAAATTGAGTCTAACAATTAACAACAGCAGGGGGGCGATAATACGATAATTTGTCCATTTGTCAAGAATAAATTCTATAGGCAAAGAAGTATGTTAGCTTAGTATGTTTCAAAAGAAATATGGCAAACAGAAAACATAAGGAGAAAGGTGGATGGAAAAAGTTACCCAAGCCAAGTTAAAAATGATGCATCAAAATGTAAAAAGCTCACAGAGCTTTTGGTTGCAGTGCAGCTGACAGCAGCAGTAGTCATGTCTTAGAACAGGATGTCGACCAAAGCACTGAATCACCTAGCAAGGTTGAAATTGAAACTCATGAGCAACCACATGCTGGTGGTCAAATTTAACGGACAGATAGCAAAGGGAATTTCACCAGAGGAAGACGTACCGGTAAATGAGAAGGACATAAAACAGTACATTAGTACGTTTAGGCTAATGACACCTCTCGAAACGAACACGTAACTACCCAGCTATCTTGACAAGAGCATAAAAATATATAAATAAGCAAGCACACTAAATGACAAGGATTCCATCTCCTTTCATTTCTGCATATAACCTAACAAAAGTGCAGCATAATATTAAAACTATAAAATGTGTCATGCAGGCTAATTCTTACACATACACAGACATATGTGATGGAATATAGGAGAAACCTCAGTGTGGTGAGATTTTGATACCACCTGAAACCCATTTCGAGCTCTTTTCAAAATACGTTTAGAGGTTTAAAATCAGGTTTAAAGGCTGGCATTCCAAAGAGGATCACACTAAATAAACAAATAAGCAATACTTTTTTTTAACATAAGCACATTTTAGTGAGATGCGGTTTTCACCCTAACATGACCAACCCCCACCCCCACCCCCAACCCCACCCTGCTCATTCAATTGGTAGACCTATTTGGGGGGAAAAGTCCAGGCCCGTGTTTTGGTCCCAATTTATTTTTGGCTGTCTAGCCTCCACAGATTCCATAGCAAATGACCGCTTTGGTCTTTAATCAAATGACTCCTTTTGTCTGTAGTCTGGTCACTATTTGGAATGAGCCTGTTATTATTTGCATTTGTGTCTCTCTGAGGATGCTGTGTACAGTGCAGGGATGGAAAGACTTCAGAAATGTTCGGGTATTTGTTTTTGTTTTTAATTATGTCTGTTGGGCCTTCCAATGCATGGTGTACTTTTAACAAATGCATCCTGTGTTGGAGCACACTGTTGATTATTTATATGAGAAAAATGGCTTTGTAAAACACATTTTAATAATTTCAAACAAAACAAACAGACAAAAAACAAAGCACATCAGAGTTTGTAATCTTAGATCATGCTAAATTATTTAAATTCTTTTCAACATTAACAGCAGTGACATAATTATAAGCACAGACAAAACATATTAAAATATTACTTTATCCACCCAAAGCATTATTCCTCTAAACTTTACAGTCGACTAGCTAAAATGAAGTCCTCTAATACCAGCCAGTAGAACTGACTGTGGAAATGGACTATTCACTCCTATCCTATAAATCCTATAGATTTGTATCATACGTATGTAGTGTGATGGTAATTTTTCTTTACCACAGATGATTCTGGAGACTCAACATGGTAGTTGGAGAATCAGGAATAAGGTTTTATTATAGATTGGTACCAATGGAGAGAAACAAGTTTCATGGTGAAGATTCACCCATATCTGTAACTTAGTCAGAGATGTAGAAGACCCCTTAGACCCACCCTAAATTAATATGCATTAGACAACTCTATGTGGAAAGGGTCCTTTGTTATAGCCGGGCTGTGGTGAGGGGCTCCTTCCAGGTGTGAAACATGGATACGACAGGTTTTGAGACGGGCAAATGAATGGGACAAACAATCAAGCTTACAATACACAGACAACACCTCACCTCTTGAGGCAGAGACACACATATGGCCAGTACTCACAAAGCTCTGATTTTGATAGTAAGAGTTATAAGAATACAAAATAACTTAGGAATATAAAATAATAATAAAGAAATGTGTCAACATTAAAACTATCATGTACAACATCCTTATGCCATACAACTACAAAAAAAAGCAATCATAATCAACCTTTGCCTTCAAAGTCAGATTTAGTCAAAGCCAGCTTTATTGTCAAAAGCTTTATGTACAGGTTGTACACACAAGATTTGAAATTGCAGCGCTCCCTAGGCCCGCAGTGAGCATTAAACATGTTATTAACTTGACAATAAAACATAATGACAAAACATAACAATATAAACATAGCAAAAAGTACAATAAGGCTTGTATATAATACAAATAAGTAAAACACACAATATGTAGCGTAATAAAACTCAAATGGTGTTATTTAAGCAGCTGTGTTATTAAGTTGTAGTGCAAAAAAACGTGGCCATTACAATTACTGTAAAGCTGTGGGAGAGCAACTCCACAGGAGAGAGATGTGTTTTTGATGTGTCTTGGGAGATGTGCCTTAGGTAAGTTTCACCAGACTGCACTTACACTAAGAACAATGAGATAGGAAAGTGGTGTGTTTGGGGGTGAGAGGGGGGAGGAAGGGCAGGGCAGGGAGAGAGTTCAGCATCCTGACAGCTTGGTGGATGAAGCGGCCTTTCAGTCTGCTGGTCCTGGCCCGGAGGCTTCTCAGTCTCCTTCCTGATGGCAGCAGACCGAAGAGGCTGTTCGATGGGTGGGCGGGATCACCCGCAATGCAGGGGGCTTTGCGGGTGAGGCGGGTGCGGTAGATGTCCTGCAGGGAGGGGAGAGAGACACCCATGATTCTCTCAGCTGCTCTCACTACTCAGTGTAGCTTTTTCAGTGGTGGTGCCATACCACACAGTAATGTAGGTGGTGTAGAAGGTGCTCATGATGGGAGCTGGGGCTCTGGCTCTCCTCAGCTTTAAAGAAGGTGGAGTCACTGTTGGGCTTTACTAGCTAGTGATGCAGAGTTCTTTGACCAGGAGAGGTCCTTAGATCTGCCTTACAGAAACAAGAACCCAACAAACTTTGTTTTTAAACAAGAGCCCTACTGTTATTTGTACTTCACATCCAGATTTTTGGTGTTTTTTTCACCAGGCTTCTGTTGTCTAGCAGCAAAGCAGATCAGAGCACAGCTAGCAGACAAATTCAATTATGGACACGGGTAAAAAAAAGTGAAGCTGAATCTCATAAATCATTAGACCTCGCTGCCTGAGATGCCCCCATTAGAGGTAGTGGATTTTAGGTGTAATTATGCCATGGATGTTTGCAAAAAACATACTGCTGTGTGAACTTACCATTTTTTTCTCTATGTACAACAGGGTAAAACATTTGTGCATGTGTGTGTGTGTGTGTGTGTGTGTGTGCGTGTATGGATACATATGTGTGTGTGTAGGTCTGTTTGTGTATGTCTGAGTGTGTGTGTTGAAAGACCCTTACCCCTTCCTCATCCTAGTAATATGTTGACCCTGGAGTGCAAACCGGTGGGAGGAGTAGCCTCTTCAGAAGAAAAAAGAGAACATCCCTCCATCCACTACTGCACAATGCCTGAGGCATCTGTGAAACTCCTAACATATAATCAAACATATCTCAAGATTAGCGTGTTCAGAGAAAACCAAGTGTGTTTCTTTTGTGTTCTTCTTGCTGAGGGACATACACTGAAGGAGTATTTGTTTGTTTTTTTTTTTGTTGTGTTTTTTTTTGTGGACCATTCAATTTTGGCCGGGTGAAAATCTATTTAAGTGAGAGAGGCCAGACGTGATCTGTCTGGTACCCAGTAAGCGCCCCTCTCACAATACCACTTCCACCACCCCAAAGTCTGCCTTTCTTGCACCTTAACAGTCCTGCAGTTTGTAGGTGACTGTTGGTTTAGGTGTGTGTGTTATGTGTGAGAGAGAGAATTTGCATTTATGTGTGTGTGTTTGTGTGTGCGTGTGTGTGAGGGGGCATGAAAGAGAGAGAGAGAGAGAGAGAGAGAGAGAGAGAGAGAGAGAGAGAAAAGAAACAGAAACAGAAACAGAAATAGAGAAAAGTGTAGGTGGAATATATATTAATCCATATAGATCTTGGTAGTCCCTTCCTTTTCCTGCTTTCAGGATTCTACAAACAGAGTCATACATGTCTGAACACAAAAGGTTTCCCCATAGAGAATAATACATGTTTTAACACTTTACAAACCCTCTGTTGTTTTTTCTCGTCTCTTCGAGGCAGTCCACTTGATAGAGACTTAAGATTGTTTGCCTAGTTGACCTTTTGCATGTGACACCACATTTGTTCATGGCTAAACAATGTCGTGCTTACTTTCATTTGGCTTGTTTTCAGTTGTCTTTTGTGTTGACTTTTCTGATAATAAACAGTGCAACAAATAGAACTAATAGTTATACATTACTTAAATATGAGTTATGCTCAACCAACTCTATTATATTTCCTGTTGTTTTGGTGTGTGCATGACCTCTCAACAAACCCCTAAAATCTGCCACACGCAATGGGGATTGGCGTCAGTATAAACCAGACTTCACTCTCCTACCCACCTCCCACACACCCCTCTCTCCCTGCAGTGTGTTCACTCTCTTACTCTCCTAAACCCTCCCACAACCACGCCCACACCTACACCCTCTTACTATGAACCCACCGGCCCTCATCTCCCCTCTCCCTGCAATGTATCTCCCATCTTTCACTCTCTCACTCTCCTACCTACCCCCTCCAACCTCCTTCACTCCTTTCGTCTCTTCCTGCAGTGTGTACACCCTCACCCCCCACCCCTCTTCCTGCAGTGTGTCCACCGTCATGCCCTGCACCACCCACCGCCCCGCATCTGAGAGCTGCCAATTATCGTCCCCACCCCACACTGCCAACCTCACACTAACAGCAGGAAATTAGAGCTGTTCTCTCTATCTCCCTTTCCCTCTCTCTGTCTCCTTCCCTTTCTTCTTTCTTTCCCTCACTGTCTTTCTCTCTGTCTCTTTCTCTTTCTCTCTTCTCCTCACTCCCTATTTCCCTCTGTCTCCCTTTCTTTCTTTGTCTCCCTCTTTATCTTTCTCTTACTCTGTCTGCACAGCCCCCCCCCCTCTCTCTCCACCTCACCCCCACCCCTCTTTCTCTCTGTTTATTTCCCCTCTCTCTCTCCTCTCTCTCTTTTTTCTATCCTCTCCTATCCCACTCCTCCTGACCTGTTGGAGGTGATTCATCCCAGCCAGGTGTGAGTGAATGCAGAGGTGTGAGGGAGAAGAGGAGACAGCACCTGGACCACACACCTATAGATGACTCACGCACACCTGAGTGGCATGGTTTTGAGCTTTAAAACACACACACACACACACACACACACACACATGAATGCACACTTGCACATGGAAGCACACACACAGAGACACGCACACACTCTCTCACACACACACAGACTGAAACACAGACACAGAAAGAAACACACACAAGCACACACAAGCATATACGCAAGGTATGTGACTTCTTAGACAGTAAAAGCAGCAAGGCAGCAAATCACTAGCTTCCCATTTTGGACATAGCCATGGACACTGTCGAAGGGGGATATTTTTGTGTGTTTGACTGTGTTGTTACCTGCTGCCCCTTGAGTTAAGAATGCTGTATATTTTTCTCCTCGGGTTGCATCTCAAAGCCAAAAAAGTCCATCCTATCACCAGGTATGGCTAACTTTGTGGGTACACTGGCAGGGTTTTTTTGCAACATTCTGCCATCAGATTCTCCTTCACTCGCTGGTTCCTACCCTCATCTCTTAGCCATCACAGTTTACATTTCAGACAACTGACAGCTGTAAGAACTACATCTTTGTAGTCCTGCACATCAGCAAAATGAGTCTATTTAGCTTGAAAAAATAGAATTAAATACATTTATTACAAAAGTAAAACGGTAAAAGTAATACTAATTTTGTAAAAACAAATTACCTTAACAATGACATCTGCGAGGTCTGCTGTCATTCTGGAGAGGGTGTCTTTCAAGGTATGGGTCTTAATCATCAGGACTTCAAGTGTGGGCAATAAAGCACCATGAGAACAATTTTCTCCTACTAAAATGTCCAGGGCAGCTGTAAGGAGCTTCATTGCAATGTAGTACTCATGCAGGAACTGGTGCTCCTTGTCATTAAAGCACTTAACAGCCAGCTTGGTACACAAGATATTCAACTCATTCATGGGGAATTCTGTGATTCTACAAATAGTGTTGTAAAAGGAATTCAGATGAGGGCACACAGAGCTTTCTTTGGCTGACTTCCTGGATTTGCTCTGAGGCAACTGTTGATCGCTTTGCCTTTGTCCAAAGTGCTGTGCATTTCTCTATACTAGTGCTACGTGCTGTATTGGTGTTTGTACTGGAAGTGAAGTATTTCTAAATATCACACGTGGAAATTAGGT
>CM059279.1:29184040-29271540 GCA_030347295.1 Setipinna tenuifilis | reverse complement strand
CTGTTCACTCACCTCTTAGTTTTTTATGTGCTAAGTAACATAACTACAGTACATAACGTGTCCCAAAGGAATTTCTTCCTTGACATTAATCCCACTTAATAGTTCACACACCCTCTCTGTATCTCAGTCTCTTAGTCTCTCTCTCTCTCTCTCTCTCTCTCTCTCTCTCTCTCTCTCTCTCACACACACACACACACACACACACACACACGCACACATTAGCTATTAGAACAGGGACAAGTAGGGCATACTGCAATAGTTGCTTGGTAATGTATTGACAGTTAGCTTGTGTCCTTTCTAACATCTGCTTGGAGGATAGAAGATTCACATCAGACATATTATCCGGTGACAAAAACATTGTCAAACATATTACCTTTATTCTGGATTATGTTTTGTTATTCATTTTCTCGAATCTTTACCAGACCAATTAGAAAACAGAGGAAGTGTAGTGATGACGTTGACTTCTATATTTGAATTGTAGTGCATAGGCAGGCTTACATCCAAGCTATTTGTATACATCACGACCAGACGTTAGTGATTGGGTAAAGGCAGATGCAATCGTTTTAAACTTCAACAGTCTACACCTCCAGGAAGCAATCATTTCTAAATGCAGCACAGCCTGACCCTCTGTATGAAATGAGGTGTAGTACAAGGGGCTGTTTTACCAGGCTATAACCAGTAGGCCATACATGTTTTTTTTTTCACCAAACATCCAGAAGAGCCTGTGCACCAGTTTTCATCTTTCATCTTTCTTCTGCTACTTGACTATGTGACTATCATATAGGCACAGCATGATCTTAGCCTTCGCTGGCATGCATTGGTAACGATGGCGGTTAGAGACAGGCATTGGTGAGTTGAGGTGTTGAAAATTAACGTCTCATGTCTACTCCAAATATAAAGCTACATTCTGTCAATGAGTCATCTCCTTCTCTCATTCAAGGGCATGATATTTCAGGGTGTCCGCCCATTATTTTTGTGCTTAACTGTATGACCCTGCGGCTAAAAAGAAGCTGACAGCCTGCTGACTTTCCTCCCACATCTGAGAAATTACATGAGCACACCAGCCAAGGTGAGGGAAATGAAATATCAGCTGTCAGACTGGTGACAATATTTGAATGTGTTGGGGAATAAATGCTCCAACAATGGCCAGTCAATCATTTCAAGCAATCACCCTTTACACATCCAACCAGTAAAGATACACTCACTCTCTCACATACACACAGATACTCTCTCTCTCTCTCTCTCCCTCTCTCTCTCTCTCTCTCTCTCTCTCTCTCTCTCTCACACACACACACACACACACACACACACACACACACACATTTTTAGAGTACTTTTCTAATAATAATGAGCTCGCTGATCTTTATCACGTTATATCCAACTTCAAAATCATTTCAATCTGCCACAGTGTAATAGAAGGCTGATAAATCTTCCTGAAAGCAGCAGTATTGTGACTGCAGCTAACACATTAACCACTCTTACAACCTGGGTATGGCTTTTAGAGTACTTTTCTCTTTGATAGCGGCCCAAAGCGATGTGCTCAGGGGCTCTTAGAGTAAATGCCTCTGCCAAAGCCACATCACTCTTCACACAGACGGCCCTATTGTACATGAAGGGCTTTCGCACGGCACATGCTAACATGGGCTAACATCAGTCCAGCAGCTGCTCCACTTGATCTTACTCTCCACTAACTGCGTTGCCAGCTCTCTCAGGTGTATTCATGGACATTTGCCAGAGGAAATTTAAATACATCTGTATTACATGTTTTATGATGAGGCATATCATCATCCTAACCTACACATATGGTGTTAGGTAAGAATAATTAGATGTGTGTGTGTGTGTGTGTGTGTGTGTGTGTATGTGTGTGTTTTAATGTACACACTGACGTATGTGTAGCTTTTTGGTATGTGGTGAGGACTCACTTTCTGAAACAGCCATACACATGTAGGTTTAACACTTCAAGTTTTTTAAGCCACCAACTACTTAATAAGAAACACATTATTTCTATTAAAGTCATATTTTTGCACTGTATATTTGGCACTATCAGTTCTTCTACTGCCTTCCAGCCAGTACCTTCCTTATATGACTTTAGTAACATGAGTGAAAATGATGTGTATCCTTACACCTTGCATTTTCCACTTTCTGTTTGAATTTTTGAAATGTGCATTAAATTGTATGATGGAAACACAACAACTGAAGCAACCTGATGTTTAACCTTTTAGTGCTGCTGCAGATAGTTATTCATTGTATCCATTGTACCCAGAATTTAGTGGGCATTACTGACAGGAAAGGCTACATTTCCCTACTGTAGAATGTGATACATTTGTTGAGGCATGCATAAGTCTTTGTAGCAAAGGTCAGCATTATTCTCAGATGCCTCTTCTCTAGGCGTTAGTGGTAAACTTTGGCTTTGGCTGTGGGGTTTTTTTACGGTCTGGTGTCTTAAAATGTGGCAATGGTCCCAGTCCTCAGGGCAGTCTATGGCATAAAATACAGTATGACATCATCACAATAGCAAAAGAAAAAGAGATGCAGTATGATAGAGGGATAAAGCGATAGAGAAAGAGAGAGAGAGAGAGAGAAAGAGAGAGAGACAGAATATGTATGTAAGGTGGTACGCATGTCTGTGAGGGAGGGTTGGGGGGTTTAGAGAAATAACAACAACAACGCTGTGTATCTTCCTGTTGGAAACAAGAAAAAAGTTTTAGCACTACCTTAAACTGCAGTGAAGCTTGAAACACCGAATGTGAGAGCACTCAGCAGTGGGCTCAGCCATCATAATAAAATGTTTTACTAGATATGTAAGCAGGTCTGGTGGCAGGAGGGAGAAGCAGTGTGTGGGGTAGCTTGGCTAATAGTTTGCTGTAGCACATATTGCCAAAGGACATTTATAACCCTGTCTACCTTTTACTTTTACCAAAATGCCTTATTATGCCTTATTATAAGAAATGTAATAATGTGTAAAAAGTAATACATTTGATATCTATTCATCAGATGATTGCAGTAAATATTTAGTTAACACAAAGCTATGGAGGAATGCAGGAGTATCTGAACATCTAAAGACTTAAAAAAACTTTCCCCTCTCTGTGCTATACATAATTTGTCATAACAGAAGGGGAACATGTGCATTTTTTTCACAAAAGTGATTTACTGTGCAGATGTGTTTTTCAGTCACAAAGGTAATAAACTATTGCAAGACATACACACGCACACACACACACACACACAGACAGCCCATCTTTATATGCACCTTTACATAAATATGTACATATACATTAAGCGAGAGAGAGAGAGCAAAGGAGAGAGAGAAAAAGTATACTAAATTACCTGTCATGTTGTGATGATATTTCTGGTTGCTGTTGGTTACCTGTAATGACTGCCACCTCATCTTAGACAGTATTCTATCCCGTGCTGCCTATGTGACACACACTTTTAGATTGTAGCCTTGGGAGAGGTGTACGCTAAGACGGGTGGGGCGGTGTGTGTGAGCTCCGCACCTCCCAGGGTGTTTTGACACTCTCACAGGCACCATAGCAAGTCCAACTAGACTGCATTCCCGCAGAAAATGCAAAAAGTGTGCTTGCATTTTAGCATTATTAACAATGTTAGCATAACTGATAAATAGCTTCGGCTAATATAGCTACACAACACTGTAAGCACAGTTAATTACTTCACATTTTTAGCATAGTTAGGATAATTAGCATTTTAGCATTGTTAGCATAACTGCTAACAAATGCTAGCTGAGTTAACTAACACTGTTAACCCAGTTAATTACTTTGCATTTTAGCATAGTTAGCATTGTTAACATTACGGCTAAATAGCTACAGCTAATATAGCTACACAACACTGTTAGCACAGTTAATTACTTCACATTTTAGCATAGTTAACATAATTAGCATCGTTAACATAATTAGCATTGTTAGCATAACTGCTAACAAGTACAAGCTGAGTCAACCAAGTAACACTTTTAACCCAGTTAATTATTTTGCATTTTAGCATAGTTAGCATTGCTACCATTTTTTAGCATAACAGCTAACAAACGTTTGCTAAGTTAGCAGAGTAGCACTGACTACATAGATAACTACTAGAGATAACTACTATAGGCTGCAATACACTCCCATGGCAGAACATTATGCAGGCCATGGCATGGGGATTATGACATCACTTTAGAGTTCTATTCCTGAACATCCCACATTTAAGAAATGGCAGTTGGTCCAGGTGCAACTGCCACAGTATTGTCTGCCTCTCTTTCACCATTTTTAAACTGTCCTGTTTCAAAAAGTTTAAGTAGTTGCCACATCAAAATTTCACAGCTCACAGTCAGATCCCAGACCTGTCTTACAAAGTTTAAATCAAGTTTATAAGTTAAACGGTTGAGTTTTGATCATTTAAAACTTCAGACATGCACCCTGACCTGTTTACAGTAAGATGAAATGTATGGCAAAATCCCATAGACTGTCTGACACCATTTTTAAACTGTCCTGCCTCAAACAGTTTAAGTAGTTGCCACATGAATTTTACACAGGTCACAGTCAGGTCCCAGACCTCTCTTACAAACTTTAAATCAAGTTTATAGGTTAAGTGGTTAAGTTTTAATCATTAAAAAACGAAGTGGAGATTAGAGTGAGGGCAGAGCTCACTCTGGCTGCTACAGTGGACCAGTGTACTATGACATCATCAGCCTGAACATTCCGCCATTCATTTTCAATGGGCCAAAAAGTTGCAGAAAAACGACAATAATGGACGAACGACAAGAGGTACGGTATACAGAAATGTAGGCGGTCTTGTCCAAACCGGGCCGATCGTTTTAGAGTTGGAACGGTGTCTCTATCTCGAAAGCCTGAGGAATAGTAACGTCTTCAAGATCTGGTTCAGGAGAAGAAGAATAAACGGTGGGATAACAATAAGTGTGCTTTTTGCAAGCACACTTAATGATATTACTGAACTGTTTTATTAACACCCGCCTCAAAAGCCCTCTGAATTGTGGGTGATCCCAGTCTGCTGCCATCAGGAAGGAGACTGAGGAGAATCCGGGCCAGGACCAGCAGACTGAAAGACAGCTTTATCCATGACAGCTGTCAGGATGCTGAACTCTCTCCCTGCCCTGCTCTCCCTCCCCCATCTGACCCTCACACACACCACCTCACTCTCCCGTTGTTCTTAGTGTAAGTGCCCCAGTCTGCTGAAACTTACCTAAGGCTGAACTTTCACACTGCCCTAACCTCCCTCCCCCCTCTGACCCCCCACACACACCACTTCCCTCTCCCGTTGTTCTTAGTCTAAGTGTCCCAGTCTGGTGAAACTTACCTAAGGCACATCTCTCTCCTCCACACCAAAAAACACATTTTTCTACTGTGGAGTTACTTTTCCACTGCTCCACATGTACACTTTCTTTTGCACTACAACCAATGACACTGCTGCTTAAATGGCACCATTTGAGCTTTATTACACTACACATCGTGTTTTTACTTATGTGTACTATATACAAGCCTATTGTAGTTTTTGTTATGTTTATATTGTTATCTTTTGTCATCATGTTTTACTGTCTTGTTTATAAGATGTTTAATGTTCAATGTGGACCTAGGGAGCACTGCAATTTCAAATTCTGTGTGTGTCACCTGTACATATGGTTTTTGACAATAAAGCTGACTTTGACTTTGACTTTCACTTTGATTATGTAGTCTTGTAAATGCCCTGCCCATGTATGCTAGTTCTATAGCACCAAGTAAATTATTTTTTTGTCCTTATCTTCTTCTTTTATTTTTTTCCTAGCTTTTGGTGGCTCCTGAGTGCACTTGGATGGTTATTGTGAGGATATAAGCTAAATTAAGAACCATATAAATATATATTTAATAAATGGTAATAGCTGTGATGTAAGAACTGTAATGGCCACAAATGCACTTATCTGTCTCTATTACGTTTGCCTTAAAACCATGAAATGCCCCTTCCTGTGGAATGGATTAAAGGGTGCCTTACTCTGAGAAAGGATTTCTTTAATATTTACTTTATCTGTGGCTTTGCAGGAGCCTTATATTTCAAGCCAGAATTTGTGATTACAATCTCATACACTTTGATAAATTAAGCTAATTGCTTCTCAAAGACCTTAGGCTGTCTGATCAGTTTGTGCTCAGAAAAAGCCCAAATTGTATTTCTTAAAGTGAAGAGACATTACTGCATGTGAATCACAGCAAGTCAATCATTGAAGGCAGGAGGGTAATATGACTAGCTGTTGTGCTCAAATATTGACAAAAGTTTGGAACCAAATTCAAATTAAACAAGGACTCTGCCTTCACTTATCACAATATACATAAAACATATCTTGCATGCTTTTGAGAATTCCTTATCTATTCAAGGTTTTTTTGTTCAATATTATAGTCAGTTTGTCAGCTCGGATGTTTCATATCCTTAGATGTTGCTGCTGTTAAAGTCTTTTCTTCTTGTCTAACTGTATCAGATTTACAGTTTCAATGTAAGTAACAAGTAAAACACACCATCAAGGTTTTCATGGAGTTGTTTCCCTGCAGTATTCTTTCACCACAGAGAAACTGGGTTGGTGGTGATTAGATGTTTTTTTTTCCCCTAAGACTTCACCAAGCAAACGAGGAGCATTTTCATACGGGTAAAGTATGAAAACATGTTATCAAAGACATTGCGGAGGTGGTGAGATGACTCTGAGCTATTCAGCTGTGGCAGCTCTGTTTTTTTTTACTTTAACATTCATCATGAAGCAAACACAGCCCAGTGCTGCCCTTCCCCCATCCATCCTTTAAGGGGTAGGTCACACAGAAACGTGTGACCCTAACCACGAAAAAACACACACCCGTAGGTACTGCACAAGGGCCAATTTAGTGGACGGTTGTTGAGGGATTGCTCAGAGAAATCACTGCAAGATTCTGGAGTTTTTGAAATTGCTCTGTGGAGAGATGAGCTCACTAGCATCAATTTTGCTGCTTCTCTAAAAGCAATACTGTGTAGTGTGCACTCTCCAGTCTCTCTCTCTCACACACACACACCATCACACAACACACACGTATACACAAATACACCCAAAGGCATACTGTATGAAACAACACTACAAAAAATCACACACACATACACACCGCTTGTTTGCAAACTAACACACATGTGCTCAGACATGTGCGAAAACACAGAAATCATGTCAATCTGTTGGAAAACCTCACAATTATCTACACAAAAAACAACTCCTAAATCTCTCAAGCGTGCAGTAGTCTTTGCTGAATCACAGGCCTTACATTAGTGTACACAGATGGTGGTTTTGTGACTCTGGAAGTGTTGACAGTCTGAAAAAAGCAAACCTAAAAAGGAAATCAAATCCTCGATGATCCCATTTGAATGTTAATCTCATCACAAAAACCAGAGAAGCAAGCAAATAATGTGATTAAGGGAGACTTTGATTAGAATTGGCATCTGGCAAATGACTTTCAAAGCACAGCCCGCACCTTAGAAGATAGCCTATATATGCTATGGCGCAGAGAATCCAATTATGACAAAACAGTGTCCACGGTGGTGATGAAAAGAATTCCATTTGTAAACTGTACTCGTCATGACGAATGTTGGTGGGGACTGGTTAACAATGCTTGTTTTCAAGACCAAATTTATGTCCCCTGCACATATCTTGCCCATCAGTTGGATCGTATACAGTTCCAGGAGGGATGGGAGAAAGAGATGGAGTGGGAGAAAGGGAGAGAGGAAGGGAGGGAGGGTGAAAGAGAGAAAGGGAGAGAGAGAGAGAGAGAGAGAGACAGCAAGAGAGAGAAATAGAGAGAGAGAGAAATAGAGAGAGAGAGAGAGAGAGAGAGAGAGAGGGAGAGAGAAAGCTTTCACTACTCAAAATGCCAAGCCAGGAGAGAGGGTGTGAAAAAAAAAATCACGCCTATTTTTGTCATGATGATTGACTGCTAATGTTGTATGCCGTAAATTGCATGCCAGTGCAGCCAAAAGATATGGGTTTAAATCAAGCAGTACTAGAAATAGACGGTAAACACAGATTTAAGTGAAGGGGACCAACAGCAAAGGGAGAGAATGAAAAAATGAATGATGTTCTTAGAGAACATCAAGCCATCAGCGTAGACATAGTGTAGACATTATCAGTTAGCTGTGGTATCATTTTTGGCTATTGGAAGATATAGGAGGTTGCTGCCCAAGAGAAAATAGATGGCTATTACCTCACTGGGTCCCCAGCATGTGGCAAGTCAGAGCACGCAGGCCCTGGTTAGATTCAGTCCGCTTAGGAGGAAGCAAGGCAGGATGAAGCATGGGACTGGGGTCCAGAGCTCTGGCACTAGTCCCTGTGCAGTGCATGGTAAGAGGAATAAATGGATTTGGGCTGAGGCTGTACCACTGTGCACACATATCAAAGTTGCTTTCTTTCACATTGGATCTGTTAACTGGATCGAACTCAAGTGTGATTACTGCCCCAAACTCTTGCCCCAGCTGGCCTCCATTCACATTACATTTTTGTTCCCAGAACCATTTATATCAAACATAAGATTCTGCTTACCAATACTACTTAGCTACAGTATACCACTGCAGCAGCATTTGCTAGGGCAAGGGTTATTACTCAGACCAAGGTTAATCACACCAGAGTTCTGGCGCACTTGTCTGGCCCGAAGTCTGCTCCCAAGTTTGGTAAACATGAGTTTACATGATTTAAATGAACCATATTAGATCCAAAGAAACCCAGGTCTGGACCAAAAGATGTTGTTCACATGCGACCTGAGCAACTGGATCACTTGAGGGATACACAGGGTTCTGCAGCATTAAGAAATTATGCAACATTAAGGGAGCAGTTACAACATAATTCTGCAACATCACAGTGTAGTAAGGATCTATACAACATTAGAGTGTAGAGGTGCAAGCAGGAACAATTCTCAAAAGATATTACAATTTTAAACCAACAGAGGACAGTCATACAAGTGATCACGGTCTAAGCAGTGTTATTACTTCTTAATCTTTATTACACTGTACAATATTGTGTGTTGTGGTTATTGTGAAATAACAAACCATAAATATGTTTGGAATATTGGACAAAAATCAGGCACGACGTGTGTCTCTTCTGAGGCATTATTCTGTCCTTTGCTGTGAGTGCTGTAGGGAGAAAATGAAACGTCTCACATTAAATGTCTTGCAGAACATAAAGCAAGAAATAAAGGCACTAAATTCAGGCAGTCTAGCACTATCACCCTACTGCCAGATGGCATCCTACCGAGCATGGGAAAAAAAAAAAAAAACCTTTCAAACCAATCCCAGGGCAAAATGGGGTCTTGTAGCTAAAATAAAAATAAAAACCCTCATATCTCGTTCAGCAGGGACAAACAAAAGCGGGCGGTTTCGTGGCAAACAGATGACTTTGGTGGCAGAGAGCAGAGCCGGTGGCATGTCATAAAAAGAAAGCCATCAGAGGGCCCAGTAGGACAAGAGGCTGTGCTAATGAGCAAAGCGGGCCAAAGCCTGATTGAACAGAGGGCATCTGCACCGGCCTCCCCACCCGTGCCACAGCTGGCATCGGCAGTGCCATGTCCACAGGTCCACAGGAAAATTGGGGGATGAGGGGTTGCTCTCCCCTGCCTGGTGCCACTCTATTGATTCAACCAAGAGTGGCGGGGAAACCGTGTGAAGTATGGCTGGATCGGCTCTGGTGACATATGGCTTTGTAATTAAATTATCTAATGGTATGATAAGTCATATTAATTTCAATCTGGTCTGTCTCTTAGGGGTCTGGCACTAAATTGGGATACTCTGCCTGCAGATGTGTTGTGGTATTCGTTTAACAACTTTAAAAAGGTTTCAATGAGAGAACTATTCATTTAACACCTGCACCTGCATGTTTGATCTACAGCACAGTGGAGTTTTAGGCTGTGTGTGTGTGTGTGTGTGTGTGTGTGTGTGTGTGTGTGTGTGTGTGTGTGTGTGTGTGTGTGTGTGTGTGTGTGTGTGTGTGTGTAATGTGTATGACTGTAGTGTGTAGTAAAGTATGAGTCAAATTTTTATTTTTTCTCCACAAAGTCTTTTACATAATAATTACTATGCAGGTTAGTTGGGGTGATACTTGAGGGTACTGGGTATGCTACAGGCATTGAGGCTATAATGCAATCACTCTGTTCATGTGACCAAAAAAAATGACCATCAAACATTTATTGGCTGTTGTGTCAGTATCAAAATATGTTACTGCGCTATGGGAATTAGAGATTAATGTAACCAAGTTGTTGTACTGCACTAAGTTATGACTACATTGTTTTTATATAATATACTGTATATAATATAATAATGTAATGTTACATTATATTACATTACATGTTAACACTGCTAGTCACCAGTGATAAACACTGCATAAAGAAACACAAGGTTTCTTAATTGTTTGGAATTATATGGTCAATTACTACTACAATTACTACAAAAGACCACGAGCATTACCATGAAATATTTGCCTACACTACAGGTTTTATTTAAAATCCACAAGCCTGATGTAGGATGGCAGAAAATGTAATTACTCATCCCCTTCCTCTAAGAAAACAGCATATCATAGAAGTACAGCTTAACATCCAAAAAAAAAAGAAAAAGAAAAATAAGAAAGAAATTAAGGTAATAATATATCTGTGGAGGTCTTATATAAAGTGTTTTTGATACTTTCACCCTGTGGCAAAACTGATATCATCATACCTTAGAAGAAGTCTTTAGTGTAGGTGTTGCATTGGTGAGTAAGGGTTGAGATGAAAAGAGGTTGCAGCAGCAAACATCACGATCTGAAACTTCGCCCTGTGTTCAAGCCAGCTAGCAAATGGCAAGATGCCTGCGTGTTATGAAGATGGGTAAACTCTGTGGTTTGCCCAGACAGATAAAGACAGCAGAACTGATTCTGTTGGGACAGATTTGTTCTAGCCTAAGTTGTTTATGTTACAGAGAGCTCATGACTACTAACTGTACTCTTCAGACCAAACTAAATAGAACACCTAGGAAGAGACACTGGAGAGAGTTTATATCCCACAACAGGAATATTTACACCTTCATCAGACTACTACTAGGGGCACTATGGAACACTCTTATGGGGTCTTTAAATCAAGCAATACATCACAGCATGTTGCCATGATAGGACTGTGGGGACTTTCAAAGGAACATTACATTTCAAAGGTTCATGTTTTAGGAATATCCTGTTTTAATGAAGAACCCTGTGCTGTAATAAATAAAGAACCTTGATTAAGAACCTCATGCTCCAAAAATGTGGACGAAAGAGGAAGGCTTGAGGGCCACAGGGGGTATGGATGAGAAATCTGCTGGTCTCTGGTAAGTGCATGTTCCTCTAAGGCCTAGCGTACCTGCCAGTGGAGGAGTAATTAAAGCTACTGTAATGAATTCCACCACTCGGAAACCAATCAACCCGCTAATAACTTATCCTTCACCTAATGTTTACAGCCAACTGCCAAGGTTACATAAAGACCACTATGTGTACAAACACACACACAAACACACACACACACACACACACACACACACACACACACACACACACACACAAACAGCAGATAAATAAAGGTGTGAGTTCTTGTAAAATGCAAAGATTCTCCTATGAGAGTGGAGGTTGTGTATCTGTTTTGTATATGCTTCGTAGGTTTTTTGTTATTATTTTATTATACGTTTTCCTGAAACCTTAGAGGTTTTTTCTTTACTCCCTCCTCTTTCCCAGCATTTCACTCCCCTTCCTTGCTGGTTCCTTGGTCTGTTACCTTAAAACACCCTTTAATATCAACCAATTACCATGATGTATAGCTTTCATCGACAGCCTGCGGAAATGGCCCTTTTGCGGTGTGTGTGTGTGTGTGTGTGTGCATGTGTGTGTGTGTGTATGTGTATGGAGAGGGGGGTGAATTTGATGAGGGCAGGGGAACATTACTTCCTCGGCTGCCCAATTGTTAGATTACATGGAGCTGGCCGTAACCAAATCAAAGAAGGCAGAGGAGTGAGAAAGATTGAATGTCCTTGTATTAAACACGGTGTAGCCTACTCGCCAGTCTTCAAAGGCTCTGTGCCGTGCATGGAAACCCAAGGGAAGAGGGCAGAGAGGAGTGGAACAGAGCAGAGAAGACCTGTTCATTTTCTGATGTCCTCAAATAACACACATTTCACTACAATCTCCCTGTCACCTACCTGCACGGGGCAACAGGACTATGTAGTCACTCAAAGTGCCAGTGACTACTACAGATGTCTTACACACCAGTGACTGGTCGCACCTGTTCTTATGCCACACTTGCCTTTTGTCATGTTTTGTCCGGTCTGCTATTCTTCAATGTAGCCTATAATTTCATTATTATATGAGGTGAGAGCTCAGCTAATTTATTATGTAGGCTGCATGGTGTTTTCATGGAGGCACACATGTATATAACACAGACAGACAGACAGACACACACACAAACAAACAGACACACACACACACACACACACACACACACACACACACACACACACACACACACACACCCTAAAGATAAAACTCCACTCTATAGGACATCAAAATGAGAGCACAGGTTTAAATTCATGCATGGCAGAGGAGAGTGAAGAATAACTGGAAGACTAAATCGATAGAAACTGGCCTACCTAACACACCATATTTCTCCCTGTTTTGAAGCCTTATATAGCCTGAATCAGAGGCTAAAGTAAAACTGAAGGGAGCGATATCGCACATTTTAATTGACTTTAAACAAATGCCATATCAACCATTAAATGCAAAAATTCAGTGACGGATGGAATGACTTTGACCTAACCCAAAATACCACTAGTCAAAACTAGACAGAGAAAGAAATATGTTTAAGGGTAAGATCTCCTGTTTGAGGGTAAGACAGGAGGAAGACAGAGAAGGGCCTTCAAAGCAGATCAGAAGAAGAATGAAGCTCCTTGGACAGATAGAGAAGTGGTGAGCCAGACAGCAGGCGCTTAGAAATGTTCTGCAGATGACTCAGCATATATTTTATCCATATGCTATCCTTGAATATTATTTTAGTCCATGCTGTCTGTTCTGACTTTCTGTCTCTCTCTTTGTCCCTCAGACACGGACAAGGATACATACAAATGCATGCTATTAGCCTGGTAAATCAGCACCTCATACTTCACATTTTTTTTACATTTAATTCACAGAGGGTCTGGCTGTGCTGTATTGAGAAACATTTCTCTTCCTGAAGGTGTGGACTCTGTTGAAATTTTAAAAGATTGGATCTGCCTTTACCCAAACATTAACGTCAAGGAAGTTACAAAGCTTTCCGGACACTAACAAACAGTTAACATTCACGAATGCTCACAAACACTCGCTCTGTGCGCTGATTTGGCTAGGAAGGATTCTGCCTTCAACCAGCAATTTCAATGAGACCTGAGCTAGACCCTCTGTACAAAATGCAGTAAACTATGAGGGGCTGGTTTACCAGGCTAGGATGCTATCACATTAAGGGACTATAGGTGCATATCCAACCCTCATCTCACCACCAATTTACCCTCTCCCCACCCACACACTAATACACATCCACCGTTCCAAGAAAAATGTCAACAAAACTAGAGAGCTTTGAGTATGCTATTGACATTTTGCCTAAATATGTTTACTTGCCTTGTGCCCCTTTTTCGAACCCAAAGGTACAAATTAAGCACAACAAACAAAGTTACCATTCTCCTTTTGAAAGTTCACCTCCTATATTCATGCAATATCTATCTGTGTACTGTAAATACTAAAGAGTAAGTGCATAGATGTCCACTTGTCAAATGCATAATCTTGCTCTGAAACTTCAGAGGTGTTTTTGGTTTCATATATGATGTCAAAGAGCTTCTGTACAAATGTATGTTTTACAAGAAACATACACACAGAAAATCAGTACACATGGACCATGGATCATGTGGTCAGAGATAAACATCAGTGAATTATGATTTGGTTTTTCTTATGCCTCTATGCCCACTCTAAAGCACATGCAGAGTCAAACACACACAAAAACACACACGCACACCCAAGCATGCATGCACAAACATGTTCTTACCCACGCACCCACATGCAATCACACAGGCACACAAACACACATACACCCAAACACAACTTTGTGCATAATGTAGTTTGCAGGTTATAAATAAAATATTTTTGCGGATCCTTAAGAGTGAAGTGAGAGTGAAATGCAGAGAAGAGTGAGGACTGGCATCCTTTAATGACTGTGTGTGTGTGGTGTGTGTGTGCATGCGCATATGTGTGTGTGTGTGTGCCTATGAGTGTAAAAGAGTGCGGCTTCTCATTTGCGTCAGTTACTTTAAATCTTAGCTCATAAATCAATGATGTTTTCAGAATGAGGCCTTCTGAATCCCAATAATATTACCTCTGAAACTGTGTTATGTGATATGCCAAACTAATGTGAAAAAGGGACTCATTTGAATTTTGACCTCATTGGCCAAGAAAAAGAAAGAATTTAATTAAATGTAAAAATGTCAGGCACATGGAGACTAATAAAACCCTCAAACACCCAAACGGCAAAACCCATGAACAGAACGTGTCTTTTTTTTTTTACAACGCACTTCTGCCATGACGTAATAATGACACGGCCCCGTCGAATTTTGATTGGTCCGCTGTCGTTTACATGGCTACGTCATTCACAGTGCCTTGTCAACCGCGGGTAGTTTGAGCGTCTACGATGGATACGATGGAGGGTCATACAAGTCCTCTGCTTGGGTAAGTTCGCTTTTTACTTAATTACTTTAAAATGATTATATAATATGATACACACTGTGTAGCTGGAATATGTAATGTTTTGGACGCGAACATCAGCTGTCGCTTAGGTAACATTGATGCAGAACTGGTAGACAGCCAATTCCTGAGGTAAAGATACGACAACACCGAAGACTGACTATCTAAAAGACTGCCTCTCCACGCTAATATGTTGTGTAAATTTTATAAACACGATGGGTATGGGGAGTCAGCTGACGCGACTGAAGTCTGAGTGAGGTAAAGTTGACGGGTATGAAAGGACACCTAGCTTTTCGCGTTGACATGTTGTTCAAAACTTATCAAGAGGGTTATGTGTCATGAACCAATCACTGGCGTCATTTATATGTATATAATGTATAAAAAAACAAAGACACGAAGAAAGCAGAAGGCAGTTTTCCGCGGTCACTTTCCAGGTAAGACAAGCTGCGCAAAGCAGGGCATGAACCAATCACAATTCGGCGCGGGCTAACCAATCAAAATTCGGTGGAGGCGGGTCATGGCAGAAGTGCGTTGTAAAAAAAAAAAAGAACAGAACCCATGAACACACACACGCACACACACAATTCTAAGAGCAAAATGCGCACATTTTATCCTCAATATTATGGCACCGTTCAAGGACAGCTTTGCAGATACTGCATCCTAATTCATTGTCATTAGTCACCATTCTATCGTCTAATGAAACACTCAATTATGCACAAAAGTTCCCTCTGCCCCCCTAAGAACGACCCTAATGCTGGCAGAAGTAAAAGGAAGCCAATGATTGGAGTAGCAGTGGACTAGTGAGCACATCCCAGCGTGAATAATTGACATCGCTAATCCCACCGAGAAACTGTATGTCTAATTTGATTGTTTTGTTTTGGCTGATTGAGAATTATGAACCTGCTCAACCCCTCATAATCATACCTATGTTCGTGATGACGTGCCTGCAATTATCCGCTGCCCATGCGTGTCACACATAATCACATGGGGTAGGCTCACGTGGACCCTGGGCTGCTTAAAGTCTATTATATCTGTAGGCCTCTGGCATACATTTTCTCTGGAGGGGGCCCAGGTAATTGAGAGGGTGTAGAGGATGAGGGTGGAAAATGATATCCCCTGCCGATAGCTGGGCCTTCACTTCCTCTGTCCATAGGCAAAGCAGAGAGAGAGAGAGAGAGAGAGAAAACAGGGGGTTACAGCCAGTCAGAAAAGCAGAGACAGTAAGAAACAAATAAAAAGGAAGTGAGAAAAACAGAAAGGGGTTTTGTAAAAGTTTTGTATGTTAAAACTTTCCTGGCTTCTAGCACCTGCTCCATGGTCATCATCTGCAAAAAAATCCTGCTATTTAATTGCAAGGCTGAAGACTTGTCATTGAGACAGACACAATTGATTAGTTTTGTAGGCCACGAGGACTCCTGATGACACAAATTAAATCCAGAAAAAACAAGAAAATTAAAAATGGGGTATAAACCTGCTGTTTAATGAAACATTGGCCAGTTAGCTTGTGTATTGCTATGTTGATGGAAAATAACCCAAGTACCACTGAAAACGATCATTGCAAGTGGCACCAGACTAATCGCACACACACTAGGCCACTTCTGTCACCTCCCCAGGCGAAGTCTCTTGTGTTCATAAGTGACAGCTTGGGAAGATTAGGTAAATTCATTGCCCCTGGATCCTCTATGCTCTCCAAAGCCATGTTTAAGATATGATTATGTTTGCACAAATCCGTCGCATGGCTGGTAGTAATGTGAACACTGCCTTTGGTGTTGGGAGTATCGCCAGCGTTTGCCTTGCAGGATATTACCAGGGTCTTGTCGAAAGATAGTGGAAGGGTAAACTATTGTTTTATACCCCATTGATTTTCAGTCGTTCTATTTCTTCAAACCTTGCATGAGAAAACAAGTAGCAAATTGATTTGTGACAAAGTTGCTGTACTTTCCAGACACAGATATACTGTGGAAGCCACTCAAGAAGGGTAAAATGGAGCAGTCATAACACTGTGTGAAAGAAAAAAGAGGAAAGGACTAGTTAAATGAATCTCAATAATGAAACAAAATATTTAGACACAATGTCAGTATTGGTAATCATACATGGTGAAGACCCTCCAAGGCATTACACACAGCATCATTTGCAAATTCATTTGTATACTCGAAAACTGATTGCTTTAAGCAAATTGTTATGTGTTTCCATAGAATTTCTGCCCAATAACACACAGCAAGAAAATCCATCTCTCATTAACTGTGCTGGCTCGGTCGGTACACAGTTCACTCGAGGCAGACTCCTGTAATTCCCAGCTGCCACTGAAACTATACGGCCTGCCATCCAGTCCAGTGCTCTGTGTGTGGGTGTGTAAGTGTGTGTGTGTGTGTGTGTGTGTGTGTGTGCGTGTGTGTGTGTGTGTGTGTGTGTGTGTGTGAGAGAGAGAGAGAGAGAGAGAGAGAGAGAGTGTGTGTTTGTGTGTGTGTACATGAGTGTCTGTGAGTGTGACAGACAGGGGGGGGTGGTGGTGGCAGTGAGTCTCTAGAGTGGTTTCTTCAGCAGTCCTTTGCCATTCCCCCGAGCCGTAGCCTTCCTCATCATTATCATCCTCATCATCAGCTTGTGATGTATGGAACCTCCCTGCTACCTCCCTGGTGGGAATAGCCTGTCAGAAAAAGTTTAGGTCTTCTCTCCTCTCCTTAAACTAATCCTGTCCTTCTCTTCTTTCCTCTCCTCTCCTTCTCTCCTCTCCTTAAACTAATCCGTTCTTGAACTCTGTGTTCTGTTCAACTTCTAAAGCAAGTTTAAATAGATTAATTTTTGAACCATGATTGATGATGATGGTGATTCATATTTACTGCGCCGTGTGCTTCTTCAGGTGTGTTTCTGTGGATCACCTACACAAAAACTTACTTGCATACAATTTGCCTCAATTTCCGCCATTAATATCCCATCGCTTCTTAATTTTACACATTTTTAAAAACCCCTCACATTTTAATGTTAAGTATGCCCTATATAATCCCTGAGAAAATCCTCAAGAGTGAAATTGTCTCCTTAGTCACTGGGAAGTTAGATCCATTGCAGTTTGCGTATCAAACAGGTAGAGGTGTGGATGATGCAAAACTTTTTATCTTAGATACCATACACAAACACTTGGAGAAACCTGGCTCCCATGCCAGGCTTTTGTTTGCAGATTTCTCCTCTGCCTTTAATAAAATGCAGCCACACATCCTGACTGAGAGGCTGGCAAATGACTTTCAATTGCCACATCAGCTACTGCTTTTGATTTTAAATTTTCTAACAGATAGAACACAGAGAGTATTAGTAAATGGTCAACTGTCCCAATCAATCACTTCAAATACTGGCTCGCCACAAGGATGTGTCCTCTCACCCCTTTTATTTATTCTATACACAGATAGCTGCAGGTCTTCCCAGCAAGGAAGTTACCTGGTTAAGTTCTCAGACGACACTGCACTGTTAACTTTGTTTCAAGGCTCACATTCCACCCATGGGCCAGCATTGACATCATTTGTAAAGTGGTGTGATGACAATTTTTTAGATTTAAATGTGGACAAAACAAAAGAACTCCTTATAGATTTTAGAAGGACGAAGGCCAAATTAAAGGCAAGTGTCATCCATGGGGGGGGGGTTGAAATTGTGGACTCTTACAAATACTTAGGCACAATATTTGACAGCGACTTGAACTTTCATGTAAATACAGAAACAATTGTCAAAAAGGGACAGCAGAGAATTAATCTTCTGAGGAAGCTGAACTCCTTCAGTGTCTCTAAAACCATTTTGTGTAATTTTTACCAATCTTTTATTGAAAGTCTTTTAACGTTTTCTTTTGTATGTTGGTTCAATACTCTGTCAGTCAAAGACAAGAACAGTCTAGGTAGTATTGTTAAAACATCATCAAGGATTATTGGAACACATCTTAACAGTCTGAGTGCTCTGTTTAATAAACAGGCAGTCCAAAAGGCTAAAAGCATCATTAGCCAGCCTGATCATGTTTTAAATGCACAGTTCTCTCTAATGCCCTCTGGGAGGCGCTATTATAATGTTAGGGCAAGAACAAATAGGTATTCAAATTCCTTCATCCCTGTAACTATAAGATTATTAAACAAAATGGTAGGGATAGAGAACATGGATGAGAACTTAATTCATTAATTGCTGGCTATCACTGACAGGGCAGGGGGTGATGCGCGACTGATGGTGTGTGTATTGGATGTGACTTGTGGTGTGGGTATTGGATGCTTACTTTATTGACTGGAGGTGTGTGTATTGGATGTATGTCTTTTTTTCTCTTATTTATTTTCTGGATTTAGTCTATGTATTTATTTATAACTTGTATTTATATTATGGTATTACTGCTTGATGGAGACTGGGCTGCAGACTGAATTGCCCACTGATGGGACAAATAAAGTTTTCTTGATCTTGATAACCTCTCCCTTCTTATATGTTCACCTTAAATAACCCATTCTCCATACATTTTTACCTTAAATAGTCCCCCCTTCTTACATTTCCACCTTAAACAGCGCCTTCTTTCTTACATTTCCACCTTAAACAGCCTCTCTTCCATGCTCTCTTTACCTTAAAGAACCCCTTCAATTAAATCTTCCAGGCTGAGGCATTTTAGGTCAGGATTGTCCTGGAGTTGATTTGCCTTTTGCTTATTATTAGTCTCAGGTGTATGAATAGATATCTTTCTTCGTGATTGATTTACCCAAAATGAGGTTATTCTTTTGAAGCTTTCAATTTCATGGATAGCAGGTGTACACACTTCACCTGTTATTGTTGAAACTGAAAATATTGAAAATATTGTGTTGAGCAGAGAGAGAGAAAAGCCTTGTCCTATTATTATCACATTTTCTTTAGCAAAATAGCTCCATTTTGGTGTGTTTGTCCCATATGGCTCCATAAAGGAGAATATATCAATAAACATTTGACAGAAATGCACAATATTATCAAAAATATTTACTGCATATCCTTATACTTTAATCTGTGAGGGCGTAGACTATAACACAGAAACTCTTTATAACTGCAGTAATTACTGTGCACAGTAGTGAAATGCACTGTAGTTATGACAACTGTTAGAAAGCATTGTCAATACTTTTTTGATTGATATGTTTATCACGCTTCACGTATCATGTTTAAAGGAAGTGTTACCAGACCTTCCTAATCAGCTATTAGGGCAAAAAACGGAGCTCAGAAAAGTTGTATTTGCAGCATAGAGAAACTGTAGGCCTATATCTGATAAAGACATGGTGCATATGTGGCTGAATCAGTCCGGGGGCTTCAGTTTCTACCTCTGAAAGGAGCTAGGTATAAACAGAGCCATAGACACATTACATTACACTCCAGAACAACTTACAAAATAGGACGTAAAGAAGCTACAGATGCAGCCAGGGTACAGAACAGTGATGGTGAGTGGAGGTTAGTTTTGTTAAAAAGGGAACTACTCTCACAAAATAATTGCCTTCAAGCTTCTTAATGGTAAAGAGGGAAGACCCTGTTCTCATAGCAGCTGGTAACTTGTTCCACCATTGGGGAACAACATCAGAGAACAATTTAGATTGACCAGACGGTTTGCTTATAATCTTACATTACATGTACTGTACATGGAAGAGAAAGCAAAATAGACTATGGCTAAATGTTTGCTGTAAGGTTATGTAATATGATGCTATTCACTTAACATGTCAATGTCAAAGCAACATGAACCTGACTACCATTGTGGAGCCTGGTAAACCAGCCCATCTTCACTTTGTTTTGTACAGAGGGCCTGGAACTGCTGTATTGAGAAACTCTTTTCTTCCTGGAGGTATGGACTCTGCTGAAATTTAAAATGGTTGCATTTGCCTTTACCCAAACGTTAACACCTAATCGTGATGTATGCAATGCTCCAGACTGTCAAGGGAGTTGCGCTGCATTTTTTTTGGTCACTGGATGCTTAGCTGCTTTGGAATTGGTATCAATGATTTATTACAATAAATTGATTACAAATAATTTGGTTGTTCTGATTGAAAATAAATGAAATTAAATGAAAGAAACGAAGTAACAGAGCAAAGTCTTAAGACTAAAAGTCCACCTCTACTCTCCCGCAAGAATTCCAGAAACTAACGCACCAACAACTAATGGAGCAAGCTGGAAGATTAAACTTTTCCCAAACCCCATGGGTATTAAGGCCAGGACATCTCTTCCACAATTGAAACTCTTTAAACATTATTCTTGCTCCAACTTTAATTCCTAAATGTTTTGAAGCATTGCCACAACAGACTCAATGCCCTTGCTTACTTTGCTCTCCCCTGCCATTGCCGAGCTACATCTACAAATAGGGTACAATGGGTCTACAAAGAGCCTGTCAATACAGCAGTTCCAGACCCGCTGTACAAAACAAAGTGAAGTATGAGGGGCTGGTTTACCAGGATAACCATTATACGTCCGTGACAAAGATTAAGAGAAGTATATAGACAATATCATTGTCGAATGATATTCAACTTATGTATGACATGGCATGTGTCTTCTGCAAATTTGATTGTCCTTTCAGTGGCCTGTATTCTTCAGCAAAACACCATAACACAGTTATCTACAGTGTGAACCATGTTTTTTTCTCATATTTTAATTAACAAACACTACAGCCTGCAATTTCACCTCTGTGGGCAATATCAGGATGGGTTCTACACCTGGATATTGCAGTGTTTGTGTATGTGGCTGTGTGCATGCGTGTGTTTATGAGTGTGTGTGTGTCGAACTTTTACAAACAGCCATGTACAATTGGCAGCCATTAACCAACTTACATTGGCGCCATAAACCATATGCCAGTGGTATCCTCTATCAGTGCTGATGTGATGGAGTTTGCTGCATACAGAGTGGCGCTCAGCTATGGTCTAATTACTGTGGATGTACCTGACAGACGCCCGCTCAGATGCGAACAATAAGCACCTCCATCACTCCATCAATCACTTATGCTATGTTAGTGGGAACAGTGTGCTGAGAGATGCCACTCTAGTGTCTCTAAATCTGGCGAGGGCTGGCATTGTAAGTATGTCAGTGTGTGTGCCTGTGGGTACACACATGTGTGTAAAACTGTGTGTCTCTGTCAGTGCTTGTTGGAGCAAACATCCTTATAATAAAACTCAATGCCGCAACTCTCATTCATCAAGTTCATTGATAGAGGCTCCAGCAGCCATCATGTTGATTTGCAGTCAGACTGTGTTGCTAACAAATGTATCTGGTTTTTTTTTCATTCATTCATTTCCAGTAACACTTACTGACAATGGACAATGGACAAAGGGGAGATTCATGGTCTTGTAACCAGTGGAGTTGGGTGCGAATCTTGAGTCTTATGTGTCTCTGATACTTTGAAATGAAATTCATTCAAGTTTTGATTTTCATGACCCTGTTTTACTCTTTTTTTCCAAACAAAAGTAAAAGATTATAGTAATCTAAGTCTTTTGGCACAGCAGCAATGTTCCTGATCTGTAGGCCTTCACCACACTAACCGTATTGTCTGCACACGACAGCTGTGTTGTGCATTGATTGGGGTCTGATGGTTAAGGTAATGGACTTGTGACTGCAGGACTGCAGGTGTGAATCCACCAACCGCCAGTATTACCACTGAGGTACCTCTTTGTGTTGCCGTTTATATTAAGAGTTTGAAGCATGTGTGCATACTGCTTGCATGAGACTGGGGCCTCTGGTGGGTCTCAGGTGCGCTGCAGCTGTGTGTCATCTAGAGTAGCAGGGCAAAGTGTCAAGCTCATTTTCACACCTGCCTTAGGTGGAAAGCAGCAAGCTCTGTGGGAAAAGATGGAGTGGCTGGAGGGGCCAATGTGGCAATTAGTGGTGTAGCCAGAACTATTGACATGGGTGGGCACCGGCAAAATTGGTCGGGCAAATGTTGATATTAAAATCATCATTAGTCAACATAAATAACAGTAATTACATCCCAAGGGCCTTCTACTACAGTGCCAACATGTGCAATATTGCACCTTAACAGGCTGAGTAAAGCTCACAATCAAACAAATATCTTTTCACATTTGTCCTGCTGTATATGTACTGTATCGTTTAAAATCTGATCAAGTCCAAGCCTCATTTATCAAAAATGTGTAGAAAGTATTCTAAATTCTATTGTACAAGTTATATTTACAATTTGTGTAAGAACAGAAAAATTGGTAATTATCAAATGTGCATTGGTCGGTCATACGCACTATGAAAAATCCTACACCTGCTAAATCACTGTGCTTGTGTATGCTCAGGTTAATTTGCATTATTAAACCCCCCAATTAACCATATATGGTATTAACATTCCCTTTAAAAAACATGTGAGTTTGGTAGATTTGGTAGAATTTTCTTGCTGCAATAATGGAGAGACACAAAGAAAAGAAACTTTTCCAACATGGAATATGACGTTTTTGTTACTGAGGTACAAGCAAGTATCACTACCAAAAGAAAAAATGTTGGGTGGGAAAAGATGACAGGTGCAGATGCCTCTTCTGATTGCCAAGTTATTAAGTACACAACACACCATAATCATGTTGCAGACGTGGCTTCCCCTACGCTACACAGACACAACCATTGACCCTTCAACAGGCCTATTGCTCACCCAATTGTGGTTCTGGTGTGTGCATGAGCAGGTTGTAAAATTGTTCTTGGGGGTTCTTGGGTTGGTTAGTGGAGTCATGAATCATGGTGTCATTGGGTAGCCTTGATCAGCTATGTATGCAAGTTGTATGAGTTACAGACCATATTAACTTGTAATAGTATGTAATAGTTGCTAAACCTGTTGCACAACAGTCACCAATGAGCCATCTATCTTTCTTGTAGATGAAGGCCCACAAAGCTATTTTGCACCAAAAATGAGTCGTGCATTCCTCCTGGCCACGGGGCGACAACGTTCAACAGGATCAAATGAGTATTGCATAATAATTGCACGCTAATTGAATGAAATCACTTCCTATTTACATAATTATACTCATTCTGGAATGTGCTTGATGGCAGAATCCTGGTCATAGATGGCTAAGAAATGCAGAATCTATTTCCAATCTCACGCTGAAACGGTAGCCAAAAATGGAGGGTGGAATCATTGCATAACTGCAGCAATATATGTCTCGGGAAGCAATACCTACTCAGAACCATTTTGTACATTCAGCGAACAAATTAGCACGCTCTCTGAATACATGCTCCCTGTAACGTGCATGGTTTGTTATTATGTCAGTATTTATGTGTCCACACAGTGAGGTTCGAGAATTACTGTACGTCTATTTGCAGTTTCGATATTCTACCACTGGGTGTTGTGCATAAGCATGGTCTGAAATGTGCATATATTCATGTACATTTCTAAGCACAAGTACAAGTTTTCACCTTTTATGCAAAGATTTTAAATGTGGTGTGTGTGTGTGTGGTGTGTGTGTGTGTGTGTGTGTGTGTGTGTGTGTGTGTGTGTGTGTGTGTGTGTGTGTGTGTGTGTGTGAATGTGCGTGTGAACATGTGAGCATGTGTGCGTGTGTGTGTGCGTGTGCATGTAAGCATGTGTGTAAGCGTGATAAATGAGGCCCCAGGTGTCCACTATGTGATTCCTTAAACACAAGCTCTTGGGCAGAAATAAAAAGGTATTGTTGATATAGAGAGATGAGCATAGCCTAAATGAAGCCAGACTTCTCGAGTTGCCTTAGACTTTGACAGGTGATGGGCCCACATCGATTGTGGATAGCATGCATGCTAAAAATCCACTCTCTATCTTTTCATCTGACAGACCTAAATAAAGCACTCAGATGTGAGATTAGCTACATAAGACAGGGTCTCTTCTTGTATTTCCTTGTGAAACCCTACATCTGTGTTTTCCCTTTTTGTTTGGAGGATAAACTGTCTTTGTGCAACCTTGAGAATTAAACCATCACATTTCAGAACTGACATGAGGTTGTTGTGTGCCTATTTGATCTGGCTGGGCACCAGCCACAGAAGACTACTTCAATAATCCTGCTGTACTATGACTGACCTCATCCTATCTTTGGCTTTTCCTTCTCTGGCACACATACAAAAACACCACCAGTCCTGATTTTAGGACTGTATTTCTCTTTTGGATCTGTTAATTTTAGAATATATTCCTTATTTTCTCTCTGCAATTATTAGTTCAACCAAAGATTATTTTGCATGCAGGCAATTACACTGTGCAAGAGGCTGTTATAAAACTTATGCATGAACAAAGTCACTTTTTTGGTTACACTGTGTTTTTTGGGATGATTAAAACTCTCTATATTCATAACTGCACTGAATTTCCTCTCTCGCGAGCTGCGACCAGAGCCACTTTTAAACCCATTTGCATGTAATACTGCAAAATGAACTTAGAGAGGATTTCATACCTCTGCCTTTCCTTTTTCCCCATCCCTGCTTGAAAGTATGCACCCGTAATAGCCTGCTTTTCCAGTCCAACTCCTCTTCCTCCTCTTCTCCAAGCTCCTCTTGTATTCCTCTGTATCAAGCACAGCCAGAGAGGCCCATTAGGCCCGGTAACCTGATCCGCAGACACACTAGCGCAAGAGACTGTACTTCTGGGAAACTCAGCTGCGCTTATTGCTTTCTGACTGTGTTATGCTGCTGGTTAAATGTCAGCCCCATTACCGCGTCCCTGAGTGTGTGTATTGTATGCTCACTTCTCTCTTCGCTCTCTCTTCGCTCTCTCCTCGCCTCGCCTCCCTCTCGCCTCGCCTCTCCTTGCGCTCTCTGCCAGACTCTCCTCGCGTCTCGTCGCTATCTCCGCCAGTCTCTCCTTGTTCTCTTCTCGCCTCTCTGTGCTCCCTCCTTGCTGCTCCTCACCTATCCTTGCCTCTCTGTGCTCTCTCATCGCCTCTCCTCATTCTCTCCGCCAGCCTCTTAGCTGCATCACAAGACACAACAAGCTGCAGAGGCAGGCAGCATTGCTTGGCACTGAGGCTGTTTGTTTAAACAGTAGCCTGCCACAGCTCTGCACGGAAAGTAGTAAGTCATGCCATAACCACTGCTAGTTGTTTTTTAGAAAAAAACCCAGCCAACACTGTCAAAATCAATGACTACAAAAAGTTGTCTGTCTGCCTATCTGTCTGTTTGTGTGTCAATTGTTGCGAGCTGTTTAGCTCAGGGTGCAACAGTATGGCTTGAGAGAGAGAGAGAGAGAGAGAGAGAGAGAGAGAGAGAGAGAGAGACAGACAGAGAAAGGTGAATCTGTGTTAGAGGAAGATCGAGTGAGGCAGTTTGAGATAGACAAAATGGTTCCGTATCATGTGATTGATAGTAGTGGTTACTGAAGTAGTCCAGCTTCATGCGAATCATCCCTCATGGACATCATGTACAATTATAGGGCCATCTGGAGTCTCTCTGCTGTGGTTGATGAGCATGGGCAGACTTACAGTTTGTATGGAGCTATGGATACCGGTAGGGTCAGGGCATGTGGTAAGCATATGGACTGGGGAGAGCCGAGAGCCAGACATGCGTGTCATCATGCAAGAACAGTGAATAGGTCTTAGATCTAATTAGTCATACAATGCTTTCTATGCACTCAATATACATACATATGTTTAAACTGGACTGGAGCAAAGTTCCCTCTGCTACAGTATTAATAGTAATACAAAAGAGTGAGATATTGAGATATTGACCACTGAGAGCTGAGAGTGTGTTAAGAGCTGGCCCTCCTTACAAAAAGGCAATTTAACTACTGACTATATATATATACACACACTCACACAGACACACACAGACACACAGACACACGCACACCACACACACACACACACACACATATATATATATAAAGGGTGGGATATTAACGCGTTAATTAAGATTAATTAATTATAACCCATTTGATGCATTACAAAATATTAACGTTTTTAATCTTAATTTATTTACCCGGAACAATCGTCAGTGCGCGGTGTTGCGGAACGTTTGTCAGTACACGGTGTTTTCATGCGCGAGTTACAGTGACATACACACAGTTCTGATAGTCTCTGGTTCTGATGCATGCATGGAGCGTAACAGCGAGACGGGTCTGCTGGACGGTAATTTTTTATTCAAAAAACGACCTGATGGAACTATTGATAAAGGCACCGTTTATTGCAAACTATGCAGAAAAGAGTTTGCCTATCACAGAAGTTCGTTAACCTTGAGATACCATTTAAATGCGAAGCATGTCGGCATGATTACTGTAGCTGCTGCGGCTGCTGGGGCTCGAGGTAGCGGTTCTGGTGAGCAGTGTACATTGGAACAAATGGCGGGATTCCAGAGGAAACTCAGCAAGTCAACATTAGAAACTTTGACAAATGCTCTCGCAAAGTGGATTGCCCAGGACTGTAGACCACTATCAGTTGTGGAAGACAAGGGTCTACAAAGTGTACTACAAATAGCGGCAGGTGATCCAAAGTTTGTAATGCCGTGCCGAAAAACCAAGCACACACTTTGGAGGGCCTCATCTCCAACACCATTAGACATTGGATGCTAAAACTTGGGATTCTGTCTATTGACATCAAAAGGTATGTGTGTGTCGAATATCGGCCAAATTAAAGTGGGTCACCTGGGGAGCTTCTAGGGAATCCTGTCCATTGACATGGAATGACGCTTAATTGAGATTAATTAAGATGAATTAATTACAAAGCTTGTAATTAATTTGATTCAATTTTTTAATCTATTCCCACCCCTAATATATATATATATATATATATATATATATATATATATATATATATATATATATCTGTGTGTGTGTGTGTGTGTCTGTGTTTGTGTGTGTGTGTATGTGGTATGTGTGTGTGTGTGCACATGTGTGTGTGTGTGTGTGTGTGTGTGTGTGTGCACATGTGTGTGTGTGTGTGTGTGTGTGTACTGCAGAAGACTACAGATGCAAAAAGAGGTGACAAAAGGCCATATATTTTTTTAAGACAAGACTTAATTTTTTTCTTGTGATGTCAATCAAACTGCAGTTGGGCTGAAGTAAAAAATATTTATTTTTACCTAATCAAAACAACCCAACCTCAGTTTAAGATAAAATATTACCTGAAAGCAAATTCGTAAAAAGGGAATTGACTGAGGTCTTCATTTGCATTTCTGCACACATACATACATAGTTAATTCAAGTCCAAGCCAGCTTTATTCTCAGTTCTGTCATATGTCCTGGGCAATCTCATCCAAAATATAACGATAATAAAAAACACACATAGGCAACACTCACTAAACATTAGTATGATTTCATCATAACACCCCCGCTCCCCTTGTACTGGGCTGTTAGCACGACTAAGTCACACTTTATAACTCTTTGTGGGCAGTACGCAGTAACTCTATAGGGTTCGGTGAGAACACATTTAATGTAAATATAAAAGGCTGTTATGGGTTACGGCAATATAGACTTCTTTATCTATTGCAGAGCCACAGAAGGTTTTACATTCTGTGTAGAATTTAGTGTGTCAAGTTATTTGTCATGGTGATTGGTAAAAGCTTCAGAGGGTATATATATCTTTGTAGGAGATGAGTGTTTAAAAGCACTATTGGCTGGCGAGACACCCAAATCAACACGCTACAATTCCCAGAACATTGAGTGTCATTGCAAAGCAATTTAGAGACACTATTTTCCATTTCCTTCCAAAAATATTACACACATTTGAGCATTTGAAGCATTACGTTTACTGACTCATCAAGAGAAACTTAGCCAACAGCAGTCACATACTGTACACAGACACACACTTATACACACACACACACCTTTGCACTTATCGACACCAAACAACCAACCACCCACCTGCACACATATATACACCCACAGAGAGAGAGAGAGAGAGAGAGAGAGACAGACAGACAGAGAGAGAAAGAGAAACAGAAGGAAGGGGGGGGGGTAGAAAGTAGCATCCTTTTTAAACTAAAGTACCAAGAGAAGAAGTAGATGTGTATCAGGGTTGCTGATTCATAAGGCAATCACTATTCCCATTTGTCATCTTAGCCTTTACCTGCAATGACTGCAGTGACGATATTCTTGTGTGTGTGTGTGTGTGTGTGTGTGTGTGTGTGTGTGTGTGTGTGTGTGTGTGTGTGTGTGTGTGTGTGGTTTTTGTTCTTAAGTGTTCTCAGTAAAATGACCTCTTAACCATGGCCTTGTTAGCTGCTTTAGAGAGGAGCCAAGAACATACTTGGGAACAAAGAAGAAAAACACAACACACACACACACACACACACACACACACACACACACACACACACACACAAACACACACACACACACATGTACACACGTGTGCATGCTCAGTGCCTTTGTGGTGGATAGCAGATATCTTTGAGTATCTCTCAGTTCTTGTTTGATTCACCACCAACTGGACTGACCCCTATTCCCCAGACAACATCTCCACATCTCTCTGTCATCCTCAACCTCCCCTTGCTCCCTCAGCCACAAATTAACTTCATAAGGAGGGTTTACAGAGAAGGTGGACGATGCCTATCTGTGATGAAAATAGGGCAGATGGTGATTACCATGAAAGAACTGAAAGTAAACACCAGCACTGCAGAGAAGGAAAGGTAATTACTTGTTCTTGTTCTTGTTCTTGTTCTTCTTTAACTTTTTCACACTGACACAAATATGGCCTCTAATGCTGAAACACACACACACACACACACACACACACACACACACACACACACACACACACACACACACACACACACACACACACACACACACACACAATCAACCATTACAGCACCAATCTCATCCACCCACTTCCAGGGCTTAAATACCTCACAAAATTTTAGGACAAGCTTAGAGATTTTAATACACCAAATTTGCCCTTAGACACAATAGAAAATAAATCTCAATCTAAGTCCCATCAATTAGCAGCCCTGAAACCAATATCCGTGGTGGTACCACTGAAAACCAACAGGTTTGTCCAGATTAATTAACAAGCAGAGGAAACCACAGGGGGGGCTGTTTCTTTGCTGTCTTCTGGATCAATTTGGGAGGCCAGGTGCCATCCAGAAGGTGAGGACGAGACAGTAGCTCTTGTCTCTGTCATGTAAATGCCACTGATTAGTATGCTCAGGGGGCAAGGTTGTGGAAAAAAGACAGAGAAAAGAGAGAGCGAGAGAGAGACAGAAACAAAAAGAGAGTGAGAGGCAGAGAGAGAGGAAGGAGGATGGAGAGAGAGGAGGGGAGAGTGACAGAGAATAATGAGGCAAGACGATGTGAGATAGCATGTGTGCGATAGAGAGATGGATGAGGGAGAGAGAGATGGATGAGAAAAAGAGAGAGAGAGCAGAGTGCATGATAGAGATCAGAGGGGCAGAGTGAACATGATGGATGTAGGAGAGGGAGAGAGGGATGGAGAGAGAGAGAGAGATGATAAATGGCTGAAAGACAAAGTGTGAGAGTTTGAGTGGAAGTGAATGAAAGAGAAAGTGTGAAAGAACAAAATTGAGAGTGTGAGAAAAAACAAACTCAGAGAGACCAAGACAAAAAAGATGGAAAAAGAGACTTGTTAAAGAATAAGAGAGTGAAAGAGTGAAAGGAAGACGGAGTGAAGGACAGAGAGAAAGGGAGCAGGGAATAGCATGTTGCACAGGGACACTTCTGTCAGAAGGTAATGAGGCCCTTAATGAAGTCCACGGGTGTTTTTATGGGCACTGAGAGGTGGGGTGGGAGTGTGTGTATGTGTATGTGTGTGTGTGTGTGTATGGATGTTGGTGTGGGTGTGGGTGCATGGGTGTTTCTGTGTGTATCTGTGTGTTTCTATGTGTGTGTGTGTGTGTGTGTGTTTGTGTGTGTGTGAGCATGGTAACAGCCTGTAATTCCACTACAAATCTCATCCTCTCTGTATTTGTGTGTGTGTGTGTGTGTGTGTGTGTGAGAGAGAGAGAGAGAGAGAGAGAGAGAGAGAGAGAAAGAAAAAAAAGAGCGAGAGACAGACAGACAGACAGACAGAGACAGAGAGAGACAGAGAGAGACAGAGAGAGCATACTGACAGGCTGTAATTCGAGTGGCTAGAGCTGTGTGGAAATGATCAACATGGCTAACAGCAACATCCCCCTAAATGGTGAGCATTGGCATAGCAACTGGTGGAATGGATTTGGAGATCTATCTTCTCTTTTTCAGGTTAAGTTTAAAAAATGTCTTTATATTTCTTGACTACCCAAGAGAGAATGGATTTCTATTCTTAGATAGAGTGCAGTGTGTAGGTATGTTTGTGTGTGTATGTGTGTGTGTGTGTGTGTGTGTGTGTGTATACGTAAACTGATTGAGAAGCCAATGATTTTCAAGTAAAATATGATATATGCTAGCATGAATGTGTGCATGCATGTGTGTGTTCTGATGGATGTGTGTGTGGATATGCCTGTGTTTGTGTGTGTGTGTGTGTGTGTGTGTTTCTATGGTTTGTACGTATATTGATTAGTGTTGAGAAGCCAACGATTTTCAAGTAAAATATAATATATGCTAGCATAAATGTGTGTACATGTGTGCATGCATGTGTGTGTGTGTGTGTTCCTATGATTGTGTGTGCCTGTGTACACACACACACACACACACACGCACACACACACACACACACAGCTGCTTTTGTCTTTGCTCTCTCTCCCTCTCCACTTGTCTCTCTCCTCTTTTTATCCTCATTACCTCTTCCTCCTGTGCTCCTCCCTGTCCCTACTGTCTTCTTCCCTTTCCCTCCTCTCTTTAACTTCTACAGATTTTCCTGTTGTCAGTGCTGCTGTTCGTGTGTTGTCCTTGAGCGTGAGTAAGCATCCCTTTCTCTTTCTCCATTTGTATCACCCTACCTTCTTCCATTCCTCCCTCTCTCCGTCTCCTTCTCCCTCCCTCTCCTTCTCTCCATCCCTCCCTCTGTCCCTCTATCCCCCTCTCTCTCTCTTTTTCTCTCTCCATTAGTCAGGGTGTTTACATAACTCCCAGGCATCACAATTCAACTCCCACAGCAATCTGCTCCTATCAGAAGGCCTGGGATTTTTACAGGCTCTCTTCTCTCCTCCTCTCTTCTCTCTCCTCCTCTTCTCTCTTTTCCTTTCCCCTCCTCTGCTCCTCTGCTCTCTCCTCCTGTTCCTCCTCCTCCACGCCTGCCTGATGCTGTACTGTGCCTCTCCTCCCCTCTCCTCCCCTCCCCTCTCCTCTCCTCTTCTCTCCTTTCCTTTCATATCCTATCCTGCTGGCCTGACTGATGCTGTACTTAGCCTCTCCTCTCCAGCCTTCTTATCTGGAGCACTCTGGCTGCCTGGAGCAGAGGGGACAAGGGACAGGCATGGAGGACAGGGAGAGGGACAGGGACAGAGAGGGAGAGAGAGAGAGAGAGAGAGAGAGAGAGAAATGGGGAGAGGGAGACACGGCGCAGAAATAAACCTTGCTCTCCAGTGGCAGCGGACTCCGGCTCGGCCAAGCATGAAGGTTACAGCGGCTCACTGCATTTATTTATTTATTTATTTAGAAGCACTTCAAAATGGCTAGGGCCCGTGTCACACTGTAAAAAATCCTGTCATTTGCTGTACTCAGAGGTGGTGGTGGCAGGGTGGTGGTAGTGGTAGTGGGAAGGTTGGCCCAGGTGGTGCAAAAGTGTCGCCCATTAGGAATCTAGGAGGAATAGTTGGAGCACAGTTTCTTAGCAGGCAGATCTTACTGTAAGATTATATTCATGAGTAATACTGATAGTAATTAATTTACTAGTAATTTTTGTTATACCATAGATGATTATGAAGGCTCAGTCAGCATGGTGGAGAAATCCGGACAAGGTTTATTTTACATTGGTACCAATGGAGAGACAGAGGTTTCACCGTGTTGATTCATCTACATCTCTAACTTACTGAGATTTACAAAACATTTAATAACAGGTCAACAGGGGGAGTAACCCCTTAGACCCACCCTAAATTAATATGCATTAGACAACTGTACGTGGCAAGGCTTCTTTTGTTAGAATTTGGCGGGAATGAGTGAGAGGCTCCTTCCAGGTGTCAAATGAATGGGACAAACAATCTAGCTCACAACACAGCAATACACAGCTAACACCTCATCTCTTTAGGCAGACACGCCTTTTGCCAGTACTTAGGAAAGTGTCACACAAAGCTCTGATTGTGATAATAAGAGTTATAAGAATACAAAATAACAGGAATATAAAATAATAATAAAGAAATGTGTCATGAAAATGTAACATTAAAAAATGTTATGTACAACGTCCTTATTATTATTCAGATTCATTTAATACACTTGACCCCCGAAGGCAGCCTTACTCAGTAAGCTCGCCTCACTGAGAACATTTTTTTCAGTTCGTTCCGTCCGGTCATATCCAGGCCAGAGTTAAAACAAAGGCAGCCTCTGTGTCTATGTAAGCATAGTGAAAAGTTCTGCCAGAAAGTGTTCTGGTGATAGCTATGATATAAGTATGAATAACGACGCGCACTCAGGTAAGTATCATCTCAGTCTCAGTGTATTGCTCTGACGTACAAAGTCCTAACTTCCGGGGTCGCTGTATATCATATTAAAAGTCAGTCAGTAAGCTAGACCCCGTAACAGAAAGACTTAATGCTCGTCATCAATTAACTCATCCAATTAAACACCAGTCTTGTAATATGCCAGCTTACGTGCCTCCTTCACTGCTCACAGGTGCAATTTTGCTGTTTGCGTTGTTCATGTTGCTCCCAACATTTTGAGTTCAAAGCTTGTTTTTATTATGCCAATGTTGCCTGTCTTTCTTTGTTTGCTGGAGTCCAAAGCATGACCGGCAATGCTGTATAGTAGCCTATTGGCAAAGTCCAGAACTGGCTAGCCTTTGAGCACTCTCACCCACATATTTTCTCAGTGTTGTTTCTCTCTTATGTTGTCTATGTTAACGATGTCCCTGTCCAAGCAAGGTTGTAGAGTCAAGTTTTTCTGTCCTCGTGTGCCATGTCATTGTTATCTGTTCTCAAATAAATTCTCATTGCCCCAGAATCTTTCTGATTGAAATTAAAGGGGTCCTTCTGCTAAAAACCAGTTTGAGTAGCTCTATTTACAATGTGGTGGGTCACAACAAGCAGTATATGCACACAGCATTCCAAGACGTGAAATTCGACCCTCATGGTTTTACTGGTCCAAAACGAGCGGATCAGAGCAGGCTAAACCTATCTACGTCACTAGGTCGTAAGCCCCGCCCAGAGCCATGTATGGCAAGCCCACATCCCAAAGGAAGAACAGTGGACAGAAGCTAGGTGAGCGAAAGACAGCGAATTTGCCCAATCAGAGGTGCCTTATTGACACATCCTGGATATTCACGAGGGACAACGGACGTTCAACCACTAGACCTGTTATAGCTTACAGAAAACAGCGTCAAGCAAGAGAACTAGGACATATTTTTTCACAGAAATGACGCACAGAAATATGAATAAAAATAACGATGAAAGGACGCCTTTAAAGCATAGCGAGGTGTTCTGCCAGAAAGACGTGGCCATCATCAATTAACTTATCCAATCAGCTGTTAACACCAGCTTACATGCCTCCTTCGCTGCTCACAGGTGTAATTTGGGTTCCTGTTCAATGTCCTGAGGATCCAGAGGTTGCTGTCTCTCGTCAACCTCCATGTCGCTTCAATTGCCAGTTACCTGGATTTACATCAGGTCTTCCCATGGTTCTTCTTGATCTCCCGACCTTCACTTCACCCAGGAAAGCCAATTGTCAAAAGACGGTCCCACTCCTCAACTTGCCTCCAGGGGGCAGCTGCTTCTGTCTATCATGGATCTTGTGTTTTTTTTTCATAGGACAAGACCTATGCCCAGGGTGCCCAACCAGTCGATCGCGGTCTACCAGTCGATCGCAGGCGGAGTTTTAGTCGATTGCGAATGAAAAAAAAAAAAACTTGTTCAAAAAGCACACTAATAAAACCATCGTTCATGAGTGACCAGAATATATTTTCATATTAATAACATTAAGAAATATATAAATAATTCTTAAATATATAAATAATTCTGAATCCTATTCTGTTGCATGCTGGGTATGGTTTGCCATAGTTGCTAGGTTGTAACTAGGGACTCTAAAGCGCAAAGAAGCGTAGTGACAGCTGACAAGATAATGGCGGAAACCAAAAAATCTAGAAATTATCACTTTCATCCTGAGTGGGAAGAAGATTACTTTTTTGTTTTTCGAATTCAAAGCCAGTGTGTTTGATCTGTTATATTACCGTGGCCATTCCAAAGAAGGGAAATTTGGAGCGACATTTCATGACAGTTCACAAGAGCTATGCTAAAGACTTCCCGGCGAACTCAGCTATACGAACAGAAAAGGTAAACAACCTGAGGAGACAGCTGGCCGCAAAGCAGGCAGTGTTTACGCAACCTGTGAATAAGAGTAAAACTGCCACTGCAAGCAGTCGGAATCTTTCCCTGATTTTTTGAACTATCACTGTATCATTCACCAACAAGGGCTGTGCGGGAAGATTTTGAACATGAAAGACGTCATGGACATAGCTATGAAAATCGCATGCTCTTTTCGGGCCAGGAGTTTACAGAGGCGCTTATTCCGTGCCCAGCTCGAGGAGGCAGGTGCAGACCACACACCGATCTGCTGTTGCACACCGACGTCAGGTTGTTGAGCCGAGGCAAATTTCTCGAGAGATTTTTGGAACTTTTGCCCGAAATTAAAGAGTTCCTAAAGCACACAACTACCCATGCAGCTGCTGCTTATACTCAGCTGGAGGACGGTCAGTGGCTCGCTGATTTGGCTTTTCTCACAGATGTCACCAATAAGATCAATGACTTGAATCTCGAGCTGCAGGGGAAAGGAAAGCACATTTGGTGTCATTTCACATATTGAATCTATAGCCATTTTCACAGCTTTGGAGAGGAAGAATTACACAAGATACATCTGATCTGATTTAATTTTTGAATTCTACAGGAAAATGCATTTCTTTTCACATAGTTACACTAATGTGTGTGTAATATTAAAAGAGCCACCAATGTCGGAAGTTGAGTAAAAGGCTTGTTCACCAGAATTCCCAAAATGACCTGAAATTTCAAAGGGCTGTAGTTTTGGAGCTATTAGTGATACAGACCTAATATTTAAGATTTATACATAGGTTGGATGTACAAACAGCTGTGATTTTTTTCAGATTTTTTGGAGAGGGTAACTGGCGGCCATTTGTTGATTTGACACGGAATGACCCACAACCTATTTGTGACATGTTGATCAGCTCATTCTTTGTGCATTTATACTGCCTATTCTCCTCCTGTACAAATAAAAACTCAACTACGTGTCATCTGCGATTGCGGCTCCATGTTTGAATTATCGCCCGGCCCTTGATCTTGACTCGGTAGATCTCGGCATGCCATCAACTTCAAAAGTAGATCTTGGTTAAAAAAAAGGTTGGGCAGCCCTGACCTATGCCAAAGTTATTGTTGTGCCATGTCATTGTAATCTGTTCTTAAATCAATTCTCATTGCCCCTGAGTCTTTCTGGTTGAAATGCTGGTTCACCTATTGCATTAAATCCACAAAACATGCAATGAACAGGTTAAAAGAAGAAAACATACACAAAAGCTGATTCTAAAGTGACACTTTATGAAAATTCAAACAAACTGTACATGAATAGGACTGAAGGACAAAAAGTTAGACCCAAATGTTTCAGGCTTAGCCCACTTTTAATGTTCACACATTTTCCAGCTTGTAATACAGTATCACTTCAGCATCTTATCCAGATTTGGGTCAGACTGACGTCAAAGAATAGTAACACTTAAGGCCGTACTTGTACTTTCCATGTACAAGTGTGCGCACTTGTCTGCTAGAATGTTTTGGCTCAGTTATCGCCATGGCACGGTAAGCGCATGACTCTCTGCAATGAAACGTGTACACGACACAAAATTAAAAACACTGACTACTGGATTACTGGACTACTGGATAATGGGGAGCACAGCAGCTCATTTGAAGTTCATGCATGAAAGCAGTTCATTACTGTAGCCGAACATAGAAGAACAAGCGCGCAACCAAGAAAAAAAATGAAAAATCAATCTGGGCATACATGCCTATGCAGTGAAGAAATATATGGTGAAAAACAGCAGCAGTAGACACATTGGAAATCTATTCAGGAAACTTAAAATTCTGTAGCAATTGTTTTTGTAAACTCTTTGTTTTAATGGGTAACAATCCTCTCAGTGACTCTATTATGTGAGTGGGTGTCAGGTTGTCTGCTCCTGCCAAGCGCCTGGGAAGAAGAGGATCCTTCAGAAGCAAGCTCTTATCCTCTATGAGGCCATACACGATCGAAGCTTGTCACCTCGCCGCCTGAAATTAGCTAAGGTTTTATTTTTCACACACAAAGGACACATTCACACAGACAGACACACACATGCACACACACACACACACACACACACACTCTCTCTTTTTTTCTTGGTCTTTCCCTGTCTCTACCCCTTCTTCGTTCTGTCTGTCTCTCTCTCTCTCTCTCTCTCTCTCTCTCTCTCTCTCTCTCTCTGACACACACACACACACTTCAAATCCATTTGTGTTGGAACCCAGTCTCTTTGACAAACAGATAGAGGGTATCCGCTAACCTGGAAGAACAGTGGCTTTAATGTCTGGCGAAACCAGTGTGGTATTGATTTCATATAATGCAAGTCTTCAGGCCTCTCCACATTAGCCAGGGGCTGCCTACAGACACGCCACTTCTCCCTTGCTACCCAGCGGTCACATAATGAAGGAAGTGCTCCTTGCATTAGGCCCAACTGAATAGCCAGTCCAGTGTGTGTGCATGTGTAAGTGTGTGTGTGTGTGAGAGAGAAACAGACAGAGAGAGAGAGAGTGTGTGTGTGTGTGTGTGTGTGGTCTGCGGTTCAGCTTGAAATGCACGCCACACTTATGAGCATCCGAGCACTACAAAGCTTCGAGGTTTGTAAACATTATGGATATGCCAGCAACCACTGCAGCTGTGGTGGAAAGATCTATCCAAACCTATACTCGTCTGACTTCCGTAATGATTTCCAGTTTGGCCATGGCTATTGCCTAATCTGTTTACATTGGCAGGGGAAGGATCCTGGTGTTGTTGTGGTACCAATAAAGAATACATTCACTGATTCCGCAACAGCCCTGAAGTGAGAAATGAGGACATACGTGGCCATGACCAAATTAGGTCAGGGCTGTTTCAGGTTGGCCATACCCTGATGGATTTAAGTGTTTCATTTCAGTCTCTCTAATCTCACTAAAGACACAAGCAGCTTTATTTATGTATTCATTTATTTAGCTGTGGTTATTTTAAGGTGTCTCAACCAGTCACTTGTATTTATTTTTGAGGCAAATGAGGTTTTTGAGGCAAATGAGGTTTTTGAGGTTTTTGTTTCACCTTCTCTGGTCCATTTAACCGATTCATCCGACTCGCTCTTCCTCGCTCCCTCGCTAATGCCTAATGATTTGTTTGCCCGTAAATTGGATGTTATGCATTACTGAGACGAGGAGTGCGGCCACATGTCATTCTTCCTTATTCTACTCATTTTCAGTCAGTGTTTACACCAGACACCTCTAATTATAGGAGTGAATGACTAAGACCCTTACATTACACATCCAACATTACGTAATATTGACACATTGAAACTGCACTCTTTAAACGTTTTAACACTTCAAACTCTTTTACTTTTGTTGTGAGGGTACTGCTGTAAGGGTACAGTTGTAAGGACATGCCCCTTGAGATGTAATATAACATAACAAGAGATCCTTAACAGAAAACTCAAAATATGAAATGAAATAACAACAGAGACGACATATATTGAAACACAAACTCTCACAAGCATAAACACTCATTCCAAAATCTATATCATATCAAGGTTACAAGCACTACTCACCAATACATCAATACAAATCATCCTAAATGTGTGGATGTCAAAGATTATATCTGCCAAATGTTGTATTTGTTTGTGCTACAGAAAGTCATTTCCCTGTCACTTGCTGCATCTATGAATGATCCTAGTAAAGGATCTAAAGACATTTGCACAAGGTGCGAGAGATTTTCTATCACTTATGGCCGGCCAAGAGTCACTTTTCAAATGCGGGAGACTCCAAGAGGTCATGGGAGACTTGGGATCTCTGCATAACATTTCTTGTCTAGGGTTTATCCAAAACAACCCTTCAAAACATTCCTGCCTTTAGTCTTCCCTGAGAAACTCCCCACACTTAACACTGGGACATGTGTGCTTCTAGATCAAAGAGTCTGGGTTGTGTAAGAAGACAAGGAATGGAGAGGTAGCAGGACATATTGGCTGAATGTTATAAAATCTGTTACCTGTTTGCAAAACGAAAACATGGATAGTACCTTCAACTGACTTGGCTTGGTGGTGGTACAAGTAGGTCAAGAGGAACATTAAACAGTGTTATTCCTTTCTTCTCTTATATCCGCCTTTTATGTATGTTCTTTTATACCTTGTAAACACATCAGTCAGCCTAATCTACAAATGAGTTATCGGTGTACCCATCCACTAAGGAGCATTCGAAAGAGCTCCTACACAGATTTATTTCAGGTTTATTTTATCGTCCACATATCTCTCTCTCTCTCTCTCTCTCTCTCACACACACACACACACACACACACACACATCAATCGTCTGTGCGTCGATCTAAGTTGGTTCTATTTATTCATATCAATCCCTCATCTGTCAGTACTTTTCATTCATCTTCTGTCTGTTGTCTGGCAGCCCTTCCGCTGTGATATGCTGCCCTGAATCCATTACAGATAGCAAGGCTGGGGGGAAAGGTGACCTGGTTGACACATTATCCATGTTCGCCCCTCTCCCTCTCCTGGCTCCTGCAGCGAAGTGGCCAGATCAAGGCCCTGGCATCCTCATGTGGGTCCAGCTGGACCGTCTCTCCTCTCCCAGGACATCTGGGCTCCACTGTGGTCCCCAGCCAGCCTGGTGATGGTGATGGGTGCTGGTGTGTATACGGCCAGCATCTGGCTCAGGGGTGCGTTTCCCAAAACCGTCGTTGCTAACTTCCTTAGCAACTTCGTAGGTTTGAACGATGGACTAACGACACTGCTGTTTCCCAACAGCATCGTTTGAACGACACAACTAACGGATGTTTACAACAACATTAGTCCGATGGATCGTTTGACGACGCAGGTGTTTCCCAACAGCAAAGTCTGGACGATCCATCGGAAGTTCCATCGTTAAACTGTGTCGTTCGAACGATTAGCATGGACCTGTCGTTAGACCATTGTTTATGTCGGTTTCTGTACACGTGACGTCTTGCTCGTCACCTTTGGCCTTCTTGGGTCAGATTAGGCACCATTCAATGCTTTACCGCCACCCACTGCATGAATGATTTTACTTTAATTCACGTCATTTTCGTCCTGGCACTTGCCAGGTCATGTAAAAAGAAGATAGAAAATTCACCCCACAACACACCAAAAGTTGTTGCAAAATGTTCTTGTATTATTAAACTTATTGGCTGATTTTACAGTTCGTTTTTAATACTGTGATGTAGTATGACCACGGTTCACGGATCCACAATCAAGGCCATTCCACGTGTTTCAAATTGATTACCGTTTAGCAGGATTCGAACCCGTATCTCTCCGAAAAAGGGAGAAGGTCTGCATAGTGGACTGACAAGCTAACCACTCAACCATTGCACCACAAGAGCTGTTAGTGGCCTTAGTGATATTTACATGTAGATATATGTAGGGTAGTATAAATGAAACACACGATCATATCATTACAATCTTAGTCAGTCGCTGCTTTTTAATGAGTAAGGGACATGATTGTGTTGGGGAACATTTCCCTAAGTTGCTGAAGCCGTCATACATACCGGCTTAACTGAAATAAGGCTACGTTTTTGCTGCTTACTGTCGTGGTGTCGTTTCTGTCGTTTATCCGCAACGAATGCATCCGAATACTCTCCGAGCACTTCCGACACATCTGCATACTTTGCAGTTTTAACGACGTTAGTCCAAACTAACATAGTTCAGACTTACGTTGTACGTAGGTAGTTGGAGAGTTTCGGGAAACAGTCGGAATCGGACTGTTGTGTCGTTTGAACCTACTACGGACAACGGTGGTTAAATGCTAACATCCGTCGTTGTTTGGGAAACGCACCCCAGGTTTGGCACACATACACACACACACACACACACTACTGTTTGTGCAATGGTTTAGGCCAAAACCTGACACACACACACACACACACACACACACACACACACACGGCACACACACACACACACACACACACACGTACATGTACACACACAGACAAACACACACACACACAGGGATGCGCAAAATTACTTAAAATGGAATTTCCAAATAAAATACCAAATACCCAAGTCAAAAATATATCAAAATAATATACAAAAATACATGGTCACGAAATGTATCAAAATACATTTAAAAAAAATACAGGGCTCTATTTTCACGATCATATGCGCATTGTCTAATGTCTGAAGCGCAAGTTGCTTTGGGGGCGTTCCCGACACATTTTGGTATTTTGACAGCGGGAAAAGTGAACATTGCGCCAGGCGCATTGTTCAAAAGGGTTGGTCTTAAATTACTTCATTAGTCATGGGTGTGTTTTGGGCGTAACATACAATTAACCAATGAGAATTTATACTCTCATTCCCTTTAAGAGCCAGCGGGCGCATTGTCCATGGCCTGTTGCTATTACGATGGCGGATTTACCCGGACGGGAGGAGCTTTTCGGTGGAGGAGACCGACCTGCTCGTGCATGAACTAAAAGCGTGTGAGCAGTTAATATTCGGGGATGGAAATAATCCCCCCAAACCTCCATGGGTCAAAGAAGTATGGGAGGAAATATCTTCAGTAATTGTGTCCTCCTTTGGCAAGAAGAGAACTTTCGAACAGTGCCGAAAGTGGTACAACAACGTTAGAAGACGGGGAAACACAAGCTTTAAACTCAAAGGAAACTTAAAAAATTAACGGAAGGTGGAGGTCCATCAAGTTTTCTTTTTGATGATTTGTCCATTTAATTTCTTACAACTTGCCACGCTGTTTATTTAAAACGACAAAAGTAAACGTAAATAATCTGCAGAACATTGCTATAAACTGCGAAACATTGCTATACTCTCATTATTTGTGCCTGTTTGCTTACTAAAACATAAAAATACATGGCTATACAGGCTATACATGTTGCAACTTTTCTGCCAGTTCAGCTTGCATCTCTGGTGCAACAGCAGGTGCATCGGGGTTCAAAGCGTTGTGCGCCCCTAAAATAGCTTTTCAGCCTTGCACGACTGACAACTGACAAAAAAACATGGTTTGCGCTGGTCTATAGGAAAATGTTTTTTGCGTCGTCATAATAGCATCTGGTGCGCTTTGCGGCAGACCACACCTCTTCTTTTCGCTGACACGCCCGTCACGGCGCAATGTCAACAACGTGATTTTTTTGCCTGAAAAAATGAACGATACGCTGGCACAGAATAGCAATGACAGCATGCGCATGTCGCGAATGCACAATGCGCCGCGCCAAAATAGGGCCCACCGTCCTGTACATTAAACAAATGTAGGTTATACTACGTTAGTCTAGCTTTAAGCCTGCCTACGCACCTCGCTCAGTTATCTTCTCTGAGTTTGCTTCCATTGACATGGTTGACTTCAGTCAAATCTTAACTGAACCAATCAGAGAACAGAGGGAGTGTTTGTGAGCAATGACGTCAACTTTATGTTACATTTGAAGTGTGTAGGCAGGCTTAGAGCCAGGCTAATTGCAAGCATCACAACCAATTGGGTAAATGCAGATCTTCAGCAGAGTCTACACCTCCAGGAAGCAATCATTTCTCAATGCAGCACAGCCAGACCCTCTGTACAAAATGAAGTGTAGTACAAGGGGGTTGTTTTCCAGGCTAACCTCATGTAGTCACAGTGATACCAACTTTAAAATGTCATTCTAAACCTATGCGCATTAGATTGAAATCAAACAGAAAGTTACCTGATAAGCTACATTAACAAAATTAGCAACAAATATTCAGTGGTTAAATAATCTGACATTAACAAAGAACCCTGAAAACAAGCTTGTCTAGAACTATTCTAATAAAACTATTAGAAATAAATGCGATCATGAAGCCACTTAACTTTAACGAGATCGAATTCCTGCTGCTGTCAGAGCTTCACAAATCCTGGTATGTGAATTCAGTTTAGCTAGCCCCAAATACTATGCTGTTTAATCTGCAGTAGCACCTGTGTTTCTATTATATCTTTACATTGTCTTAGAGAAAGTATTTTGCAGTATTTTGAAAATACTAAATATATGTTACTAAAGTATTTTGATGCAAAATGTGAATGCATCTTGCTCACTTCGATAAAATACAAACTACAAAGTAATATATTTTGTATTTTACATACATATTTTAAATACATGAATTGGAACTACTGCCCATCCCTGCACACACACACACACACATGGAAAGAGAGGGAGAGGGAGAAAGAGAGAGGTACAGTGAGAAAGAGAGGCCGTGAAAGAGCGAGGGAGAGAGTGAAAGAGACAGAGCAACAGAGAGGGAGAATGAGTGTGAGAGAGAGAGAGACAGAAAGGGAGAGAGAGAAAGAGAGGGACAGAGAGGGACACACACATGTAAAGGCCCCAGGGTGGGCAGGTTGTGCCTGGTCGCTGTCTGCTCTGCTTGCTTTGATGGTCGTTTTGCTTGGCTATGTCCCACGGGACCCCAGCAGGCAAGAACACAGAGGGGAAACAGGAGGGGAAAAATCCCCTTGTTATTCTCACTTGTTTGTGTAAGTTTTTTTGTTGATTTTCCCCTCTTTTTTGTCCTCCAGCAGCACAGCTCAGCTTTGCTGCACTCAGCGTCACCAACGACAGCTGCTTTTTCCCAGGGGAGTGAAAAAGGTGCTTTACATGTGCTGTGTTCCCTTAGAAACAGGTAAACAGGTCAGGTAGCAGGAGTGGATACATATGAGATGGCAGTCTGGCAGAAGAGAGCGAGACAGAGAGGTAAGGTTAGAGATACAGAGAGAGAGAGAGAGAGAGAGAGAGAAAGAGGGAGAAAAAATTAGAGAAACAGAAGAGAGATAGAGAGAGAGGGAGGGAGAGAGAGAGGGAGGGAGAGAGAGCTTTCACAGCTGGACCTACTATCTCATCACACACTCCCACTGCTATCCTCCTCCTGTACACTTGGCTGTTTGTGTCTGTCTAATGCTGTCCAATGAGGGGTGGTTGTGTGGTCACATGATCTGCCTTGCACCACCCACCGCTGTCATAACAGTACAGGTGTGGGGTTCTTGTGTCAAAAGTGACTCAGACGACCATGTAAAGGCTGACATGTACACGCACACACATACTCAATCTCTCTTTACCTCAGTCTCTCTCTCACACACTTACATACACACACACGCACGCACAAACACACACACGCACACACATACTACACACACACACACACAAACACACATATTAGGGTCTGTAGGCTGCTGAGGCTGTATAATCCCAGCTGAAAATATGAAAATAGACTGAGTTGGACGAAGATGGGGAGTTATTGACTTTGCTAATTGTTTTTGCTGCTATCTACTCTCTTATTGATTTTTTGTTTTTCTCGCACCCATTGTAGCTTAATTCTACAGAGGAACAACAGTTCAGAAATTAGATTCATTGAAGTACTATGTCAGTTATTATAAACAAGTCTGTGTGTGTGTGTGTGTGTGTGTGTGTGTGTGTGTGTGTATGTACTGTATGTATGCAAAAGAGAGACAGAGAGAGAAAGAGAAAGAGAGGGAGAGAGAGACAGATACAGAGAGAAAGAGAGCATGTGACAACAGGAGGAGAACTTTGACATAAAAGCACTTAAAACACGTTCCTCACCCCCTTTAGAAAAAAATAAGCAAAAGAAAATGGACTTAATTCGCTGGGTGGCCTGTGCTAAAAAGAAACAATCCATCAAAAAAGTTAGGCAAAGTGTTTGGTTGAGGGCTTGTGTGTGTGTGGGGAGGGGTGTGTGTGGTTGCAGACAGCTCTAATGGCTGCCAGGGTTTGGGGTTATAAATGCAAAATTTGACCTTTGTGATGGGATACGGCTGGGGACACACACTGCCCCACTTTATGGCGAACAATCTACAAGTCGGAGCCACAGCGGCGACATCTGCTCCCCGGCACCTCTTATAAAGGGAGGTTTCTCTTCTGACAAATTGGTTCGGCAAAAGGCCATCTTGGAGAGCGCTGGTGGCAATGAACTCAAGATCCTGATGCACACCTGAGAGTCTGTTTGTATCTGTGTGGGTCTCTGGGAGTCTAAGTGAATGTAGATAAATCTGTGTGTGTCTGTGAGCCTGTGCAGTTTTGTGTGGGTTTGTGTGGATTTGTGCATGTTTGCATGCATTTCTGTGTGTTTGTGTGCATTTCTGTGTGTTCGTGCATGATTGTGTGTGTGTGCATTTGTGTTTGTCTTTCTGTGTGAGCTGCTGGTGTAGAGCAGAGTAGAGGGCAAAAAAGGGGGCAACAGTGTACAGTACAGGCTGGTGTGTGATGTGTCTCCATGCAACAGATACAAGGAGAATACATACGTACACACACACACACACACACACACAGGCACACACACACACACACACACACACACACACACACACAGATAAACACACACACACACACACACACACACACACACAACCAAACAAACACAAAGCACTCAAGAGAATGAGTGTTGCCCAGATCCACATACTCCATTATGAGCTCTGATCACAAGGGATGGTTATGCGAGAAAAAGAGAGAGAAAGAAAGGGAAAGAGAGAGAAAGAAAGGGAAAGAGAGAGAGAGAAAGACAGAGAGAGAGGGAGAGAGAGAGAGATCTGCTTGTAGTTTTGTGTGTTTGGTGAGTTATGTTGGGTACAATGCGATGCCTGACAGGAGGGCAGGGCTGAGGGTTGCAGTGACGTCTCTTGTGGTGTTGTGCAGTGGGTCCCATAATGGATGCTCTATGCGTGGAGGTTCGACATGAAAGAGGGATGTTTTCATAAGTGCATTAGGCTACCGCTGTGCTCACACAGAGAGAGTGCTGTTGACCTTCAAGATGCAAGCGGGTATCTGTATTTTTTTTTCCTCGAATGGTGGATGAGTTCTCTTTCTCACACAATACACAAGCACAGAAACACACATGCACACATGCACACACACGCGCGCGCACACACACACACACACACACACACACACACACACACACTTCAAGCTTGAAATACACAACAACATGGATTATGTTAATTGTGTTTAGGCAGCATATAGACTACTGTATGTCATTATCAGACTAATTACAGTCTGAAGCAAATAGCTGAAGAGACCTAACCTTGGGCTCTTCATGTTTCATCTAAAGCAATGGGCAATGAGTTTTTGTTGTTTTTTAACCATAAATTGAGTTGGTAAGACTGATCAAAGAGATTGAGCCATATGAGTAACTATTTGTAGGCAACACCTAGAGACAATGATTGAGCAAAGCAAGGGAGTGAGGTATAAAACAAACAAACCTGAAGACATACACAAACCTTTCCATACTATTAGCCTTTTTACAATATCTCCACCTTTTTACAATATCTCCAAGTGGTGGGGCTGCTAATGTCAGTCTGATTCGCAGGCTTCACTTACAGGCTTCACTTTCACACAGAAATTTTGCCTTAAAGGACAGCTGTGTAAATGTACTTTGGGTCTGTGTTACGGGACCATCAATTAAATAAATGGTACAACATAACATAATGAGCCAGAAGAGTCAGTAAAATGTGAAATGATAACCCCTAAAACTTTTAAACTTAAATCCAAAGTCGAGAAACAAAAGACAGGTCTTCTACTCTAACTGAACCTAAAGTAAAGTAACGTGAAAAAAACACCACCAACACTGCTAACTCCATTAAGCAACGAACAACACAAAACACAAACACAAAACTAGACCCATATAGCCCCCACAAAAAAGTAACAAAAAGTTATAAATAGATAACCAGAACATTATGCGCTGTATGCAGCCTGGTGGAGAATGAGACAATGAGGGGAATGAGAGAGAAAACAATGCCACAAACTTATATAAGGCAGGTCCAACCCCCTCCAAGAACACCGCTTACAAGAGCCACCTATAGGATAACAGGAGAAACAGCAGAAAAAATAACGCAGTAGCCATTCTACATACAAAAGGATAGCCACAAGGGTGTAACAGTCGTCACATCATAACGAGTTGGTATGTTTGCTGAGGAGCAAAATTAAGCTAGCCAATTGCATTTAGAACTAAACAATTTTTACAGTTTCTATTTTCCATTTCCAATCATTTTCACATGTGTCTCAATACCATGGCTATGTTTTCAAAACACTTTTGCACCAACCATAGACTATGGAAGTCAAACAGTGTTCTGCACACTTATAGTTCTCCCACCGTTTATTATTATTATTATTATTATTATTATTATTATTATTATTACGCCATTTATTATTAAGTGCGCTTGAAAAGAGCACTGTTCTCCCACTATTATTATTATTATTATTATTATTATTATTATTATTAATAATAATAATAATAATAATAATAATAATAATAAAACTGTATTTGTATAGCACAATTCATACAAGATGTAGCTCAAAGTGCTTCAACAATTTGTTGTGTCTTGATGTGCTTGATTATGCTAATAATGATGATAGCAGCTTGATTCCAAGTCCTAAGGGTATGTTTTCTGGGTCAAGGAATTAGGTTAAATCATTATGTGATAAATTTTTTAGGGTGCAACAGCATTGGAGGACACCTCCTGCCTTGGCGGAGGTCTGCACTCTCGGAGTGCTTTTCTAATTCTTCTTATTATGATTTTTCAACGTTCACCCAGATTTTACCTCCGCTACTAGTTCTCAGGCTTTCAAGACAGCGTTCCAACTCTAAAACGACTGGCCTGGTTTGAGAATGGTTATCCACCTTTAAATTTACCATATCTCTTGTTTGTCTCTTATTTTCGTTTTTCTGCAGCATTTTTATCCCATTGAAATTAATAATAATAATAAGAAGAATAATAATAATAACCTTTACTTGTGTAGCACAGTTCAGACATACAAGATGCAGCTCAAAGTGCTTTACAGTTTGGCAAGGTCACAACAAGACAACATTTTTTTGCAGTCCAATGGTATCAGAGCAGTTGAGCATAATAATGAAATGGCGCAGTGACATAATGAATCCTGAATTCCTGAATTGCATGTGGTTAAATAAATAAAATAAAAAAAGGAAGAAACCTCAGGCAGAACTGCGGTCCCTAGGGAAGCCCATCTGCTGGGGCAGTGGTTGACTGGGAGGTTGAATTGTAGTCAGGATTGGGTGAATCATTACAGGTGACTGCTGTCAGACTGCTCATGGGGTGGAGCAGTTAATGTAGAGTAGAGTAGAGTAGAGTAACTTTATTAATCCTGAAGGAAATTAAGGTGTCTCGTAGCATACACATAATACACATTACCCATAATAAATACACATTACAAAACGAATCACCATATTGCACACATCAACATACATACAACATTCACGGAAATGGGTTAGGAGGGGGGGGGGGGGGGGTACTAAGACGTGTCTCTATAAGGTGCATTGCCGTAATTCAAGTGAACAGATTAAGTTTGAGTTGGGGAATGGTCCTTAGTGCAAGTAAAAACAAAGTGGCAATGCAAACAGTGCAGTACACGTTGTCCAGGGTAGTGTAGGATAGTGTAGGTTGACCATGGAATAGTCATGTAGTGGAGGATGTAATCCAAGTAGTGCAGTGCAATGTATGTCCAGGAAGGTGTAGGGGTCACCAGCACAGCGTGGTGTGTGAGTGAGTGTGTGTGTGTGAGTGTGAATATGTGAATGTGTGTGTGAGTGTGTGAGTGTGTGTGTGTGTGTGTGTGTGTGTGTGTGTGTGTGTGTGTGTGTGTGTGTGTGTGTGTGTGTGTATGTGGGGTGCAGCTCAAGCAGTCCAGTCTATTATGCCCAGCTCCCTCTGTGTGGTGTTGTAAAGCTGTATGGCCCTGTGAACAAAGGACCTCCGAAGCCTGTCAGTCCTGCAGGGGAGGGACCGGAGTCTGTCACTGATCAAACTCCTCTGATTAATGAAGATGGTGTGCAGGGGGTGACAGTCATTGTCCAATATGGAGTGCAGCCTGCTCAGGGTCTGCACTGCATGTGGCTGTTGTAGGTCTGTTTGGGTGAAGGGGGAAAGGTGGACTTTGGAGGGGGGTGAGGGGTCCGTTGGTGGAATGTTCAGGGCATGGTGATCCACCTTTAGATTTACTGTTCCTCTTGTCGTTCGTTCGTTATTGTTGTTTTTCTGAAACATTTTGTCCCCATTAAAAATGAATGGTGGAATGTTCAGGCTGATGATGTCGCAATACACTGCTCCACTGTAGCAGCCAGAGTGAGCTCTGCCCTCACTCTAACCTCCACTTGGTTTTTGAATGATTAAAACTAAACTGTTGAACCTATATACTTGGTTGAAACTTTGTCAGAGGGGTCAGGGATCTGACTTTGACCAGTGTTATTTTCATGTGACAACTATTTAAACTGTTTGAGACAAGACAGTTTAAAAATGGTGTCAGACAGTCTATGTAGGGATTTTGCCCTACATTTCCTCATCTTGCTGTAAACAGGTCAGGGTGCATGTCTGTTGTTTTGAAATTATCAAAATGATACCGCTTAACCCAATAAACTTGATTTAAAATTCTATTGGCAGCTGTGAGATTTGACAGTTTAGAAATGAGGTAGCAAATATTGTGACAGTTATACCTGTACCAACTGCCATTTTTTAAATTTGAAATGTTAAGTAATAGAACTCTCAAGTGATGTCATAATACTCTTGCCATGGCCTGCATAATGTTCTGCCGTGGGAGTCTATTGCAGCTTATAGCGCCAATTAGTAAAAACTTTTAAGATTTGGCATAAATTTGCTGCAGTGATCATGAAACGTGGCACATTCAAGCACACTTTTACCATCACCAAATAATTATTTGGCTAAAAGATGATTATGTCTCAAGTACATTATTTAATTTGCGTGACAAAATGCAAAATGTGTTTTGTTACATTGTATTCTATTTCTTTAAGGTTTTGACCCTAAAATTACTAATTTTGATAAGAGTATCCAAATGTCTGCAAAATAAGCTGTATAGTCTATGGTTGGTGCAAAAGTGTTAAGAATTTTGAAAATGTAACCATGGTATTCAGATACATTTGAAAATGATTGGTAAAAACTGTATTTTTATAGCTTGTCATGTAACAGGTATGTCAAGAGGTTACATTTGCATGCTTATGGGCAAAACATTATGATATAGAAAGTTGATATTGAGTATCAGTATGTACTGTAGGCTAAGCCATGGTTTATCCAAAATGCAGCAGCCCCAAAGATCAGCATTACATTAGGCAGGGCGACAAACAACTTCTAAGGACAACTACATTTACATAGCCTGGCTGACCGAGCTTGGTCTGGCAAACCTCCCATAGACAGGAAGCTCTTAGTGGCGGGATCAACGGGCATCTTTCAAATGCCTCTCTCTACCATTAGACAGAGCTACAACCAATCAGACCACAGACCATTTTCATTGGTGCACAGTTTTTCAGGCAAATGAACAGCCGAAAATAGGCAGGTTGACCAGACTGGCTCGAAAGTGTGTGTGTGTGTGCATGAGTGTGTGTGTGCGTGAGTGTGTCTGTGAGTGACCGTGTGTGTGCAGAAAATATAGGGAATTACCGCTGTTGAGCTGTTCCCAGGAACAATAACAAATCTCAAAAATAGGGGAATAAAGGCAGTTATAGCCTGGTATCAAGTGCCAGTGAAGTGGCAGGAGATTTGTGAAACAGTTGCTTTGGCTCAGTCTCTCTGTTTGCCGCAGTCTCCAGTACCAGTGTGTGGCGCTGAGAGCTCTTAGACAGTACAGAACACACTGATGAGAGATGGCCTGAACTGATGCAGCTCCCGACTGACGATCACTGAATCGTTTTATGGTCTAAACGGTGAAGGGTTGATTTGTCCGCGTTCGATAAAGTCACTTCCTTTTTTACTGTCCAGTGGTCCAAGGGGAAGTGGGCATTGGTGTGTATGTGTGTGGGTGTGAGTTTGAGCGGAATGTATATGTGTGTATTTGTGTGTGTGTGTGTGTGTGTGTGTGTGTGTGTGTGTGTGGGCAGAATAAACGGTGAAGGTTGATTTGTCCGGGTTGTCCGAGCCACTTTCTTTTTACTGTCCACTAGTGCAAGGGGAAGTAGGCTGCTGTGGCAGAAGTGCAGGAGCCTATCCAGGTTTAATGCCCATCAAATGTTAGCACTAAAGATGTTTTGCCCAGCAAAAACTGGAGCTGAATTAGAAATTGCATTTTTTATATAATTGTGTTAGATGGAAATAGCCTTCCATCCATTTCCAATGCACATCACTTTTTCTGATGACAGGTTCATAATAAAACGGGTGAACAGAGATTTTGCACTTTGCACTTGTTTTGGCATACATTTCCTTGTAGCAAACACAGCTGGCGGAAAATGTTATGGTCTTGATAGGTAACGCTTTAAAATAATGTGTCTTACTAAAACATTAACATTATCATGCAGTAACACTTCATTTACGAATCCCTACAGGATTACATAAGTAAAAACATATTGTAATGCTGGAAGTGTACCACTGAACATTGCATTTAGGTGTATAGTGAAACACTGTTCTGTTGATTTGAAACATCAGTATACATTCTCTTATGGGAATAACACCTGCTCTGCCCCTCCCAGGTTGTCCTGCCCCATGTAAGTGTTAGGTCATGAGTTTATCACACTGTAGACAGTTTAAAGATTTTTTAAATATTTATATATACATATTTTACAGGTTTGTGCTGATTTCAATGTTTTTGTACTCAAACACACTGATTGATGACTTTGGTATGACCACAGATTTGCATATACACTATGTCTGTGTCTTGGCTCGGATATCAGTGCACTACAGCAAACCACAAAAGAGGCTTTAAAGATTCTTGTACAGGTGCACATACAGGAAGACACTGGCAAGCTTTTATGGGGATTAGTTTAGAGAAAACACAAGATACTTGTGCACCTAGGAAGAGTGCCCTTGGGAGAAGGAATCAGTTAGAAAAAATGGTCCTAATTAATTTACAAAACTTTATTCTGTTGTTATTCAATTGGCTTGTGGATATTCACTTTATCATTTGTGAATATTTTATAAATAGCTTGTTACAGTGAAAGCCATTATAGTAAAGCATTATCTCTTGATCTCGTAATGACATAAATCATTCAGGAAAACAAACATCTATTAGGGCACACTGATACTGTTGACACTACCGTGGAAGCAAAGATAATAAAACTAAGTACTTTGGTTAAGCAGGGGCATTTAGAAAGGCAGATAGAGTCCACCACCTCAACTCACATGATCAGTCACACCAGAACTTAAGGACCAGTAAGACCTCATTTTGTACCAGGCCTGCAAACAGTAGCGGTTTTAGGGACGGGCGAACCGGGCAGCCGCCCAGGGCGCAATTTCGTGGGGGGTGCCACGAGCGCTTGGGGGAAAAAAATAATAATAAAATAAAAAGCTCCGTGTGTCATATCGCTGCAATCGGCACATTGGCGCCCCGCTGGTGAACTGCTGAACTGCAGGCGCCCTTCTTGCTAAGAAGGTGACATGCACAGAAGCAGCGCGTCTCTCTGCCTCGGGGGGTGCTGAGAGGTGGTCTCACCTGGGGCATAAAATACTATAGAACCGTCGCTGCCTGCAAGCACTTTAGCACTAAACCATTTTTCTCACAGCATGTCCTGTGTGTGTGTGTGTGTGTGTGTGTGTGTGTGTGTGTGTGTGTGTGTGTGTGTGTATGGATTTGTGTGTGTTTCTACATGTTTGGGCATGTGTATGTTTGCATGTGTTTTTGCATGTAAGCATTTGTGTGTGGGTGTATATGTGCCTATAGGTGTGGGTGTATGTGTGTATGCGTGTGAGCATATCTGTGTGTGTGTGTGTTTTTGTGTGTGTGTGCACTACTGGGCAATGCAGGTTATTGAGTTCACTCTGTAATAGGACCCCGGATTGCAGGATCTGCTGAGAGTGAAAGATTTTTTTGTTGGTTTTCAGAGAGAAAGAGAAAAATGATGAGAGGAAAGAAGAAACATGAGCATAGACAGAAAGAAAAAATGATGCAGGCAGAAAAAAGAAAAAGAAAGAGAGGCATCAGCTCCGAGGTCATTAGCCATAAACATTAGCTTTGCGTCTCCTATGGGACTTCATTATAGAAAGCCAGAAACAGCAGCAACATAAAAACCACACACGTCATCCTTTATGCATATATAGAGAGAATTTTTATTTTATTTTATATAAAACTTCACACACCATAAAAATTACATGTACAAAACTATAAGATTTTGGAATTGAGTTATGTACAGATACAAAAGAAAAAAAAAAAACAAAGCCAAATTAAACATGACGGAACCAAGAAGGAGGAGAACTTTACGGGAATTATGGAATTGGGTTTACGGAATTACGCTTGTGCTCTAAAGTGTGTTGGCTGGCTGCACATTCTCCTTCAGCTTGGATGTTCCACAGCTGTTGTTTGGTGCTGTCCTGGGGAGGGTGGGGGTGGACGTGGGTGTGGACGTTGGGCGTGAGACAGAGAGGAAGGGGGATTTTAGTTGTTTTCTGAAGGTGAGTGGTGTGTTCGGGGATTGGTGGTGGGGGTGGTATTGGAGAGCATTGTTGGGGGGGAGGGGGGTTGGAGGTTGTTGTAAGAAAGGTGCTGAGGCATGTGGAGATGTAAACTTGGCCTTGTCTGGCGCTGAAAAATCCCTCAGAGCAGTTGCAGAGTTGGGATGGATGAAGTACGGCGCAGATCTGCAGAAACAATAAAGGAAAGAAAGACAGACAGAAAGAAAGAAACAAAGAAAGAAACAAACAAACAAAGAAACAAAGAAAGAAATACAGCATTAACATCCTAAGACATCCGAAAAATGATATCGCAACAAGGACAATGCTAAGTCAAAGCTTGTCTGAATAAAATAGGTAAAAACAGAGGAATGTGGAGGCAAGTAGCATATAACAACTCATACATCATAAAGAGTAATGTATAATTGTTTAAGGTTTCCTCAAGTTCCTCATGGTTTCTGTCAGTGTTATGAATCAGTGCTACAGTGCTTATAATAAAGTGGTGTTAGGAGTGGAGCCTGTGTGTGGAACCTGTTTCACTTTGTCCAAGACTACATAATGCAGAAGCATGTTAATACATGAAACGTGTAGCAAAGCTACTACTTTCTGTTGTTTTGTCTTCACCTGAAAGTGGTGGGCACATTCACACATTTGACCAAATCTCCCTCCTGCAACACCAGCTGCCTGGTGCAGAGCCAGTGAGTCTGAGCTGCCAAAAGAAACTGGATGTTTAGACACTTTCACACTAACTCTCCCTCTCACTCCTGCCAGTGTGTGTGTGTGTGTGTGTGTGTGTGTGTGTGTGTGTGTGTGTGTGTGTGTGTGCGTGTGTGTTTGTGTGTGTGTGTGTGTGTGTGTGTGTGTGTGCGCGTGTGTTTGTGTGTGTGTGTGTGTTTGTGGGTGTGTGTGTAGAGGGGTGTATTTAATTGGCTGGGTAAATCGGCCTGTCTGTCTGTCTGCCCAGATCTAAGCACAGAAGTGGCACAAGAGAAACAGAGCCAATTCAAGCCAAAGCAGCTCTCTTCTCTGACAGGGCCTCTGAGAGAGGGATAGAGATGAGCAGAGAGGAAGTAGAGAAAGAGAAATAAAGAGAGATAGGCAGAGGGGGCAGGGGGGTTAGAGAAGAAGAAAGAGAGAAAAAAAGAGATAGGAGAGGAAACAAGTTTGGTGGTGGTGCGGGGGGATACAAGGATAGGTGATAAGTACAGAGGGAGAAAAAAGAAGGAAATAAGAGGATATGGGCAGAGAAAGACAAAAAGAGATCACTTTCGTAGTTCTCTCAGCATCTCCATGCCAAACACAAGTGGTGGCATATGCAAACCCTAATGGCCACACAGGGCCTCAGAATCTGCTTCTGCCCTGTCAGGGTGGCTGGCGGCACCACCCAGCAGCTCTGCATGCTGTCGATACAGGCAGTAATTGTGTGGAATGGACGCCTTTCTCTACAGCCAAGACTTGGGTAGGCCTGAGTGGCTGTGAACAGGATTAGAACTCATCACAGCCTCATTGATCGGCTACTGAGGTGACCACAAGCCCAACCCACACACACACACACGTGCACACACGTGCACACACACACACACACACACACACACACACACACACACACACACACACACACACACACACACACACACACACACACACACACACACACACACCACTTCCAGGCACAGTGACAGCCGGTGACACACTGGCTAGACTGCAGGCCAATAGTTAATCTGGCCTGTCTACTCCTTGGCCTACTCCTCTGTGTCTAAGGCTGAGACTCTCTACCCACACAGAGTGAGTGGGCAGAGGCTGGAGAAGAGAGTGCTGGTGATATCAAAGATTCAAAGGCTATCTCAAAGGACGCATGTCATAGAGCCTTAAGCTTTCATCTTTATCTTAAGATGGCTTCCTGATATTTACCGACATTGATTCAGGTAATGTATGAATAGGGCTCTCAACTGTCAAGCAAGCCTTAAAACAACACTATGTAGGATTTGCTCACAGGGTCCCCCTACATTCAAGAAACCATATTATCTGTAGCAACGGTCGTGAAATTTGTATCTTGTGCATTTGTTGGTGCTGGCGGAATTCCATGAAGACAAGACTGATTCACATTCAACTATATGTCTGCATTCAACAATGTCTTCAACTATGTCTGGTGAGGTAGACACAGCTAACAGGGAACAGTATGAAAACTTTAAATAATGCTGGCCCATGGTTCTTCTATGGTTATTTTAAGAAACTGGCAAGTAGGCTGTCCTTACAGCATTTTATACGAACACTGTTTTGAGATATCAGAAATGCCAAAAATCCTGATACTTTTGTAATCTACAATAGTTATTCATTAGAAGGCAAAGAATTTCTACTTGTCCAACAGTGGCAGTGCCAAGAGAGCGTCGGTGGGGTATCCCTCCTCCTCTTTCCCTTCACTCCAGCAAGTGAAAACAGGGCTAATATTCACGGTAGTCTAGGCTCCAGTTATCATTCCCTCACTTTCTTTTCTTTGCATCTTCTGAATACACACTTAGCCACTTCAGTTGTCTTGGTGCTTTAGCCATAGCAAGTACTCATTCTCAGTTCTTCTACTGTCTGGGGTTCTAACTCTGTTCACCTACCTCATCCTTTAAAGGAAGAGGGATGTGATGCATGCTACAAGGCAGTACAATTTTGTAGTTTTTATGGTGACATGGTTCCTACCCGAGCCCCGAAGTTGCATAGTGCCAGTGTAGACGATACAGGCATTTTAAGCTGTTGTACCATCAGTATGATTTCGAAAATATAGTTTGAAGGCTGAAAAACTGCATAGTGTTGCTTTAAAGATGCATTATAAAACATTAACAATCTTAAATGACTTACTAAATGTGGTCCGTTTTTATAAATTGTTGCCATTGGTATGTATGTATGTATGTATGTATGTATGTATGTATGCATGTATGTATGTATATATATAGAAATACATACATAAGTACTGTATATATGTACAGTGTATATGTACAATATCTAAGCATGTATGCATGTATACAAGTATCTATATGCATGTATGTATGTGTTTAGTGCACTGTTGAGCCACACAGTTTAATTTGATTACTTAGCGAGTTGCCATAATGCATGGCCCCCTGGTGAAACTCCACCAGATGTTAGCCCAGGACCGAACAGATGCAGGGGCCAACAGAGGCTAGCGCACAGAATATGGCGCCCATTTCATGATTGCTCTGGCAGAGACTGTCCACGCAGCACAACATGGGTGATAGCTATGGAGTCAGCTACTCCATATTTAACTAATCTTCCCTTACTGCTCTCATCTCCTGAGGGGGGTATTTTAATGATCATTTCTTTGAAACATGAAAATAGCACATAAAAGGCTAAAAGAATCTCACACAGTGACTCTCTCCTTCTCTCACTCTTACACAGACATACACATGCACACGCACACGCACACACACCCACACCCACACACCCACATATGTATATGCACATATGGACATAATTTATCTTCCGTGACTGATATGGGCTTGACAGCATCAGTGGTCTGTTAGTAAGGGCAGGATGTGGACAAAGACATGATTCCGACCGACCAGTGGCCATTACTCTGCATAATATGGCCGATTGTTGGCCATCCACCCCCTTCAATGCCCCCGAGGGGACTAGCGTTCGACTGCGTTCTCCGGTTGCAGCTGAATGAATGATCCCTTCTTTGGTGCTGATGCAACACAAGCAGGACTATTATTGGATGTTGAGACACCTGCAGTTGAGCTGCACCCCACCTCGCCTCGTCCTGTTGTGAAGAATTTGTTTTTCTAAATCAGGGTTTAGACCCCTGCTGTGTAAAATTCAGGGTCTGTAGGGACCTCTGTTGGGGTAGGTGGTGTGTGTGTGTGTGTGTGTGTGTGTGTGTGTGTGTGTGTGTGTGTGTGTGTGTGTGTGTGAGAGAGAGAGAGAGAGAGAGAGAGAGAGAAAGTGAGTGTTGAATGTGTGTGTATGTTTTGTGTGTGTTTTATGCAGGTGCATACGTGCACTCACACTCACACACACAGCGATTCACAAATGCATGTGTGTGAACACACATAGACACACACATACATGAGCACACACAAACACATCATAAGCACTTTGACACAGCAGGGGGCTCTCTGTAAAAAGGGCTGCACCCTGGATCATCAAAGCTGCTGCAATACACCCATCATGTGGCACACCATCCCCTCTGCTGTGGCTACCACCGTGCCTCGTCTAACCATCTAATCTAAAAACAGTCATTACACAGCACTGGATCAGTCCAATACTAACACCTCACACCATGACTACAGCAATACCTCACATCATGGGATCAAACACTCATTACAGAACACATGATCAGTTCAATACAAATAGAGTGCTTTAGTTATCCCAAAGGAAATTAAGGATTAAGGACTTAAGGAATACCACACACCATGGGATAAAATACTCATTACACAGTATAGGACCAGTCCAATATGAATACCGCACACGAGGTATGCCATTTTCTAGTAAAACCAAAGTCCACCCCTCTCACCAGGAGTAAAACACTTTTTACACAAGACTGGATCAGTGCAATACTAACACCTCACCATTTAGGATTAAACACTCATTACAAAACACAGGATAAGTTCAATATGACTACCTCACACCATGACTACAACAATAACACCATGACTGAAACACTCATTACACAACACAGGACCAGTAAAATAGTAGTACTTACACCATGGGTAAAACAAGTGTCTTTCAATCGCAAAAAAATATGAAATCAGGGCTTTGGAACCTTATACCAAGAACATGCAAAGTTATATGCTTTATCTAAAGGCTAGCCCAAATGTGATGTGCTACTCTGATTTGCTTATGGGTCGGGAGCATGGAGTTGTTATTACAGTAATATTAATGTGTCTTTGCACAAATGATGGTTGCTCTGCCAGGGTGCTTAATCACCAGCTGGCCATCTTAATGCACCATGGTACAGGCTTCGATAATGGCTTACATTTCTGTAAAGGTTACGTTTTAGTCACTGTGAGAAAGACAAACTGGCGAGATAAACAAAAGACATTTGAAACTGCCAGGCGCTCTGTATTTTACTGTGATGTTTCACAAGCTGAAACCCATCACTCTGGGTTTGCTGCAAGACTGCCAGCGCTTAAAACAGAAAAGAAGAAGAAAAAAGAAAAAAAAAACAGTGTAAAGGAAGCCCACACCATCTTAATGTTGGCTTGACTCACAGATAGTGTGTTTGTGTGTGTTTGCGTATAAGTGTTGAATGTGTGTATGTTTTGTGTGTGTTATGTAAGTGTGTGTGTGTGTGTGTGTGTGGTTTGTGTGGTGTATGTGTAGTGTGTATGTGGGATGTGTGTGTGTGTGTTTATGTATTGTGTGTATATGTGCTTGTGGTGTATGTGAGTGTGTATGTGCAGTGTTCGTATGCCAGTGCTGGCTGGCTCTGTGCGTAGAGTGACGATCACACTGGGAGTGATAAACACGCAGAATGACTGAGGGGAGTCCATGACAATCTCATTACAGCCTCTGGCTCTCTCTCTGGGCCTCATTATCATTCATATGGCCACACCTAGCCCTCATTGGCACTATCGGCAATGCAATTACATCCAGACCTGACCATTAGATGTCAGGAAGAGGGTGGAGAAGGAGGGGGTGGTGTGTGTGTGTGTGTGTGTGTGTGTGTGTGTGTGTGTGTGTGTGTGTGTGTGTGTGTGCGTGTGTGTGTGTGTTCGTGTGTGTGTGTGTGTGTGTGTGTGTGTATGTGTGTGTGTGTGTGTGTGTGTGTGTGTGATTGTGGGTAGGTGGGTGGAAAGGTGAACGGTGATCTGCCGTGACTCACCTCTTCCCTTTATTTAAAACTATAGTCTATCTCACCAATCTCACACAAGCAACCCTTCTTTCTTAGAGTGTTGCATTCTCATTAGATTGGCTTCTCCGTCATGCTGTAGTGCCTTTTGTTTGTTTATTTGTTTATGCACTTATTTGCTTGCACTGTGTCTGTGTGTTTGGTACAAGAAATTAAGAATTTAAACCACAGCTTGCAGTGAATGTCTCTTCGTTGAGTATAGCGATAGTGTTGAGTTCTGAATTGTTTCTTTCATTTCATTCACATACACAGACATAATAACGTGCCCTACATCAACAATGATCTGGTTATAAGAGTTAGATAATGAGATGCTTTTCTCAAATTGGCTTCATTCTATGGGCAAATAAAAGAGTAGGCTATTGATATAAATTACCTTTCTGCTCAGCATCAGAGACTGTTAATAAGGAGGTTTCTAAATGATCTTGGACAATGTCGACTAAATAAAGCAGCACACAATTTATCTCTCACAATCAGATAGATAGATAGATAGATAGATAGATAGATAGATAGTTTTCATAACTGAAACTGTAAAGCTCTTTTAAATTCCTGTCAGATCATTTGTAATACATTGTAACCGTCACATAACTGGGATTATCCTATGGCTTCCTATGGCTTCAGAGGAGATGGGGACTGGAGGCCATATTGCTGTGGCCCCAGCATGGAGCTAGCGATTAGCGTCATAATGATATTTTAACTGCTAAGCAAATTAGGCCTGACACATCAAACCCACATGCTTAGTATACTAACGGGAAGAAAAAAAGTCACTTAGAGACCTAATTTGCTGTAGCACATATTGGTCCACTAAGGCAAAAAAGTTAACCAGTCTGAAATTGGGAAGAGGTTTATCTAAATCACACTTTTATCAACAAGATCATCACATAAATAAAAGTGTTTAACCTCCTAAAACATCAACAGAGAACTGTGAAAGAACTCAAAAATAAGTTGTAAAATACACTCATTGTGACATCTTAATCAAAACACAAAGGTGTATAAGGTGATTGTATAAGGAAACAACGTGAGTTAGAAATGAATGTAATTATCATTATTATGTCAAAACGCACTGTTCTATGCACCCACTACAGGTAGCTCACTTTTAAGCTTACTTATGTTAACCAAGTTTATGGGAGCTCAACTGAACTATTTTACTGTGATAACTTCTTTTTCTTTAACTGGAACAACAGGGATATATATATATATATATATATCGTATGTCACAAAAGTGAGTACACCCCTAACATTTTTGTGCTTTTTTTATTATATCTTTCCATGGGAGAAGTCTAAAGATATAATACTTTTCTACAATGTAAAGTAGGCAGTGTACGGTTTATATAACAGTGCACATTTGCTGTTCCCTCAAAATAACTCAACACAAAACCATTAATGTCTAAACCACTGGCAACAAAAGTGAGTACATCCCTAAGTGAAAATGTCCAAATTGTGCACAAAGTGTCAATATTTTGTGCGGCCACCATTATTTTCCAGCACTGCCTCAACTCTCTTGGGCATGGAGTTCACTAGAGCGTCACAAGTTGTCACTGGAATCCTCTTCCACTCCTACATGGCGACATCACGGAGCTGACCTTGAGCTTGAGACCTTGAGCTCCTCCACCTTTCATTTGAGGATGCCCCACAGATGCTGAATTGGGTTCAGGTCTGAGGACATGCTAAGCCAGTCCATCACCTTCACCCTCACCCAAGGCGTGGTCATCTTGGAGGTGTGCTTGGGGTCGTTACCATGCTGAAATACCGCCCTGCGGCCAAGCTTCAAAGGGGGGGGGGGGGCATCATGCTCTGCTTCAGTATGTCACAGTACATATTGGCATTCATGGTTCCCTTAATGAAATGTAGGTCCCCAGTGCCAGCAGCATTCATACAGCCCCAAACCATGACACTTCCTCCACCATGCTTGACTGTTAGCAGGACACAGTTGTCTTTGTAATCCTCACCTGGTTTCTGCCACACACACCTGACACCATCTGAACCATATACATTTATTTTGGTCTCATCAGACCACAGGACATGGTTCCAGTAATCCATGCCCTTAGTCTGTTTGTCTTCAGCAAACTGTTTGCAGGCTGTCTTGTGCATCATCTTCAGAAGAGGCTTCCTTCTGGGCGGAGCCATGCAGACCAGTTTGATGCAGTGTGCAGTGTATGGTCTGTGCACTGACAGGCGGTCCCCCTACCCCTTCAACCTCTGCAGCAATGCTGGCAGCACTCCTATGCTTATTTTGAGGGCAAACCCTTCAGATATAATGCAAAGCACATGCACTCAACTTCTTTGATCGACCATGGTGAGGCTTGTTCTTAGTAGAGCCTGTCCTCTTAAAGCGCTGTATGGTCTTGGCCACTGTGCTGCAGCTCAGTTTCAGGGTGTTGGCAGTCATCTTATAACCTAGGCCATCTTCATGTAAAGCAACAATTTTCTTTTTTAAATCCTCAGAGAGTTCTTTTCCATGAGGTGCCATGTTGAACTTCCAATGACCAGTATAAGAGAGTGTGAGAGTGATAACACCAACTTTAACACAGCTTCTACCCATTTCTACATTCTACCCACCTGGGACCTTGTAACACTAATGGATCACATGACACCAGGGCGGAAAAATAGCTAATTGGGCACAATTTGGACATTTTTACATAGGGGTGTACTCACTTTTGTTAACAGTGGTTTAGACATTAATGGTTATGTGTTGAGTTATTTTGAGGGAACAGCAAATTTGCACTGTTATATGGGCGATTCTATAATTTTGGTCAAATTCACGCTTTTTAACATCTTGAAAAAAATGTGTTATTTCCTGCAAACTTTTTAGTTGTAGGCATACAATAACATCTAAGGAACATTATTCTACTGATGGGACACTTTAATTCCCTTTTATACAAATGTAACATTTTTTGCCTCTCCCCAAATTTGTCACAACCGAAACACAATATCATTTCATACAAAAATTAAGTTTCCTGGACTGTATTTTGATTTTGCTTTAATTAACATTCCAGATATACTTCTAGTGATTTTTAAAGACAACTTCCAGAATACTGAAATTAAAAAAATATCATTTTAGCACAATATTAAGGGTGGTTCTTCAAATTAATAGCATTTTGAATGCAATACTTCTCTGTAAATTCCATAAAAACAGTGATACAACTTTCAAATCCAAGGATTCATTAGCTTAATAATTTATCTAACTATATGTAATGAGCCCATCATTTCAGGTATCAAAACATCATTTTATTTTCCAAAAATATCCATATTTATCGGTAGTGACAAAAAAAGCTATCTGTATGATTTAAGCAAATATATGTACACTATTAGCATGCAAGGAAGTCCTTTTGACTGAAATATAAGTATCATAAATATAATACTATAAATGGACTATTGTTTTGTATTTATTTCATGAAATGTTGAATGCAGACCATTTTGTCACTACCGAAACAACTATGTCACACCCAAAACCTCCCAAACCCAAAACCTCAACATGTGTTACGGTTGTGACAATTTAAGCTAATGTTGACCCTACTGCTAACATGCTAGTCAGTACGAAGTTAACTACCATGGATCTCAACTTTGAAACATCAGTGAAAAGTAGATTACCAGAAAAATCTATTTTAAAAATCTTGATTATTTGTTAAAAAGCTGTGTTTGGTAGTGACATTTTTAAATGTCACCTGCTGATTTTCAACCTTACAACCTAATTTACTTCAAAATATTATGACTGACGAACTTACCGTGCCACCATGAGGGAGAGAAAGGGTAGACTAACTTCCTGATCCAAAATGTAGGGGTGTGGCTTAAGGCTGTGTCATAATATGGGCCAAAGTGTGGAATGTTTCGGTAGTGACGTGAAAATGTGGGACAGGAGTTTTTTTGTGATTATTACCATAAAATTCCAATAGAAATATGGTTATGGCATAATTAACCAAAAGTATTTATAAAGACATTTCTAAAAATGTGTTGGAAAAAATTCTAAAAAAATATTTTTTTTTTCTATTGTGAAATTAAGTCTTTGGAATTTGGGACAGCTACCTCTCAATTGAAAGTACCATAAAAATGACTTTTTTCTATAATATTTTCTATATTAAACTAGCAGCTACATCAAATATTACTTAGTGTCCTGATTGTTATTTGCTTACACTTTGATATCATTAAGAGAAGAATTACATAAAAAGCTTTTAAATTATTTTTTTGGGTACGGGACAGCATTTTGAACAACTTTTGTAGAATCGCCCATATAAGCTGTACACTGCCTACTTTACGTTGTAGAAAAGTATTATATCTTTAGACTTTTCCTATGGAAAGATATAATAAAAAAGTACAAAAATGTTAGGGGTGTACTCCCTTTTGTGACATACTGTATATATAAAATGGGATCTCTTCTGCTACTTCTGTGGTGGCAATGCTGTCTACAGATGATTAGACTACTAATAAACCATCCGTTTCTTGTGTCTGTGTCTCCAAGAAATGGGGGTTTGGTGAGGCATGGTTCAAAATATGCTCTGCAACAGAGGTAAGTCGAGGGTTAGGCAGATGTGATGCAACGAGGGTTATAGATTAGTGTTGGGAGTTGAATGGAAGTTAAGTTCAAAGGGTAATGGAATAAGGTCAAAAGTGTAATGTAAGCCCTGTTGGTGCAACAGTGCGGTGCAATGAGTAAGCCTCCATTCCCCAGCACCTTAACATACATGTACAAACATCATGCTGGAGGGACCGTTGCTCTTGTGTGTGGTGTGCATCCTGTGTCTGTGTCTTCAACGCAGAAGTGAAATTTTCTGGAACATTTATTTATTTTCACTGTGCTCTTTGCAATGCCTGGCAGCAACTTAATTTTCCCTGGTGGGATAATAAATCTGACTTGACTTGACTTGCATGTGTCAGTTCAGGGGCATATTTCACAAAACCTGACTAAACACATCCAAGATAAGTGACGAAAACGGGGCTTGACCTAGCCTTGTCTATGTAAACACGCTGAATACGTTTCACTAACGGCGAGCACGGATGAGTTGAGGCGGCTAGGCCAAGCCAGGTGTAACAAATCCTGTTAAGAGCGCGTTCACGTAATTCTATAAAAGACGGCATGGATCGATCCCAGAATGAGCGATGAAATGGAGAAGACGCGTGCGCAGTACTTCACCCTGGCGGAGCAGAGCCTCCTCATCTGCAATGTCGGGCAAAAAAGGGCAAGCCATTGTGTTGCAATGTGTTGGACGTGTGTAGCCTGTCATTATATACTGCTGTGATCACCGACTTAATTGAGAACACAAGTGAAGTTGGTTTGCGTATTCATTCAATGAATGAAATAAATAAAAGAAACTATTCGATTACAATTGGTTCAGAAATTAAAAATGAGAAATTAAGCAAACAAACAAATATAATAAACAGCAGAGAACACCATTGCTGGCTGGCCGGCCGCGTCTCTTGAGGTTCACTGACAACTCTGAGTGACAGTTCATTGAGCCAATAAGGGGCAAGAATTAACTAATCCTGGTTCTTAGCCTGGTCGGGAGCAGGCTAGCTGCAAGGTATAAATCCCCATGGTAACTTATATGCGATTTCTTCTGTGAAACAACTTCAAGGCTAAAGTCATCTAGGATGACCAAGTAAACCCGTCTTAATCCCTTATCTTGGTTTTGTGAAATAGGCCCCAGGTCCATTGTGTGTGTGTGTGTGTGTGTGTGTGTGTGTGTGCTACTTGTGTGTTCACACTGGTTCACCACTACAATATTCACTGCTCAACAGTGTGAAGTAGCAGGAAATGGTTTAAAAATGCTGTGAGTATCTAAACGACTCAAATTGAAATCATTACACAGTAATTCATTGCCTGCAGCATATTTTGCTTCATCAGGCACTGCTCACCTAAGACAGATACATCTTGTCTCTCGCAAGTACATGTCAATTAAACCAAAGGGGTTGTGGCATTAGTAAAAACAAATTTCTCGCTTGACATTTTCAAGTATCCTGGTCAAAACAAATTGTATAACACATTTACATAGCCATACTGAATGGAGCCATTGTGTTCATGTGAATTGGAGCCATTGTGTGTGTGTGTGGTTTCACCAAAAGGTTAATTACTGCTGGAAGAGATTCCTATTCCCACATCATATACACGGCCATGATAACACACACACACACGCACACACACACACACACACACGCACACACACACACACACACACACAAATACACACATACACACACAAATACACAAAGATACACACAGACACCTCCCACGCACACACACAGTCACCCACCCATGTACAAACGCACGCGCACACACACACACATAAAGACAGTTTATACTCTCCAATCAGCTGTTTTAATGAGAAAATGAACAGAGCATTTCAGGTGGCTGCTTTATTGGAGACAAGTGCTACGGTTCAGCATAAAGATCATATGAAGACACTTCAGATGGACACCAAGTGGTTTTAATAAATCTAATTTTCAGCTAATGAAACTGAAAGACAAACATAATCCATCTTCTCTGTCATCTGGTTATTCAGTCTGTCAAATTTCCGCAGCAGTCTCATACTTCAAAGTCACACATGACTGTGAGCTATTGGCAATCAATAGCCGAACAAGGCCAGGTCTACTTTAAACTGGAAGAAATTACACACCAAAGATTACTGATACCAGTTTTAACCAATATGGATCCATCCCTAAAGGAGCCAGGCGAAGTAAAGCAAAATCACTTATTCTTACCCTTATTCTTGCAAGTGACTAAGAGCACTTAACCAGCTACCACTGATACTGTTGGATGACTCAGAGTCCCTTGTTTGCAAACAAGGCAAACAAGAGAGACAGAGACACAGAGAGAGAGAGAAAGAGAGAGAGAGATGGTGTGTGTGTGTGTGTGTGTGTGTGTGTGTGTGTGTGTGTGTGTGTGTGTGTGTGTGTGTGTGTGTGTGTTCATGGGGGGTGATCAGATGCATCCAAGCGCACCGCACTACAAGAAATCAACAAATGTGTCCATCCTTGCTTTGTGTGTTTGCATAGCTGTCTTACTGTAAGTATTATGTGCGTCTTACACTCCCTGGCGGCAGTTTCTGTTCCCACTTACAGCGTTTGCGTGTAGCTGTACCTCTGTCCTCTGTCTCTTATACATTACGGCTGTTCCCTTTATGCCTGGCCTGCACCCCCAGGGGGCTGGTCACCCCACACACACACACACCGAACACACTTACACAAACACACACATACACACTACATGGCTGGTCACCACACACACACACACACACATACTACATGGCTGGTCACTACACACACACACACACACACACACACACACACACACACACACACACACTACATGGCTGGTCACCACACGCACACACAGACACGCACACACACACACACACACACATACACTATGGTGTTAGTGAGGCTAGAACCTGCTACACCACGGGACTGCACGGCATCACTTGCACCCGAACAGGAAGTCAAGAACTGCCATTATCAATTATTCATTGACTGCGGCCAGTTTTCTTTTCTTTTCTGATATGCAAAAGGGAGTGTTTTCAGTGGCATCCGCATCTTTTTCAGACCACCAGGGCACAATCTCCTTGTAATCACTGTGTTCAACAAATAGCGCAAGCTCTCATCAGGATCATAAGCATCATGAAATCCTTGTCACAGGGATAGACAAGGCAGTATAAGAGATAACATCACCATCTCTTATGCTGAGTTTTTCCAATATCATGTAATCTGTAATTTCACCAGCTGTTGATGTAAACACTGGAGGAACCACTTTAGGGAAAAACCAATACATATTATTCTTTACATCATCACTGTGCAAGCGTCTATATAATTTCATGTTCCATATATAGATTTTTCAATTCCATGGTCAATTTGTCAGTATTAATGTAAGCGGGATATATTGAAATCTATGTCATCCAAACATAGGAAGATTATATTCAATATCCATGTCAATCTCAACATGAAAGGACTACATTGAGTATTATAGGAATAATCAGTGAGTCTATACTATGTAATTACTCCACAATTAATCACTAACACACAATTCAATGATAAGTGTTGAAAAGTCGATGTCTTTAAAAAAACTTGTTGTTATGGAATGGCAGTCCACCCACATACTGGTAAACGATGATTATCATTTAACAGTAATACTGTCGACCTGATCACTATTCATTTTTCAGTGCTATTTTGTTAGTTCTTAAACAGCAACACTATCCACTTTAGTGAGCATGTGCCTAAACCCGAGTTCAGAGTTATTCAGTGTTATTACTGAATTAATGCAATCTAATCTGTCTATTTTTAGGAGTGTCTTACTACCACATAGTGGAAATCTTGCTAGATAAAATACTCTGGTGAGCTAATACAAACTTAGTCATATCACAGACAAAAACATCTGTGAGTAATTACAGACTCTTTTTTGACATCAACTGCACTAAACTAAGTTAATGTATCATTTTTTTCGAACTGAGTTCACCATCAGACAGCAGGCAAAATAAGAATACATCCATGCCAAGCCATCCTTACTGGATTGGAGATTTGTCTTTCCAAGGCTCTCTGTCATTTAGTGATGTGTACCTCAAAGACTTACTAGAAGGCTCCTAAAAAGGACATGATCCCCCATGTTGTCATTTCTCTCACGGTCGGCTAATAGTGTTATTATAACACTTTCGATATACACTACTAGAGGTCAAACAACAGCAGCGTTAGTGCGCTTCTGTGCACTGTGAGAGCTGTTCAGGCCACTCTATGACAAGAGCTTGACTGCAACACCGAATGAATATAACCGGCCTTTCATATTCGATATGATTTTGTGTGTCTTTCTACACTCAGTGCAGAATATTTCACAGAGGCTGGGTGAGTGTATTGGGTGCTGTGCCTTTGCAGTGTAAACCGTGGGAGAAAATCCTATCAACATCTTAACTCCCGCGCCAGGGCCTGGGGTGGGTGGGTGATGCTGAAGGCTGCTTGGCTTGTCTGGTGTTTACACCCCTTCTATTATGGGATGGTTTTCTTAAAGCAGACACATATATACTGATAAAGATATGGACAACATCACAGCTGCTTTGGTTAGCTCACTGACAGAAAAGAAAATCCAAACAAACACAAAAAAACATACAGTAACATCACGTAACATCCGCAAAGGGAAACACGTGTGAGGGATGAATGGAAAGGATTAATCTAGGGCAGATCACATGGATCTGGGCAGCAGTGGAGAGTGGTGTGATACAGGGTAAAACGAGTCTCTTTAGCTCCTTACATATTATTTCTTACATACTCCAATACAGGTTTCTCCTCTCATGTTCCAACCCTCCCACCACACCCCACACCCCCATTCAGAACATGTTTCTTCGACATGTACTGCTCTGTTTATCTCCTTTAGGTAACACCTAATACATATGTTTCTCTTTTGTTCCAATGCCCCCATCCCAGCACCCCTCCATTCCCAACCACCCACCCATGCCAAAAACATGTTAGACATGTACTTACCAAGAAAACCATCATGTCCATCATGTGTTCAGCCACATCAGGGTAACTTGCTGGATGTTTTTGAAAGTATGTTAGATAGTCTTAGCCAACTGGGAAAGGAAGGCAATATTGTTTCTTTTATTTCCCCTACAGCCATTATTATGATAGTTCTACCTCCCAATTCCAAAAAGAGAGAGACACAGCTTTGTGCCTTGTGGATATGTTCCAACAATTCATACTCCATTGACACAAGTCTGAGAGGGAAAGAGTGGGGGAGTCCTCGGACACAGGAAAACAGACATGAATTGAGAGCATTTAGAGAGATCTTCCTGTCCAGCCTTCTGGGCTTTAACAAACTCAAAGAGCTGTGTTCCCTCTTTTTTTCAGCCAAGCTTTCAAGCTCGTGATGAGCCACTTTTTGCAATAAGCAAACATAATCCCACACAACTGGTATGGAAATTAGACACACAGCGACAGAACGAAATGAAAAATAGGACGCTGGGATGGAGGGAGTGTGCTCTGCCATATGCACAGGGCCAAATGTGAGAGGCCCTGGCAGACCCAAGTCTTAACAACAGTGCTAAGTTTCCCACTAAATGGCAGATGCTATTCTTCTGTCGTGTCTATGCATCACAAACACATTTTCTCTCTCTCTCTCATTTTTCTTCTTTTTCTTCACTCTTTTCCTCTTTGTTTATTTCTTTCTTGCTTTCGGTGGAGCAGATGAATGTGGAGAGTGAGATAAAAGAAGAGAGAGAGGAATCCGTTACTCTGCTGAGGCTGGGGGTGTTTGGCCCAGCCACTTTGCAGGTGGCAGCGGAGGGAGGCGTCAGATTTTAAAGTCCCGATGACCCTTCTTCTCGTCACTGACGGGAGAGTCTGCAGAGAGGAGGAGAAAGAAGACAGATGAGTTTAAGGTGTAATCAATGCCGGTTATGTGACAGAGTGCATGCCAAGTCAGATGTGCTCTGGCCACCCTGTCTCTATCAGTTGATGACATTAGGGGGGAAGACAGACTCGGGTGTATTTTAAGACAATGCTAACCCTGCTCTTTGACATGACAAGGGGATGTGGTTGCAGCCATAGGCACATTGCCTAGGGCAACTACCCCACATCTATCACTAAGAGACCAGTTGTAAAGCTGGGGTCTTCCCCGGGCAAAACCCAACTACGACTAGACCCCTGAGGTGGCCAGGAGTGCTCTAGAAAAGACTGATGATCCTTTGAGTGGAGTTTTGTCATACACCAGGAACGAGGACAGCTGTCCTCCTTAAACCTAACTTCATTGACACAGAGACACAGACAGTTTATGATAGCTGGAGTTCTGTGCTAGACCCCTGCAGAGGAATGTTGAGATTTGGGCATACTCATCAAGGATAGCATGATTATGTTCACTGCATCTGCCTCTTGTCCTTCTCACAAATTACTCCTCTGATCTGCACTGCCCTATAAACCCAAAGGCCAGTAACTGCATAATTTGTCAAATTGAGTTTAGACTGGCAATTGATTTTATAACACCTCCTTTGTTTTGTGACTAAATCTCTCAGTTCTCCTCATTAGGAAAGTACATAAAAGCATCACCGCTATTATGCCACTATATTTCAGTTTCTATGTTCATGTATTTACTGCACTTTGCCTTTGTAGGACAGTGCACCCCCTTAGCTGCTCCATTTCGCCCCACCTTTCTACCCGGCTTGATTTGCCTGGGGGGCTGGCCAAGCCTGACACAGCCTGGGGGACCACTGAGTGCTGGAGGGGGCACTTTGTGCAGACCCGGCGCTGATTTAATGGCTTTTATTGATTTCCTGATTTACAGCCACTGCGCCCCTTCTGATATCCAGGGCCACTGGTCCAGAAACTGCAATTACCTGATTGGAACAATTTATCTAACTTCCCCAAACCTGAAATGGTTCCCCACTTCAGGGTAGCCAATCAAAGTGAGCGAAAGGGCCCTTTTTTGCCCTAGTGATTGTGTGATACCCTCCCCCCTCCTTGGTTTTCTGCAACTAATTAATGGTCCTTCTGGAGAAACTTGTATTTAAGTTTGAGAATATGGCCGTGTAAGCACCATGAGATTGGGTACAGGAGATACATCCTGCTGTCTGCAACCTATACAGCAAGAATTCTTAAGGGGCGAAAAATAAAACACAGTGGCATTATCTGCTGTGTCCAGTAGTGTGCTTTTGGGCATATTTTATCAATGTCTTTTATGTGACATTCTCTGCTCCCTAGCATTCTGACCCATTCTTGTCCCCTGTGGTTATTTTTACCAGCTTCCATGTCTTGCCCTTAAAAAAAAAGCTAGGCGAAAGCAGGGATGGAAATACACACACAATGCAAAGATGACAGAAAAGTATGCTTTGTGTCTCTATATCTCTCTTTGTCACACACACACACACAAAGACACACATAGACACACATAAACACACACAGACACACAGACACACACACACACACACACAAAATTTTGATACTGTTAAACCTTCTCTACATTTTCCCAGGATATATTGTATTACCGTGACTAATTACTTTGTAGGGCTCAGAGGAAGTCACCAACATTTTGGCTTGCACCTATAGCCTACTGTTCAGAAACAGAATAGCATTACATAGGCCCCCCTGTCTGCACGATAACGTTCATGTTTTTTTTTTTTTGGTGGTTGAAAAACAATTTGCATCCACACAATTACAGTATTCACAGAGAGGATTCTAATGGGTCTGACACAATGACTACCTTTACATGCACTTACTGTAAATATTCAGAATATCAGGCATATTCCAGTTTTAAACAAATTTGAGGTGTTTACATTAAGTGTAATGTCACACATAGACTTTTCTACAGTCAAAATGAGGCTTAAATTGAGGGTTGAAATTGTGGGTGCAGCCATTTTTGCCAGTTCATTCCTGTGAGATGGTGAACTTCCCTCGCTCACCCTTTCACCGCTTTTAATCGTTTACAAACTGAGCACTTAAACTGCGGTACACCTGCGCACCCACACACACACACAGATCTGCAGTCAAACCCGTCGCAATAAAAATTAAACTGTTAATACATTTATTATTAACATCTTCGGCATGAGCGAGGTACTCACTCATGTCCCATTGACAACGTTTTTCTGTTTAACACTCCGCTATACTTGCATACTTCCTCATCTCCTGGACACTGGGCTGCTATGCGAGAGCGCGCCCCGCTTTGGTAGCATTTTAAAACATTCGTTGGGAGCTGGGATTTGTAATGTGGTAGAGGGGTGGCACGGGTGCTAGATTGGTTTTGTTGTGTGTATTGAGTCACCAATTTGTAAATATTGTCTTCTATTATGTGTGTGATTTATTTATGGGGGTAATATTACTGTTGGTGTGCAAATCATGTATTGAAATCCCGTGCTTGTGTTTGTATAATGTAGCGTCATATGGTATGGACCAATCGTGTAATGATTGGTCCAATTTCATGTAATTAAGGACTATATTTAAGTGATGCCTCATTTCCACCACAAGGAGAACGAACGTGACGAGTGAGAACAGAGAAAGGAACGAACAGAGAACGATCAAGACCTGCTGTTTACTGGAGTAGAGCAGCGTTTAAAAGTGTTTGTTGCTTGAGAGTTTTCTTTGTTGTGCACTTTTATTTTCGGTTTAAGTGTGTTAATTTATATTATTTACTTTTGGTTTGTACGTGCGTGAAAGGCACAGTTTTTTGTTTGTATAAAATAAAAGGCAAATCTATTTTTTCTAACAACACTCTGGACTTTTTGGAGGTCTTTTTTGTACCACTTCAACCCTACTTCCAGTAGCTGGCATCCTGCTATGGAGGAGCCTGACCGGCTACTTCACAATTCCATTGATGTCAATGTTAATTATCTGGGCATTAAAATATGAATTTTAATGAATGAAAATCACCCCACTCAGAGTTGTCATTAACCTCCAAACTATGGAAAGACACTCAAACCATTTTTTGAACAAGGCTGTAAATATGTTTATTTTATTTTTTTTAACATGGGAGCCTATGAGCAGTTGCTCCCTTTTGCAGCCAGCCCCAAAAAACGAAATAGGTGCAGCAAACTTAGAACGTTCACTTCTGGCTTCATTTTTTCAGGCGGGAATGTTGCTACTTGGTTCTAACATGTGCCTGTGTGTGGGCAGACAACGCTGTCAGAATCTTCAGTATTTGGGATAAGGTGTTTACATGCCACAGTATTCTGATTTCTGAGTACTCCACCTAGCATATCTTGAGTTCTCAAAAACCAGGATAAGGGCTTACTCGTGATACTGAATTTGGGAAAAGGGGTTTACATGCACAACAGCAAGGCAAAATCATATTCAAGATACGTAACTGCATGTAAACATAGTCAATAGTGGTGTTCAGACTATCGGACCAAAAGCAGGGCAACACGGGTTCGCCGGGGCCAGGGTGTTCAGACTGTATTCTGGTGGTGCTAGTTGGTGCCTAAAGTGGGCTGTTTTGAAAGCTACTCCTTGCCCAACAAAAACCCCCAGCCAAAAGGGGCTACTTCAGACTAGAGGCGGCGTCAAGGTGAAGGGTGTTGGCTAACGTTGTTGCCGGGAATGTGTGCACATACATTGCTCCCAGTTTGAGATGCAGGGAGAGAAGGCAACTGTGCAATAATTTTCTTTAAATATATTATATATTGATTTTAGCAATGTGTGTTGTTATTTAGGTGTGTCGGACGCAGCTCTTTTATTAACATGACTTGACACTCTGTTCAAAACAACAGGCTGTTTTATTCAATACCATATCCTGTTGCAATTTTGAGACCTGAGATTTTTCTTAATGATGGTGATGAAAGTGATATCGTTGCTGTTTTTAGATAACGTGGGATACCTTATTACCGTATTATTGGCCCAAGCCTAACACACACACACACACACACACACACACACAAATGCACATAGGAACTCTCTCTTTTATAGAAACACACACATACACACATACCTCACTTACTCTCTATAGGCTCTGCACTCTTCCCCTCTTTGCCAGACAGCGGAGGTTGCCCTTTCAGCTCTATATAAGTCCTGGAGTGACGCCTCTTACTGGGCGACACAATGTCCTCACCCGTGATCTCCACACGAGCCGCCTTCTCGCAGTCCACCACCAGTGCCACGGAATCCTTCAGGCTGCCAGCATTGGGTGACCCTAACGCCACCACTGTCCCACTCGCCCCGCCCGACGTGGGCGAGAACCCTGTGCTGGGCTGCTCCTCCTGCGAGGAGTCTGTGACTTTGGAGCCAGAGCGCGGCACCTGCCCCGCCGCCGACTGGCCCCCGTTGGTCTGCGAGCGCAGGGTCACCATGGCACCGGCCTTTCCTGCCTCACGGCCACCGCTATGGGTGCTGTACACCTTGTAGCGGATCATAAGGATGATAATGAAGACAAGCACGGAGGCCACAATGATGCCACCGATGATGATGATCATAGTGCCGCCCAGGAACTGGCTGTGCAGCGACTGGCACTGGCTGTACTCGGCCTCTGTGATGAACTGCACACAGCCCACCTGTCGCGTGGCCGTCAGCGAGCTCAGGCTGTCGTCGTACACCGCCAGCACACACAGGTCATACTCACGCCCCGACACCAGGTCACGCACCAGGAAGTCCTGACTGCTGGATGGAATCATCCTAGAATAGAATAATAAATAGAAAAAGATAAGCAATAAGAAAGATATAACGTATATACATATATGACATAGTTGTACACTAGCCATTGTCTCAATGAGGTGGTTTAATGAAGCCATCCTAAAATGATAAAGTCAATTGCATCTGATGTGGTAGACATGAAATATTGATGATAAAAGCAGATAGTTCTGACTTCTGGGTGGGATTGTTCTGAAACAAAAAATGTAATAAATGAATGAAACACAGTTAAAAATAGAACATTACATTTAAAATTTTTACACAATACACATCAGGCAGAGGCAAAGACATAAAGTTCTCTTTTAAGAAGAGATCATCCTAGTGATGCTAATGATGTTAGATAAACACATCAATATGGGCAGAAATTGCCTCTTACTTGTCTGCACAGCATGACATGATATGACAGGAAATTAAAAAAAAACAGGAAGCGATCCACAGGGGAATCAGGCTGCTCAGTTGTGGTCCAGCAAAAATAAATTAAATGAGTTTAGTAATTAAAGCAGGGAGTCTTGAAGAGACAAAATTATGCTGGGAAAATGAAAGCTCTCAGTGTTTTGATAGTAACTTCGTCATTTAAAACAGCCAATGGTGGGTCTGCTAATTTAAGTACAGGGCAGGATTCAGCAAATGTCTTTATCCAGAGACTAAAACCATTCAGGAATCGAACCCAAATCACTTGTTTATTGCCTCACGTCTATGTTATTTCTACTCCATCACTAAGTAGGACTACCACTGATATCATAAAGATCATACAGACTGATTAGGTAACTTGGAGGATGCATACGAATAATAAAATTATATATGTATACAAAAAAAAAAATATTTCTTCATGACTGCCCAATAGACTCTGTCTGTATGTGACTTTAATTAATAAAATCTAATTAAAGATGCAATCAAGCTAGTACAAAAGATGTACACAAAGACTAATGTTACTCTTATGTTTGTCTGAAGAAAAGGAAAGATGAAAATGCTTGTAATTGAATCTTGTCTTGTAACTAAATGTTATCCAGTAGGCTACATTTGTCTGTCTTCTGTTCACTTCACATGACTTGAATGACCTATGCTTTTTTTGTGTGGAAGGCAATGTTGTGTGCAGTTACAGAGGGTTACATAATTTATAAAGAACTAGAGCCTGGGGAGTTACCAGAAGGTCCATCAACTTGACCAACCCCGCAATCAATAACGCAGCACCATAATATTGATTCTTCCCAGAAATTTACAGCATATAATAAATGCACTGCAGTAGGTCAACTTGAAGCAAAACTTGTGGTGGTGTTTTGGGGGGTGGGGTAAACTGAGGGGACAGTGATCCAGTAACGCTCTGGTAGGTTTTATCTGTGAATTGCTCTCAACCCAAGGTCTGATTGGACACAATTGCATATATTTACAGGGTGATTGGAGCATGCTGGTGTCACTTTAGTTCTGTTCCTGTCAGCTTCACAAACAACCAGCACTGAGAAACTGAAGCTAAATAGCTTTGGTGCAGAACACAGCCTACCTATCCCTGCCTTAAGCACACAGAAACACAGAAACACACACACACACACACAGTCTCAAACAAGCTGAGTGACTTATCACATGTTCGCATGCTTTTTCCTACAATTTGCGAGTCAGTGAGAGAAGAAACGGCACCCAACAGCCTAGTACAGTGTGCCTGCACTTCACCTGACATGCAAAAACATGATAACCTAGGGGGAAGACAGAGAAAATGTACAAAAATGTGTTCCAGGCCCACCAATTCACTGAGAGCTGGATACACCTGTTATTCCAATACTTGTGAAGCAAGATGTTCATTGGCTGGAACAGAGCATAACAATGCAGTCATTTGCTGTGAGGTCATTTGTTTCTCTCTCCAGAATGGCTGGGTAGCCTGTTAGCTAACTATTGCCTTGTGTGTTGTCCTTATCAATCAATAAAAAGTCAACCAAACTGTTCATACGCTGCACATCAGAAATGTAAAAGCTACGTGACCATGAAGAGCAAAAAAAAAAACAAAACTGTGGTGGCTATTTCCAAGATGCTTCCAGGCAATGGAAAACACTAGGCCTCGGTGGATTAAAGAACGCACGTTCCATCACGGTACAAAATTAATTTATTTCCAGCGATCAGGGCAAAAACTATGAATGAAAAGTTGTTTAAAATTAGGTATGGAATTCCAAGTAAACGAAAGTATTGCAACAACGAAAGAAACCGCAACAGAGCATGGTCAAAAAAGTGTTTTAAACCAGGCTGCATTTCCCATTTCTTTTCCAGTCCAGCCCCAAACCCGGCTATATGACCTTTGACCCCTTACGTCATTCCCATGGTGTTCGTAATAAAAACTGAAACCCATAAAGCATAACACCTAAATTAAATAATACAGATGCCATCCATAATAGCTAAACCAATACCAACTATAACTATAACCAATAACATTTCAATAATTAAACCCAAAATGCTAACAAACAAAATATAATGATAATGGCTGCAACAAAAACATTTTTGGATTACAGCAGGCAAGCCTTCACATAGCAATGTCCTCTAACTGCCTCCAAACACTGCTATGAGGGACTATAATTGTGGACATGTGTACATATGTGCTATGTGCTATACCCACACTGTGTCTCACACTCAGTGATTAATATCCAGGAATGTGGGGCACTCCTGCGTAACCCGATTAGCAGGAATTCATCTCTGTGTAGTGGGTAAAGTTATGCTGTAAGTGTTATTTAGACTCACATAATTGCATGCCAACAGTCTGCCATTTCATTTGAAATTCTTTAATTCATTCACCATAACAGTTAATTTTGACACCCAAATCCTTATTATTTGATTATCAAGGCAATATGAGAGGAGCCCTTGGTAATAACTTGGTAATAACTTGGTAATAGCAACATCCCTCCCACGGAAAGAAAGAAAGAAAGAAAGAAAGAAAGAAAGAAAGAAAGAAAGAAAGAAAGAAAGAAAGAAAGAAAGAAAGAAAGAAAGAAAGAAAGAAAGAAAGAAAGAAAGAAAGAAAGAAAGAAAGAAAGAAAGAAAGAAAGAAAGAAAGAAAGAAAGAAAGAAAGAAAGTGATGAGAAAAGAGGGAACAATTGAATGAGCAAATGGGTCACCAGAGATTGTTTTCATCCAGACAAAATAAGTATAGCACCATCTCATACCATACACTACCACTCCTCAGGAAGAAAAAGAAGGATAGACATGAGAGACTGCGAAAAGGAAGAGTGAGTGAATAAAAAACAGAAGAAATTAATGAATGTTATGAATTTACTAAGGGACTACTACAGAACACTATGGAGCCGCACTACTCTCTACCTCGTCTAAAAAGATTCGCCACAAGGACATCTAAATGGATGCTGACAACAATGTAAAGCTTCAGGGAGCTAGAGGCTATTCTTATCTTCCTCTCCACAGCTGACAAGGCCTCCCTTGTGGCAACTGCATGTGGGCCGGGTCTGGTGCCAATCCGCCCTGCGTTCACACTACATTAAGGACGATATCAGCATCAGAGATGGACACTATCTGGGTTGCCCATCCCCAACCAGAGCCCCAAATAGTTTAAAACAATACCATCTATCATCAGAACAGGGGGCGTCAGTCAGCGTCAAGTAAAGGTCAGGTCATTACACTCCTAACCCCCCTATAATAATCTAATGTATGCAAAGGAAGACACATTGGCTTTGACAGATCGGTGCACAGTGAGAGGCAGGTGTAGAAACATGACTGACACTCTAACCCTTGCCCCAACTCTCCACTCCCACCATGTCAATAAAGTACCATCTGTGGAGTACGAAGTGCCTGTGTTGACATATTTGACATCACCAGGTGGGTTCCGTGACACCCAAACCCGACCATGACAAAAAAGAAAAAAAAAACCCAGTGCAGTCAGGAGACAATATTGGCCATGGCCCAGTGTACTGGATGCTGTGCTGTTTTTTTCATTAGTTCACTCCTCCACAGACAGCATGTCCATTAGCACATTTAATCATTTTCTGCTGTAGGCAACTTCGTTATGTATTTATTATCTGCCCTCTCTCCTTCCCTGTTGTCTAGGTTCCATTTTGTTGTTGTTTTTTTGTTGTTGCAGTTTGATTGCTGTTGCTTGTTTATTCATCTATTTATTTTTAAATAGTAATGACTGACACCCACATGAGAAATGTGCCAGGTGTAATGACAAGTGCTCAGAAAAAAATGTTAGAAACCTTCCGCAAAAAAAGGGAAAAATAATGTGTTGAGGGAGCTGTGGCAATGATGAAGCAGTGAGCCACTCCATCGTCCTGTCTCTATTAATCACGCTGCTTTGGCATCACCCCGGGAGACCCCACTTCCATACAGCACATCACATAAGCCTCACAGCACTGCTAGGATCGACTTTAGCAAGTAGCTCAGGTTTTAATAACAGCATAACACAGACACAGACACCTGAGCCGCCGCTAACTGTGAGTGTGTGTGTGTGTGTGTGTGTGTGTGTACGTGTGTGTTAGAGAGATAGACAGATAAGGATGGCAAAAGTGTTAGAGGATGCAAAATTAAGGCATTAGCACGCAATCTAGATAGTGTTTCTGCATCGTCTTGTGTGACAGTGATTTGCACCAGGCCAGCTGTCTCTGGGTAGACCTTGAGCAGGAAGCTACAGTAGGATAGAGAGAGAGAGAGAGACAGACAGAGAGGGAGAAAGAAAGAAAGAAAGAAAGAAAGAAAGAAAGAAAGAAAGAAAGAAAGAAAGAAAAATATAGTAGATGCACCGTATGGGGCAACAAATGGCAGTGTGGTGTGTGACATGGCTGTGAGGTGATAATGAGGGGAAAAAGGCTGTGTCTATTATAGATACAGCATGTGGGTGAACACAAGTTGGAGAAGTAAATATGCTAACTACACTTAGACAAGATGTGTTATGTGTGTGCTACAGAGGAAGAAGAAGCAGGAGGAGAAGGAGGGGGGGAAGAGGAGTTAGAAAAAGAAGAATAAATGGCAGGAGAAGCAGAGGAAGAAAAACACATCAAGGAATATGAGGAACAAGGGTAAGAAACTGTGATGTAATGTAACCCTGGACATCACCTTGAATTATCTGACCACAAACAATCAAACAAGCAAACGAAACACAGCTAAAACTGATGCTATTTCGTTGTGTTGCTGATCTTTTGTTATGTGTCAGTGGAGATACTTGGACTGATGCCCACTGCCTACGGCCGCCTAAACTAGGCTCTTTTATCAATCAAGTATCAGATAATTTTAATGACTACCTAGAGGCTTTTCTAAAAGGGTGAGGCACAAGTGTTGTAGCTTGCATAAATTTAATTACTCCAAGGTATTTAAATTTTATCTCTAATTCCATCCAGTTATTACACTACAACAAAGACATGGTGGACACTGCAATTGTACACTTTTGTATCTTTGTACCTTTTTAAGTAGTCTGTCATTATTTATAATTATATATATAAATAAAGCATATTTATACATTAAAAAGGTATTATTAAAATAATATACAACTGTGATTGTACAGAAATTGTTTATTTTCAATGCATTGACGTGTATTCAAGCTGGGGTAAAGCAGAGCCGACAGGCATATGTTAAATCGATAATTACGCTCCCTGGGACACGGGTACCTGTGAAGCAGTTTCGAGTTGAGCTAATCACACACACACACACACACACACACACACACACACACACACACACACACACACACACACACACAGCCACAAGCCTGCTCTTATACACATGCACAGGACATCTGAACATAAAGAACAAATAACTTGTCCTCAAGGAGTTGCAGCACACAAACAGCCGTTTTTATAGCCCTGCACAACACACACGTTTCACACACCATAACCACTGTGACCCTGCGAAGCAATAGAACACTTGGAAACTACTGTTGTTTGTCAGCCTGAGCCACCTGCAGAATGTAAGGGGCTCTATCAACAGGAAAATAGCTTTGCTCCCTGCCTACAGAGTAATAAGGAAATGCCCATTCAAATGTCTTTAGACATTGGAAATGCCTTTCAAAGTTTTACTTGTGCCTGAGGGCATGTTGGGAAAACCTTGGAGTTTTTGGTGGCAAATTTTTCTATTGTGGTATTGTGACTCCTTTGACCATTAGGGTTGCGTGGCTGTTTTGGACAGGAAAGCCATTTGTAAATAAATTTATATATTAATTCTTTTCTTATTGTTACTATCCTTTTTATTCTGAGAAAACTGAGATTCCCTTGGCTTCCTTTACCAGTTGCCACTGCCTATGACACTCATAGTGAAAAGACACAGGGGGTTATTAGATGAGTACCACAAAAGGAAACATAGGCAATTACAGACTCTGAAACTGTGTCAGTGTACAGGTGCTGGTCATATAATTAGAATATCATGAACAAGTTTATTTATTTCAGTAATTCCATTTAAAAAGTGAAACTTACATTCATTTCACATGGACTGACATATTTCGAGTGTTTATTTCTTTTAATATTGATGGTTATAACTGACAACTAATGAAAACCCCAAACTAAGTATCTCAGAAAATTAGAATATTGTGGAAAGATTCAATATTGAAGACACCTGGTGCCACAGTCTAATCAGCTAATTAACTCAAAACACCTGCAACGGCCTTTAAATGGTCTCTTTCTAGTTCTGTAGGCTACACAATCATGGGGAAGACTGCTGACCTGACAATTGTCCAAAAGGTTACCATTGACACCCTGCACAAGGAGGGCAAGACACAAAAGGTCATTGCTAAAGAGGCTGGCTGTTCACAGAGCTGTGTCCAAGCACATTAAGAGAGGCGATGGGAAGGAAAAGATGTGGTAGAAAAAAGTGTACAAGCAATTGGGATAACTGCACCTTGGAGAGAATTGTGAAACAAATCCCATTCAAAAATGTGGGGGAGATTCACAAAGAGTGTACTACAGCTGTAGTCAATGCTTAAAAAACACCATGCACAGACATTTGCAAGACATGGGTTTTAGCTGTCGCATTACTTGTGTTAAGGTACTTTTGAACAAGAGACAGCGTCAGAAGCATCTTACCTGGGCTACAGACAAAAAGGACTGGACTAAACTTATGTTCTCTGATGAAAGTAAATTTTGTGTGTCCTTTGGAAATCAAGGTCCCAGAGTCTGGAGGAAGAAAGGAGAGGCACAGAATCCACATTGCTTGAGGTCGAGTGTAAAGTTTCCAGAGTCAGTGATGGTTTGGGGTGCCATGTCGTCTGCTGGTGTTGGTCCACTGTGTTTTCTTAAGCCCAAGACCAATGCAGCCATCTACGAGGAAGTTTTAGAGCACTTCATGCTTCCTGCTGCTGACCAACTTATTGAGCGCTGTACATGCTTATACTTTTCATAAGTCTTAAGTAATATTCTAATTTTCTGAGATACTGAATTTGGGATTTTAATTTGTTTGTCATTTATAATCATCAAAATTAAATAAATAAACATTTAAATAGTATTATTCTGTGTGTAATGTATGAAGATAATATATATATAATATATATATATAAGTGTCACTTTTTAATTGCTGATATAAATCAACTTTTTCCTGGTCTAATTATATGACCAGCACCTATATATAAGTTCAGTTGCATACTTGGAGTGATAGAGTGAGATAATGTGTTATCATGTGGTATCATGACAATCTCCTAGCATTGTATCAGGGAGTCAAGGTACTTGCACACTGCTCCAACAAACACTGACTCAAAACTTGGCAGTTGTTGGCAACTAGCAGGTGCCAGTCTCTAGAATGCTCAGGATTTCAGATAGCTACCATCTAACAATAAAAAAGAATCACAGACTGATGGTCGACACTGACCCAACTGTTGGTGTTTGGTGTGTGTTGGGGCAGTGTGCAGGCACCTTTAAATTGATTATGTGGTATCAATAGGAGACCTAATCTTTGTTGGCTATGCTGGTTACTCTCACCAGTAGCGGTTTTAGGCACGGGCGAACCGGGCAGCCGTCCGGGGCGCCATTTCGTGGGGGGCGGCACGAGCACTTGGGGGAAAAAAAATAAAATAAAATAAAACCGCTCCGTGTGTCATATCGCTGCAATCGGCACATTGGCGCCCCCCTGGTGAACCGCTGAACTGCAGGTGCCCTTCTTGCTGAGAAGGTGCCATGCACAGAAGCAGCACGTCTCTCTGCCTCGGGGGGGTTGCTGAGAGGTTGTCTCGCCCGGGGCGTAAAACACTATAGAACCGCCACTGACTCTCACATTTGTGTGCCTCAAGTCTTCAGATCGCAACTGCCTCAGGCGTAAGGAATAACCTCTCCCAGCGTCATCAATATTATTGTCTATTCAAACATCATTCATCTTTGGTTGCTCCATGACTGGCTGATTTATGCTGACAATGCATGTGCAATGTGCAATGCAGGCAACCTGCTAGGCATAAGTGGATACTATGCTTTTGATTGTAAGGCAGTCAATTCTTTGTCCTGTGATTAAAATGTCGTCCTGCACAGACTACAATGAATCTTTAAATCTTTGACTTTGCCTTCCTGGGGACTATTTTAAATACACCCTTTGGTGTACTTTTAGTGTCATACATACATTGTGTCACACATGCTACCAAGTAGGTAAACTTTACTCTTAGTAAGTAGCAGCCCCTTTTGTTTTCCTCTCTAAGCACAACAAACATTTACGACTCCTCTATATTGTCACCCTTACTTTATTTTATTGTCACAAAACCATATCTTAGAAAAAATACACTGGTCTTGTAAATGTTTGTTTACAATCCATTACAACCATAATTTGGTCATGGCTAAATCTTGAACCAGCTGTCTTGTGTAGATTACATATATACCACACAGCTGTTCACTAAGGATACCTCTCTCTTACAGTATGCAATAATCGAGTCTTGCGTGCTGGCCATAAACATTTTAGTAGGTTTTAAAGTACAGCTGGACAGTGCATACATCCATTTACTATGAGCATGATTGTCTTTCCTTGACACACTTCTCCCACTGGAGACAAACATTTTCTTCTCTACTCATAAATGTTTTAGACAAGCTATGCATTTTCAGTGTCCAATACTTTGTGTTTGTGTAATGATTAAAAAATAACTTAGATTCAAAGTGATGGTGAAGCAAAGCAAATCCAAATAGTTGGCCCATGGTATTCTACTAGGTGTGTTTATTTTTTATTCTTCTAGACCGGCCACTACCTAAGCAAAATAAAGATCCATCATCCCACTGGCTTACCACCATACAGCTAAGACACAAGTGCCTAACAGCTGTCTCAAAGACCAAGACAGATCTTTATTTGAAGAGTTCTACTAAATCACCACACAAATCCTGGGGATTCCTGGAAAACAGTTTTAACCCCTATACCCTGTCGCCAAAGCTCCCGCTTTTCTGTTAAAACCTCAACGGACCGTTGTAAAGACTGGCCTAATGGGTCAGCACTGTATTTAACAAATATCTGGGTATCGATTTCATAACGTTGTTCCTGACATGGGTAACCTCCAGTCCCATGCAGCTTATGGTCCCTCAGCAAAGAGTGGTTTAGCCTGTAGTGGTTTAGCTTGTAGATTCACAGTACAGTGAGTACAGTGCCATGAAAGGCACTGTTGCACAGAAATCAGCCAGTAATGATAGTGTGACCAATTTTCTTATGTGCCTAACTCTAAAAGCTCTAAAAGGACAGACTTCCTTGACAAACCTTGTCTGGGCAGACTGTATGCGATCAATATTCACTGTGTTCTTCAAATAAACTGGTGAAACAACAAGACGAGTGTCAGTGTTAATGGTGTACTCTTAACTTTCATTTCCTTTTTTCATTATTTTAACAATAAAACAATTGGTTTGTTTGTCTTTCTATGCAGGAACTAAGGCAGTCTAATGAGGAGATTGGGAAGTACCTCAAAAATGAGCTGTATCTTTCCATCTCCTCCATTCTATCTGAAAAAGTCTCACATATTTTCCGTCTTCTCACTTTAAAGTCTTGTTTGAAGAGCTCTCATTTGGGCACTTTGGCCAGTTCATCTGAAACATACACTTCCCTCTCTAGTAATGACATTTTCCACACCAGCACTGTGATATATCACTGGAACCAAGGTATCCTTAATCTTTCCGTTTTTGCAATGTTTGCTTTTCATTTGCTGCCATAGATGGTATCAAAATTCTGCCTTGTTTAGCTATCATAAAAGCACTTTGGAGCTTCAGATAGAATAAAACAAAGACATTAGACTTGTTTTTCTGGAATGTTTGTACTCCTAAATACTACCATGGCAGCCATGCTATGTCTAACAGTTAGAAATGGATATGGAAAGAAAAATAAGGAAAGAGAAGGAAAACTATATTAATCTGGTCAGTAATTACATCCTTCTAAATCATATGTCTTAGGCCTAAAAACTGTAGAGCAGATTAGGGTTCGCTAAAGTAGCACGCTCCTAACTCCAAGGTCAATTCCCAAAAAATGAAAAATATTTTGAATGAATAATATTTATCATTCCATTCACATTTCATGTGTAGTAATTTATAAAGTCATTTATGTACATACACGTGCATTGATTTATTTGTAGAAATCTTTGCTTATCTGTATGTGATTTATTTGTCAGGATTGTTTATTGTTTACTAACTCACTAAGACCTGTCACTCATCAACCAATGTTACCCTGACCTGACCTGCATTTATTCTACATGTATTGAAATAATCTAGTTGTCCAGAGGTCATTCATTTTCTATTTGAGCAAGCATTCCTGCATTCTTACTGAAGGTGGAGAAAGCAGCAGGTTACATCAGATGGAAGGTGAACTTAAGTGAACTTTACTATCATCCAATCCAAGCACCAGCCAATCACAATTTTAAAACCCTCCCAAATACTCAAACTCAAAAATTCAATCCATCAGTCCACCCTACATCAGAACATCTACATTTATGGATGACATTTTCAACCGCACCATTGGAAGGGCAGCCAGGGTAAAATTCAACTTTGTTACCATCTGTGGTGTGAATGTTATAGTTTCTCTCAGCAGCCTTGTATAAGGAGAGGTGTAGCCTTACTGGGAAGATCACATGCTTCGCACAATGACTCTGGTGTTAAGATACTGGCATGGGCACAAGTATCTTCCCATATTCTCCTGTGGATCATTAAATCTCCCTTTTCAGGCAATGTGAACAACAGTAACTAACAACCTAAATCAGTTCTTGTGCAGTTCAATGTGCTTGACTATTATCCCCTGTAACCCATGTAATCCTGCCTAGAATTTCCAATTTTTATACTTGTAGCTTTATAATTATAGTGTAAATGTGACAATACATGGGACAATGTTTTGAGCAATGTTGTCAGCAAGCATAATAATGATAAACTGCATTCTGATGATTTAAGTTCTCCTGTTTTTATGTATGGTTTGTGTAATAAAAGTTGCAAGACAGGTAGTTTACCTCTACCTTCAGCACACTTGTTATGGAGACATGCTGTTTTTCAGTTCATGAAGTCTGGGTTGTACAAAAAGATTTCATGTAAAAAGCAAAAGGAGAACTACCAGATAATAAGGAGATATTAGCTGAATGACATAAAAAGTATTACCTGTTTACAAACTTTCATTGCTGATAGCACCTTAAATAACTTACAGCAATAAACATTAATTTAATCAGATCTGTGGATACAATCATGACTGGAGAATTATAGATTTCCATAAATGCTTCAAATAAGAACGACAAAAGCAAACAAACAAAAGAGAAAATTGTTTTCAGCAGAGGGCTGATCCAATCAATGGTAATTTCACCTTTGCCATGACAGGGGTAAGGCATAGCAACTTTTGAGAGTTCAAGCTTAGGCTGTGACCTTGTCAACGCCTCTCCATGAGCTCAGCAAAGAGGATTAAGATTCAGCCGCACACAAAAAAGGGAAAAGTATTGTGTCCAGTCGCCGACTCGCTCTTTTTATATCTGTCTAACTTCTTCATCTCTCTCACTCAATTATACATAACAAAACAAAAGACAACCAACATCGCTTCAACATCACAATTGTGTGTGAGACTTTAACGAGTGCAAGGGTAAGGGACAGAGAGAGAAACACAAGAGAGAAAAAAGATCATTTATTTTATGAAAGAGATGCATGCACAAATAGACACACACTCAAACGCGCGTGCGCACACACACACACACACACACACACACACACACACACACACACACACACACACACACACACACACACACACACACACACACACGCACACGCACACACACTATTTGTATTTCTTTGTCATTCACACACACCACTCTCAAACATTCTTTCTTCTTTTCACACACACGGACACAGACTCAAACTCTCCTTTACTGGCATCAGCAGCAGAGACAAGGACAGCACACAGAAGACTGATCCTATTCTAAGTGTGGCCCCATCTCCCATGCAGAGGGGTCAGGCTGACTTTACTGAACATAGCCGGTGCAGTCTCCTGTCACTGTCTACTGAAGAAAACTACACTGTACGCACACACACACACACACACACACACACACACACACACACACACACACACACACACACAGTTCTACCTAAGAGCGGTTAACTCTGTGTGTGTGTGTGTGTGTGTGTGTGTGTGTGTGTGTGTGTGTGTGTGTGTGTGTGAGAGAGAGAAAGAGAGAGAGAGAGAGAAAGAGAAATGTATATTAGAAAGTGTGTTTGCCATTTCAAAATGAGATTTTGAGTGCATGTGTGGCGTTGTGTGTGTCTTGTGCAATTTGTCTGTTTGTGTCTCTTTTGTCTGTGTGTCTGTTTGTGTCTGTGTGTAGTTTGTCTATGTGTGTCTGTGTGTAGTGTGTCCATGTTGTCTATGTGTGTCTGTGTAGTGTGTCCATGTTGTCTATGTGTGCCTATGTGTAGCTTGTCTGTGTGTCTGTGTCTGTAAGTGGTGGTGGTGTCACTGGTTAGATGTTTGCCCATTTACAGAAATTAGTCACTGGGTTGAAATTAATTGTTGAATAAAAAAACAGAGAGACAGAGAGAAAGAAACAGAGAGAGCCGGTTTTGCATGTAACGGTGTGTAATTCAGGACTACTTTGTTGTGCACATAAAGCAATTTTGAATTTGAATTTGGGAGAGTGAGGGACAGGGAGATTTTAATAGCGGGAGAGAAGAACAGAAAGAAACTACTAGATCAACCCTGCGGAAACACAATCAAGGACTGTCATTTCTAACATTAGAATACAGTAACTATACAGTAACTTCAGATAAGAAATGTGTATTTTCCTCGACTGTTGTTCAAAGACCTAGTGCACATGGAGTACTACGATGACCCAGTCATAAGTGACTCTGATCTCCAGGGGGTCTTACAAGGACTATCATCCACTCCCACATTATTTCCTCCCCACACACACACACACACACACACACACACACACAC
>CM059279.1:29151540-29179040 GCA_030347295.1 Setipinna tenuifilis | reverse complement strand
CTGCTGTCTGCCCTTTAAAAGACTTTAAAACATTTTAAAAGAGAAAATGTGGGAAAAGCTGCTGTGGAGATGGGACAGGGATGGTATATCTCAAGAGGCTGGATGGTGTTAAAGGTTTTCTCTCTTTATCTCTCTCTCTCTCTCTCTTTCTCTCTCTCTCTCTCTCTCTCTCTCTCTCTCTCTCTCTCTCACACACACACACACACACACTCACACACACACTGGTAATCTTCTAATGTTCCAGCCTCACTCCAAGGCTTCTGTGCTGTCCTAAATAAGCAGTCTACTGACTGCCAGACTGAAAAATAACATCACTGATAAGGTGGATGAAGTGGAAAAGCTGGAAAAGCTTCACTGGTGGTGCTGTTGTCAGGAGTGATCATGCACAAATAAACACCCTGATGGTCTGAACAAGACGCACCTTTGGCATGCCACATACTGGACAACCCCACCCCCCACACAAACACAAACACAAACTTACACACGCACATACACACACTTAAAACTTTCATTTCATGTGGATAATCCAAGACACCGGCTGAGACAGTCTTGCATGCCAGGTTAAGAGTCTCTGTATGGTCACTCCAATCCCTCAGATTGGAGAGAAAATGCTCCAATCTCCAGAGACGTTCCCTGTTGCCACCATGTTTATCCGCAGCACAGCGAGCGGCAGTTCTGATGATGGAAAATGACGGAGAGACCATCCCCACCCCTTACCCACCAACGCTCCACTCCACTCCACCCCTCTCACTTCCTCTTCTTTTTTTCTGAGGCTTGCTCCTATTCCATCTCTCAGAAACACTGACAGCTCGAACCCTGGCAATCAAAGCCCAGGAGGAGGATAATCAGTATCTCCCATTTCATCCTCAGACTTGTCTTTTTTTCTTTCTTTTTCTTGGATTCAGGATTCATGTACTTCTATTTCCATCTGATAAAGCTACCTTTGGTCACCTCTGTGCTTAACTCTCTCTTTCTTGCTTTGCCTTCTTCCCTCTCTGTGTAGGGGGATAGGGAATAATGGGACCCCCCACTGCGAGAGGTCTGTGTACGGGTGAACACACACACACACACACACACACACACACACACACACACACACACACACACACACACACAGACTGCGAGAGTTGCGGACAGTCTGAGTGCTGGTAAACACAAGCTTAAACAAGAGATGCCTTCAGGAATCACTCTTCTTGTCCTGCTCTCATTCTGTGCCTGTCTCACTCGTATTCTCTCCCTGTTTCAGTCTCTTCTTATCTTATATGTCACCAATACTCTTTTCTTTTATCCTCTAATCCTCCTTTCTTTTCTTTTTTCTCTTTGCTGCAGTCCATTACCTGTCTCTATCTCACTGTCATTTCCTCCGTCGATCTGTGGTCTTTCTTTATTTCTTCATCTTTTTCTCTTTAATTGTATGTTTTTCCCTATTTGTGTTTTTCTCTCTTTGTCTCTATCTCTACCTATGTGATGTTTTTTTCTCCTTTAATCATCCTTTCCACTTTTTCTCTCTTTCTCTCCCTCCATTTGCCCCTTCTTATCCAGTCTCTCTCTCTCTGCCTCTCTCTCTGCCTGTGCCAATACAAACTGCACTGTCCGCTTTGAAAGGGAACTAATTTGAAAACATTAAAACAGCCTCCCAGCTGGGGCTCTGCTGTGCCGGTGCCTACCGGAGCATAATTACATGCTTAGGCGTGACAAACTCCAGGACTCTCCTCTCCTACTCTCCTATAGCAAGAGAGATGAGCCCTGGTGCCACCGGGGGATTGGGGGGGGCACTGGGCACTCATGCTGCTCAGCCGCTCTTGTCTGCACTGAGATGGGCGCTCTTCTCTTCTCTCTTTTTCTCCCATGATCATCTGAGCTGTGGCCATGGCAATGACGAGGCTGGGGGTTGATAATGTGCTAATTTGATGTGAAGTAAGCAGAGGAGCTCAGGGATTCCTCTGTGCATAAACACATACACATATACACATATGTGTGCGCCTGAGCAGACACTGTCACAAACTAACACACAAACACACACACACACACACACACACACACACACACACACACACACACACATAATCAGACAGGCAGACACAGACATGCACACACACACACACACACACACAGACACACACACACACACACACACACACACACACACACACACACACACACACAAACACAGATGAGCTAAAAGGCGTTGGCTGTGACTGCTAAAAAGCAGCATTGAGTGACATGATGGATACTTCTTCTTGTTCTGTCACTAATAATAAAATACCACACTGACTTGACACAGCGGATGGTCTAATGTATGCAGTGTCTCCTGCATATGTAGCAGTGTAGCAGTCTGTAGCAGCATTTCTCTGAATGACAGCAGGTGACAAAGCTTTCCATTGTCATGTCATCCCTGTCGTGCCAGCTGTCGAGGACAACCGCTGCCCCATCTATGTTTGCGTCATGACACACGCGTGCAATCACACACACACACACACACACACACACACACACACACATACACACAAACACACATACAAACACCTTCCATATCCAGGCATGTAACTCAGCGTAAGTTTTGACACCCCCACTATTTGTGACACCTGTGCAAAAACACAACCAGTCCACAACCAAGTTTTCCATTACTCCTACGCAAACTCGCCTTCACACACACGCACACACACTCACACACACACTCACACACACATCGCAAACACACGCACACACACACACACACACACACACACAAACACGCCTTCGGGAGATTTGTGAACACAAACTCTCACTCAATGCCACCATGCACAGTACGGTGGATCAGCCGGAGAAGGCCATCTGTCAAAACAGAGCCGACAGAGAGAGACGCCACTGGTGACTCATGCATTATGGATCGGGGGAGAAATAGGCCGGGGTGGGGGAACCAACACTGAGTGATACGTCACCAGGGAGCAGCCAAGATGCTGTTTGTTCTATTTTTGACACATCTTTAAGTTCCTCCCCCACCTCAGATAGACACACACACACACACAGACACATACACACACTCACATACACACACACGCACACACACAGACACATACACACACTCACACACACACATACACGCACACACACACACTCACACACATGCACACACACACACATGCACAGACACACACACTCACACACATGCACACACACACATAGAAACACACAACCTCTCTGAAGAACTCCAAACTGACACACACACACACGCAGGCACACACACTGGGCTGACAGCTTACTGTAAGTGAGTAGACACTTGTCTGTTTACCTATTATTTCAATTCCCCTTCATGTATACCCTATATCTACATCTTTTCATGCTGGTTTAGGACACTGGACTATCACTCACTCCTGTATATGCAGAGTGTGTTTTACTGTATATCAAGTGTGCTTTTGTAAAGCTAGCAGCCCTAGCCAGTGGTGTGTCCTAATTGATTTATACCAGTCGGATGTGGAGCTAACTTCTAATGGACTGACTAACTGTCTCTCCAAAGCAACATCATTATATCTTTGATCCTCCTGGACATGGAGGTTTCTGAGGCTTTCTTTCCCCTAGTTTTTAATTGGATGATAGATAAAATTAGATGGTGGGGAAAAAAGATGCCAGAAGGAAGGAAGAAATAAAAACGAGAGAGAGAGAGAGAGAGAGAATAAAGTGAAAGGAAGGCTAGGAGCTGAGGTAATGCACAAGGTCAAAGAAAAGTCTCGTTTGTCTACCGCACACCCAGCAGGCAATCGTCTTCCATGCAATTAAGGGCCTGCATACGAATGGCCCAGCTCACTCCACTTCATGCATCTTCCAGTGGCTGAGAGACTGAGACTGGGGCTGGGATTGGGACTGGGCTGTCTCCTCACACCAGCAGAGCATGCGTTTTAGCCAACGCTGTCTGTCTGTGGTTTTACAGCTCGTCGTCCTGGAGCAATATAACGCCCTGTTGACCAGCCGTACCTGCCAGCCAGCGACACAAGACGAAAATTTTGTGTTCCTGCTGTAATTAACGGAGGGGAAATTAGGTAATTCCACATGCACCGCTAGGTGTTCGAAAATGAGCTCATAATTAGTCAACACACTAAAGTTGCCAAATCAGGGGCTCACTTTCGCTTAATTGCTTACACTCAGACTCTTTTACCTAAACTCATAACGTTAAGGGTTGAGGCAACGCTGCTGACTGGTTTTCCTCTGATGTGGATAAAAGCACGCACAGACACATGTCCCTGGCATCTCGATTGAATGTGATCACTGAGGCAGATGAACAAAACACCGCCTCTCACCACCTTTCACCGCCTCGTCCCAGGTTGTTAAAAACTGTGTTTTTAAGCCCGTGCTCTTGAAGTGCTGCATTGTGACTCCAGTGCCTCGGGGCGATGAGCCTTTTCCACCTGTCCCAGCAGCCCCACAGGCCGTACACACACACACACACACACACACACACACACACGCACACACACACCACCATCACCACCACCACCACCACCCCACTTTCCCATTCTCTTCGGATCAATGCATCCATGCTTTCAAGTCAAGTGCAAAGATGAGAGACACACATACACACACACACTGTGCCTGCCTTGCCCAACACATAGCAACTTAACAAGCCTACTTGCACGGAAACAATGAGTTAAGAAGAGAGAAAAAGGGGCTCGCTCTGCTCTGTTCTGCTCCACACACAGATGGATAGCAGCCCGCTGTTGGTATAAATCTCCCCCTGGACACCGGATGGATCAATAGTTTTGATAAATGGTGAAAAATATGTGGCAGGGCATTGGTGCTTTGAGCCTGCTGAAATACACTGGCAGTACTCGCAGTTTAAGTGGATTGGGAAGTAAAAGAGAGAGAGAGAGAGAGAAAGAGAGAGAGAGACAGAGAGAGAGGAGTGGGGGAGAAAGAGAGAGAGAGCGTAAAGAGAAAAACACACACCAGCAGTAATGTCATACAGAGAGATCCCAGAGGGTTGAGGAGGGGTTTAGTGGCAGGTTCAGATAAGACTCAAACATCTGCTTTGTACTTTTAGAGAAAACACATCCTAGCACTTTGCCTTTGTTTTTCATCATTATGTAAACTTTTATCTGAATGCTCCATATCCCACAGGTATTCACAACAGTCCATGTTATTTAAAGTGTAATTTATGACCATTTCCCAGAGAATACCTTCAATAAATCTCTACCATGACACAAAACAAACAAACATCAAACAAACAAAACAAGCAGACAGACAGACAGACAGACAGACAGACAGACAGACAGACAGACAGACAGACAGAAAGACAGACAGACAGACAAGGTGTTTCCTTGCAGAGCCAGGGAGGAAATGTGGCACATTCAGATAATGCAGGCATACCTTGCCATGCAGTAAGCAGCGCCCACAAAAGAGGTAAAGTTTGGGTCTCCTGTCTAGGCATGTCTAAGGTGAAGACACATGCTTGTAAAAAGGCCAACCCAGTACAAAGGACACACCATTCTGTGTCTGTCAACTCCCTGATTACAGCCGTGTTTTGCTGGAGTCACATCGTGTCAGGCTGAGTCGACCTGTTGTCACATGACATTAGAGTCACCCTCTGGCCCACGATCAGCCTTTTCATCTGCATGAGCTGGGGCATGTCAGCTTGATAAGACTGCACTTGTGTGTGAGTGTGTGTGTGTGTGAGTGTGTGTGTGTGTGTGTGTTACTTTGTGTGTGTGTGACTGTGTGTATGTGTGTGTGTGTGTGTGTGTGTGACTGTGTGTATGTGTGTGTGTGTGTGTGTGTGTGACTGTGTGTGTGTGTGTGTGTGTGTATGTGTGTGTGTGTGTGTGTGTGTGTGTGTGTGACTGTGTGTATGTGTCTGTGTGTGTGCGCGTGGCTGTGTGTGTGTGTGTGTGTGGAGAGAGACAGACAGAGAGAGAGAGCGTGAGAGAGAGAGGGAAAGAGAGAGAGAGGGAAAGGAGGGGGTAAGGCTGTACTTTCACAGGAGGAGGAGGGGAGAGAGGGATAGGCAGACAGACAGAGAGAGAGAGACAGAGAGGGAAGGGGGGTAAGGCTGCACTTTCACAGCAGGAGGAGAAAAGAGAGAGATAGAGAGAGATAGGTAGACAGACAGAGAGAGGGTGGGGGTGTTAAAACAGCACTTTTACAGAAAGAGGTGAGAGGTAGAGAAGGAGGAGAGGATAGAGAGAAAGGGGGCTTGATAAACAGGAAAAGGAGAGGAGAGGAAAAGAAGAGAAGGGGAGGGAGGAGTTAATAAGACTGCAGTTTCACAGGAAAAGGAGAGGAGAGAGAGGGCAGGCAGCTGGTTTTCAGGAGACAAGGAGACAAGGGGGGTGATAAGAAGAGAGGGAAGGAGAGAAAGAAAGCCAAAGGGAGAGGAGGGGATTGGAAGGGGGGCTTGTTGATGCCCATAATTAAAAATTGATCTGAGTGACTTTGGAAATGATGAAAACCAGAGGGTAAGATGGGAGCAAGAGGGCTCACAGGCCGATGTGAGTGTTTGACGGGAACAAGGGGGCTCACAGCTCGATGTGAGCGTTTGATGATGCCACCACTGAAGGTGTGATGTGTGTCTAAGTGACACACAGGAGAGCTATAAAAAGAAAGATTAAAAAGAAAAGAAAGAACATAGTGCTCCATAAGGCTGTCAAAAATAAAGGGAACATTTCTGTTTAAATGTTTCTTTAAAAAATGTTGGCATTCGAATGTTTCTCTCTTCTCCCCGAGTTCACCCATCATCCAGACTGATTCACCTACCTGATCCACTCACTCGCCCAACTGGATCAACTTATCTTTCACTTTTGCACGTGACATAAAATCTGTACTCCAATTAGTCTGAGGGCCGATGAGCTAATAGCTTGCTCTACACAAAACACACAGTGGGAGTGTGTGCATGTGTGTGCATGTGTGTGTATGTGTGTGCATGTGTATGTGTGTGTGTGTGCTGGCAACTGATTAGTTGTCCGTTAATCAGGCAGCACAAACAAAAGGGAAGGTCCCGAGTTGGTGGGAATTGTTAGGCAACAATAAGATGGATTGCTCACCACCGATCTGCAGCCTTGGCGGGAGCAGTGGGATGGAAATCCAGAACATGCGCACAGTGATCCGATTCCGATAATTACATATGGATAAACAAACATCACCAATCAACACTGAGCTTTCACCGATTGCAATGTGTAACTGAGGCCAGTGTAAATTGACAGTCTGGACCATTGTGTTTATAATGTTTGTTAAATTCAGTTGAATTAGAACATTTAGGAGATGTCTGTGAGAGATGAGGACAGAGGTATTGATTAGGTTAGGTGAGATGATATTCTATTAAGATAATTTTACACCCAAACTAATTGTCATTGCATAGTGGAAAAAAGAAAATTTAGTGCAGCTTTTACTTGTAGGCAGAAAGTGCAAATAGCAGGCCAAGGTGGTGATGAGGGGAGAGAGTACATGCGATATACAGATTCACACATTAAATATAAACAAATAATAGAAATAAGTTGTGATTAAGCAAGGGCAGGTCTAGTGGGTGCTGCAGGGCAATGTGTGTGTATGTGTGTATGTGTGAGAGAGCAAGAGAGCGAGAGAGAAAGAGAGAGAGAGAAAGAGAGGTGAGTTGGGGGACTAAGAGGGGACGTAGAGCAAAAGAAACATTTACTTCATGTTTATATGTCTAGCACGTGCTAGTTTGATTAGCAGGTGTAAAGCACTGCAGTCTTAATGACAGACAGAGAGAGATTTACAATAGCTTCACTCTCCCCGGTCGCTCGTCAGACGGAATCCTGACAGATATTGAAATGGTGTCTACGGCATGATCATTAGGTGCTGAGTATGGACACTTTCCTAAGGATACTAATCTTCTTGTGGGCCCATAGCACACACACACACACATGCACACACACACACACACACAGACACACACACACACACACACACACACACACACACACACACCAGCGGTGATGAATGAGGCATACAGTCGTATGCCAATTCGCCATCTGCTAATAACTGGCGACTGGAGCTACGTCTCTTGCACTTCGATGAGCACAGAATAGGCCCAGATGAACATGAGATGGTCTGCCTCAATCTTCGGAGGCTCTATGCTAACAATTAAGTGTGAAGGTTTTAATTCCTGTATGTGTTTACACAAGTGTTGTGTGCCTGCATTGGTATGTATCTTTAAAGATACACATATACGTCATGGCTTTAAAAAAAGATCCTGAAATGATTTTTTGAAAGACACTCTCTTACATCGATAGACAATGTGCAATTAGACCCAGATGTTCCAGTCACAGTCTTTGATTCTAAAAAGATGGAAAAAATCACTACTTACAAGACTGCAACAAAATGTTTAAAGTTCACATATACAAGGCAAGGGAATTGTATCTATATATTTCATGCACATTATTCAATATTCTTTCAACAGTTCATGGGATCCTTTTAGGTTAAGTCATCTTTGTCAGTCTATGCAGCATGAGGTGGGCAAAATCCTCAATCGTTAGTATAATGACTTGGTATCTTGATATCTTGGTATCTGTTTATGCAAGCTATCTTGGGGCCATTGATGCAAATAGGACTGTATGTTATAGTAAAAATAAATTATTAAAAAAAACTCCATGTCTCTGTGTTACATTGGTGCTGAAGAGAGCTACCCTGTGGTTGATGACAGTGAGTTCTACATGAGCCAAGACTAAAAACAGTCCAGTGGGAGTGTGTGTGTGTGTGTGTGTGTGTGTGTGTGTGTGAATGAATGAATGAATGCATGAAAGAGAGACAGAGAGGCACTGAGACAGAGAGCAGGGATATGTGACCATTTGACAGAATGCATAAGTAAGTGCTGTGTGTGTGTGTGTGTGTGTGTGTGTGTGTGTGTGTGTGTGTGTGTGTGTGTGTGTTTGTGTGTGTGTGTGAGAGAGATTCGTCTGTTTGGATTAATTCACTTGGGAAACATGCATTTACATCAATTTTCAGCATCACAGGGAATCGGCCGTTGTTTCCAGCCCAGTTGAGGCAGGATTGATTAAGCAGATTGACCTTCATGCTGTAGTCCTTCCACACTGCCGCTGGAGCCTGGATCAGTTTAGCAAGCAGGCAGATAAAGGGACACACACATGAAATAGATAGATAGATAGATAGATAGATAGATAGATAGATAGATAGATAGATAGATAGATAGATAGATAGATAGATAGATAGATAGATAGATAGATAAAGGGGGGAGAGAGGGAAAAGAGAGAATGAGAGAGAAAGAGAGAGAGAGAGAAAGGGAAAGGGAAAAGAGAGAGTGAGAGATGGGGGGGGGGTAAGAGAGAGTGTGAGAGTGAGTGAGTGTGTGTGTGAGAGAGAGGGAAAAGAGAGAGTGAGTGTGTGTGTGTGTGTGAGAGAGAGAGAGAGAGAGAGCAAAAAGAGAAATGAGCTATGGAGATTTGATCATGAGATTTGTGTCTGTGTGAAAAGGTTCCTCAGATACCCAGGAGAAGAGTGAGCTCAGGGCATGCTGCACTCAGAATGCCAAACAGACAGGATGGCACAGAGCTGCCTGAGACCATGGCAGCACACTGTCATGGTGATATGGATGTTAATGTAAGATATAAGTTGGTAAAGCTAACAAGCATACAGTATTTAGCACAGGTAATTGATCTAAGACAACAAGATATATACTATACTGTATTTATATTTACTTGTTCAACTTAGAGGCAAAATCTTTTAGCAATACATTTTTACAGTTCGCAGTGCTTCTTTTTCATAGTGACAGGCCAGCCCAGCCTCATTGGACTTCAATGGTACTCGTTGACAATACGTTTTCACTGCCAAAATGCTATACATTTATTGGTTCAACGCTGAAAAGTTCCATGTGGATTTGTAATTAGGGAAGTCATGAGAAATTCTTATTGCCTGCCATTTACTAGTGTCTTTGTATATAGAGTATATAGTGTATAAAGTGTAAATATAGTGTTATTAAATGTGCTATCTGTTTTCATTTCAGTTTGAAAAGTTTGTTTATTTGAGACTGTAGAGGGGAAAACTAGCCAGCTAACATGAAAGCTGTGCATTATGGCGGCTAGCATTGTTGATTTGATTTTAGCAAAGCCATTTGTCAGTCTTCTTTACCAGGAGAAAATCTGAATTAAAGAACGGGGCAGACCAACACCTAACATTGATTCAGTTAAAAAGGTAGGGGGAAAATGGTTGTTCTTTTCAGCTCTCCTAGTAGCCTACAACAAGGTTAATTGGCTGTATAAGTACAGCAGTAACACAATGGGCCAAAGCCAACTTAGCAACCTTGCTCTGCTTGCCATTGAGAGTCTCTAAAGAAGACTCCCAGCTGGTATGACAGATTAACACAAATTTCTAGAAAAAGAAAAGAGGTCCGAATTTTCTTATTTTCTTATTCACTTGCATACGGCAACATAGACCTTATTATTAACAGTTCACAATACATAAAAACATAAAATATTACAAACAAAAATAGACCATATAATTTGCAGTAAGATGTCACAGTATAATGGTCAGTACCAGGCCAAAAAACAACCAATCAAGAGTCACTTCACAGTTTGTAGGGTTGCTGGGACGGCCCTGGCCCAATAGAACCAATAAGAGCCATTCTACAATAGGTAGGCCGGGGATCCAGGTGACACTCACAGATAACAGTCATATCAGATCTACAGCATGTGGTCCAGATCTAAGCCAAAGCAACCGAAAAGAGTCAATGTCCAATGTGTAGGGCCATTCTGGGCCAGCGACCCAGCCAAGAGTGGGACGACTTAAAGGCAATGGTGTGGGCCACTATTAATTCTACTGACCAGCCTGCCCCTGTTTGAAAGACTACCAGCTGCCATTGGTATTTAGATAAGGTTTACAAGACCCTTTAAGTGAGGAAACAAAGCCATTTAAGGGCGGTAACAAGCCCTATTAACTTAGGTAAACAAACCCAAGTAAGTAAGGAAAGCCCATTTTAGTACGGTAAATAAGCCCAGACATAGAAAAGAAACTAAAAAAGGGAATAAACTTTTGAACACCTCTGGAGATGTGCATTGGAAATTACCATGATCTAACTTATGTAAATAAGAACGTCTGCACATTGCCCAATCTGTAAGCAAGATTCATTAACTTTACAACACTTTGGTCATGGACCTTTGAATCAACCAGATGAAGGTTCATGACTGAAAAGTCGTAAAGTTAATAAATCTTACTTGAGGAATGGGCAGTGTGCAGTTGTTCTTATTTCTCTAAGTGAGGTAAACTAGCCTATTAACATGGTAAGGTAAATAAGGCCATTTACATCAGGCAAATAAGCTCATTAACATGATAACAAATTATCTTCTAGCTAGACAGCATATGTAATATTAGCTGGTGTATGTATGTTTAGATTTACAGTACGTCACAAAAGTGAGCACACCCCTCACATTTTTGCACATTTTTTCTTATACCTTTCCATGGGAGAAGTCTGAAGATATAACACTTTTCTACAAGGTAAAGTAGGCAGGCACTCTATACCCAAGAGAGTTAAGGCAGTGCTTGAAAATAATGGTGGGCACACAAAATATTGACACTTTGGGCACAATGTGGAAATTTTCACTTAGGGGTGTTCTCACTTTTGTTTCCAGTGGTTTAGACAATAATGGTTGTGTGTTGAGGTATTTTGAGGGAACAGCAAATTTATACTGTAATATAAGCTGTACACTGCCAACTTTATGTTGTAGAAAAGTGTACAAAAATGGGACATACTGAAAATAGATAACACTTTTACCAAAATGTGTTTCGATAGATTACATTTATTGGCTACTATGTAAAAAAACACTTCTAATTACTGCGGGTGACACATTGGGTATGATTTCTACAGTCTATTTTGGTCTCTGGGCCAAGAATCTGCATCTGACTTGTTGCATGGTGTTAAATAAACAAGTCCACAATACAGACTGGACATAAAACTGACAAGCTTACAGCACCTTAGACTGGGAGGCAGTCCTGCTAGCAAATGCAGGAAATTAAAGTCTGACACCAGTACAGCTCTTAAGGTGTCGGGAGGGAGGTTTACTTAATGCACAACAATGCCTGCTGCCTGCTGGTGCAAAAGTCACTATACCTTTCACTGTGCAGTAGACTGAGACTGGCAGTAGATTGCACTAACCTGCAAAACAATGACAGAATATAGTGGTTGTTGTTACTCGGGTAATGGTCAGCTTTCTCCAAGGGGTGTAAATGTGAGCGTAGACTTCATAGTTGACAGACATTCTAAATGTGAGGAAAATATCAAACCACCTGACACTTGACCTTTTGGAAGAGGTCATGAATAGGCCGCCTGTCTCACCAACCTCGTGTGAGTCTGTGTACTACTGGCCAGAGCTACAACCAATCAGAACACTGGTTCCAATGACGTATATATGTACAGGAAGAAGAGGAACAGGAAGAACTGAGAATAGGCAGGTTGGGACAGTAAAAGCGGCACATGGGGAAGGTAGGACTGACTTTAATGCAAAATTCAATGTAGCTTCACAGGCAATATGGCTGGGCCCAGGCTAGGTCGTGAAGGCTGCACCAGTACGATTAGGTAACCTCACACAGCCTGTAAAGAAAACAACATTGCTCGTGAAGCTGTGAGTGTGGTAAAAGCTGTAGATGTAGAAAAGTGCCTTATGGATAGAGTGCCTTATGGATTATACACAGCAGCAGAGTGTAAACTATATGTGCTCTTTTCTATATACCATCCTGCTGACACCAACGGCCAGGTCTGCTGCAGGAACATCCACACAGACCCATCATCAGTCTCTTCCTCTCACAGATCGAAAACCATGAGCGCTGACAACCTTTCACTGCTTTCCAGGAAAAGAAATGAGGAAAGATCCAGGTGCCTTTAGTCTGGGAGGGAGAACAAAAGAGTTTTTTTCCTGATATACACACACGCACACACAGACACACACACACACACACACACACACACACACACACACACACACACACATGCGCGCATGCAGGCACACACACATACACACATACATATTGAGTAGACATTGGTAGACCCACAGTCATACCCGCTGCAACCACACCCACACTTGCCATTCTAACAGAGAGAGAGAGAGAGAGAAACACAGAGAAGAAAGAAATGAAGAAATGAACAGGTTGAGCTATCCATCTGTTAGTCTTTAAGGCTGTGTTTACACTGCCAGCTAAAAATAACCCAATTCCGATTTTTTCCTCACATGTGGCACAAATCGGAACCGTGTCATGCCAGTGTAAACAGTAAAAAGTCACATAGATTCTGATTTCCCCAGATTGGTTTCAGGCCTCTTTCATATGTGGTAATAAATCAGATCTATATTGGACATTTGTTGGCTGCAGTCAGACACATCGGATATTCTGTGGATTTTAAAAAATGGATATTTTCACTCATCCGTTTTTTAAAAATAGCATCGTACACGTTACATTTTTTATATATCTCCATTCACCCGCACCCATGTAAATACACTGTTAAGAATTTATAGAAGTATAGAAAATAGCTCTCCATTTGTATCCCACTACACACTTCTTTAAGTTGAAAATTGAAACAGATCTGTACTTCTAACCTATTAAAAATGAACACTAACCTATGGTAAATGTGGAGTTATTAAATATTTTACATGTGTGGGCTAAAACTAAGTGTAAATATTCAACAATATGTTGAAGTGAATGATGAATACAATGACTTAGGATACGATGACTGTTATTGCAGGATAAGGCTTGACCCTACCTCTTGAATGCCATTAGTTTGCCAAGACAACATCTTTGATTAATCATGGTAACCTTTCAGGGATGTGATTTACACGGGGGTTATGGGGGTCATAACACCCCCAAAAATTAGATCCAGCCAATATACAGCTGTCAAATGGCAGTGTTAAGCAGGAAGGGAGGTTAATCCACTCATTATGAGCGCACAGGCCTGTGCACATGATAAGAGTATATTTTTTCCTTATTATTTTGGCCAGATCAAACCAAGTTTAAGATGCTCTTACTCTTGCCACATGCATTTTTCTAAACTGATTATGTTTAGTTCAAACAGCATTAAAAGTAATTTCAGCAATAAAAATATCTTGTGTGACATGTAATTCCCCACACTCAATTAAACTTAATGTACAAAATTCAGTGCGAGCTCAGCACGCTCATCATTGAACCCAGTACCTTTTACATCCTGGCTACGGCTCTGAGTGTAACCCCCCTAATATTTAACCCAAAGTTATGCCCTTGGAATCTTACTGTTATTATGACATAGACAGGTGATTTTTGACAGCTAAAACATCTGTCGTTGCAGTTAGCCGCAGGTTTACTTTCTGAAGCACTTTTGGAGTGACCCTGTTTGCTTAATAAGTGGATTGCCGAACATGATCCATTGGAATACTTAATGTCAAGTGGATGCAGCAGGTAGGCTTCTTAATTCCTGCAGGTTAGCCTAGTTATAAAAGCTATCACGAATTACTGATCAAGCTGCTAATTGCTATGCTAGGTGTATTCTTCCTGGCTGATCTCTATCTGCGTTTAACCACAAGTTCAACCACAATTTTGCTATAGTATTTTGGGATTGCACTTCTTGTAAATGTTACATAGGTTGCCAATTGTGCTATGATTGGGATAAAAAGCATTTTCTCTGAAAATGACACATAGCAAGGAGACTGACACAAGATGGGACAAAAATAATAAGGCCATGTCAAGTTTGACAAACGTAAATGCACAGAATTGTTTTGCTTTTTTGTGGTACCAATAAACTGCAACTAAAGAAAGTGATCAGCTAATGGTCGCATTATGTTTTTCAAATAACGCTTCACACTTGTTTATTTGTAGACTGGCCACTTAGCACTCCTTCTCTTTTGCTCTTTAGTAAATAGTTCAGCTTATCAGGTGCAAACACAAGCAGCTTAAATAACCAAGATAAAAAACACTGCTCTGTCAGTATCCATCCTCAATGTAAACAAACACGTATTTTTGTGGTATCCATTTTGGAACAGTGCGCTACCGTTTACACATGCAGGATATTTCAAGAGTTCAAATGTTTCTGGCAAATGTAAACAAGTGTATCGAATTTGGGTCACTTCTGACAGTGGGTGTGAACAGGCAGTCAAAAAAAAAACAGATATAGGCAGAAAAATAGATTTGGGCATATTCGATCTGCAGTCTAAATGCAGCCTAAGACATGTTGTGTCAGAGAGCTTTACGTAAGTAGCAAACATTGAAACAAAATTTGCATTATTGAGAATCAAACCTACAAATCAGGTTCCTTTCAAGTAATGTCTCCCTCTCTTGCTCGTTCGCTCTCTCTCTCAGTCTCGCTCCCTTTTATTTCCACTTATTTTCTTCTGAAAATGGCCATGTTCACAGCCTAAGACTAATTCCTACCCCCATCATAGCAATTAGAAAGTGCTGACATTATCAGATAATTACATGAATTGCCTTTATTCCATTTTCACGTCAGCAGTTACATGCCTCTTTCCCCACTTCTTCAAGAACTGATGCAATATGGTGAAGATTCTGCTTAAAGTTGGGCTGTTGGCATGAAGTCGAACAGTGAAAAAAAGCCACACACATGCATATAAACACACACACACACACACACACAGACACACACACCACATGCACACATACACACTTGGCAAACACTCACTCACACACACAATCATAGGCACTAATCTATTATTAATCAGGCAAGTCAAAAGTGTGAGACAGCTAAATCATGATATAAGCAGCAGCCCATACTTCTGATATGCTCTCTAAATGCTTCTGAGTGTGTGTGTGTGTGTGCATACACATATAATTGTGTGTTTGTGTGCCCACATACGTCTGTGTCCGTGTATGTGTGATAGAGAGAGAGTGTGTGTGTTTTGTGATGTGTTCTCTAAATTAAAAACTCTACAGGAGAAAATTGCCTGTCATATTTAAATATAGATGGGTTTGCTATGGTATCCATGTACATGCGTGATAAGTGTGTTTGACAGTGGCCAGGCTAGTCTATACAGAGGAGACTGCAGCATAAACTGCTGCCATATCTCACCCCCATGCGTGTGTGTGCAAATTTGTGTGCACTTGTGTGTGTTCTTTGACAACATGGTCATCCAATCCAAACAACTATGAGAAAAACATAAAGATAGTGTGATTCATACAATTAAAGGGCTCCTTCCGCTAAAAACCACTTTGAGTAGCTCTATTTACAATGTGGTGGGTCACAACAAGCAGTATATGCACGCAGCACTCCAAGACGTGAAATTCGACCCTCATGGTTTTACTGGTCATTGAAGGGTCGAGCTAACCAGTGGTGCGTTTCCCAAACAACGACGGATGTTAGCATTTAACCACCGTTGTCCGATGTAGGTTCAAACGACACAACAGTCTGACTCCGACTGTTTCCCGAAACTCTCCAACTACCTACGTACAATGTAAGTCTGAACTATGACGAGACGACAGAAACGACACCACAACAGTAAGCAAGAAAAAAGTAGCCTTATTTCAATTCAGCCGGTATGTAGGCTATGACAACTTCAGTAACTTAGGAAAATGTTCCCCAACACAATCATTTCCCTTACTCATTAAAAAGCAGTGACTGAATACATTTGTAAACTGAATATGTTTGTAATGACATGATCATGTGTTTCATGTATGCTACCCTACATAGGTCTACATATAAATATAACTAAGGCCAGTATTTGCTCATGGTTGAGTGGTTAGCTTCTCAACCCACTATGCAAATCTCCTCACTTTTTTGGAGAGATGCGGGTTCGGATCCTGCTAAACGGTAATCAATTCGAAACACGTGGAATGATCTGCGAGATAATGGAATGACTTTGATTGTGGATCCGTGATCAGTGATCATACTCTACATCACAGTATTAAAAACGATCTGTAAGATCAGCAAATAACTTTAATAATCCAACAACATTTTGCAACAACTTTTGGTGTCTTGTGGGGTGAATTTTCCATCTTCCTTTTACATGATCTGGCAAGTGCCAGGACGAAAATGAAGTGAATTAAAGTAAAATCATTCATGCAGTGGGTGGCGGTAAAGCATTGAATGGTGCCTAATCAGACCCAAGAAGGCCAAAGGTGATGAGCAAGACGTCACGTGTACAGAAACCGACATAAATAATGGTCTAACGACAGGTCCAAGCTAATCGTTCGAACGCCACAACTTAACGATGGAACTTCCGATGGATCGTCCAGACTTTGCTGTTGGGAAACACCTGCGTCGTCGAATGATCCATCGGACTAATGTTGTTGTAAACATCGTTAGTTGTGTCGTTCGAACGATGCTGTTGGGAAACAGCAGTGTCGTTAGTCCATCGTTCAAACCTACTAAGTTGTTAAGGAAGTTAGCAACGATGGTTTTGGGAAACGCACCCCAGAACGAGCGGACCAGAGCAGGCTAAACCTATCTACGTCACTAGGACGTAAGCCCCGACCACAGCCATGTATGGCACGCCCACATCCCAGAGGAGGAACAGTGGACAGAAACTAAGTGAGCGAAAGACAGCGAATTTGCCCAATCAAAGGTGCCTTATTGACGTCATGGATATTCACCAGGGACACCGGAAAAGACAGTCGTTCAACCACTAGACCTGTTCTAGCTTACAGAAAACAGCGTCAAGCAAGAGAACTAGGACATCATTTTTCATAGAAATGACGCACAATGTATTCAACCATAGTGGCGACACAGCAATATGAATAAAAATAACGATAGAAGTTGACCTTTAAGGAAAATGCAGACAAAACCACTGAGTTGAGTATATAAGATGGAAATAATGTAAAAACATCATGATTCAAAGAATTAATGACTGCCCATGTGATCTCCTCCATCTTACTGTCAGTGATACCGTCTTTAACTTTATAAAAGTACTGCATCTCAGCTACACTTTAATATGGAAATTCCTATGGCACATTAGAAAGCTCATTTCAATTTCTTTTATGTTGGTTTGACTTACGTCATTACTATAGCAAACAGTGTGAAAATGAGGATTGATGTGCAGACACACAGATCTGATTTGATCAGGAGCAACATATAATGTGGGCTGTCAATCAGGCAGCTCAGAGTTTGGACTGACTGTGTAAGCCTGACAATTTTACTCACTGCGAAGTATCCCTTTGATTTAAAAAAATACCATACCAGGTGGCTAAATGTGGCAATTAGAGTTTCCTAAACACACACACACGCACAGACAGACACAGACACACAGACACAGACACAGACTCACACACATACACACACACACACACACACACACACACACACACACAACATCTCTGATAACGTCCATATACCCGCCAAGCACCACCAGATCCTCTCGTGACAAGAGAAGAAAAGACAGAAGAAAAAAGACAGTTGTGTCTTTGTCATCTTCTCCATGTGTTGTGCTGGTGCTAGCGTGAGTGTAGCCTAATACTGCATTATTTACAGTACATTCCCCATCCGTCTAGCCTGGCAGCGCTGCGATTATTTCAGGTACAGCACTACCCGGCTTCCCTGAACTACAGTAAATATGGATTCAATGGAACCTGTGCTAGGAAGACCCTCAGGCTTTAAACATAAAAAAGCAGCCTAGCTCCTGTGCTTGTTACTGTGTGTGCGTGCCATGCTGAAAAGAAGACTGTAATGTCTGTTTGTGTTGGAGTGACTTGAGTGAGTGTGTGTGTTTGTGTTTGTGTGTGTGTGTGTGTGTGTGCGTGTGTGTCTGTGTGTGTGTGTGTGTGTGTGTGAGAGAGAGAGTGTTTAAGTTTGTGTAAGAGTGTTTGTCTTCCTGAAGCAACATCAGCCACCCTAACAACCCACTCATGTCTCCATGCGAGCTCTACCTTGATTGGATGAGCCTCAGTGCCTGCAGGATGCGCTGGCTGTCGGCTTCAGCATCTGTCTTACATGCAAACCTCTCTCTCTCTCTCTCTCCTTCTATTTCTGTATATCTTTCTCCCCCTCTCCATGTCTCTCCCTCTTCCTCTATTTATCTTTCTCGGTTCTCTCTTCATTTCGTTCTTCCTATCTATCTACAGGATAGCTCTCTTTGGTCTCTTTTTATCTCTCTCTCCCTATACTCTACATCTCTACATTGTTCATCTATTATCTCTCTGCTTTCTCTCCTCTCTCTTTTCCTTCATCTCTCTTTCATCTCTCACCCCCCCCTCCCCCCCCCCCATCTCAGTCTTTCTTCCTTTGCCTTTGTTAGGTGCATTCAATCATATCCCAGACAGCAGCAGACTGTGGACCTGAGACTGTCACATCAGATATGGCGCTTTCTGCCATCCAGGACACATCAAGATCATAGAAATGAGCACTAACAAAACACACATACATGCATTCACACACGCACGCACGCACACACACACACACACACACACACAAGAAACAGATTAGATCATACAAATATAACTGTGCACACATATCCCCTACGCACACCACACCCCCATCAGTTGGTCTGACAGGCATTTCTGAACACTGATTCACACAGCAGAACCCTATTCTTGTCTAACACGCACACACGCACGTGCACACACACACGCACACACACATACACACTACCGATGTATACTTCACACAGTGCCAAGCATGTTATTTATGAAAGCTATTGGAGTTGAATTCATTTCCGGTAACACCAAAGTTGGGTACGCGCCGGTCAGCATGTCAATATGGATACCATGAACGGCAGCGCTGGAGGAGAATGCACAATCCGAAATGACACAGGGTGGACACCACGCAGCGTTTCGAGAGCCACCATCACTTAGATTTATAAACGAACAGGCCAGGCCATCGATACCAGCCAACCCAGGCCCCGTGGGCACATAATGCATAAAACTAAATAAATAAATACAAAATTTCCCATACAAATCTACCATAAATAAATACAAATCTCCCATTTTGATTTGCTATATTAGAGGGAACAACTCTTTTGTTGTTGTTATTGCTGTCATCAGGACTGAGGATTGCCAACTGTGATATAAATTAAAGACCTGCATGTTCATTAACTTCACCATCAACAAGATGTCTTGTCTTAAAAAAAAAACTCCCTTTTCCATTTCTGTTGCTATTTTTTGGCAGTAGTGTACCACTTTGGGTATCGTGACTCTCATGGCTGATTCACCCAGAGCAAGCCATCATCCAAGCAAACGTGTGTATAATTCGGTATTTTGTGTGTGTGTGTGTGTGTGTGTGTGTGTGTGTGTGTGTGTGTTTGTGTGTGTGTGTGTGTGTGTGTGTGTGTGTGTGTGTGTGTGTGTGTGTGGTTATGCATGAGTAAGTGAGTGGTAAGACAGGGAAGAGATTGCATAATGTGCTGTGTACACTTAAAATGGACTTCAAATAATAGCTGCAGTTGGAGACGGTTGGTTGTGTTCCCTAACCTGTGAGCCATGCTTCCATCTATCGTCTCTATGTCTATACCCAGATTAGTGACAGCTCCTGTAGCAGAGGGGCATGCTGGTTGTATGTGTGTGTGTGTGTGTGTGTGTGTGTGTGTGTGTGTGTGTGTGTGTGTGTGTGGCTGTGCTCCATGACTTCACGGTCATGCTCCCTTTTGTATTCTCCACATCTCCACCCAGATCTGTGAGAGGCTTCACCCAGATCCGTGAGAGGCTCTGTGTCACAAGGGCATACCAGCCAATCAGTAAAAGCCTCTTCCAGAAGAGGGGCATACTAACCAATCAGATACAGCCTCTTTCCACAGAGGTGCATACTAGCGGATCAGTGACAGCCTCTGTGCCAGAAGGGCATGCTGCAGCTGTGCCAGTAATCCTTGTAAGAAGTGTAACGGACATGCCTAAGACTATGCCTGAGACTATGAAATAAAAGACATCCTCTTGGATAGGAGTGATGAGGGAGGGCTGGGGGGCATATGGGTGGGATATGGGGTGTACGTACGGGTGTTGATTTTTAAGAAACAGAGAAGGAACAAAAGAAACTGTGTGTATGTGGAGGGGGGAGTACTATGTTTGTGTGTGTGAGAGAGAAAAAGAAAGTCAGTTCTACCAGAAAGACTCTCGATAAGCAAGATTAAGTTGAATTTAAAAGACAGTGTGTACTGTCACTTTAATAGGCCTCTACCTTCATTGTAAATGCCCTAATGGACGGTCAGAGATGGCGGGGGCGGGAGCCTGCACCCCACTGATGAGATGGGGACCAACTGGTGATCATGGCTGAAGGGGTGGAGGAGGGGACATTGAAGTTGGCGTACTCTAGGTAGCAGAGAGCAGAGTTAAATAGAACAGGTTTAAAGAAACGCACAATCATCCAATTGGCAACGGAAATTGAATGAATGAATGCATGATGTAAAAGGTAACACCCAGCAACGAAAGCCATGATAGGTAGACAGAACATAAAACTGATGTAGTGGGGGGAAGATTTGATTGGTTAAGCAGGGGGAAGAGAGAGCACAAGAGCTTCTGAAACAATTCAAGTCTTCCTGGTAGAACTTACGCCTTAGCTCCCATAGAATGGGAAAGGGAGAAAGAGAACACCTCTCTCTTTATGTGTGTGTGTATGTGTGTATCAGTGTGTGTGGGTGGTGTCTGAACAACCTAGCCCAATTAAAGCTATTACAGATTAGTGAGTAGGGAGGATGATAGCAAGGGTGGCTGATATCAGTGGCCATAGCTTTAAGCCATTAGCAGGGAAAAATTGATCTGTTGTACACATTCCTCTCTACAGTACATACGGCAGTTGATTTGTTAGGAGCCAAAACTAAATAAATAAATAAAAATAAGGTATGCTACTGTTCCAAGCAGGATAAAAAAGATGGTTTCTGAAAAGTGATTGAGTGTTTTTTTTGTTTTTTTTTCCCAGTTTTAAAGAAGAGTTTGGCAGGCTCTTCTCAGAGACATCCCAGGGAGATGACAAATCATCTGGGAATAGTTGGTCCCCAGACATCTGACACCCAAAGCAGTTGAAACAACACTTTTGTTGTTGTAGTTGTTTTTTTTTTTGTTCTAATTCTGTCATGATGACTGAGGGTTTACAACTGTGGAATAAATTACAGACCAGCATGCTCATTAACTTTACCATCAAGAGGAGGATGCAGACGCCAAGCCATCTCCAAGATATTCAGCACCACTGATCAGCATGGACCAGCTAATCAAAGGAAAAGCCTGGAGAAGACCTACTCAGAGAGCTACATACACTGGATTGGTTCCAACCTCCAATCATCCTGTGCTGGACTTACTCAAAAAGAGGACACATACAGGCCCAAGTACAAAAACTGGATCTCTGAAATATACAGGTTCATAGTACACACTTTGGATAAAATGGGTTTAGGTTTAAATTTTAACCAACTAAAAAATAGTTAAACCATAGAATCTCAGAAGGCCTTCTCAGACCAACAGAGAACTGTCCCCATGTCAGTTCCCATACACAGAAAATCAGAGCGTTCAAGCACTTTGGTTCCCATTGTTACTGGTACAGAAACCGGCTTTGACACCAGGCTGGCCGTCTAAAAACAGGTAGAGTGTGGCAGACCTGCCCTAAAACCTACATGCTCTGCATCAGTTTCAACCTCCATCCATACCATGCTAGACTTTCCGCAAAAGAAGTACCAGGTGAGGGCCAAATGCACAACTGGATCTCCTAAATTTTTCATCCCTCCAGCTTTTGATAAAATTAGTTCATGTTGTTCTAAATGAGATTAGGGTTAGACCCCTATATTTCCACAGGATAGCTACTGTACTGTCCACAGCACAACTGTGGAAGGGCTGGCTGTGATTGCTACAACCAAAAGTTCCTTAACTTGCTGTGTCCTGTGTCCTTACACACTTTCAACCTAATGCAAATGCATCGAACATAACATCTCACAACAGGACATAAACAGTCCTACCAATCAACACACTGTTTCAGGGACATTTTCTGAATCAGAGACCAGTCTAGGACTTTATGTACTATTTATAAGCCACACCACCCTGGATTACTTTAGCTGACTACAGGCGGTCTCTCATCGTCTCAGCTGTTCACCCATCAAATCAATATGCCAGTTTGGATCACTCATGCGCAATAAATGCTTTGCTGCTGGCCTCATTTTGCCTCTTCATCAACAATATAAAACAGTGCCATTTGGTCCCTTTATAACCCTCTCCAAGCTTAGCAATATGTTTATAATAATGAAAGTGAAGGTAAATCCATATGACAAATATATGTATTAATGTATTTATATTGCCCCAGAGTTTAGCCTGTTCATTTGAGGGCATAGCACTGGATTATAGATATTGTATCACAATGAAATGCCATAATCCAGGTTGCATTATTAGGGCATGTGTATCACATAACAAAACTGAAAATCAACTTGCATAATAACACATCTAAACAAATCATGTAGTAATACAGTGAAAAAAACACATGCCCACAAACATACCGACACTAACAAACACACACACACACACACACACACACACACACACACACACACACACACACACATACACACACACAAAACTTTTTTACACCAATGAGGCTGTCATCACATACTGCACTATGGCTTGGTACTCCAGTTGTTCCTCTGACAACAAGAAGGCAATACAATGCAATCATAAGACCCTATAATGCCCAGTGGATCATTGGTGCCCAGCTCCCTACACTAAAAGAGATACAACACACATGGTGCGTGGGCAGAGCAAAAAACCCTTTAGTGCATCTGTGTTTGTGAGTGTCTGAAGTGTTCCAGCTCCAGGAAACTTACTCAACACACATTTAACTTCATGTGTGTTCTCTCTTCCACTGTTCCACCATAATTTCAAACAGTATTATCTGCTTACTACTGCACTATGACACTAAAAAGAAAACCTTCTATACTTGAATTGCTACTGTCAGGGACTAGACTGGACCCTGTCCAATGGGACTCTGTTGTGCAAGTACATTGCATTTTGTGCCATATAACTCTGTTGTGCAAACCACTTCTGCTGCTGGCATATTCTGCACCTTAATTATTTATCCATAGCTTGCTATATATTCGTTTATACTGTTTTATAGTCTTATTTGTATTGCTGTACATTTGAAGCTATATTTTAACTCTAGCTATTCTTATTGTGCTTCTTCTTGTGCATCTGTTCCAAATGACATCTCACTACTTTGCATAGTGACAATAAAGACTTCAACTATGTGTTCATGTTGTTGCATGAACATGTGCTGAAGAGACTGTTTTAATTGCAATCAAGACATGCATGATATAAATCTGGAAAGACTGGTAACAACACTGTAAAACCGGATAAGTCAATACAACTCAAAACTTTTGATGTAACTGATTACATCAATAGTTTTGAGTACATTAACTATACATTTTAATTAAAGTTAACTTTAAAAGTTTAATTACATGAAATTGTACTTAAACTTTTAAAGTTAACTTTAATTAAAATATATAGTTAATGTACTCAAAACTATTGACATAATCAGTCACATCAAAAGTTTTGAGTTGTATTGACAATCTGGTTTTACAGTGAATTTGTCAAACAGCTAAATGTCAGTGTCTAAGAGAGTTAAATGGTCAAAGGCTTACCTGTAGACAAGCGTGTCATCGGCGGAGCTGTTGTACTGCACCTGGTACATCCTGATCCCGGGGAAGTGGTGCTGGGGAGGCCATCTAATGAGGGCCGAGTTCACTGTCAACTCCACCAGAACCACCTTCCTGTCCTGCCCTCGCGTCTCATTGGCCACCCCAGCCCCCGACCCAGCCCCACCCACCCCGGCCGCTGCCGACGTGGACTTGGCGGAGGTAAGGATGTCAGAGGGCATGGAGTCAGGCTCGCGTGTCCGGCTGGTGCTGTTGGCCATATGCGGCAACGGATTGACCACCAACTCCACCGTGCCCGTGGACTCTCCTGCGGCATTGGAGGCGATGCAGGTGAACACGCCCGTGTCCTTGAGAGAGGTGATGTTGATCTCCAGGCTGCCGTTGCTGAAGGTGAGCATGCGCGACGTGTTCGAGATGAGACGCCCCTCCGGCGAGATCCAGTGAACCTCCGGGTCTGGGTCACCGTTGGCCTTGCACTTCAGACTGGCTGGCTGGCCCTCCATGGCAAAGGTCTTGGCTGACCGGCGCGTGATCACCGGCGGGTCACAGATGAACTCCTCCTCTGGGATGGTCCAGAAGTATTTGGCGGTGAGGTCGGGTGGTGAGGCGCATGTCTCCAGGTCATCCTCCCGGGTCAGTCTCCGCAGCCACAGCAGCTCACAATTGCAGTGAAGCGGGTTACCCCCGAAGCCCATCACCAGCGATGACAGCGGCGAGCCTTTGGACTTGGCATAGACCATAGGGAGGCGCAAGAACAGCGGGTCGGGCGGGATCTTCTTCAGCTTGTTGGATGTCATGTCCAGGCGTGCCAGCTTGAGCATGTTGGTAAAGACTCCCTGTGGCACGTTCTCGATGAGGTTGTGGTCCATGTTGAGCGTGTTGACATTGGTCAGCTTGCTGATGGTCTCCCAGGGCACGTCCACCAGGTTGTTGTAGGAGATGTCCAGGTCCTCCAGCGTGCCCAGGAAGTCGTCGAAGGCGTGTGGTGAGATGTGGTGCAGCTGGTTGTTGGCCAGGATGAGGTGGCGCAGGTTGGTCAGGCCGCGGAAGTGGTCTTCCGTCACCACGCTGAGCCGGTTGGAGTCCAGGTGCAGTGCACGCAGACGTTTGAGGTCAGCGAAGGTGTAAGGCATGATCTGGCTGATGGTGTTGCGTGACAGCGTCAGGTGCAGCAGGCTCGTCATGTTGGCAAAGTCTCGGCGACGCACGGCTGTGATGAAGTTCTCGGTCAGACGAAGCTCCACCGTGCGGCGGTCGATTACTGACGGCACGAACAGGAGGCCAGTCTTGGCACACAGGATGGCCAGGGATGGCGACAGGTTCTGGCACATGCAGCGTTTAGGGCACAGCTGTGCTGACGCTGACGCAGCCAGGAGAAGCATGGAGAGCAGGAGCCACTCCATCCCTCACAGAAACTAGGAGCCAAGGAGAGCAGAAGAGGAGAGAGAGGACAGAACAGGAAAAAAAGATAGGAGAAGAGGAGAGAAAGAAATCAAAGAAGAAGAAGAAACAAAATAAAAAAATTGAACACAGTGTTTTGTGGAAGAGCCACTCTATTCCTCACACTAGAAAAAAAAGGCAAAAAAAAAACAGAAAAAAAACACACATTCTGTCTGATGAAAGAGCAGTAGCTATCAGCAGCATTGAGGGGTGTAACCCCTTCATCCATCACAGAAACTCAGAAGAGATGAGACAGACTACAGGCAGACGGGTTGAAGGGAGGGGAGACATTAAATCAGAGGTTGAATACTATTTAAGAGATTCAGTCAGAGAAGACATAGACAGGGGAAAGCACTTTATCTTTCACAGAAACTAGGACAAGAGGGGAAGACAGGATATTGAGAGAGAGGAGAAAAGAGCAAGACAATGAAAATGAAAAATAAAGATAGACACTAACTGGATACACTGGACTAGCACAGGAAGACACAACCACTCCCCACTTTACAGAAACTAAAGGAGAGAAAGTGACATAACTACATGATACATTAAAAAAAGTTACAGTATATGATTAACATATTAATGTCCACAGATGTGTTGTTCCGTTATGTTATAAGCACAAATCAAGCAGGTTGAAGTGTTAGGCTGCAAGGCAGAGTTTTATGAAATACATTCTGATTCTGATGAGTTATAACATCACAAAGACACAAAAAGAGATGTGAATAGAGAAAAGCAATCATAGAGAGTGAAAGGGGGTGTCATGAGAAGAAAAAAAGGGGGAGAGGGAAATACATAATTGGAGATGGGGAAGGACAAGTAAAAACAGAAACATTTATAACGACAGGTGGGAAGAATGTGTTGGAGGTGAAGAATAGAGATGGACCAGAGAGGGCAGTGGAGAGAAGGGCTGTTTTTTAAGAGATCCAACCAGTAGGAACATCAAACAGAGAGGAGACTAAAAGTAGAACAATTAGGAGAAGAGGAGGAAAGGAGAAATAAAGAGAGAAAAAGAAAAAAAAACAATCAAAGAAAAGAAAACAATCAGCCACAATATCCATAACATACATGAAGACAGAAGGAAAGGATGGGTTGGTAAAAAGAGAGAAAATATATCAAAAAAGGGCCTGGGCACTGTTGAAAATATCAGTTCCAGCACTAAAGGCAGCCTTCTACTCCCCAGCCAGGAAAACAGAACAAAAGACTGAAAAAAGAAGAAGAGGATAAGGTGAGAAGGACCAAGGCAGAAGCAGAATAGGGAGGTGTAGCCACAACAACTCAAAGGAGCTACAACAGAACAGAGAGCATGAGGAGGAGGGAAAGTTAGACAAGCCCTATCATTAATAGCTAAAGAAGAGAGAGAGAGAGAGAGAGAGAGAGAGAGAGAGAGAGAGAGAGAGAGAGAGAGAGAGAGAGAGAGGTGGGGAAGTGGGAGAAAGGGGGTAGAAGAAAGAAAGAAAAAATATGTAAAAGCAGGAAAGGTTGGAGGGGGTAAAAGAGTGGAGTGTGACAAGTGGGGGAATATGAACAAATGATAAGAGAAGGCTGGAGGAAAAGAATGAGTAAAACCAGCAGGAAGGAGATGGTGAGGGAAAAGAAAAGAAAGAAATAAGGGAG
>CM059279.1:29144040-29146540 GCA_030347295.1 Setipinna tenuifilis | reverse complement strand
TTAATTAATAACCATTTTAAAATTCAGTCATTTTAAATTCTTTAAAAACCTGTCAAAAGCTGTAATAATTTAATTTTTAACTTGCTGCCAAGATGGGCAATAATGTACCTCTCCTGTACTCACCAATTTATAATTATTCAGTGCAATGACTAGTTTTATATGAGTACATGCTGTTATGAGATGTCTTCCTGCTTAGAGCTAAAGTAAGGGTTTGCGTTGAGGTTAGATATGTGATCACTCTTACATTATAAAAAGGCATTAAAGGTGTGTAATACATCACTGCTTCAGAAAAAAAATCCCAAAGACTTAGAAAAACATTCATAGGAACCTGAAAGAACAAGGCTATTAGAACAAACAATGCCTCATAGATGTTAATATTTCAGAGCGGTTCTGATGAGACAATACAATTCTTCCAGAGAATACCTATTAATCTTCCAGGACAATTACTCATCCAGCTCTCTCTCTCTCTCGTATGACATAAGTACCAGGGACGAATGGAGCGGAATGTATGAATGCTTCTTCCATTAGACCACAATTTATCACAGCCGCTGAGCTAAGGAGCTGCGTACTGCTGCCGGTCTGAGGACTCTTCTGTGGGTTTTATTTATTTTGCAAGCATAATGAGTGCACAGCATAGCGTAAATTTCACCTTGTTCATCCTTTGTTGTGCCGCTGTAAGCAGCACGACACAGTGGAGAACCAGAAGCCTAGGGGGACAGGCTGAGACAATGCCCTCTTACAAGGTTCTCTTCATTCTTCTGAGGCAGTTCAATGCCTTAGCTATTAGAGGCAAGACTATGTGAGATGAGGAGAGAAGGGGCAGGGAGAGGCTCATGCCTCAATTATACCCCACCCTCTAAACCCCTACCCCCCCCCCCCCCCCGCCCCTTACTAGTGTGGATTGTTCCTATCCCAGGAAAACAATTTCGGCAGAAACAAGTAAAGTAATGACGAGGGAAAGGAAGAATAAAAGCATAATCACACTGCCTCTTCAGACTAGAGTATTTATCAGGAAGTGAGGCACACTGGCACACTGCATGATTATTGGCCCTGTCCTGCATTGGAGCTCCTTTATAAGGAGGCAAAAGGCATGTGTAGTGTGTGTGTCTTTGCTTTTTTTTGAACATAGGCAAAAAACAAGGCTGAAGATTTTGTATTACATGTGCCCTGTGCAATTACAACCAACACCGCCTGCACTACCATCCCATCAAAATCATGTACTTCAGTGTGCATCTGGTCATGTGTACAACTGCTCTTGAATTAACCATCTGGTAAACATGTACAATCTACGCTATTTATAACATCTACACAGAGACGGACAAAGTGGATTGAGAAAGTAAAAGTCCTGCCATGTATTCCTTCTGCCTGTGCTCTCAACACAGGTGACTTCACTAATTAGCTCAGCTACCTAGGGATCAGCTGGTTCAGTGAATTGGCTGGAACAAATTTGTGGTAGGACTTTTACTTTCTGAACTCGGGATGTCCGCCTCTGCATCTACATCTACATCTTTGCTATTCCTGACATCTCTGCTAATCATCAAATCCATCCTTGGCAAACCATATTCTGGCTTCTACAACAAGAGGTGGGACAAACTGAAAAAATAAATAAATAGATAAAACACTGAGAGGATTTCAAGACTGACAAGCAGCTTATTAGAATTTCTATAGATAACACCCATTCTACAGAACTGCAGCATGTAAATGTGGAACATAACTAAATTTGATGCTCATTTTGCACCTATGGGAAGGCATCGGCCATATACAACACATGATATGGCAGGCTCCCAGAAGGACCCGCGCCACACTGATTACATTACGGCCTTTCATTGAAGATGCAGGCAATGCTTGAACCAAAGGAGGTAAGGAGGGAGGGAATTTATTTTCCCCCTGCGTTCTTCAAAGGCTCATCTTGGACCTGAGCCCTGGAGATAAAGTATCTGGCTGTGCGCGAGTGAGTCACCGCGGCTTCTTCTGGAGCTCGGCCCCATCTCTCCCGTGGCCTTCGCCGCGAGGCTGCGCTGCAGTCGCCTGCTATGCTGCGGCGTTCGAGAAATGGCTCCCTAGAAACGGGTGAATCTAATAGGGTCATGAAGCGTATAAAACCACCCTCTATTTTAATCTCACGGAAATAAGACCAGAAAGGAAGAAAGAAAAGGAGGATGCTATTTCATTTACACTGTGACGTGCCAGGAGAGAGGAAAAAGGTGTGTTGTTGTGTGTGTGTGTGTGTGTGTGTGTGTGTGTGTGTGTGTGTGTGTGTGTGTGTGTGTCTGCATGTGTGTGTGGGTGTGTGTATGTGGATGGGTTTGTGATGGAGATGCTACACTCAAGAGTCATTTATCAGAAAGAGAACTGTTTGGGAGATTCCTCAATGTAGACTACACATGCCGTGCTTTTGCAACACATGATACCCAGGGTGAGAACCAATGCAGAGCCATCTGTACGGACTAGCTGGGTCTACACATTACACATTACATTGTAATGTTTGCTGTCATTTCCA
>CM059279.1:29129040-29141540 GCA_030347295.1 Setipinna tenuifilis | reverse complement strand
CGTCATGACCCTGCTGAAGACTTTCCTTTGTGGTACATCTGAGAGCAACATCTATCTACTTATCCCGGGCTAACAACTAGTTGCAGTAAGTTCACTTTGTTAATTACGCTTAATGTATTGTTGGTTGTTTTGCCTATGTAGACTTGTGTAAAAACAACAACTGAGTTTGACAGCTTCACCTCAAGTTATTTGGGCCAAGAGGTCAACATATTGGTGAGACAGCGATGCCAATGAGAGGCGTGCTGAGAGGTGAAGGTACATGTCAGAGGCTTTATCCACGACACAAGTCTAGGCAATTGTATAGCTTAGTATCCCCCGAATAATCATGTCATCAATGTTTGAGCTTGGCCTGCCTGGCACCTGCAATGTGATTCAGTGTCATTCTCCAGACAGAAGTGTAACCAAGCTGATACACAATATGGAAAATGGACACTTATGGGAGACTGAGTGTTGAGTGTTCCAGTTCCAGTACCATGTTCTCAGGGGACTTCTGCTTCTGCTTAGTGGATACCACCACTGCTCACATAGGGGCGTGTAAACACAGCTTATGGTCCAATGACAGAGCTCGGTTTGTTAACTAAGTGGTAACCCCTTATAAGAAAGCATTTGTGTCTTCCTTCCTCAAACAAAACATAGCAGTGGGGGCTGTTCTAATAAGAAGTGTACCACTTAATCGATGCTGATGAAACTCCTGTTAATTGTTACTTAGCAGGTTAGCATCTGTTTTGCTTTTGCAGGCTGCAATTATGTGGAGTTGTGGCTGGTGTGCGGTAGACATTGATGAGTCTCCAATGACGGTGAGACTAAAATAAACATGGTGCTGTGAGTATGGAGGGTGAGAGGGTTTCTGAGCTGTAACACTGCTCTAAATGAGAAACGAGGACAGTGATTCCCAGAAGCAAAAACAAGTTTTTAGGCGTGCAGCAATGTTGCGAAACAATTTGTGTGCAGTTGATGTGAAACAGTGTATGGTATAGTTGTACGCTGGTGAGGGTAAGAGTTAGATGTGATCATTTTAATCTAACATGAGGTGTTACATTAAAATGATCACAAATGGAGATAATTTAAAAGTGAACTAGACTGCTGAACAATAAGATAGAGATAAGAAGATACAGATTGTCTAATTTCATTGTACAGGCAAGTGTTCAATGACAATAAAAGTCTTGAAGTGTTGAAGATTGCAAGCTTCATCGACCAGTCGATCAATCAATGTTCCACTGTTTTCATGCAGCCAATATGCTGACATGTATTAAAGGTATTTAATGTTATTCTTGTAAAAATAAAATCTTACTTCTGCTGAGGTAGACATTACACATTGTCTCTAGAAGAGCAAAAAAACTCAAATGCAGAGCAAAAGAGGATTATCTAGGAATATCAAGAGTTTCATTTGGGAGGAGATTACCAGTGAGCCTTTTTAATAACATGCTGTATTACTATGTTTGGCATTAGTCACTCCAGTAGATGGATTTCTGTAAACAGCATACATAATTTCTGATCTTAGCTTCTGAAATGTGGGGAATTTAAAATCCCTTCCTATCATTATCTGCCTGATTTGTCTACTTAAAGGAGCATAGCACCATTTTGCATTGGCTTTACAGCACATGTAAAGTTGCTTAATTAGAACCTGCACAAACAAAAAGTGGACCTACCCAATGCATTTCTTCTTTGAGAGAGTACACAATATCATCCGTAAAACAGAGAAATGAGAGAGTATTTTTTTTATCTCACATGCACAAGCCCAGAGCCCCTTAGCTGCATTGGTCCAGAGCAATGGAGAGTGCAGAAAAGAAAAGACAGATGTTTTGGTAATAAACCCAGAGAGATCAGACTAAGATAGCTTGCACGTGTACAAAGTAGGGAGAGTGAATATATTGGTAGAAGCATGCTGAGGTTGAAACCACAAGGCAGGAGACCTAGAGGAAGACCAAAGTGGATGTAGTGAAACGAAACAGAATGTGAAGTTAGTTGGTGTGAGGGAAGAAGATGTAGAGTGATGTGTAATGTAGAGACAATGTGTAATGTCTACCTCAGCAGAAGTAAGATTTTATTTTTACAAGAATAACATTAAATACCTTCAATACATGTCAGCATATTGGCTGCATGAAAACAGTGGAACATTGATTGATCGACTGGTCGATGAAGCTTGCAATCTTCAACACTTCTTCACTGGCTGCCAGTAGCTGCCAGAATTAAACACAAGGCTCTGACACTAGCCTATAAAGTAATTTCAGGTTCCGCTCCCGCCTACCTCAATGTGTTATTACAGGCTCACGTCCCGTCCAGGGCGCTGTGCTCCGCTCACACAAATCGTCTATCGGTACCCTCACTTCTCACAAAGAGAGGTCACTCTAAGCTCTTCTCCGTGGTTGTCCCCAAATGGTGGAACGACCTACCAGTTGCAACAAGAACAGCAACATCCCTCCCTATCTTTAAAAAGCTTGTAAAACCCTTCTCTTCCGAGATTGCTTCCCTTCCTAACAAAACTAATATAACTAACAAACACTAATCTAAACTCTCTCTCTCTCTCTATCCCTATGCAGAAGTACATATGTCTGTTGTGTCTCTACTCTGTGTCCTCCTCTATTGCTTATGTCCCCCTTGATTGTAAGTCGCTTTGGATAAAAGCGTCTGCCAAATGCAATGTAATGTAATGTAATGTAATGTAGAGGATGTGAAGTTAGTTGGAGTGGAAAGGGGACGTAGAGGATAGTGTTAGATAAAAACAGCTGATGGTTCGTTGTGGGACCTCTAAATGGAACAGCTAAAAGGAAAAGAGATCTTAGGTCCATTAGTCTGTCTGACCATCCCCATGTTACAGGTAATCAACATTACTGCAATACCAAGCTGATTCCCATTCTGAATCACCACTGCAGTTGCGGCTGAGTCACATCCTAAAAGCCATCTGCTATTGGGAAACATTAAAAAACACATTTAAGCTATACTAACCTGGAAACTAAATCTGAGTAAGTCACGAAGTAGAAACTCCCCTGTGAGGGTAGCTTTTTTAATTTACATGTACTGTGATGTGCACCTTAATCATGTGAACCCGCATAAATGTTGTTTAAACAGTGCTGAAACACCATAAAAAGTTTTGGCATTCCTGGTGTATCAAAACTGCATGCAAATACAGAGTTCCATGTTAAGGGCTGAATTCTCTGAAATTTGGGCTGAAGGGCTAAAAGCTGAATTCCTGCCAAGTCCTAGTCATTTACAGCCAGCTCCATATTAGCAGGCAGGCCAAAGTGGCTTCAGGAATAAAACAACCTGTGTAGCCGTCACAACAAGGTGTAGACACAGCACGTATCCCCAAGCACCACTCAGCCTAATCTATGTGACCCACGGGGGAGAACAATCAAGCTCTTGAGCCAGCATAGAAAGGGAGGGCCAGAGAGTGCCAGTGCAGGTATCTGAGCTGAAACTGCCTTATTTAAAAACAAAATAACACAAAATTAAAACAACAAAATGCAAATGAGTTTAAAAATTATATGAAATACTTAATGTCCACATTAATGGTGGGAGTACCCTCAGAGGCATTCAATTCACAAACAAAAGCATTTTCCAAACAGTATTACTTTTGTTTTCGGTGTATCATGAAAATTAATAAACACATGCAAATGATCTGGGCATATACAAACAAAGACAAACAAAGGAGATGGCCCATGGTCAAATGTTACTAAAGCAAATCATTTGGAATGTTTACACAAAAGAAAACATGTTTAAAAAAGAAAACGTTTGCCTCTACTTGCTGAATTTCAACACACCTTAAATGAGATCTAAACCTCACTGTAGCCCAGATATGGAAAAGATGAGAGCCAACTCTACCCAGAAGCGAGTGCCCTGTGAGAGATGCCTACCTACTTAAAGGCAAGAAAAGAAGGGAAGGAGGGAGGAAGAAAGAAAGAAAGGCAAAACAGCTGAGGGAGGAAGACATGCAACACGAAGCTTTGTGGTCGTGCAAGAACGGAATATTCCGCTGAGCATTCCTGGACTCTTTGCCTTAATTAGAGAGGTGCTGCATGGCCACTCTGAGAAAAAATAAACTGGATGAACAGTACAGAGACTACGTCTGATTTTCCCCAGCCTGTCACAGCCCCCTGGCCAATACATGTGTGTGCCTGTGTGTGTGTGTGTGTGTGTGTGTGTGTGTGTGTGTGTATAGGAGGGGGGTGGTTGGGGTGGGGGTTGTCTGTATGTATTTGTGTGTGTGTCTGTGTGTGTGTATGTGTGTGTGTGTGTCTGTATGTATTTGTATGTGGCTAATAAGACAGCACCAGCGGCATGTGGTCCTAAATGAGTCTAAGATGCTCCCCCACCCTGCACGCCAGCTCTGCCCTGTCCTGCCTCTAGGCCCTTCTAGGCCTCCGTGTGTGTATGTGTGTGTGTGCCTGTTTGTACTTTGAGTCATCATGTGGGTGTGTGTGTGCGTGCGTGTGTGGGCACCACCGCACCACAGCAGCTCAGCCAAATGACACCTCCAGGGGACAGCCAGGGGCATTGCTGCTCTAAGCCAGGTCAGACTGCACTAAGAAAAAGTTACACACAAACACACAGACACACACACACAGACACACACACACACGGACTAAAGGTTAAGGAGCTGGACCTGCAGCCAAAGGGTCACAGGTTCAGTTTCTGACATCAACATGTGGGTGGAGGGAGTGATTGTCATCCTCCCCTGTGACTGAGGTACCCTGAGCATGGCACTGTCCCCACACACTGCTCCCCAGGACCCTTGTCAGGCTGCCCCCCTGCTCACATGTGATGGGTTAAAAGCAGAGACTGAATTTCATTTTGTAAACACACATTCACACACAGACACATACACACAGATATACATCCACACAAAAAATGCGTGCATGCATGTAAACACATTGTGAGAAGATGAACTCACCGTTTTTACTATTAAAAAAATGTGCATGACTATGTTTGTGTGTATCTTTCTTTGTGGTGTGTGTGTGTGTGTGTGTGTGTGTGTGTGTGTGTGTGTCTGTGTGTGTGTGAGAACCAATAGAAAAAAAGCTCTTCGCCATCCAGCAGGTGCATGGAACTAGGAACAGAACAGTTTTAGTTTCACTGCTTGGAACTAGGAACAGAAGTTTTAGTTCCACCTAGGAACAGAAGAGGTGTAGTGTAGTTTTCCACCGCCTCACCTTTGGTGTCAGAAGTGGGATATGGCGCTGAGAGACACTGGAGGCAAAGGGGAGAAGCGGTACTGGACCTGACAGGAGATGGCATATGGACGGCTTAGGCCTAAGTTTTCTTTGCTTTTGTAGAATTTGTTTTCAGTTTAAGTGTAGTTAATTTTGTTTTGTTTGTGTGCGAGAGCTGCACATTTTTGTAGTATAAAGTAAAAGGCAACAATATTTTTCTAGAAACGCTTGTGGATTTTTGGAGGTCTTTTTTGTACCCTTCACCCCTTCTTCTGGTCTGTTGGCATCCTGCTATTGAGGAGCCGACCAGGGAGGCATTTCCCAAACAACGACGGATGTTAACATTTAACCACCGTTGTCCGATGTAGGTTCAAACGACACAACAATCCGATTCCGACTGTTTCCCGAAACTCTCCAACTACCTACATACAACGGAGGTCTGAACTATGTTAGTTTGGACTTCTGTCGTTGAAACTGCAAAGTATCCAGATGTGTCGGAAGTGCTCGGCGAGTATTCGGATGCATTCGTTGCGGATAAACGACAGAAACAACACCACGACAGTAAGCAACAAAAACGTAGCCTTATTTCAGTTAAGCTGGTATGTATGACAGCTTCAGTAACTTAGGGAAATGTTCCCCAACACAATCATGTCCCTTACTCATTAAAAAGCAGTGACTGACTAAGATTGTAATGATATGATCGTGTGTTTCATTTATACTACCCTACATACATCTACATGTAAATATAACTAAGGCCACTGACAGCTTGTGTGGTGCAATGGTTGAGTGGTTAGCTGGTCAGCCCACTATGCACACGTTCTCCCTTTTTTGGAGAGATACGGGTTCGAATTCTGCTAAACGATCAATTTAAAACACGTGGAATGGCCTTGATTGTGGATCCGTGAACCGTGATCATACTCTACATCACAGTATTAAAAACAATCTGTAAAATCAGCAAATAACTTTAATAATCCAACAACATTTTGCAACAACTTTTGGTGTGTTGTGGGGTGAATTTTCTATCTTCTTTTTATATGACCTGGCAAGTGCCAGGACGAAAATGACGTGAATTACAGTAAAATCATTCATGCAGTGGGTGGTGGTAAAGCATTGAATGGTGCCTAATCCGACCCAAGGCCAAAGGTGACGAGCAAGACGTCACATGCACAGAAACCGACATAAACAATGGTCTAACGACAGGTCCAAGCTAATTGTTTGAACGACACAGTTTAACGATGGAACTTCCGATGGATCGTCCAGACTTTGCTGTTGGGAAACACCTGCGTCATCGAACGATCCATCGGACTAACGTTGTTGTAAACATCGTTAGTTGTGTCGTTCGAACGATGCTGTTGGGAAACAGCAGTGTCGTTAGTCCATCGTTCAAACCTACGAAGTTGCTAAGGAAGTTAGCAACGACGGTTTTGGGAAACACACCCCAGGTCCCTCACACACATACACATAAGCACGCACATATAAACACACACACTAGGGGTGGGAATTGAAGATTTTATCAATGCCATTGTCGATTTTGCCTATTAATCCAATTCCTTATTTCCTTATTCCTTATTCTTATCAATTCCTCCGTAGTTTAGTCAGTGGCAAAAATCATAAGATACCAACAAATCACTGTGTCTGAGCCTTTTAAAAAGTGTCCGTAAAGTGAGCTAGCAAGTTAACAAACTAGCTCATTCAAGTGGCAATATACCTAAGTGCTAAAAGCTAACACTCAAACTAACAAACAGGCTTCCCTAAAACACATTGCTATAAACCTTATAACTTTGGGTTTATAGGAGAATTACTGTATTATCAAGGTGTGTTTCAGTAAGTACTATAACACTTCTCAATTTACTGTAAAACATATTAGCCTAGTACGCTAGTGTTAATAAGTTAACAACTGCATAACAAGTAGTAGCGGCCTGATCTGAAACAAAGTAATTTTTTTCAGAATCCAAACAGTAACAACTTACACTATTAGGCTTGGAATGATCACAAATAGTGGATTTTGATGTTTTCTAAAAAATATCAAACAACTCCAGAAAGATGTTATGACCAATTTGTTGGTAGAATTCCATGTCTCATTTATTTTAATGCAATGAGGCTTGACTGTGGTCTGCAGAAAGGGGGAATTTCCCTCCTCCCCCTTGCCAAAACAGAAGAAAAAAAGAATGGATCCTGTGAAGGCTGCTTCGGGCTACCAGCATCTCTCAGCAATCTCCACAAACACACACACACACACACACACACACATTCACACAGTAACATAGTCGCGCACACACACACACACAGACATTTGTGCCTTTATTTCATGTTTGTGGTCGATGTGGGATAGTGTATGGAAAGCAGATTTCCTTCCCTTTCACTTTTCTCCCTCTGCCTGTGTAAAAAATATGACATACATTGGGTTTATACCAGTAGCCTGCTAAGGGATTATGTAACCTATGCATTAAAAAAAGGATTTACATGTTAAAGAGATCTGTTAATTCCTCCACCCCTAAATGAGGAGTATGTGTAACTGGTAGAGGCATGATTTGATATGATATGATATGATGTGATGGAATAAGCCTCTATATCATCCATGATGACCCACCCTCTGACCCCTTTCTGGGCAGGAAACACATTTGAGCGCCTTTTTGAAGGTGTTAGCATCAGGGAGCTGGAGAAAAAAGAGCATTAAGTGACCGCCTTTCTGACCTCCCATTTCTTATTTTAAAGATAACGTCGGTCCACGCAAATGATTAAAAGCTTCACTGAGGGCGTAAGTAGGATATTTACTTATTTATTTATCTGTTTATTTTTAACAGCCAGACCTTAATGCCACTATTGTGCACTGTGTGCCCCTAGTGACTGACTACCCTGCCAACAAACCCTGCTGTGCTGTGATCCCTAAAATCCCTTAGTCATTCTTCACATAATGTTTTTTTGAGAGACACTTTACCTTTTGTTCAGGTCGAGACGACCTAGGCACTTGTCTCAATGCCTGAGGCTTAACATCACTCTCTTGGCTGTCTTCCCAAAGGATCCCCTATCTGCCAATCTACTTTGACCTTGGATTTGACCTTCCTGCCTGACCTTTGACCCCTGTCCACTGCACCATGACCCTGTCAGATAGGGGGCGCTGCCCTGGCTCAGGGGGTGATTGCTCTGTGGAGTCTCGACGGTGTGTCTGGCAGATTCCTGACCCTGGCTCAGCCCCGAGAGCACTCACAGTAATCCATGCTCAGGGCTCTGGGCCAAACTGGCAATGCTGCCACACGCTCACACATGTGCACGCACACACACACACACACACACACGCACACACACAAACACAAGCTCATGCATACACACACCACACACACACACACACACACACACACACACACACACACACACACACACACACACAAGCACACACACACATATACACAAACTCAGACTCACCTGAGACAGGAGCATTGCCAAGGGGATAGGTCGAGGGCTTTGGCACACGCCAGCCATGACTAAACAGAACTCTCCTGGTTCACTTTCCTCTCTGTTCCTATTCCACTTATTTTGAAATACAATTATACAAGCCTGGAAAGAAATAATAATAGATTTTTCCCCTTGTTCGGTGGGGGTGGGGTGGTGGTGGTATTTTCCAAGATATGGCAGCTGTTTGTGAGGTGAGAAAAGCAATTAAAGGACATAAAAGACTGAATTTGAGCATTAACACTCATAATTGTGGGAAGGTAATAATGTCTAAAATTGAAAAGACCACCAAAGGTAACTACGGTGTTTGCTGATATTAATCAACACTATTTTTACAGTCTGCTCCAAGCGTGAAAAAGAGGACATTTTACTAATGCCCTATCCTGAGCAATGTTACTTTTCCTTGACAGAATCGCTGATGGGAAATGTTTGCAGATGCACTAAAACCTATGACTAAACATTCTGCTGATGAGACATGGGCTTACAGGAGATTTTTAGCCAAAATGTTAACTAGAAAAGCACTTGGAGAGTGCAGACCTCCGGTAAGCAGTTCAATCCCTCCCTTTTTTATATTAATGTTTTTTTTTGTGAGATAACGGATGAACCAATTTTACTAAAAAAAAGAATCACCTCAAGGCAGTGACAATACGGTCAACGACGTTATTTCAGAATGATACATTCATGACTTTGAATTATGTGGATAACAAACAAACAAGCAAACCATAGCTTTTTAAAAATTATGACGTTGCTGCCCCTTCACCTTCATATGCATATTTCACAACAACTTCAAACTTTTACAAATGGGTTGTTGACGTGTAAATTGTGGTACAATTACTCTGCAATGTAGGCTGGATGTTATGCAATTGTGTCTATCGTTTGCCATTAAACTACAGGTTGTTTGTGTCATTATCACCATTTCCTGAAAGTTTCATTACAAATCCGTTTGTGATTTAAAACATAACGTGTACCTTTTTTTCTGTTCACAAGATAGGGACATTGCCAAAAAAAAACCTGACGTAAAAACATAGTGTACCAAAAATGTTTAAAGTGGCATAGACCATCATGCATTGTGGATTGTCCTGAGGATGTGTCAAAAAAGACTGTTAATTTGCTCAGATAAAGTTGTGTCAGACCGTAGATTTCAGACACAGACATCGCTTAGTTATGAACCTGTGGATTAATCAGCCATTATATTACCTCAGCACATATTTTCAGTAATATAAACCATTGGCTTTCCAATATCAGGCAATAACGTTTAATCCAATCACACACACCATGATACATGCACATAGGAGAGGGCCACCTGTGTCTGTAGCTTACCTCTATCTAGTGTGCTTCTGCCCGATGAGGAATCTCATTAAGACTGAAGGAGTGCTATCAGGCTAGCAGATAGAGCACAACTGCAGATGCATCAGGAAGCTGGCACAGGGTACCCAGGGAACCGCTGCTGAAGATGACCGCTCAAAAAGCATTTGAAGTGTCTGTAGCCTGGCAACGATGATTTCTAAGACCGCAAGGAGCTCTAGGACTCTACTGGACTCCCATTGAACTATAGACAGAGAGAGGAGGAGAGGAGAAAAATAGAAAGAGGGGAAAAAAGAAAAAAAGTGTGAAATTGGGCTTAGAAGGTCAGGCTGGATTGAGCTGGGTTTGCCCCCTCGCCATCGTACTCTTCACCACTCAGAAATAGACTGACTATGACAACACAAAGGTGCTTTTTATATGATAGCCTCACACCAAGTGCAAGCACCAAACTGTCTCAACAAGACAATGACAAGACTACCAGCTGCTTCTGTGTAAAACAGCAGCTTAATGGCATTTCACCAGTGCAGGAGTCAACATCCCCTCTACCTCCTCTTGGTTTGTTTTACACTGGTGTCTTTGTAGCAGTAAATTCTTTTTCAGTACATTTGCATCTACACACACTGGTTAGATAAGAAGGCAATGGTGATACACCCAAGAAAAACAATAGATAGCTGCACACACATAGGAAGCAGGTTGATTACCGTCCAATGTTGTGGACAATATTGCTATCAGACAACAGGATGTGTGAAAGGCTGCTGCACATATGTTTACAAGCAAATAAATAAATAAATAGCCATACAAGAACCGTGAAAGAGTCACAAATGGTTCCTGCCTAAAGCACACACACCTCCCCCCCCCAACACTCTGCAAGACTAAATGAAACTGCTGCATACTTATTAACTCTGCCACATATACACTTCTATGAGGCCTCAGGTTCTAGCTTTTTAAACCATCATGTAATGAGTAAAATATGAAGACTGACAGTTGCTTTTTCATAGCAGTACATTGCATTGTTAACCTGCTTTAGGTCAATTATTTCTCTGGTGAGTGCTTCGAATATAAAAATTATGGAGGCCTGCCTATTTTTGTTCCTTTTTATGATGTGATAAAAAAAATTAATATGCAAAGGCAGTAAACCAGGAAGTGTTCTGTACTGTTAATACCACTCTCTCAAGGAAACTCGCTGGCCATTACCATGAAAGACGGCCTCGTTGTGAGCAAAGGAGGCCCTTTTTGAGGTTTGCCTGCTTCAGGGAGCTATCATGAGAGGGGGAAAATAAGGAGAGAAGAAAACGGGAAAGGGGGAAAAAACAACACATCTTAGAAATAAAAACGCCATCTGATGTGCTTGGCCACTCGCCCTTCCCAAACCACAGCAGCTATCTGTGCTGTGCTCATCTTGCCCCTTCTGAAAGATATCACGCAGAGTCCCTCTGTTAGATCAGTCATCTTTCTTTCTTCCCTCTTTCAAAGCGACAAGTCTTGCGAGAAGTGCTCCCAAATCACACGAGGGACAGCACTTGCACATTCTGGGGATATAGAGTGTGCTATCTTTCTCCTTGCTATCTGGCTTTTAATGAGTGGAAAATGACACCCACAATCCCTCTGATAAAGAGGACACAAAGTCCACAGAAATGCAGCAGCCATCTCACTTGCTCTTCTTTCTGTTCTCGGAAGCCTGCAATATTCTGTGTCCACAAAACACACAGATCTCTCTTCCACGTCACAATCCCTCAAACACTTTCCCATATAAAGATTCACAAAACACACCAGCCATCCTTCCTTCCCAGATTTCAACCCAAAAGGCACACCAGCCATTCTTCCTTCCCACCTCATGATCCACCTACCAAACTTTACCATGTAGGACCCACAAGACACACCAGCCATGTTTCTCTCAAGCCAAATTTTACAAAACAGTGTTAAAGACCTAAAACACTATCTCACCAGGACAGGGCAAAGACAACCAGCTGCTTTGGTGTCAAAGAGCAGCTTCATAGCAGCTTGACAGCATTTCACCAGTTTTGTTCACCAGTGTTGTTTTTCGACTGTACACCTGTTGACATCCCCTCTGCTTCCTGTTACCTAGCTTTACACTGTTGTGTTTATTAAACACCATGAACGACCTACGTGTGAATTATATGGTAGGATCACCAAAACATATCAGACATTTTTCTTTCCAATCCATAGATCACCAAAACATACTAGTTATCACGTTTTCTCCTTTTAGTGTAATAATTCCCAAAACATACAGTGCCAACCATCTTTGTCTCCATTGAAGAACCCTGTCCAAGACTCTATCAAAAATCTCTCCCACCCACTCAATACCTTAGTTTTCTAATAATCCACCTTAATTTCCTTTGGGGTAAACTAAGTATTTCTACTACTACTCTACTACAAGAAAACAAAGTCATCAAACTGCACTGTTTGTCTCTCTCTCTTTCCTCTCTCTTTTTCTTCACAAATAGTTGTCTGCATGGACATTCTGCAACAATCCCCCCCCCCCCCCACACACACACACACACACACAGTACACCGTAATGAAGCCTAGAAGATCATCATACTGGTTGTCTAATCTCCTAATCTGTATGCGCAGAG
>CM059279.1:29014040-29126540 GCA_030347295.1 Setipinna tenuifilis | reverse complement strand
TTCTCGTGACCTCAGTGTGACCAGAATTTTCTTTGGGTCCCAGAATTTCTAATCTTTCATTTGCCACATCCAGATCATAGTTATTCCTTCCACTTCGCTTGCTTAAGAGGGTGAGGCACACACACACACACACCCACACACACACACTCAGCTCAGAGCAAAATCCCCCTGACCCTTCAGATTGTGCAGATTGTTGGCAGGTTGTCCTGCCAGCTGTGACAGAATGAGCGTGAGAGGAGTAAGCTAGACTAGCCTGGGACCAGCACACAAGCAGGGAACAAGATTAGCATGAGAGGGCAAAACAAGGCCAGTACAAGACGAGCGTGCTAGAATCCTAGCTGGCCGTTAAATCCAGTTTGCCCTTATGGCACTTAATATCTGAGAGGATTCTGCCTTGTCTGCACGACAACAGCACCCTTCTCCACCCCAACTAGCCACTATAACAAATTCAGAGAAGACCATCATGTCTTTCCACTCTCTTCAACCAGTGATCCAGTCCAAACAGAAGCTAGTTGCCTTGATGACTTGCAGGCATAGTACAGGTGTATCATTATTAAGTTAAGTTGTGACTTAACTGTACAGGCTGACTTGAATTTTACAGGAATCTTCTGTGAAAGTTGGCTTGGAAAACAACACTGACACTTACCATGTGACAGGAGTATGCAGGAATTTTGTTAAACTAGCTTATATGAGCTGCCAGACTAACATTAGAAAGTTACATTTCAATGAAATAGCAGCTGTATGAAGCATTTTATCTCTTACCGTTCATTGCACAGATGTTTAAGAGAATTCGCATACAGAAATATGGGCAACAGACAGCATGGAGAATCATCAGTCACCCTCATAGATTACACTTACATGGGTGGTTTGAAGGCATCTTAGCAGAATGGAGATGAAACTTTAATCTATTTGAAATGGATTTTTTTTTCACTGTTAGGTATCTTTTAAGAAAGCATTTAACCTATTTGGAATGAGAACCACCCATCTCTTCCCTAGTCTCTTCGGCATCAGTTCATCCCCTTAACCTGAACTCTATCTCTTTCTACACATCTTACTTTTATACATCTTTACATTTCAGCCTATTACAGCATCTCTTTCTCTCTCGTCCCTTCATCTCTTTCTCATCTCTCTTCCTTCCCCTCCCTCTCTTCCTCTCTCATTTCTCTCCCTCTGGTTGTACATGTGTGTATATGAGGTGTTTAAGTGTCTGCATGTGACAGTGTGTGTGTGTGTGTACGCGCATACTGTATGTACATGTTTCTGTCTTATCAACGTCATCGCTATCACACAATCTTTCTTCATGTCTCATTTCCGTTTTCTCCATCCTCCCACCAATCAGCACTCTTCCACTTGTACACCCCTTTTTCCTTTCTGCGCGTTCATTCCATCTCACTATTCCCTTTAACCTGCTCGCATTGCCCTCATCTCCCCATCTTCACTCTCTCTATCTAATTCTCTCTCGCCCCCTCTCTCTTCCAAACCCCCCGTATCTCCGTCTCTACCAGGCTAATTCATGAATCTATTCCCCCATTTATCTATTTTGCAGCCATTATCTGAACTGAGTGAAGTGGTTTGCTTGATGAAAGCTGCTGCGTCTCCATAGCTCAGGCCTCGTGGAGACGTGTGTGTGTGTGTGTGTGTGTGCACATGTGTGTGTCCATATGTGTGTGTGTGTGTGTGCATATGTGTGTGTGTGTATGTATATATGTGTGTGTGTGTGCATGTGTATGTGTGTCTCCATGGAACTCAGAAGAGCCATCTTCCTAATAGGAAAGGTGATGAGAGGCAAGATCTTCTGCCTGGTACCAGCATTAATTTTCTGTGCGAAGCTAAGCATGTGCCTGTCCACGTGTACTGCCACACAATATGCTTAATTCTTTTTTTTCCATGAAATGCCATGTAGGCCTACGTATCATTTGGATATTGTGTATGCCATCATATCATACAATTCACAAATTGTAGAGTAATATCCTGTGCAACACAATAAGCCAGATTAAGCAGACAGGGAGAATGACCCATTACTTAGTCACTTTAATGACCCATTACTTAGTCACTTTAAGATATCCATGCTAATTGATATTGCACTGCTACAGAAGAACCAACTTTGGTTTTCTATTTTCTATTTTCTATTACGTTAACATTCGCTGTGCAAACATACTGACCAAATCTAATCCTGTTTATTTACTCGGTTTTAGTAATATATGTGGAGGAAAACCCTACATTGTAAACAGACATAAAAGCGATAAATAATGACAGAAATAAACACATACAAAAATACATTTTATTTATATTACAGTTGAGTGCTAGACTATGTAATGTGCCTTCCTGTAAGGCACTAAACAATGGTGAGGCAAGAACATGTGTTTGCATTTCAAAGCCACAGCAGTAAGCCAGCAAAAATGGATTAGTACAATTGCTAAAGTAACTAGACGAGATACAAAACAGTGCAGCAGAGATACAGACTGCTACTTCCAGCACACAGTAAAAGAACATCCTTTAAAAATAGGCCCACCTGCCTACTATTATGCTAAGCGGCATAGGAACCTCTATCCTGCCTCTTGCCCTGAGTTCATGATGTCTAAGTCTTAGCCTGCCTTTGCTTCCTGCATAATCGGGGAGTGGGGAATGAAGTGGTGAACCCATAGCAAATGAATCAATCCCACTGTCTGTCCATTTGAAAGCACAGACAGATTGCTGCTATGAGGCAACCACTGAGTCGACCAACAAAAGTCCTTTATCAAACACTGCATGGCAAAATGTCTACAAACTGTATGTTTGCAAGTACAGAACTTGGTGAAAGGTGTGTTGGGAAAGAGTGAGTTGAGTGTACATCTGTTAGCCTTGTACTTATGTTAAGGTGTGGATAACAGCCTACACACTCAGGTAGTGGGGAATTGTACAAATAAATCTATGTCTCAGCTTTGCTTTGAAAAACACATTTCCTTCAACAGTTTCTTTTCAGCAAGGACATATGGGAAGATATATGGTACATAAACACATTGTTGTTCTTGTATAGACAACAAAAACACATCATCATTGAGCAAGAACAGTAATTCATAATTAGAAAAAATTAATTGCTCACACTAAACCCAACCTTTATTTATTCACTAAGCTTGTTGGTCAGCAAAAAGGGCTGCATCAAAATAACTCACTGAGAGCTTATCAATGTCACTTCTCAATCCATATTTTTAGCATTATGGTTTGTAAGGACAAGTGGATTTGCAATGAAGCCATTTTATTTACAGTTAATTGGTCATTATTCTATTTACAGTTAATTGATCATTACTGTGCAAAACATCAATCATTTATGTCTCTGAGTGGCTGGGTCAGCATGATAAAGATGACCTCAATTTTTATTTCATATGTTCTCCAGCTGTCTCTCCCACATTCATGTACCTGAAAAAAAATAAGAAATCGAATTCAACATCTGTGCTTAAATAAAAGAAAACTTGTAAAGCTGTTCTGGCACATACTCATGTGATCATGTGTCATGATACTGAGTAATGAAACACCTCCTGTGTTGTGCACTTACACCCACATCACACACTGCCAGGGTAAAAATCACACATTTTATATTAAGATATATTTCATTTATGAGCCTCCAATCCATTCCAAGTCATTATTTATACATCCTGAGAGCGCTGTTATGTATGCTGGTGCAGTAATGGGCGGACAACTCCCTTTCACCTCTACTTGACAGGTATCATCTCCCTGACACAGACTAAGGAGCATGTCTGCATTGCATGTTTGTGTATTACTACCCTGCAGACGCTTAGGAGCACATTAGCATGTTAACACATTAAACTCCTATTAGCCTACTTCATGAAGCATTATCTGGCAGCACCTAGCTAACATGTTGAGACACACTGAAGTATGTTGTTTCTTCCAGCTTAACCCAGAACCCCAAACTGGAAAGTTCCTTTTAATTTTTGCATGTCACTGACAACTAACACCGCCCTCACCCTATGCCTGTCTACACAGTGGTACTGTAGGCCAGAAATCATAAAATGGGTGGGCCCAGCAAAATTCAGGTGGGCCTAGCCCAAAACACATAGATTACTATTATTACATAAATAGTCATTCACACAAAACGCCTACATCTATGTTGCAGAGGCTGTCTGGCAGTTATTCCCATCCAACCTTCATCTAGCAAAAAAAAAAAAATTAATCATATAATGCAGAGAGCTGGACAAGAACATTATCAGAAATATGCAGCAAGGGGGCTGCTGGCTTTTTCACTTTTACCTGGCCAGCTCCAGTAGCCCAGCCAATATTACCCATTCAACTACACTTTACCACTAAACTAATAACAAGCTATCTCTTTTCCTCTCACTTTCTTTGTACATGGGGTGGGGAGCCACGAGAGAAAAAGTGAGGAAGAAAAAGAAAAAAAGACAGAGAAAGAGAGAGGAGGTGTGAAAGAAAAAGGAGGGGGCACGATGATAGGACCCTATGATAAATCACCCGACGAGTGGAAGAAAAAAAGCAACCCCTGCGTGGACTGCCTTTCCATTCCAGTAAAGGTCTATCCCATCACTCTCAATTGGGCCAGTCTGCAATGAGAGCGAGTGGCCACGCATACAGAATGGATGGCATGAGAAAGACTGAGGGAGAGGAGAGGGACAGGGATAGGAGGGTGAATACAGACTGAGAGATTGAGAGAGTGTGTAAGAGAGAGGATGTGTGTGTGTGTGTGTGTGTGTGTGTGTGTGTGTGTGTGTGTGTGTGTGTGTGTGTGTCACAAAGAGAGAGCGAGAGAGAGAAGGAGTCAGTGAGAAAGAGAAAAAGAGCGACAGAAGGAAAGAGATAGAGACTGGGGTAGAGAGGGAGATTGAGAGAGAGAGGAAGAGGGGGGGGGGGTTCTAAATAAGTTAAGTGAGTGGGAGAAATGTACAGAGAGAGGTAAGGAGATGAGAGAGAAAAATAGGAAGGGTGAAGAAGAGGGGGGGCAGAAGAATGACATAGGGAGAAGGACAGACAAAAAAAGAAAGAGAAAGACAAAGAGGGTGAAAGATAATGGGAAGGAAGGGAAGTCAATATGGAGGACTATTTAATAAAAGCATCCACATACACTTAGGAAACCAAATCTTTACCCCGTCTGGCCTTTCTCCACCAGTGGATTGGATCTCATTAGGCAAATATGTCGGGGACGGTAGACTGTATATCTACTTGATGGCCAAGTTCACGGATCATCTGGGGCTGGTACCAAAGGCGCGAGTTTGAGTTAGTGCTGAGAGGAAGAAGTAGATCTGCATGACGCTCACTCTGGGGATATCTATCAAGTTAAATTAGCCTTCCCTAAATGGAGAAGTAGTCCGGCTAAATTAATGATTAATCAGCATAAATTATGCCTACTGTAAGTGTTCTTCTTTCTCTTCTGTCTCTCTCTTTTTTTCCTTCATCCAAAGTCCAGAGTAGATGATAAATTATGAATTGGTTTAATGGTGCGAATCTTGCGTTTAGACCATGTGCCCTTCCGTCTCCAGTGCTATGGAAAATGCAATTTAGATTGTCATTAGAGCACTCACCAGGACCCTGCTGATCAGCTTTGCTGCCACTGCAAACTCTATGGGACCCAGTGGGCCAGCAGCTATTCATATTCCCTCTTTTGATGTGGCCTAAAGCTCTCGGCTTTGACATCTACCATTTAAGTGCTCATTCAGTGTACAATATGTCATTCTTGAGGTATTAAGACTCATTCTGTGTAATTCTATGCTCCATATAAACATTCTATTTATAGAAGGCATAGGTAACATGCATGTGTTTTTGCTTTCTAATACTTAAATGCTCATTCAGTACACAATATGTCATTCTTGAGGTATTTGGATTTATTTTATGTAATCCTGCACTACATATAAACATCCCACAGTATTAATAGAAGGCTGTAGGTAACATGCTTATAGCTCATAGCTTCTACTTAAAGGCTCAACCAAGGAGCAATTTATTTTTTCTGAGTCATCTGGCTTGTAATTCTACACTACATAAAAACATCCTATGGGATTTATTGGATGTAGACGGTTACCAAAACATGTCTAAATCATACTAAAGCCTGCACTGATCACTGTTTAAACATGATAAAATAAAAATATCCAGCCTTTACATTTCCTTCTGGTAATTCATGCTGCACAGAGCACACAGAGAGGGCACATTACTGCAAATGGCAAGCAGACACATGGTATGGAGAGAGCTAGTAGACATAAGTGCACTACAGCGCTTTCAAATTGTTCCGATTTTTAAATTGTCTCGCCCACACAAGCTCCTACTCCTGTTGTGCATGTGTTCAAACTGCCAGACTAGAACAGCCCTAGCTGTGTTTGTGAACTACTGGTGACTCTCCAGCTGCCTAGGTTTGAGGACAAGTGGGGCGGCTGACATTTCTTCTTCTTCTTCTTCTTCTTCTTCTTCTTCCAGTCTAAATTAAGACACCCTTGTCTTTCCCTTTCTATGATACAGCCACTATTATTTTCCTCTACTTGATGAAGCTCTTAGGTCATTGGTTTGACTGATTCGTTTCTAGATAGGGACATCAGACTCTGAGGACAGAGATCTGGCCTGGGTTCAGATACAGTTGACAGTAATAATAATAATAATAATAATAATTATTATTATTATTAATATTATTATTATTATTATTATTATTATTATTATTATTATCATCATTATCATTAATAACCTTTACTTGTATAGCACATTTCATACAAAGGATATACCACAAAGTGCTTCAACAGTTTGGCAAAGGACAACAAGACAGAAATACACATGGCAAGCTTTGTTATAATCCAGTAGCACCAAAAGAAATCTGTCATGGGGCTGTGGAGAGTTTCACTTATGGAGCAAGCACCAGGGTGATGAAGGTGAGGAACTAGTTAGTGGATGACTGGAGAGGAACCGAGTGGCTTTATTGATTCAGAGCTCCAGTCATGACCCATCGGATGACCTGTGATGATTACAATAAGAACTCGATTCAGAGCTGAGAAGGATGTTAATAAGCTGGTGTGTAATAAAAGATAGGGGTAAAGGTCATATGCGTCTCCCCACTCCTAACCCTGCCCCCCAAAAACTGAAATAAAGGAATATATATATATATATATATATATATATATATATATGGGCGATTCTATAATTTCTGTTCAAATTCACACTTTTTAACATCGTGAAACAAATGTGTTATTTCCTGCAAACTTTTTAGTTTTAGGCATACAATAACATCTAAGGAACATTATTCTACTGATGGGACACTTTAATTCCCTACTGAATTTTTATACAAATTTAAAAAATGTTGCCTCTCCCCAAATTTGTCACAACCGAAACACAATATCATTTCATACAAAAATGAAGTTTCCTGGACTGTGTTTTGATTTTGCTTTAATTATCATTCCAAATATACTATTAGTGATTAGTGAACTTCCAGAATACTGAAATTAAAAAATATCATTTTAGCATAATATTAAGGGTGGTTCTTCAAATTAATAGCATTTTGAATGCAATACTTCTCTGTAAATTCCATACAAAACTGATACAACTTTCAAATCCAAGTATTCATTAGCTTAATAATTTATCTAACTATATGTAATGAACCCATCATTTCAGGTATCAAAAAAACATTTTATTTTCCCAAAATATCCATATTTATCGGTAGTGACAAAAAAGCTATCTGTATGATTTAAGCAAATATGTGTACACTATTAGCATGCAAGGAAGTCCTTTTGACTGAAATAAAGTATCATAAATATAATACTATAAATGGACTATTGTTTTGTATTTATTTCATGAAATGTTGAAATCCAGACCATTTTGTCACTACCTAAACACCCAATGTTGACAATGTGACAATTTAAGCTAATGTTGACCCTACTGCTAACATGCTAGTCAGTACGAAGTTAACTAGCATGGATCTCAACTTTGAAACATCAGTGAAAAGTAGATTAAAATATTCTTCAAAAACTTCAAAATATTATGACTGACAAACTTACCGTGCCACCATGAGGGAAAGAAAGGGTAGACTAACTTCCTGATGCAAAATGTAGGGGTGTGGCTTAAGGCTGTGTCATAATATGGGCCAAAGTGTGGAATGTTTCGGTAGGGATGTGAAAATGTGGGAGAGGATTTTTTACATGGTTTTTTGTGATCATTACCATGAAATTCCAATAGAAACATGGTTATGGCATAATTAACCAAAAGTCTTCATAAAGACATTCTTAAAAATGTGTTGGAAAAAAATCTTTAAAAATATTTAATTTTTTTTTTTCTATTGTGAAATTAAGTCTTTGGAATTTGGGACAGCTACCTCTCAATTGAAAGTACCATAAAAATGATTTTAGTAAAAGTATTTTCTATATTAAACTAGCAGTTACATCAAATATTACTTAGTGTCCTGGTTGTTATTTGCTTACACTTTGATATCATTAAGATAAGAATTACATAAAAAAGTTTTTAAATTATTTTTTGGGTCCGGGACAGCATTTTGAACAACTTTTGTAGAATCGCCCATATACAGAAAGTAGGACTTAATACAATACTTAATCCTAAGACCCAAGTCAGGAGAGCATAACAATGCTCCAAGTCAGTTTAAATTTTAATCACATGACAGAGAGAGGGAGAGAAAGAGAGAGAGACAATGAGAGAGAGAGAGAGAGAGAGAGAGAGAGAGAGAGAGAGAGTGAGAGAGAGAGAGATCCTCTCAATTTGTTACAGTAAGTTTACTGCATTACAATGGGACCTAAGGGACCTAATCAGTATATTATGGCATATACATTTTGTAATTGGTGAATGTAGCAATTCTGTCAAATGCACTTTCTAGATCTCTTTCAAAAAAGGTTGCCTTTATTCTCTTTTCTCTCTTTCATTCTCTTGCTCCTTCATTTCTGGGGAAAAAGCAAATCATTTACTCTAAAATTTAGTCATTACAGAGAAAGTGAAGTAAATTAATGAATTAAAAAAACTGATTAAAAACCGAGAAAGAGAGACAGGTTAAATTGAATTGAGGAGAGACAAAAAATGAGCCAGAGCAGACTTAATCATCAGCCAGTCTATATCATGGCAAACACAACAGGCAACACCAGACTACAAATGGGCATCTTTAGATGTGTGTCTGGGTGTGTGTGTGTGTGTGTGCATGTGCGTGTGTGCCATGTCAGACTTGCTCTGCCACCACACCCATCACTAATGCAACTAATGCAACAGTCGCAAAGATGGTCCAGAGAGTGGTTTCGATAGTGTGTGTGTGTGTGAGTGTGTGTGTGTGTGTGTGTGTGTGCATATGTCTGTGTGTCTCTGCCTATGTGTGTCTCTGTAGGTGGTTTCCATGGGTATATGTGCACGTGGGTGACATGTATTTGTGTGCATGCATTCGTCTGTGTGTCACATTGGTTTGTGACTGTGTGTGTGTGTGTGTATGTGTGTGTGTGTTTGTGTGTTATGTGGCAGTGTAAGCTGTGCCCTCTCTGTTCTGATCAGAGGTTCAAAGCCAGTATATGGTTCTGCATCAGATGAGCAGATCAGAGATAGAGGGAAAGGCTGTTGTTTGTTTTCATCTTGTTTTCCTCCAGACATCTTACTCCTCTCCTCCATGTCACAGTCTTCCATCTTGCTTTGAAATTACAGACCGTATTTGTCTTTCTTCACAGTACGGTACACACTCGCATTCTAAACAATATGCAGGGGAGTCTCTCCATACATCTTCTTACTACAGTATATGTTTTATTGTGGCCGTGTCACACATCATCACATAAGTACTGTTATGTTGCAAAATTGCCCTAAACCTAACCCTGGGAAAAAAATAGGTCTATCTGGTGGAACTAGATTGTTATTGAGTCATTACAACACTCTTCATACATATTCTGTTCTAACATCTGTAATTACAGGATTGTATTGATCCACGATTGCTTTTGACCTTCTCAACCAGGAAGATATCATTTCTATTGATCATAAAATCAATACAAATTCAGCATGTCCTGTCCCTAGTCTTGATTACTTTGAAAGAACTGAGCAATATTTGCAACTCTCATGAAATATGTGCGACTCATATCCACACACACACACACACACACACACACACACACACACAATGAGAGAGAGAGGGGGGTGGGGCAGGAGCAGTGTTCATTTTACCTTCTTTCTTACAACACCATTCAAAGTTACATCATTATAACATCCTAAAACAATCCCTCTACTACAAAGCTTATCATCAAATAAGAGATAAACCCCTGGGGCATCACACCTTTAAAGACACATTCTCTTGATCTACAACTTGACATAACGCCTATGGTCACAAAACATCAAAGAAAGCGATAGAGAATAGAAGAAAATGGAAATCAAGAAAGAAAGAGAGAAAGAAATAGGGAGGGACAGAGAAAGAAAAGAAGAGGGAGACAGGCCGGTTCATGCCCGCTGCTTGGAGTCGTGCTTCATTTGGAAGTCATGTGCTTCACAGTGGGTTGTTCAGCAGCCCTGTCTGTCTTCTGCTCTTCGGCATGTCTTGTCTTAGCACCCATACTGCACCCAGCACCCTCAGTCACCACCACACCCACACCGTCCCTAGCAACCTTAGATCATCACACCCAAACCCTCACACACAAACACACATACTGCTCCTAGCAATCCTCAATTACCATCACACCCACACCCTCACACACATGCCACACTGCACCAAGCACCCTCAATCACCATCACACCCAAACCCTCACACACCCCTCTCTCTGTCCTTAGCAACCCTTAATCACCATCACACCCAAACCCTCACACACACACCCCACACAGTCCTTAGCAATCCTCAATCATCACACCCACACCCTCACACACACCCCACACAGTCCTTAGCAACCCTTAATCACCATCATACCCACACACTTCTTGGCACAGCCCTCTATTCTCCTCCTCCAAGCCCCTCCCTAAATATCACTCCTGACTATTGCTGCCTTAGCACCCACACAGCCCCACTTCACTTGTCGATATGTGTGTGACTGTGTATTTGTGTGAGTGTGTGTGCGTGGGGTGTGTGGTGTGTAGTGTGTGTGTGTGCAGTACATTTTGGACACCAGCCAATACACACTTCACATTTCATGCACACCTGTCTCCCCTCCTGCCTCCGTCCTCCAGCTCCACCCTAACAACCACTTTCAAACATCATTACTTTGCCACCCACACAGCCCCAATACACACTGCACATCTCATCCACACCCCTTTCTGCTCTCTCCTCCTCCCAGTCTACCCCTAACCATTACTTTGGGACAGCATCCAAGCTGGCCAATACACACAGTTACGACTCCACCTCTCCCATAGCCCCTCGTTGTCAGTCACTCTCGGACATCACTGCTCTGGCAGCCACGCCTTCCCCAAACACACTTCAACAGCATCACATCCACCAACTGTCCTACCACCAAGGCAACCCCCGAACTCTCGGACATCCACTATCCGTCCCACCCCCACCTTGCTTTCCCACCCCTAACCATTACTCTCGGATACCACTGCTTTGGCATCCACACCACTTCTATACAGACTCCCACCCCCACCTTGCTTCCCTGCCCAGCCCCTGCCTACCCATCACTCTGTTATCACCTCCACCACTGCCCCCACCCCTCTTGGTCCTGAGCACAGGCCCCTCTCCCCACAATGTCCCAAATTTACCTTCCTGGCTAAACACACTGTTAACACTTTATCATGGACAAGCTCCACTGCACACTCTTACCTGGCTGAATGCCATGGGCTTTGACTGACAGCTCTGTTAGTTATGACAAAGGTTGGCTCACTCCACTTTTACCCAAAAACCGTCTCATATTATTTATCATGGATGTGTGTGTGGGTGTTTCTGTGCGTGTGTATGTATGTGCGTGCATGCGTGTGTGCATGTGTGTATGTACATGCTTGTGTGTTTGGGTGTATGTGTGTGTGTTCTTTTTTTTAATATATCACTCAAAAGAATATCACTTGAAGAATCAATTCTTTTGGAAACACAATACACAAGATCAATCAGACAGCAGATGACAGAAATCTCTTCGGTGCTGTGAGCTGTGAAGCAGAACCCATGGGAACGCACATACATCTGCATACATCTCATTTCAGCTTGGTGAACTTTGACCTGTAATTTGTTTCAGGCAAATTAGTTTCACCAACAAAGCAGTGTGGTATAATGGGCTACAATGAGTGCAGGAGTAAAACACCATCATGGAGACAGTGAGGAGCCTATACTCCTCTCTATATGAGACAGAGCCCGAAGCAGAGGAGGGGAGTGGTTTGACCTTTCACATCATCTCCTATAAACCATAATGATTATGAGCATGTATACCTCAGTGTGTGCGTACATGTGTGTGTGCGTGCATATGTGTGTGATTTCAACACCTTTGCACTAAAGTACCCAAGATAATGATCCCATAATGAGTATAAGTGTGTACACTTTGGTGTGTGTGTCGATGTCGATGTCGATGTGATATTTGTTATGTAGGATTTTAACGTCGTTTTACTGCATGGCTCAAGCATATTTTCTTGTCTAGGTGGTGCCTATACTTAAGGTTTTTTTTTACTGCAGGCTCCAATTTTGAATGATTCTCAAAGTTATACGGAGGTATGTTCCAATGATTTCCAACTATTTAGCTCTCAAAGCAAAACATTTTCTGACAGGACACGTCATTTTAATTAAAGCTGTGAATGTGCAAGAAGAGATGCTCTTCAGCCAGGTAGCAGCTCATCCCCAAAACTACTGTCATCCCACTGTGTATAAACATCTCCTTCTTGGCGAGTTCTGCCGGCTTGCTGCCTGTATCCACGGCAAGTCCTCATCAGATTGCTGCCACGGCAACCAACCAACCTCGGCCGTATTCTGTCAGTGAGATCAGCGCCCTGACAGGTAATCCATATGAATAGCCACATCTCGCATGTCTGCTAAAGGTCTCTCTAGAAACGCCCGTCAGCATCCTTTAACACCGCCCAGAGCACGAATCAAGGCGGGGAAGCAGGATTTCCATAGCGACAAAGTGAATGCCGGCAGTGGAGAGAGGAGAGGTGGACATTTGTCACCTGGTTGAGGTGCCCGTCCGCCTGCCTGTCTGCCTGACTGAGTAAGTGACTCGGTGAGTGAGTGAGAGTTCAGCACCAACTCAATCAGAGTTCAGCTATAGAGAACAAAAACCCTATTCCTGCCAGATGCAATAGATATCTAAGCATTAAAAAAGGAGAAAGAATCAGGTTAGGGAGAAACCAGTACATGTCAACATCCTTTTATTGAGGACAAGGGATGAGAGGGGGAGAGAGAAAGTAAGTGTGTGTGTGTGTGTGTGTAAGAGAGGGAGAGAGAGATGAGAGATAGATGGACAGAGAAAGAGAGAGAGATGAAAAGAGAACTAGTTTTGTTGTCAGTCACTGGGCTCCCCTATATTTTTGGTTCTGGCACCTGGTCTTTTTTGGACAGAGGGGAGTAGTTTTTGGACTGAAGGTGTGATCCATCAGATCTAAGGTGTTTGACTGCACACTGCGAGGTGATGAGCTCTATATTACCCAGGTGACAGTGAGAGGAAGAAGTGGAGAGAAAAGGAGTCCCTCTCTGTATCTCTGACGCATGAGAAAGCAGGTTCATTTATTCAAACTGAGTTATTGTTTACCTCCCTAGGCAAACATTTAAGCAAAATCCCCTGCGGTAGTCAATCGTCTTTATAGGATTTCAGGCTGTGCACTACTACCATTCATTTGGCCTTTGAAATTTATATTCGATTAGCCCAACTGTGTTTACATTTCTATATCTGTGTCATTTTAGCCCCTAGATGCTCTTTAATAAAACAGTCAGAGTTCATGTCCCAAAGCTGCTCTGCTCTAATCTTTCATGGTGAGATTTTAATATGCCATCTGAAGCTACAAATGTGAACACCACACTACTTACTGTCCAACATAGTCAGTCAATGGATAAATGAACAAACAAATAAATAAACAAACAAACATACAAATAAATTAAAATAAATAAATAAATAAATAAATGAATGTTATCCAACCACAACTACTGGGCTCTGCAAACATTTCTTAAATCTCTGCTCTTCTTGCCACTCTAAGCATTCATTTGCTTCCCAAACCTAAAGTGATCAGTGCAGAGACCTTCTCAGCAGCCAATACATGGAGACTGCTGGTCCATTGGGTACCCTTGCCAAGATACCAAATGCATTTTCACATCACAGTTTCTTTCTCTCTCTCGTCTTGTCTGTCACAACTATACACACACACACACACACACACACACACACACACACACATGCACACACAACCACCCAGCCCCCACACAAATGCACACACAGATACACACTCATAACCCACACAAAAATTGCTTTGCTGCTGGTAGCGACTGAAATGCCTGCTTTCAATCCACATGCCCAAATGACTGACTTTTTCCATCAGCCTCCAAACAACATCTCTACCCAGACAGCCCTGACTGAGAGCCAAGTACAGCTGGCTGACCGAGATGAGTGTGGAGGAGAGCTGACAAATGAGAGCTCGCCATCCTCCACTCTCCAACCACACAACACAGCCTCCACCCAGCCACGCCACACTGCACCCTCTAAACATGTCGCCCGACCTCTACGCCATCCTGCACCCTCCAACCATGCCACCCTCCAACCTTCAACCATGCCACCTGACCTCCATGCAACCACGCTATCCTCCACCCAAACATGCCATCCCCCATCCCCCAGCCACACCATCCTCCACCCTCCAACCGTGCCACTCAACCTCCTCCCCATCACGCCATACTCCATTCTCCAACTACGTCACCAAATGTCATAATGCCCAGTCAAACATTTTTTTGGCATAACAGTGCTGATGCCTCCATGTACTTTCTTATGAAGAAGCAAGAGATTTAGTCACAAGACAAAAGAGGTATTATAAAGTCAATTTCCAGTCTTAACTCAGTTTTGACAAAACATGTAATTACTACCTTTTGGCTTTGTCGGGCAGCACAGTCCTCCTTACCACAGCAGCTGCTACACTGGGCTGATGATAGCAGAGATACCTGCTGTATAGCAATTATATACAGTATATAAATCAAAAATAATACCAAATGAAATTGAAATCCAGAAAAGAAATAGTAATATGGCATACGGCTTCTACATGTTATTCATCTTTATTCATACACCTTGTGTTTAAACTAGGTAGTACTAGGAATAAGAATCAGGATACGACAGCCTGTGTAATGTCCTTTAGAGGGGGGCGGAAGAATAAAACATGATTCTCTTTAGTTCACACTCCAGATGAATGACTCACCCTCCCTACGGGCCAAACTCTACAGGCCTGCCTATGGGCACTGGGGAAGATGAAGAAATTACTTCCACTGGTTTGCTGGATATCTCCAGGATATATATATCCCCACTCCCAGTGTTGACTTTACTTGGTATGCTATCACTCAGCATGGGCAGAAGAATCATTAGCATGCATGGTGCATTTTTACAGCGGAGGTGGAAAACCAGGGCTTTAGAGAGTGAAGATCTTCACACACTTTTGCTCTAGCCATTTATCATTCAAAACCAGCTGATTCAGTTAGAGGAGCTAATTAGTGTAATTACCTATTTAAAGTACACAGACATAACCAACACATGGTGGGATTTCCTTATTGAGGCCCAGTTTTTTTTTACAACTTTTGTTGTGTATCCAGTGTTTTCTCTGCTGTGATGAATTTAAATGAACAGGTGGATTTCACTTTACCCATTGGCAGGTCATGAGAGGAGGACTTAACTGAAATGAGCATTGTCTGTTGGACTGTCTAGAAGGCAGGGGAGTTCACAATATTGTGAAGTTAAAAATCTGTTGATTGAACATGTTTTTGTTTTACATCAGTGCTGGCTTAAAACAGCTCAAAATCTCTCAGCAAAAGCCACTATACTGTATTTTTTAAATGACAGTGCCATGCCTAAGAATGTGTTTCCATGGTGTCCTGTTCATTTTCACAGTTTCGAGGCATCTCTATTTTTACTACCTACAGCCCTTTTTGGTATTTTTTGAATACCGGCACTATCTCTCAGTGCATGTTAAAGTACCACAGCAAATTCCAACAATAGACCACAACCTCTCACTATCTACAATCAGAAAACCATAATGAAAAGCACAAAACAGCTCTCATCATCCACTATTAGAGTTGAGATTTGTTTGGTGTTGTTGTTATTGTCATTGATGTGATGCCTAAATAACTGAATCTAACATGTCTCCACCTGCTTCCCTCAACACATCTTTCTCATCATTCTTAGGTCATGAAACCTTTCTTATGGCCCCAGCAAGCAGGCTGGTTGTGTCTATGTCCTCTGTCCAGAACTACCAGCTGACCAATGCCCCATATTGATACTCTGGTACGACATTACAAGGCCATAGAATGAACCCTCTGCTACAGTCTTTACATTACATTATATTGTATTATATTATCCAGTCTTGCTATAACTATTTTTTTACTTTCATTTCCTACCTATGCTCCATCATTTAATGATTGTTACCGCCCTCAATATTGTGACCAAGAGTACCCTAAGACTTTTTAATGTGTGTTTAATCCATAACTACATAACCTTTTACATAACTAACTGGCATATTTATCTGTACTTGTGTCTGCTATGCTTGCTGGACCTCCGACTGTTCTGTGCCACATTGTGATTGGTAGACCCTTGTGAGGACTGTCAGGGGGGCTATTTTGACGCACTTAGCTAACTGGCTTTGCAGCTCTTAACAGAAATATTCAACAGTTTACTCTCCATCTGGCAACTAGACCAAGCAACAAAAACAGTCAATTTTGTTTTCTCCTCGTGAATGCATAATCCTATGTCGACGTTAACATACTATTTACTTCAAGAGGACCCTTTTACACATGTTCAACTACAGGCCAGTGTCAGAGAGAATCTATCTGTGATTAACATGCTTACCGTGTTACCCCAACACACAGTATGGATCAGTCGGTGTCAACCCATCAGATGCAATTACTAGGGCATGCTGTCACGCAAGCGGTGTTGAATGAGTTTTCGTGCTCCAGACAGCCCTTTAATAAAGTAACTACACAGCGAACAGGGCATGTATCAGAAGTTCGTAACAAGCTGAGTGAAATGGTTATATTGATCAAGTGGTAAATTAGGTTGAGGGGATGGGTTTACACATTTTTTGACATCAAACAGCGTAGAACGGGTGACATTTAAACTTCACTGCTCGAGTCAGAAGATTAACAAAAGGAACTTCACAAAGGCAGGGACGGACTGAGTGAGTGTGTAAGAGCTTTGAGTTGCTAAACAAGTCATTCAATTCAGTTCAATATGTACAGGATTAACCTTAACACTTTTCCAGTGCAGTCTGATTGGATTGGTCTACAGTGTCAAAACAAAAATAAGTCAACATATAGAGGATAACTAACACATTACATAGGTTTAGGATAAATATTTCTACAATATACAGTTGTGGGACACTTTCTAAGGTATGACAATTCACCTTGTCCCATGTGTTGCTTGCACATTACTGTAATCACCAAGTTCACTGTAAACCCAAAACAAACCAGTTTGTGGTGAAAACATAGTTAGTGTAAAATCATAAACTGACTGAAGTTCAAAGTGCAGCAACATGTTATATACTGTATGTCTGAAATTGATTGTAGTATCTAAATGGTTATTCTAAAAGAATTCTTACCACTACATCATGTTTAACATATTTACATGAGGATATGTATACACAAGCTACCCTACCCTTTATTCCTTATGTATATTAGTATACAGACAAAACATGCAAAATTTTAAATCTATCACCTGTGCCTTCAGAAGACACTTCAGGTCAGTCTGAATAACTCCTACATGTATCCGAGGGAAAAATTAGATGCCTTGTCATCTGTTTTTGCACACATATTTATTCATTTTGACTGTAAGCTGTTCAGCACTGCAATACTGCAAGACTTACTATCTGCATGCACCTGTGAAAGCGATATGCTCTGTAAGGGGTGTGGGGACAGACTTAGTGAAAATAACCTGAGACAAATTAATTTTCAGTGTGAGATTTCACATTGAGCATTTTCTTTTTGTGTGTGTGTTAGTTTCGTTTTTCACAACAGTTGCTGGAATCAGGGCAACTTCTTCACCACAGCAAGCAAATTCCAGTATCCTTTTTTCCTTAATTTCTATTTCCGTGTGTGTGTGTGTGTGTGTGTGTGTGTGTGTGTGTGTGTAAGGGGCCTCTGCTCCAGGAGGATTGCTCCTCTGTAGAGGAGGACACGCATGGGGAAACTACTACGGCTCTGCTTGGGCAGTGCATGACAGATCGAATTGCCCTTGGTCACGCTCGTGTCATTTGAAGGGCAATGGAGGCAGGCAAGGGAGCACGATCATGCTGACAGACAGGCTCTGTGGGCAAAACGGTTCATATCGCCTCAACAACCAGCCCTGCAGAAAACCCTCGCGATTCCGTAAAACGTTTGGCATGATGTCTAGCTGTGGAGAGAAGAAAATGGCTGACAATGTGCTCAAAAGTACTCATTTTTTATGTCTTACAAGGTTGTTCTGACCCTTTCTGGAGTACTATTGGAAATGCATGATAGTGTCTGACTGTTCCCTGGTGAATAGGCTCACTGTTAGGAGGAACACGATCATGAAGAGACAGAATGGGACTTTTACTGTTAAAAAGTCATGTTTATCTTTTAAGTAGTTAACCACCATATCTGCTGCTAACTATTACATCTGCTCCAGATGTACATATTGGAAATCTTTACTGTCTTTGCAGAAAATTGATCTGATTTAGGGAAAAAGCAAGAAATAAAGAAAGGAAGAAAAAAGGAAGGAAAAATAAAGGGGAGAAAAGACGACATTGAGGAGAGGCAGTTGAATGTCAGTTGAATCTCAGGGTACCATTAGCCTCCTTCACCTGCAAAAGCACTGGCACTGAGCAGCGGCTAGCCATGCTTTCCATGGAGAGCGAGAGGGAAAGAGAGAGGGAGGGGGGGAGAGAGAGTGAGAGAGAGAGAAGGAGAAACACAGCAAGAAGGAGAGAGAGAGAGAGTGCCATGGCCATCCCTTGACTGATTAGTGTGACTGTAAGTAGCAGCTAGCTGGGCTGCAGCTGTATCTCAGAGGAGTGCTGCCCTAATGCACTGCAGTGTCCTGGGGATAGGCCCCTGTCAGGGCACACAGTGAATTATAGAGACCTCCACAAGGGCCCAGCAACACTGCTCTCTCTCTTACACACACACACACACACATACACACACACACACACACATAGAAAACAGCACACAAAAAGGAGCTCATGAGACTGCAATCCTCACAGCTGCCGTGAGACTGGACTTATCCATGAATCCCCCTACCTACACATACACATGCATGCATACAGACTCACACACATACTACAGACACACACAGGGCTGAACACATGTAATCTCTGGCTGTGCTCTGCTCTCCTGGACCAGGAGACAAATGTGCTGGATCGTGCTCGCTGCTCACCCCTCTATTCATAAGCTCCTTTAGTCCTGCCCTGCGTTTCTTTGGATCTCTCCCATCACATGGGGCCAAAGCTGACTGCTATCTATCTGAATTTTATTCTCTGTCTCTCCCCCTCTCTCTCTTTCTTCCTTTCAGCAACTCCCTAACTCTCTATGCTCCATTTTCTTTCCCTTTTTCAGTCCTCCATCAATAACCGCAGGGAACATCTTCGCCTTATTGCTTTCATTGTGTTCCATGGCCAACCCAGGAGAGGGAGCAGTGGGATTTTGGTGTGGCTGTGTGTGTATATGTGTGTCTGCCACGTATGTGTATGTCTTGTATGTGTGCTGCGTGTGTATGTAGACTGTGAGTGTATGTGTGTGTGTGTGTGTGTGTGTGTGTGTGTGTGTGTATGAGAGAGAGAGAGAGAGATGTGTGCATGTATATAGTAATATGTGTGTGTGTTTGTGGTCTGTGTGTGTGTGTGTGCATGTCTGTAGTACTTGTCTGTGTGTATGTTTGTGTGTGTTTGTTTGTGGTGTGTGTGTGTGTTTGTGTGTGTGTGTGTGTGTGTGTGTGTGTGTGTATGTGTAAGTGTGTGTGTGTGCGATGAGGGGAAATGGGGTACAGTGTGGCAGCGAGAGGAGGCTGGCCACTCATCCCTGGCGGGCGGCGGGGCTCTTTGTTCTTCATGCGTAATTGTGTTCCTGCCTGTCAGTAATTCCTCCATCTCAGACGGGAAAATCGCCGCCACTGTCGGAGTCCACAGAGCTGTGATTGCTGCTGGTGATTCAGTTGTTCGCTCGCCTTTGCTCTTGCCTCGGCCTCGGCCTCCGTTCAGCTCAGACTCACCCGTTTGATTTCCTCCCGCTCACATGTCTCTCTTCCACAACAGTGGCCCTTGTGAAAATGAATGACACTTTCGAAATGGCTACCGTATGTCGTTCTTGTAACCTTATGTTGCCTTCGTGTTATCACCACTCATGGTCCAGCGGCATCACTCAAAAACTCAGGTTCATTTCACGGCATAATGTATCATGCAACAAACTGATGTCACCATGTGAAGGATGTTCTTTGCCATGAAATGTTTCATGCAATGCACATACACTGTAAATACAGCTGATGAACTGTACTACAGCGTTCCTCTCTCCATTGCGGTAGTTATGTTTCAGAACCCCTTGTGAGAGGTGAAAATCAGCAATATGGTGAAACCATATAGAAAATTTTTTATTTTATAGTTTAAGCCTGAAAATACCCCTCACAAGCTGTTTTAATACATTTACTGTATGTATTTTGTATTTTGTATGTATTTTAAATATTACGGCATTTTTGTCACTATTTATATGTTACAGTAGTTATCATAAATTATGATATTGTTTTGCCAAACTTTATCTTTAGCATGCACAGTGACATAGCATGCATCTATTAATGAAAAAAATCCGAGATAGACAGTGAAAAGTGAAAAAGAAAACATGTTTAGTTCCATAAACCATGTACTTTGTCATGGTAGGTTGTTTGTAAATGGGTTGTAAAGTTGTGCAATGCAGAAGTTTTGAAACTTCCCATGCATTCAGACAGTGCAGAAGTCTCAACTCGGCAAGAGAGAGAGCTGAGAGGGTGGAATAAAACTGCTCACTCAGCCATGATGTCAGACGTTGTGCATGGGGAGACGGTTTTAGCGAGACTGCCGATGTCATCGCCTTCGAACCAGGCACACATCACCAGCTGTCATGGCGACAGCAGCCGGTAGCGACGAGACCCTTCACAGGGCTGAGGCGAGAAATGGCAAATCGTGCCTAGGAAGGGATGGAGGGTGGGGGGGATGGGGGGTGTTTCAAGAAACAACTTGCCTGTCTTGGGGTTGGACGGGAATGTTCTGCAAAAAGATGTCTAGATATGATCACCCTACACTTACTCCACCATCATCACTGCCAACACCACCTCCAGCTCCCCCCGCTACCGACCTCTTTTGATCAGGCCATGAAAGCTACCCATGTCTCTTTTTTGGCAAACAGCACACTCCTTTGAAATCCAACTCAGACAACAGTAGTACATGTAACAGCAATGTAAGAGGGAGAGGGAAAGAGAGAGTGTGAGAGAGAGAGATAGAAAGAGAGACGGAGAGGGGCAGAGGCAGAGGGAAAGAGAAAGGGAGAGAGAGAGGGAGAGAGAGAGGGATCGAGAGGGAGAGAGGGAAAGAGAGAGAGAGATGTGAAGTCTGCATAGTTAGAAAGTAAGAGAAGAGTAAATATGATTAAACATAGCTATGTAAAAAGGAAAGAGAGCAAAAAAAGTTTTTACTTCTGTAGTTTCTTTATCTTCTTTTTTCTTTGTTTTCCTTACCCTTTCTACTCTATCAGCGCTTGAGGCCCATTAGGGCACAGAGGATAGCCAATTTGGGATCACTGCTGCGCTCTGAAGCCTGTTTTGGTTTGTGGCAGACCAGCACACAAATAATAGGACATTGTTTCGCTCCACTAGACCCCAGCTGTTCCTTTTCTTTTTATCCACACCAAAGAAAGGGACGAGCAAAAGACAGAACAACAAGCCCATGTCACACACGGTCATGGCTAGAGCCTGCAGCTGCTAATGCTCCAATGGTGAAACAAACTGCACACAGGCCAATCAATCGCTGTTTCTGATGCTACTACAACCGCAGCACACAACCTCCCCACAGACCAGTTTCCCCAGCTTTCTAGTTGTTTTCCTGTAATTAATATATGGTATAGGCAGCCTAGGTAACCCAGTATGGATCCAGAAAGGTAATTTTTAATCTTCTTCTGAGCCACAGGATAACTTCCAGAGATAAAGACAGAACATTGCACGGCTGGAGTGTACAGAAGATTCATTATGAGCTGCAGGTCTGTCAGCACTGTGGAGGGAATAAAAGAAGTTGAAGCTTGGTCGTTAATGTGTTTAAAATGCCAAAATGACACAAAGCCAAAGGATGCTACTGTGCTTTCATCTTCCTTATGCAAGCGCCCCACATATACTGTACATGCATACAGCTGTAATAGCAGCATCACCTTCTTTGATGGTAATACAGCTGGAATATGTAATCCAGATATTAGCCGCCTACTCTTTGGGTACAATACAGAGTCCATAACCTAAAGATAGCTTTGCTAATTTGCTAAATGACCACCGTCTGAGAAAGGGGTTTTATTTTCCTACCTGAATCCTCTAGAAGCCTGCTTGTTAAATCATACATTTAATTGGAATAATTCATTTCTAGGCCACTGCATCAGAGACAGAGATCAAACGACCATTGACAAGTCATTGGTAGAAAATCCACTGTGGTTCACTGCTCTTCTTCTTTTTTTAAATGATTTTTGTTCGTCTTCTTTCCCACAGCCTCTTTTCCTCCCGGCAACACATTTTAATGACACACAGCCCTACAGACACTCTATGCTGCTTTGTTTAGGTCTGTCGAGAGCCATGCTGGTTTTATTTGGTTTATTTCAACACTGTCAACAAAATGAAACGGCAACATTTCTTGATGCAAGCTAGCCATAGGTTGATTGCATAACATGGCCAAACCACTGCATATGGTTTTCTGTGTGCTCAACTTGTAGTTAAATGTACAATTGTACAGTGCTTATGATGTAGGGTATTTGTAAAACAACACTTAAATGTAGGATGCCAATGTTTTGAAGTTGAATATAAAAAAGAGAGGGAAAACATACAGGCCTGTGAGCGGGCCAGTTGTATAGCCCAGGAGGCTGAGCGGACAGATGTCCCAATCTGGTGAAAAGAGGGCTTGCTGCGTAAAGGGCTGTTCTGGGTGGACCATGTGACCTGCTGGGCCAGGCTCGCTAGTGTGTGGCAGCTGTGGGGTGGACAAGAAGCCTAAGCCTGGCACATCTGAGGTGGCCATGACAGTGGAACATCACAACACCTTCTGCACTGCCATTGCCTCTGTTACATAACCATACACACACACACACACACACACACACACACACACACACACACACTCTCTCTCTCTCTCTCTCTCTCTCTCTCTCTCTCACACACACACACACACACACACACACATACTCTCTCTCTCTCTCACACACACACACACACACACACATTCTCGCACACACACTCTCACAAACACTCATGGACACACACACAGTCACACAGAGGGGGCAATCTGTGTCATGCCATGCTGTGCTATAGCGTGCTCTGTTGGAATGTGTACTGCAGTGTTGGGCACGGCGCAACTGCTTTGTTCTAGCTGCCCAGATGAACATGTGTTAGAACAGTACACAGAGGTCTTCAAGGAATTAAATTGAAGGGAATTGTGAATAGGTTGAAGGGAATGGTGGATAGGTTGAGAATGCTAATTCAGGTGGATGCTGCCAGGTTCATTTTGTTGATTTAGGCCAGTGGTTTTCAAGCACAGGACGGGAGGAGAAAAAAATCACCAAATGACTGGCTATTCGTAGCCTACAAGGGAGATGCACCAGATTCCCCCCATGTCAAAATGCAAGCGGTTAGACTATTACTGTAAACTTTCACACTTAAACACTGGCTGAAGTGTTTTTGTAGATATTGTTGCCAAAGGTCCTTAAGACATTTGATGTTGTTCACGTTGTCTTTCTCGACATGAACAACATCCATCCTCAACCTGCATAGCTGCATATGTGATCTTAGCCCAGCAAGCAGAACTGCTTAGACTGTGCTGTGTTCAGCCTATGGGCCTGTCATCCTAGTTCTAGTTCTTTCAGCACTGGAGTGGTGGGGGCAGGGGGTGTGGGGCTCTAACTGCATTGAACTAGCTTTTGGGGGGGGGGCAGCTTGCAATAGTTTGGGGACCCCTGATTTAGGCTACTTTAACCTTTTTCACCGTGTTGTATTTTTGCAATGTTGGAATTTTATTCAGTTGCAGATTGCACCGTAATGTGGCGGTACTAAATATATTTCAGCCCAGCTCCGAATATTTCCTCCTCTTTCTAAACCCCAGCCCTCTACAAGACTGACCCATTTTGAGTATACACAACTGGCAGGAGGTACTGTACATATGTGAGCTACCTTCTAGGACTCTGAACTGCTGTTTCCTCTAACCAGTGCATATTTCGAAGCCATATGAATAAAACAGTTCAAATATTTAAATATGCATGACTATGATCATTTGCATATTTGCACACAAAGCCTGAGACAAAACATAATATGCAGATTCAACTATATGGCGAGAGCGCGTCATAAACCCTTGTATACACAGTGTGTTTGTTGCACCAGAGTACTTGGAGCGCTGACTTCCACATTCCCTCTCAGCATTTCCATATCCCTTGTGTTTAGCCCTGTTTATTGCCATTAGAAAAGTGCAATGATCAACATATAACTCCCGCCGCAACGCTGATGTAAAAATTAAATAAACGCATAAATCGGTGAGCAAGATTTAGCTGCCGTTTGCAACTCTGTGGCAATGTTCCCGCGTAAATCTGTCCGTTTTATAGCGCAGGAACTGGGTGCGCATCAGCGAGGCCTATGTCGACCAATCGACTCCTTTCCATCACCGTGGCAGCAGCATATCTCAACGGCCGCGTAAATGCCTGTGGTGGAGTCATGCTCAGATGCATCACTGAATGTAATCTACACACTAAACAAGATGGAGGCGCCACAGACACAAGTTGAGAAATCAAAACTATAAGGGCACAGTTAAAATAAGTAATGGTGTTTCCAGGCTGAGCCTCAGCACTATGTTTGTTTCCCTCGATGCTAAAACATGTTGATGTTCTTCTGCTGTAGCAAAACTGCAACGAGACACCAGTCCTACTTAAGACATAGCGCTCTCTCATAAAAGATTAAGACAAAAGACAAGTAATCATTTGCCAAAAATAAAGATTTACAAGGTTTTTCCTCCTCTAATTACACTCAAATGCTGAACTTTAGCCTCCATCTTTCTAACTCCACTGTAGATGGAGGGTCTGCCCTGTGGGACTAGTGTGCGTCCAGCTTCAATCCCCAGATTCATTACAGTTACATTCATTACAATCCCCAGATTCATTACTCAGCAAACTGCCCCTGAGCCCACAAACACAACAGGCTAATCCCTGATATGGGTCATCATCATCCATTGTGTCCAAACTGGGCAATCTGCACAGCAGTCCTCAACTACATTAAAGTGTGTGTGTGTGTGTGTGTCGATGGGGGCCTTCACAAAGCCCACATAAGTTAGTGTGAAGCCTCGCATTTCATCCATACAGCAGTTTTAGATAACTCCCTAAGGCCAGCAATCTAGGTTCATCTACTGTTGGGAATAGGTGTTAAAGAACAAAGTAGTGTGTGTGTGTGTGTGTGTGTGTGTGTGTGTGTGTGTGTGTGTGTGTGTGTGTGTGTTAGTATATATATACAATATCCTAAAATCCACACACACACACACACACACATATATATATATATGTGTGTGTGTGTGTGTGTGTGTGTGTGGATTTTAGGATATTGTGGAATAGCAGTGCAAAACAAGAGGGGTAGTAATTTCCGAGCTTTGTGAGGACTGTCTTACAGTGAACCCATGTGTCCCTAATCTGGCATTAAATCATAAGATAAGTACCACAGCAAATAACACAGCCAGGCTGGAGGGAGACCAGAGCAGGAGCAGCTGGTACAACTTCCCCTCACTTTCACCCCCACCCCCCTCCCCGCCTATATCAACCCCCTCCCTCTTTCCTTCACCTCCCTACCCCAATCCCGCTTGCACCCCCCCCTTTCCTTTCTCTCCCTTCTCTCTTTTTGATCATTTCACCATAATCTACCCTCCACATTTCCCACATCTCACAATCTTTTCCATTTTTGCGTGTGTGGGACCTGACCCTGCTGCTGTCCACTACCTCTGGGCTGATGAGTCAGATGACCAGAGGCGCCCGCTGGCTCATTGCTGCTCACTGATCGCCACGCATGGCGCCCCTCTAATCCAGCCTAAGCGAAGAGGGCAGAGTTCACAGCACCACTGTTGTCAACACCTTATGTAAAGCTACTGCTTAGCATCCAGCCTTAGTATGTAAGTAAGGGAGATTTATTTACATGGTGCATTTTACAGACCATCACTCACAAAGTCCCTCACTAAAGCAGCTATATGAAAACACAGTTAAAGGACAATAAGTGTACAGAGGATCTGTGCCGGCTACACAGAACCCTGTCAAAGTAATGTGAGTCTTTAGATCGCGCTTACAAGCATCTATACATTCAGTGAACCTTAAAAAGGCAAGCAGACACCAGAAAACAATAAAAGGGCAAAATGTCTACCAACGATCTCTGCAAGATCCAGAGAACCCTGTCTGAGCATGTGAGTCATTAGATCCCTTTTACCAGCATCTATATATTCTATGAACCTTAAAATGGCAAGCAGCCACCAGCCTCTCCTCCTCCACCATCACTGAGACCCAGGGTGGATGATGGGACTGGAGGGTGGGGAAGTGGGGGCAGTGTGGGCGGGGGAGGTAGAGGGTGGCAAAAGGGCAGGGTGCTGTGGGCTGTGTAGGCGTTTTGACCCAGATGTGGCTTCCAGTGGACCGGATGTGTGTATGGATCCTATAATCTGATCTAACGCGCCTCACTAGGCAGCAGATGGGCATGGTGGAGAGAGTTATTTATATCCTTCAAACAACCACAGACCACGACAGAGAAAGAGGGAAGAAGAAAGACGGTGAGAGAGGGGAGAGAGAGAGGGGAGAAGAGATAGAGTTGGAGAAAGAGAAAGATAGAGAGAGGTAGAGAGAGATGGGAGAGGCAGACAGAAAAAAAGACAGATAAAGAGTGTGATAGAGGGAGAGACAGAAATAGAGAGAGAGGGAAAGGAGAGTGTGTGGGGAGGGGGGGGGGGGATAATGGAAGGAAGCATATAAGCTTGGTGGCTAATAACCTCCAATCTGAGTGTTGTGTTAGAGAGAGGATTGAGTTAATAGCCTAGAGGGTCATATTTTCATATAGCCACTGCATGAGGAATGCTGCACTAAGAATGGCTATTCTGCAATTACCCAAGGAGTGTCCACAGCCTGACGCAAGGCTGGACTCAGCTCAGCTCTGCTCCATGGTTGGAAAATACCATGGCAACAACAGAAAGAACACACATTTTTGGGTTCTCCCAGAGAAAGACACTCATTCGCTGGTGGGAAGAAGTAAGAGAGTTGATGCTAACAGTAATGGTGCTCAGACTAAAAGATAAGTTACAGTATGTTATATTGTATGTTACACTGTATGTTGTCGTTATGTTGTTAAATTGTAGTCACATGTATGAGGCATGGCTAGATAGCCTGGCCAGTTTTTCAAAAAACATGAGCTGAATTTTGTTTAAATTTAAAAGTCCTGTTAAGTAGTCAATCGAGAAACTACAGCTTATTCAAAACTCGGCTGCTAGGTTACTAACAAAAACTAGAAGAAGGGATCACATCACCCCCATATTAGCTGAACTCCACTGGCTGCCTGTTTCCTACAGAATTGAGTTTAAAATACTCCTATTAGTATTCAAGGATATAAATGGTTTTGCTCCCTGCTATATCACTGACACACTCTCTGCTTATATTTCTGCACGAGCCATCAGATCCGCCGAAGCTGGCCTCCTGAGGCTCCCAGAAGCTCCACCCAAAAGGATCGGGGAAGCAGCTTTCTCATACCACGCCCCAAGGAGATGGAACGCCCTACCACAACACATTAGAGAAGCTGAGTCCGTCAACGCCTTCACACGGCAACTCAAGACACATCTATTTAGCCTCGCCTGCACCTAACGGCCCTACCGAGGTCCCGCTATCCACCCCATCTCCAGGCACCCAGACCAACAGCAGGCGCACAATGGACCCCCCACCCCCCTCCAAAGTCCACCTTTTCCCCCTCCACCCAAACAGACCTACAACAGCCACTACTCCACCCCACGAACAGTCTAACAACAGTCACATGCAATGATTCACCCTATCAACGACCCGACTACAACCCAGCCCCAGTCAACCACAGCCCCGGCAGAAGGGCTTCCCTAGGGGACGCGGTTCTCCCTGAGGTTTCTTCCTTTTTTTTATTTCCGGTTCGATTCAACCACATACAATTCAGGGAGTTTTTCCCCACCCCTATTGCCCCTACGGACAGAAGCAGGAACTGTCATCAGCACCTCGACAACCTTCCTGCACCACCAAGATGCAACAAATGCTTTTTACCTGTGTTCACACAAGAGCCCGCATCAACGGGGCATTGCGTTGTTGTGACTTTGCATTGTTAAAACACTACGCCACTCCATTATTACATTCAATTACTCCGATGCCACTGGACTGCAAGCTGTTTTGTTTGTGACCTTGCCAAACTGTAAAGCACTTTGAGGTGCATCTTGTATGTATGAACTGTGCTATACAAGTAAAGGTTATTATTATTATTATTATTAATAATAATAATATGATTATTATTTAAAATGTCCATTTTATTTTCGCATTATAACATTTTTGAAAATACCAACGCTACTACTGTATGTGAGTTTAAAAAGACATGACTATCAGGAAATTGAGAGTTGACAGCCTGACCGAATGAAAAACACACACACAAACACAAACAGATGAATGTCTGTCTCACTGAGGTGCCGGTGCATCGTGTGTAGGTGTCGGCTAGTTGTTGCTGTGGACTGTGACCGGCCAGCACCAAAAGTCAGTGAGCAAGAGTGACATTTACTCAGCAGTGGCAATCCGACTGGTCATCCTTGAAGGGGGGGGTGATGGGGGGCTGTGCACCGAGCGATGGCGTCCTGCCATGCTGAAATCTGTTGCTCTGTGGGAAGCCTTGCTGCAGATTAGCAACAGCCACAGCCCTCTGCAGTGACATTCACCAGCTGCGGATCAATCGCCAAACACCAGCTACCAGGCCCACAACAAAGACCTAGACTACACAAACCACTAACCTCACGACAAGCTGCCCAGATAAGGAAAATTAAATGACAAAAAAAGAGGAAGAATGACAGTAGGTAATTGGAGGCAAAGAGAGAAGAAAGAGGGAGTAAAAAAAACTCTACCTTGGTAAAACACAGATTGCAAGATCAGATAAGAGGAAGTTGTCTGTCACGCTGTATTGAAACTGAAATGGCCTGCAGATTAAATGCTGAATGCAAATTAAAGTTAAGACAGGCGGTGGAGTCAGGAACACAGATCTAAAGGGGAAGGAGATCCGTGGGCAATCAATTGCGTAATGTCCCGTGTCTGTAATTTGAGGTCGTCTTTCTTACTTACCGCCTGAAGTGCAAATTGCCCTTGCCATACACTTACAAATCACTATTGCTTTAAATCTATCAAATGCAGTTTATAGCAATAATATACTCTCCCTATATATATATATATATATATAATCTATTATTTGCACCTCATGTCTATAACTCACTGTGTTATTTCTAATGATTCGACTTATTCCTCTAAAGCAGTAGTGATTGGCACTTAAAACAATGAGCAGCCAAAGGCAGCTGAATCTGGGCAATCAATGTTAGTACTAGGCCTCAGTCTAGGAACGCTGTCATTAAACAGCACTAAATAGTCGGGACAATGCCTATATGACATCTACAATTTGTGTAAGTATGTAGTCCTTTCCACTAACTGAGTCAGTCTGTTCCATCATACTACCGTAAAAGCCTTGAATCTGGAGTGACATGTGCTGTAGTGGGGTGCCTAGGCACTCAGTCATTTCAAATTAATGCAATAGTTTCAATTTCATTTCTAAATAGAAGATAGGTGTCTATAAAACAATTTTGGTTTGAGGGCCAAGCAAGTTTATCAAGAAATGACTCTCCAATTAGTTTATGTAGATTTCCCATTAAAATGAATAGGATGTTTTGTTTTTAGGTGAAAGCGTTTATAACTAGTATATTTTGGCTTCTAAATACTAAAGAGGAAACTGATTCTACTATAAAATCATGTATTTCTTGGAAGCTTAGACCCTCAGGGTGTGATGATATGATATGACATGAGGTATGTCCCACCTCATCATTATTTTGCAGCCCATTATAATAAATTGGCTGTTGGCAAGTTGGTGTTACGGCTGACAACGTTTAGTCCAGCACCATAAGTGAAACAGATAAGACCTCATAAACCATACATTTTCTAAAAGTTATACCCTCAGGATTTAAGCTAAAAACATTTTAACATGTCCCACCCAACTCTTATTTTTAAAGCCTGTTTATTTTGTGTTGATAAAAACAATAATTATAACACATAAGCTGGGGCAGGTCCCACTCACCCTGCTGTGGTCAGAGGGCATAAGGTAGTGGCTGTACATCCTTATTGATAACACCAATGTAATACAGGCTTGAATGGTATCTTAAAAATACCATATATTCTGCATTACAATGTATTTTCAAATACTGAAGGTATGATTTTTAGTGGTGTCGTACAGGTGAGGTACAGGTCATCAGAGAGAAATTATCTGACTGATACAAAAGATATTAATATATTAAATCCTTCAGTACTACTACACTAGTTGTCTGATATATGGCAATTATATATGACAAAATGTTTACATATGTGATATACCGACATACTGGGGTATCATGTCAAGAAAATATTGGGGTATAAAAAATTGGATACTGCCCCAGCTTAATGCAATATACAGTACATTGGTAGCAAAATGATGGGAAGGGTGAGATATGTCTCAACTTATTTTATGATATCCTCAGGGAATGTTTTCAGAAAAGGTTTAGGGGAGAGGATAGTTTTTTTCTTCGTGGCACAGGCCTGTGTGGAATAGTCATACATGCATGGGGAAAAAGTGGTGCTAGGTTTAATTAGTTTTCCTTAAATGGTGCTCTCCTAAATAATTTTAGCCAATTCCCCAACACTTACTGATTATGGGCTGCATAGTAATGAGGAGGGTGGGCCATGCCTTATGTCATAACATATCACATTGTGAGGATGTAAGCTTTTAAAAAATATATGGTATGGTAGAATCAGTTTCCCCTTCATGTTTTGGACAAAAATTGACTGCTTGTATACTTTTTACCTGAATAAAAATAATTTCATTCATTTCAGTGTGAAATAGCTGAAATGACTCCAATTGAAGGGCAATTTTGATCAGCTTGATTGGCCCTTCATCTACTCTACAATTTAAAAGTGAAAACGAAACTTTTGCATTAATTTGAAATGAAAATGCTGAATTGCCTATGCACAGATGTCACTACTGAAACCCTAGGCTATTACCCTCAGTTCAACATTTAAGCTTTAGCTCTACATTTAGCTTCTCATATTGTAATCTTAATCTATCTATCTATCTATCTATCTATCTATCTATCTATCTATCTATCTATCTATCTATCTGTCTCTGTCTGTCTGTCTGTCCGTCCGTCTATCCATGTATCTGTGTTTTTTGTAGATAGATGCTCAGAGATCAAGGATCCATCTATTTGATTCTTTGTTAAAAAAGAAATCCTTTTAACAAGACTCCTTCCCTAGATAAATCCATTTCCCTAAAGATTACAAATAGCTTTAAAGATGTGCACATGTACTAAGCAGACAGTCAATACAGCTCTCCTTTTAAAGCCAAGTAGTTTCGCCCTACAGGTTGGAAGTGCAATTGTCCATTGCCGATGTTATTAATATTTTAGCCTACTGCAGCTATACAACTGTATGCATGCTTATCCAGTTTGCTTGGTATCGGTTATCTAGTACCGGCTTTGAAAAAAAGTAATGTCTTCAGACAATGTGAAGTAAGCTATGTTGCTTGATTTTATGAGAGAGCTATAGTGACATCAGCATGAAAACAAAGTAGGCCTATGTGGCACTGTTTGCCATTTGAGTCTAAGATAGGTTTACACAAGGATCAAAAAACTTGTCCCAACAGTTTATCATGCAGCAGCCATTTGCACTGAGTGAAAATCTTGAGCATTTTGTTGGGAAAAAGTTGCATAGAGAGGCGACAGCGTTTTAGTAACTGCATTGCTATATTACTGGAATAGTGGGCAAAATCTCCTTACTGCCCCGTTAGTTTCTATGTTGTCTCTTTTCTTGGAGCAACTAAAGTTCTAAATTACAATTTATGCCTGCAAGTGTTTAACAAACCCATGACCATACTTTCACCTTGTAGCCATATTCAGCTCTCGACAATGAATCCAAGCTGGTCCAATGGTCACTCTAGTTGAACCTCTTTGTCTATCACGGCTTTCTTTTCCTTGCCTCCTCCAACATAGGCTACCCTTCCTTTTCTTTGCAGGCTCTGTCATGACGACAATTCAGAAGCTGGCTGCAGGTATCTTTCATTTATATGTACCTGCTGAGTCCGTTCCGCTTGCTCTACCTATTGACTATTGTAACACTTCCTGTTACGGTAGGCTAGTGCAGGGAAAGTGTAGGAGCTGCCCTAGACACTACATGGTGCACTTCCACATCCCATACCCCAGGGGGAGCTGGCTGCCGGTGTGGGTGTCTTTATAAGTGAAGTGGGAGAGGTAGTTTCTCTCTCTCACAGCCGCGTGGTTTGAACCTGCTGTTGCTGGCACCGGAGCGGTTTCTCTCCTCAACATCGGTAAACATCACTAAAGAAAAGGGTTTATAACATCTACTAACATCATACCCTGTGAACATAACCACAAAGAACGTCGGAGCTGGTCTGCACCGTGCCATGCTTGCGTTGGCCCTGAAGTAAGCCTGTTTTCTCCTGGGGTACACACACATACACCTGTAGCTTCTTACATTCCTACCGTCACGTTAACTGCATACACAAAGTTAGGGTCTCTGGACAGCAGGGCTGTTTGTTAGATCCCTAGACATACGAGACTTGACAGTGTTTGTGAGTGCCCGTGTCCATGAGGTCGTAACACTTCCCGTAAAGCAAGTCAGTTGTAGTTTCTTTTGTCACTCATTCGAACTACAGAGGGAGACCGTCTGCTCCTCCAAACTTTCTTAGTGCAGTATTAGCCTAAGGAGGGCAGCAAAGCAAATTTAGAAGTGCCGTTTACCCTGTTACAAGATAATGAACCACTGAAACATTACATTAAACTTTGCTGATGTTTATATCCAGAGCGGCTTAGTTATTTAGGTACAGAGACAGTCCCCCTGGAGCAGTGTGGAGTTTGCTGCCTTGCTCAAAGGCATTTCAGCCATGGGTGAGGATGCAGAGCATTAATGAAACAATTTTGGATTGTATGGTTGAAAAAACAACTTAGCGTTGCTTTAAGGGACATCCCAAATGAGAACAGTTCATACAAAATTGCCTTGTATGAAGAGGGGGCAAGGCCAGATGATGTTCAAGGTCATGAAAGAACCTGCCCGAGGGAGTCCAGTCAATTGCAAACATGGCACATGTGGCAATGGCAAGATATCTCCAACACAAAACCACCTTTGAAGGACACTGGACTCTTTTAGTGTGAGTGTATACCCACAACACACCCATACATTTCAGCAAGTTACTGCCAAATGGTCACCTTTACAGTCCTGGCTAGTCATTAGACACATGATTTGAAGAGAAGATAACATAAAATGTCTGAGAGAAACGCACTGTTCGATCAGGCGTCTGGCCCTCATGTGTTATTGTGGTACTTGATGGGAAGGCTTATCTACAAGAGTTCCAGCTTTTTATTCCAGCTCTGCTGGAGTGATCCTCTGTCCTCATGTACGCAACTGCCATTTGATCTCTATGAAAAACACCATTCACCAAAACATTCAAGGCAGACATATGCTTCTGATCTTTGAGCTTCAAAACAGAACTATCTAAAAACCTATTTCAACAGACAGACAGACATATAGACAGATAGACAGATAGACATATAGACATATAGATAGATAGATAGATAGATAGATAGATAGATAGATAGATAGATAGATAGATAGATAGATAGATAGATAGACAGACAGACACAGCTGTTGTATATTTTGCTTCTCTTACAGGTCTTTGGGTTAAAGCTGACCTATGTAGTTGCTCAGTGTCATTGATTTTTCTCAGGTGTAAAATGTTTTCGAGCAGAGTATTGACACACCATTGCATTACAGCCTTCCAGCCTGGGGACAAGCCTTACACTCACTATTGCTTCCAAGTGGACCTCTCTTGATCTGCTATGTGGGATCTCAGCTGAACATAAAGCACACAGACATAAATGCCCCCCCTTCCTCTCTCTCTCTCTCTCTCTCTCCCCTCTCCCCCTCTCTCTCCACACTAATTGGATGTGATAGGGATCAATTGGAAAATTACATGCCGTCTGATTCTGGCCCAATTGCCAGAGGTCTGCAGTGGAGTGCTCATTTGAAAGAGCTAAGAGCTCCGTGTGCAAGTGGAGGGGAGGTAGATGGCAGTCTGGAGAGAGAGAGACAGAGAGAGAGAGAGAGAGAGAGAGAGAGAGAGAGAGAGAGAGAGAGAGAGAGAGAGAGAGAGAGAGAGAGAGATGGCAAAGTAGATGGTAGTCTGTGCTTTGGGACTGGCGGCAGTGCCAGTGTGGGTGGGTGGATGGGGGTATGGTGGGGTTGGGAGGTGGAGGCTAGGTGTCAGGACTTGCTTGTTGAGTGAGAGACAGTGAGAGAAAGACAGAGAGAGAGAGCTACATAGGTAAAGAGAGTAAGAAAGAGTCCGTGAGAGAGAGAGAGAAAGTGAAATAGAGAGAGGTAGAGAGATAGATAGGTAGAAAGAGACTGAGAAAGAGAGTCAGCAAGAGAGAGAGAAAGAGAGAGAGACAGAGAAAGTCTGTGCCAGTCAGTGATGGGGGAACAATTACAGAAAGAGGGAGAGCAGCTGGGCCGTGACGATGGTCTTACAGCAAGGTAATTACAGATCCCATCATCACTGGCTCTCATTAGTGCCCCCCCCCACCCCCACACACAAACACACACACACACACAAACACACTAGATCACCCTGCACAGTCAGTTTTATTTACTGTTAAATCCCCACCCACAACCCATCACCCTCCTCAGAGTCAGTGTTACTTACTGCTAAATGCCCTTCACTGCTCTCTACATCCCACCCCACCTCACCACACACACACACACACACACACACACACAAACCAACACCTTACACACAGACAGCCTTACTTAAAAGCTAGATCCCCACCCACTCCCATCAGCCTACAGAGAGCTAGTTTAACTTGCTGCTAAATAAAATTCTCCAACCAGCAATCCATTCTCTCTAGTGAATGCGCTGTGGAGACTGGCAAGAGCCTTGCTCTTTGTCGAATTGATTGAGTGGAGGCCGACATGGAGGAAGTCCATCGCATACCTGGGTTTATTAAATATGACATACTCGGTGGAAAGGTCATATCGTAGCATTTAGAACTGCACTGCCAAATCAGACTGAGGAGAAGGCAAGCGTGTCCAGCTGCTTGTACAGCGAAGGGAACATTTATCTTTGGGGTTATATTTGAGAGAGGAAAGGAGTGTGTACACGTGTGTGTGTGTATGTGTGTGTGTGTGTGTGTGTGTGTGTGTGTGTGTGTGCGCGCAAATGAAATAAATGACACATTGAACATGCTGTCATATGTATATATATATATATATATATATATATATATATATATATATATATATATATATATATATATATATGGTAAACCTCGATTAGAGCAGCCTGGTTGAGAATGGCAGACTATTTACATAGTCACACAAGTATGAACATGTCTGCTTCCAGATGTACTTGTTGAAGGCTGTGCAACTGCAATGTGACTGCAGTGTGGTGTACTAGGTAACAGCTATAACCATGTTTAGAACCATGTATACAACCACATAACCAAGTATTCAACTATGCTACAAAATAGGCCTTTAATGCTTCAGAAGAGTACTACCGCCATAGCACTTTTAACTATAACAAATCAAACTGCAATTATTCACACTGTATGATTCTGAGGTTTCAGATTGACACTTGAGTGCTAGTTAACCCTGTGATGCTCTTGACAGTAATCAGGGACAAAACTATTAATCTGGCTCAGCAATGACTACTCTTCCAGCTCAATTTCTGCTGGAATTATATAATCGGGAATCCCTGTTCACAAGACGGCTGGCTCAGCCACACTGAATTTCAGATCGATCAGTGTTAAGCGTGGGCAGCTAACTGCAATGACACTGAAGTGAAATGCTTGTTTATACATTAAGTATTAGCAGTAGATACACTACATAAACAACTAGAGTGGTAGCACAAATGCTGGTAAAATGAAGCAAAAACTAGAAAAATGTGTAAAATTTCCGTTTTTTTTTTTTTTTTTTTTGAATTGTTTATGCTTTATATAGTAAAATCATAATAAATAAATCATAATATGCTGTATGTTTTCCACAGCAATTGCCATGATTGCTGTTGCAGGAGCAAATATGGCAGTCCCATTGTGGTCAGTGTCAGACAGACACAGTGTAGACTGTGTAAGACAAAAAGGTTAGAAGCAGCAGCAGCACAAAGAAAAGGAAGTAAAGGAGGAAAATGTCAGTAAAAACAAAGATTAATGTTTATGGACTAAATATCACTAATCACCATAGCAGCAATATAGCACATATTGGGCCCCATCCACTCTTGGCCCAATCTCACAATTAGGCAGTTTTACCACTGTGATTGATCAGAACTGATAGATTTCTTAAAGACAAACGCACAACCATTTAAGCCTCCAACACCTAGGCCTACTTTAAAAGTCTGCCAAAGGCAAGGCTAATTTAACAATCTATATAAGAGACAGGGTAGTTTATCAGGCTTCAGTCATGTAAACTCATGGCCTTTTCTGCTGCTTTCTGCCTTCTGTAAAGACCACATCAGGGACATCATTCACGTTTGGCAAAGAAACCCTCCAGCTCTGAAAATATATCCAATGCAGTTTCATTTTACCTGCTGGTACCCTTTAACGCCTGTCAAAATAAATGGCTGAATTATTTAAAATGCTGTTATGCTTTGCTGCTTATCTTTATTCCAGGCTTATCATCTGAGACAGCTGTATAAAGGCACTGTGTGGACTAAATGTCTGAAATGGGTTGAATTAATACTTCTACACGAGTTGGCATTAATCTTAGGAGTATTATAAATACAACTTTATGTAAAGATCACAGTTTAATGCATTAGCAGTATCACTCGATTTAAAAGCAAATAGCGTGTAAGCTTTGGCCATGTACAAAGCCAATAATTCCAACTGAGGTTGTTCACACAATTAAATGGTGATTCCTTCGAGCAGATGGTTTTGCCATGTGTCGGTTTACTAAAAAGGCGCCGCTACCATTACAGATGATCCTTTACATGTAGGCTACATGCTTCATGCATAGAGGAGTCAGCATGATGCGACTGGGCGGGGTGCGACTGTCATGTTCTGTCCATTTGCCGAGACCTGTCACCGAGCGAGTGATAAGGGAAGGGGTCGACTATCTATCCATCCATCACGTCGAGCCCGTGCAGCCTAGAGACAGCCATGAATCCCGAGAGATGGCGCAGAGGGGGCACGCGAGTCAGAAACAGAAGGCTGCAATTGCAGGACATTTTGAAGACATCAGTTTCTCACAAGCTCGTTTCTCACGTTTCCGGAAAACATACAAGGTGCACTACAAAGCAGTTATTTGAATTTATTCGATTTTATCCATGGCAACATTGCATACAATGTTTTTTTCTCCCAAATGATATGTTAACCAGAAACAGTGCTTCTGTGTCGTAAACAGTTGTATACAGCCTCTGACACTTCTTGCCAAAGCTGCCACCTGTGCCCGTTTGGCGACACATGGTCTTTTTGTTTCATGGCTCACCGGGAGCAGCGCTCCTCGCAGCCTGCAGCCACACTGAGAGAACGCAGCACAGCCCCCTACCTGCGGTCAGGAATAAGACATTTCCACCACTGCAGCTTGACATTCAAAAATCTCCTTACCGAATTTATGGCAGAAAAGAGGTAGAGGCAGGTGCTTTTGCCGTTACCGAAATGAAACCTGGGAGAAACCGTGGAAAAGCACCGCAGCAACCTCATCTCAACAGTTTGAAATCCTGTGTTAAATTCCATCTTCCCGGAGGACTTCTAGTCCCACCAGAAAAATTAAATACCACAAAAAGTCATGGTGTTACAACACATGATCCCACGTATATAAAAAATATACCCAAGCTACCTGGTACTGACTTCAAGTGCAAGATGTGGAAATTATGAATAAACGTTACATAATAAAAGACACATTTTGCTGTACCAGTCTAACTATAATGAAATGGCACAGCATAGCCTCACTGAAAAGGGAAGTAAAAATGGTATTACTAATCACTAGTGTGGACGTCAATATATACAAATCAGAAAATACCTTTCTATTACGTTGTAAGAGCCATATACAGGGTAGATAACAATCAGAAGCCTCCCAACCACCAATTTACCATCATCCATTAAGACAGGGGAACTCGGAGTGTAGGAAAACGGTGAGAATAAAGGCGAATGCATTTTCTCTGGTCACAATAAAGGGAAATTAATTCAAAGTTCTGTCGATATGCCAAACGTCCAATTCAGGTTCGCGGCACATCTTCATGGTGCATTGCTGACTATTAGTCAGCATTACGGTGTGCATCCAAACATCTTTACTTTCACCCCGTCATTTACTGATAGCTGATAACATACCCACTCTTACCACGGTAAGATAATTTATCATCGAAGTTTTACGAAACGGTTATCAGTTTCCAGAGTGTTTAAAATGACATTTAAGGCTGTAGGCTATGTAGTTTGCACCTAGAAATGCCATAAATTCATAAACAAGAGATGGCAAAAATTGTAAATGTTTGGTTACCTTTTTATGCTCAAACGAAGTCCCTTTTTAGTGTTGGGTGTTTGATTGGGATGTCGACCACTTCTGCGACACACACAGTCAAAAAATAAAAACGGTCGTACTGAGGGAACTGCACCCCGAAGCACCGTAGGTCCCAACTCCAACGAGCCCAAGATCAATCTGCAGGTTCCCCGACTTCTCTCAAAACCACTGGGATGACTGGCACTTAAAGAAAGAATACTATTGACTGACAGCAAAAATCTACAAAGAAATACAATAATACTTTCAAAACCTGGAAGTGTCCACGTTCACTAACACCGAACCTTCTCCAGGTGAATCCACCGAAGTGCTCCGATTTCGGGGATTCAACGAGCACTTAAGTGTGTCTGGAAATCGAGCGAAATACATATCCAAACCATGTAGTTACTAAAAAAAGACTTTGAAGATCCACACTCCTCACTGATATAGATCCTACAGCCGAGGTCCTCCAGGAACTTCATCCCGTAGACACGGTCCGGTGCTGAGGAAAAGCACTGAGCCTGCGACCGCTGCTGGCGCTACTGAACTGAGGGCGTCATGTGAACACGTTTGCTATAGTTTCTCATGCACACAAGCTCACGCGCAGACACATATCTGTACCCTAGTCCACGAGAATGTGCACGCGTTTGGTGACGCCCTTGTGTTTTCTTGTGCGATGCAAGCACATTTGTCCTGCGCACGACTTGGTAATTGAGTTACATCGAGAGGATTTGATGCTTTTTGGGTTGTATTTTGAGATGAAAATAAATAAATAAACAATAAATAAATCAGCAAGGGTGTTGGCCCAGATCCGTGGAACTGTCATCTGAGATATACTTCAAATAGGATTTAAATGCGTTTGTTGCAAAATATCTCACAGGCAAATGCGAATAAAATTAAAATACCTAGTGTGGCCCTATATTACTTTACAATGCAGACAGATATGCAAAACATTCAGACCCTTGGGAATGTACACACAATTACATATCTGCAAGCTGAAATGACAGGCACATGGCTTAATACAAACTCACTTGCAGGCAGCCCACCACCACCAAAGGCAAAATGGATTAATTAGTTCAGGTCTTGTATAGCATTATATGACAAGGTAATTACTCTAACCCCATATTCTCCTCCTTGAACATAATTTCAGTGTTATAAATGATATAACCATATCAGCTCAACAGCCTAGCTAAGCAACAGATGGACAAGAAACAGACCTGCCAAACATCTAGCGTAGATTCTCTGACAGTGGCCTTTCAGGTGCCGTTATGGGCCCAATAGATGAGTCACATCTTTGGTGAAGCAATTTTTCAGCTTCACATTATTGAAGCTAAAGCATACATTAATCATTGCACTAATGCATGACATGTGACACCAGTTAATTTAAAATGCAGAACAAAATGTACGCATGGGCTTTACTTTGAGTAGAGTAGGCTAACATGTGACTGCTTCTGTAACTCCGACTGAACGACACATATCCATGTGCACATAAGCTGGGGCCACTATGGTGTTCTGGTAGCGCATCCTGTCCCATCAGATTTAGATAGATAGATAGATAGATAGATAGATAGATAGATAGATAACAGTAGGGATTGGTTACAGAAGACACAGTCATACAATTCACAAACAACACTAAAAGCAAAAAAAAAACTTTTAGGACTGAGACAGGCAAGACGGACTGACATATAGACAGGCATACAGACAGGAAAGCAGACATAGGACCCTGCTCTCTTGCAGCTAGTCTCCATCTTGATCTCATTTCAAGGATGGCTGCTCAGCTGAGCCAGGGCCTACACAATGGCTGGATTTTCCTGGAGAGTGATGCGTGGCTATAGTACCGTTGTTGCTTCCTTTGTTTCATACACATACACATAGAAATACACAGATGGGCCAAATGGAGAAATGTTCTGCAATCACACAGTCAGAGCACTCAGGGCCAGTCAGGGGCACAGTCAACCACACAGGCAAGGGCAGAGGCTTAACCGAACAGAGACAGGCCTGTTACATACTAAGCCTCTCTCTCTCTCTCTCTCTCCCCCCCCCCTCTCTCTCTGTGCACACGTGTGGTGTACATGAAAGTGTGTGCATAGGTGTGTGGCTGTTATGTTTCCCCTTCCTTCAGCCCATCACACATGAGTAAAGTTGACAAATTGAAATTGATTTATTCTTTTCATACCATGCCTGTTTGCTCAATACAATCATATTCACATACCACTCTCATATATGAAGCAACTCAGACAATCTAAAGGACCTAATGGATGCAAACTGAAATGTTCATGGCTTTGTGTTATCATCATAATGTGAATTACTGTTGCACTATGAACTCACTATGCACTAAGCCTACTATAGATGTCTTTTCTAGTTTCCAGGAATGCATACAGTTTTCTTTTGGTATAGATAAAGCACTTTAACTCTGCCTGCATAGTTTTTGTATATGCAGTTCACACATTAACCCTTAGGCAGGTACTCTCATATTGGTGTGATGAGAATGTGGGGAGGGTCAATCACTGCGTTCACATGGTGGGATTGGTTTGGTTTGGGTGTTGCTTCCCAACGGGTGGTCTGTCCCCAAATCCTTGTTCACATGCAGTTCGTCTAAGCGGATTCGGTCAGAGACCTGGCCCTTTCCGCTACACTAGGTGGGGGGCGCTGTAGTCAACTTCTATCTTTCTATTATTATCTTTTAATGCAAGGAACGTCTGTTCCACGCATAACTCTTGAACCACTCATCCGCTTGTTCTCAAATTTGGAGGGCGTCATCATAATGTTACCAGTGTGTGCAGTGCCAGTTTCGTGTTGTTTGGGCAAACAATGCCAAAGATATTGGTCAAACCGTGCCGACCCAGCCATGACGACCCAGGCTGATAAGATTTACAACGCTAGCTGCTACAATGTTGGACATAACGCGACTAACGACACATAACTACAATAATGGACATAACACGAGTTTATTTGCCCACAACAAAGCTGCTATGTAGGTAAGATACGCAACAGCAAACTACAGCACTGCACACATATGCCTACAGTGCATACAGACGACACGTAGAGGAGACTGAACATTTCACCTCTCATTCCGGTTATTCCACATCGCAAAACAGTGGCTAAAGAAAATCTTACATGTCAGTCAGTGCAAATGTATTTACATAGCCTCCTCCTTTCACCTGATATTATTACCCACTTAAATAATAAGGTGGTCTAAACAAAAACGTAATACTCTGGCACATCTTCTATGGGCTCTGCACGGTTCCTACTAAATAAAGACAATAAACAAACTTTCTGGCGGCATACAAAGATGGTGTTCCAGGAGTTTGACGCATTCGCGTACATGTTGTGCATTCTGCTGTGTTAGGAAGTCCGTATGAAGGAACAAACTGCGTTTTTTATTTCGTTGATACATGCGCAATACCCGAAACCAATCCGATCCCCGTACACATGGCAGCACCATGTGGTTTGGAACCAGCCCAAGCCTGGCGTCGCAAGTGGTTTCGGAAAACCAATATCAAACCAATCGTATTCCCGTTCACATGAAGCTGGTACAATCCCAAACCAGTTCCAATCGGTTTCGACTCGTCCATGTGAACGCACTGAGTGTTCTAAAAATAGCAGAATATAATGTGGAACCAGAGAGTGTAGAATCTGAGATCTTTGGTAGAACATAATGTGGAATTCTAGAATCTTATATTGTTGTAGAATGCTGTCATAGAAAGTTCCAACTTCGTCCAGAGTACAGTGACATCTGTCATCAAGCTTCAGCATTGGTTAGTGCTGAAACTTCAGAGATACTGACAGTGAGATGGATGTGGACACTAATTCAGTTCAGACACACTCAGACCTGGGGCAGCCCGGAATGAGATACGGTCATGAGCTGATGAATATTTAAATCATGGAGACTATTGTAGGGGCACTCAGGCAGCACTGACCTTTGTTAAGGTCACTTAGTCTGCTCATATCTCCCATTTCTATAGATGCTAAAAGAAGACTAGGACATACTAGATGTGGTCATAAATGTGAGAATACAGAGAACAGCCTATTCTTTAATAATCTGTCAGCAGAAAAAAAACTGACAAAATAAAACCTAAAACATTACCTACTTGCACACCACATGTCATGAAACTGCATATTTCTTCTCAAATATAAAATCATAATGGAATAACACATCACTGATAGATCTCAGTTCACTTGAGGACATGTCACATCAGCAATTGTCATGACATTTAAGACAAGTCATATAAGAGTGTTTTGTCACTTACTATATGAGTAAATGTCATGACAGCTGTTGTTGCCAAGTCTTAAACATGCAGACTGCTACATCACTCTCAAGATTCAGAGCAGACTGTAATAAGAAAAGAAAATGCAAAATGAGATCTATTTTTCTCTTTAGTTTTTCCACTAGACCACTATGAAATTTAAAATTGTGATTCAGGTTAAAATGTCATATTTCTTAAATATAGCTTAGGTCCCTCCATTGTGTTAAAGAGTGATCTCTCTAGGATCACTAGCCAGGTTTATATGAATTTTGTTTGGCTATTCTGATTAAACTATTCAAAACAAAATATTTTTGTCTTCTGTTTACATGTATCACATTCCATTCTGCATAGGTGTTTTCTTGCACTGTAGAATTTCTGATTGGAATAGAATGAAAAATGGAGGTTAAATGCGCTATAGAGTTGTCTATTTTACTTTTTATTTATTTTCTAATTTGCAACAAAAATAATTGTTTAGTGTTGCTGGCAGTGGAGGAGAAGGCAAGACACTGATATTCTTGGTAGTGGGCTGTGATTGATAATATTTATTAGCCTACTCCCCTTTGCCACCACCAAGTCAGTTGATTATTTTGTGCTGTTTCAAACACTTATTAAAACTCTTGTCTGCCTCTCTGACCAAGTTTTTGCCATCTCGTGACTCTGCATTCTGATCCACTGTATACATGGCCACTTTTTTCTAATAGAAGCAGAATAAACCACCTCTTCCATTCCGATAAAAATTTTAATCAGATCAGAAATTATATTATGATTAGGGTGTTTACATGGGTCATTTCTATTGTGATTAAGTATTTATTCTATTTCTATTGTGATTAAAAGTGTCTATGTAAATGGGATTACTCAACATGTCTCAATAGCTCCACGGTTCCCTTCTAAGAATACCATGGTGTTCAGAGACAGGTGCACATTTTCACAATAAAGTGCATTTAACTATTTTATGACAGAATGTTCAAATGTACTGTCAAGAAGGGTAGCTGAAAAATCTTTTATTTTACCTAGATGTATGCTGTACAAAGCTTCATCTAATCTGTGTCTCATGGTGTTAAAATCACTTTTAAATTGATACGTAATTGAAACAATAATAAGATCACATCCAGGTCTCCTAAGTAACAGAGATCCATTATTGGCCGCTAAAGTTTTCCACTGGGCTTTAACTGAGTGAAGCAAAGTGCACTGGTGACAGGCTCGATCCAGTCGAACAAGCTCTATTCGCAGTTGCATTCCACTCTTTCCTTGCTCCCAGCTGGTCAGAAGCGTGTGTATGGTTGATCTGTCCTCGTTGGACATGACACAAGGTTCTTCACTCATTGCTTTGGAAGTGGCCTTTAGTCACAAAGTGTGAGTCTGGTAAGACAGAGAGGGCCTTATCTCACCAGGTGGTAGAAAACAGAATGAAAGGAGAGACAGAGAAAGAAGAAAAGGAAGGGATTGAAACACAGAGACAGAGAGTCAATCAAGCCCCACCAATGGCACCATGTAGTGGAGAAGAAGATGGTGCACTGACAGACATTCATCTCTAGGGTGCGAGGAGCGATTAATTGCTGATAAGGAGGTACAGGGCAGTCGATGCAACAGAGGAGAGAGCAGGGGCTCTCCGCAGTGCCGATGGGCCGAGATATGCCAGGCACACAGGACAACACTGTGGTCAGGGGAGACGTGACCAGTGCATGGACATTCAACCAGTGAATCTAAGATGATGACAGATAGTGGGTCGAAACCTGGCACAGTTTTAGACCAAACCAGTTTACAAAGGTTGGTGTTATCTATGTGAATGGAATCCTGATGCTTTGTATTGGTGTGTTTGTGTGTGTGTGTGTGTGTGTGTGTGCGTATGTGTGTGTGTGTGTGTGTGTGTGTGTGTGTGTGTGTGTGTGTGTGTGTGTGTGTTTGTGCCTGTGTGTATTGGGGGGCGGGGGGCTCAATATGATAAATCAAGCAGTCAGCATAAAGAACATTAGGTAAATAAAGGCAACAAAGATGTGATTTAATATATTGTGATAATACAGTAAATTATCATTTCCAATTAGGTGCTGAAAGATGTTCAGAGAGGCAAAACTCAATTAGACACATTTATGCAACATTTTACAACAAGTCAATTCATCATGCATCCCAAATTAAAAAATAAACAGGGGCAAGACAAAGTATATTTTATCGCTACAAGAGCTGATAAACAAAAACTCTAAACTATAAATTTCACACTGATTATATATTTATGGCCCATGGTTTCATTTTGTTAGCAAGCAATTTCTCTATGCTTAAGCCCCATGCTGCTAATTACGAATATGTGTGTCTACATAGGTCATTTATCACCCCTGCGTCATGAGAAAATGATGCCTGTGCTAACTAATATGGAGTGTGGCTGCCCTGTTCAATAACATTTCTCTCTCCCACTGCTCTCTGGAGGGTCCAAATTTAGGCAGCCAAGCTTAGCCACAAGGTTCTTACCAAGACGTGTTATTAACAGATGTCATGGTTCAGTAACATCACATTGCTGTAATTGTTGAACAGTCCTTGGCCAAGCGTATTATAACATGTATGGAATATGTACTGGTATACTGAAGCGTACATCAGACATTTAATCAGGAGGAGGAGGGAATTGACTGGCGTCCCCTACCTCTCTCACGGCTGATGAGAAAGAGTAGCAGAGCTTGCATTTCCTAAAGCTACGTATTGACTTTTTTGACTACACCTATTATATTTTGAAAGGGGAAAACAAGGAAGAAATGGGAAAGACAATTTAAGGTTAGCTTAGGCACCAACCTAAAATACTTACTTAGCTAAGGGTTCAATCTAGAATGCTTACTTAGCTAAGGTTCCGATCTAGAATGCCTGAGGATTCTTTCACTTTAACACTTGATAAATTCCAGTTGCATCTCGTTAGCACATGTAAGGATTCTTATGCAAATGCTAGCTGAAGAATCCTTTTTTTTTCTCTCTCTCTCTCCCGCTATGACTCACTTATTTCTACCTTGTGTATCAGCTGGCAGGATTGCCCTCAAGTCTGTGGCAAATGAAATTATGTCACCCCTGCGAGCACAAGTAGACAGACGTGTTTGAAAGGCTTGTTGCGGTGTCATTAATCCATGTTAACACCACACTCCCTGTAGGCCTTAATGTCTGTTTCTGGCTCAGCTGCTGCTGTACCTACACCAGCCACATACAGTCCTCCTTGGACCCTAACACTGCCCTGCCTGCAATAACGAATTAGGTACACGCTACAGAGCAGTGCCTGGACTGTGGGGTCCGCGAGAGACATCCCTGTTGATGCTGTCCAAAAGAATGCATATATAGCTGCATGGCTGGGAGATAGGTCTATCATGGGTGGACGCTGCAGAGTGATCTCATCAATCAGCTGCGGGCTCTTGCCAGTTTGATGGGCATGTGTCAGGTAGTGTTGGTCAGCTCCAGCTCCTCGGGGATACAAATCCATTAAAGGCTGTTTTCCTCTTCTTTTTTTCCTCTGGCTTTTAACCAGGCCCTGTTGCCTTTTTTGTTCCCATGGTGACTTTGAAATAGTATTGTTTAGAATATATTTGTTTGTTTCTTTTCTAAGGAAATAATTATATGATTTCTGTGAGTGTCATTTTTGCTGTAAAATGATTAAGTGTGTCATGACCTATCATTTCAAAAGCTGTCAGTTATAGAAATCAAATAAACAACATATGTAAAATATGTATTTGTTTGTGTATGCCTTAGTTGTTTGTGTATTATTATTAATATGCACATTTTAATGAGCTACTTTGTTAGTATGTAGTCATGTCAGCTAGGGTCGACTAATCTGTCTTCAAGGAATACCACTGTCTCCAAAGTGCTTAGTGACAGAGACAGTGGATTTTAATTGTGCAAAATAGTCGTGCTGTACTGTTGTCTGCCCTAAACCGCTTCCCTAACCCCCACCAGGCTATGACACAGCGTTTTAACATCAAATTAGATTTTTTTCCTTTCACACTTTTTTCTTTCTTCTTTTCAGTTGAGAGATTAGAGCATGTTGCATCGTTGACCTTATGTCCCATCTTTGCCAATTTAATCCATTTTCTGCAAGGCACTTTTCAGCAATCGAGGCATCCAGTAATGTTGGCCAGGGGCAAGGCTGTGCAAAGAGGCCACAGTGGCTCTCTTTAGTGATATGGAGAAGGGCTGCACTCAAAAGCAACAAAGCATGAAGATAAATGCTGAAAAAGGGGATGTTTTCTTTCTTTCTTTCTTTTTTTTGAGAAAAACACAAAATGTTTGATGCATTATCGACAGAGGGAGGGAAAGAAAATTAGGAAGGGTGTATGGTAGGAGTGAAAACAGACAGTGAGAGAGTAAAAACAGAAATGGTGAGAGTTTAATAGAAACACAAATAGTTTGCGAGCACATTCAATTACATAAGCACAAATAAATAATGGCTTTAAGGTACCAATCTAGTTTTAATAGTTATACTGCACGATTTTCCTGTACATGTTACATACATATTGCCAATACATTTTATTCCAAAACCCTTTGTGTTGTTTGCAGTTTCATCCCCTTTTAGTGTTTATTATGTTATTGATGTATAAAGTAGTATTATGGTGAATTTGAAGACATGATGCAACAAAACAGTCAATCTAAAAAAATTAATAAAGATTGTCCCTATAGCACATGTTTGCCCTTTTACAAAAAATGCCACTGATCTTTTCCCTTGTGATGGACAAGTTAGCGATTAAGGATGTTAACTCATTAACCAAGGTCCTACTCTCCAATGACACAACAAATTACCTGGTCTACCTGTTCAATAAAAGCTCTTTTTTACCGTATGATCAATGGTGTCTGTCTGTCCAGCCATTGTGTTGATTCAGGATGAGATCATTGCAGGATAAGAAACACCCTCAGGCCAGACTAACAGTATGTCTCTTCAGCCAAAGTCTAAAGTGTCTTGGAAACTCAGTGTGACACTTGAAAGTGTACCTTGAGTATCCCACACTCAAAATTCACAAATCTGCAGTTTCATTGATATTCTTAGTTTATAAATGGTTTTTACTGCCAGAGTAGGCTCAGAGCACACAGGATTTGCACTACACTTTTGGTCTCCGTTTCAATAATGCTGCTCCACTAATGGAGCTGTAAGCGTATCCTGACAGTGCGAGTCAGCTAGTGCCAAAGTGTCTGTACCGGGGATGGAAATTTCACCAGCTACTAGCCACTAGCCAAGTAGAAAACCAGCAGTGACATTCTGCAATTGATTGTAACATTTGTTATAGAATAAACAAATACACCTGTATGTAGAAAATAAATCCAAAATTTAGAAGCTTCTGCATGATGTTCTGTTTGAATAGAGATTGAGGTCTCATAAACAGACAAAGCTGCCTTGTCAGATGTGAACTGAAGATGCCTGATTACTAATTATGAATACCACTTTGCAAATGAAGGCACATGGTACCAGAGTAGCATTGCTACTGGGAAATACTGTAACATTGTATATGTCAATTTACTGTCACTAGTTCAACAGGGACACCTATTATCCAAAACATTTTCACCAATATCTAGCAGCTTGGTAACATGTACATTAGAAGCATATGATTGCTTTAGAAGTGATTTAAAGTATTTATTAACACCTCTGTTTCTGCTCAAACATCATGATTTAGTCAATAATTGTGCGGTTTATGTTATGAATGCTGGATTTGCTACTATGTTATAATAATAATAATAATAATAATGACTTGGATTTATATAGCGCCTTTCATGAAACCCAAGGTCACTTATGTTGGATGTTGGATGTTGGATAAACTGTTGTAAAAAATGAGGGTTTTCAAAAGTTATGAATTGTTTTTGTTATTATGATGGATAAACTCTTAGTCAATAGCCCAATAGTACTATGTTTGTGCCGAATAAGGTGTTATGAAATGCTTTTTAATGACTAATAACAGAATAACATGCTACTAATACATGCTAGTAAGGAGCTAGGTACTGTCTATATATATAGTTACTAATTAAATATCCAAATAAGCGTTCTCTTCTCATATCATTGGAAAAATAATGATTGCATAGGCCTCCCATGGCAAACTAGTTAGTTCTTTAATATTTAGCAGTTATAGCAGTTGTATTCCACCACCACCATAGTCATAACACTTATGCATAATAATGATGTGACTGCTGTGGGCACCATCAACCATTAATTATTATTTGCAATCCTAGGTATGAGAGAAAATTGGTTTGTGTTCATACAAAAACTGTGTTTTAATAAGCACCAATTACAACAGACCTGAACATATATCTAACTGTTATTTCCTTTTTTCTTGATGCATTTTATTTGCTTAAGCTCAGCATGCAAATGCTCTCTATAAATAGGCATGGGCTATCCTGCAGACCATGACAGGCAAAGTCCAGTGAGCAGTTTTGGCATCCTGATGAGCATGAATGTGCGCATTGCTAAAGAACTTACCATCGCACTCGCCCAAATCCTGTCATCACTGAGACTCGAGGTGAGCTCAAAGGTTTCATGTTTATGCACGTCTAATTTTGCAAGTCAGATCACTTTCTGCCCGCAAACACATGCCAGATGAACATGCGAGGGCCAGGAGGCGCACAATGCATGCATAAGCCACACAATGCACGCATAACTGTCATGACATTCTCCTTGCGTATCTAGTGCATGCATGCACCCTCCTCCTCACGTGCAGAATTAGCAACGCTTACCTGAATACACTAACATGCATCCCTCATGTACAGCTCGTGTTTATGTGGAGTAATTCTGTTATGCTGAGGTGACTGCCTCTTATACGCCAGTGAGATTACCGTTTGACGGATGTTGTAATCACAACACTGGCCTCTACCTCTGCCTAAACCCAACACGAGGGGTTGTCATCATCAGTCAATGAGGGGTTGTCAACATCAGTCAAAAGCATAAGACTACAGGGCAAAAGGATTTAAAGACTGCATTACCTGGAGGGGAATTACTGGGGTAGGGTGGGATTGGCTGGGGTATAGAAACATACAATGCATTGTAAGGTTAAAGGTTGTCTACCTGATTCTAATACTATGTTCTTCCATTATCAAATTTAGGGGAGTATTCCTCCAATCCTGGATCTGTAAATGGTAAGAGAATATTTTTTACTTTGCACTGTATTTATGCCAGGTATGGCCAAGATGCATTTACTGGCATCTCTCTCCTCACTCTGTCTCTCTCTTTATTCATCTATCTATTTATCTCTCTCCCTTATTTATGCTCACAGACACACACACACAGTGAGGAAGACAAAGACAGACAGAGAGAAGGAAAAGACAGACCGAGAGAGAGAGCGATGCGCACATGCGCACATGCACACACACACACACACACACACACACTTACACACAGGGTTGAGGGTTAGCAAATACCTGGATGGGCTTAAAGAACCGCTGTTGACCTGGTTTAGGATATCTCCCACTGTGCAGGCTAATCCAGAGCAGGATCTGCGTAGAAACTTCATAAATGCATGGGATTAAGATCAGTTGCCTTTATGCACCACAAGTCTAATTAGGACAGCAGCTCTCTGACTTGAGTTCTAACGCTCTCTGTCTAATTGAGAGGCACGAATGCCCAAACATCAAATCCCTGAACAAATTGAGTTACATGTAATGAAGTTCCGCTTTGAGAGCACTAACCCCCATCTGCACCTGGCTCCATCCATCATGCGTTTGGCTGAATCCAAGCCCTCTCAGCCCCTACTGCATACAGGGAGCATGTCAGGGTTACTTACAAAACGGGGCTTTCTCATATTCTTCCCCCTAACCTACCCTCCCGTATCACCAAAATAGTCCTGGTGAGAAAGTTAATTAAAAAAAAAAAAAACTGAAAAAAAAAAATCTTTCGAAATGAGGGGGGTGGTTCTATTTCCTGACCACTTGCAGCAGGGGCGACTGCGCGGCCAGAAGAAGGTGAGAGATCGTGTTGTCGATCCTTCCGATGCGCGCCGCATGATTGTAGGCTCGAACAAGATCATCATCTGTGCGCCTGCAGGCCTTGCTTGGGCAGCGCACCTGAGGACGTACTGCCTTGTCTGGGGAGACCACCAGAGAAGCCACACAGGGATCCACTGCTGGCATTGTATCCAATCCAAACAGGCCTGCATCAGCCATATTACTCATAGCGCGTGCCACAGAAGTGGGGTGGGAACGTCAAAGGGGTGATCACGGGGAGAGCCTCCGTGTGCTTACCTTTCTTCTGGTTTTTTTTTTTTTTTAATATAAATTCCTTCACGGGGGGACCGCCGTACAGGATTCCGGTAATTCGGTAATTAACTTGGGATGCTCGAATCAAGCGCGAGAAGAATAAGAGGACGAATGACGTGCTGCAGTGCTTCTTGAGCATGAGGTACGTCATCACGACTACTTTGTTGGTATAAGTCTCGACTTGCGCTACGCGAAGGATAACATTCACAGGCTATGCCGCCTCTGGCGGTCATCCGGCATTCAAAGAACCACAGTTACATTCGTAACTAGCGTTTTAAAGGGGTCCTTTCATCATTATTTTTATTCATATTTCTGTCGCCACTATGGTTGAATGCATTGTGCATCATTTCTGTGAAAAATTATGTCCTAGTTCTCTTGCTTGATGCTGTTTCTGCCCTGAAGGGGAAGACAAGTGAAAAAGCTTTCTGCTTTTCCAGTACAATACATTTTTCAACTAGTTCCAGGAAAACAGAAGTGAGGTCAGGTATTCATGATAGACACCACTTGTTTGTGTGTGTGTGTTTTTGTCTTTGCATTCTCTATATTGTCTTTGCACCCCCCCCCCCTCATTCTCTCTCTCTGCCTCTCTGTTTCTGCTCTCTCTCTCCTCTCTTCCCCCAAACTTCACCTCTCTCTCTCTGTCTTTCTATCTCTCCTCTCTCTCTGTCTCTCTGTCAGTGTCTTCTTCAGCTTTTGTTTTTCTGTCATGACTTCCCTCGAAGCGATCAGTCTTGGGGCCAACAGGCCGAGGCAGGCGCAGAGTGACGCCATGAATTATCCAGCGCTCATCATGGCCGGATGTGTCATGGCAGCGCACCTTGCAGCGGTGTTATTGCAGCTCTTAATTTCACGCTCCGCCGCTTGCCAAGTCCAGGCCACCATCATGCCGGCCACGCCAAGCCGGCACAGGTCTGCAAGGTGAGGGTCACACCAAAGGAGAAATACAAGGATGGAGGACTCAGAGGGAAATAATGAAACAAAACCAATAACAAACAAACAAACAGCACACCAACCAACCAACACACCCTTTGCATCACATGTGGTAGTGTGTATGGATGGGTTCACACACTCGTTTGCTGCATTAGTAGTCATCACCGTCAGACTAATGCAGAGAGAATGGACATTAATTAAAGGCAAGAGGCAGCACATTAGCACAGCCATCTCATCTGACCACAGGCTGAATTAAGATTGTGTCAACATCACATCTTACAGGTCCCAAGGCTGCTTAAAGCCCTGCATTCCTGTGTGTGTGTGTGCTTTTAATTCTATGCATGTTTTTGTGTACCTGCATGTGTGTGTGTGTGAGAGAGAGAGAGAGAGAAAGATAGAGAGCATGCCTGTGAGTCTGTGTTTGTGTGCCTGTGTGTGTGTGTGTGAGAGAGTTTAGACTGGTCACGCATGATACAACCAGGAAACGGAGCATGTGTACCTACACATGGATGTAAAACGGTGCATCTGCATTGATGAGTCGTCTGCACGCTCCTGTGGGAAATCAGAGCAGCATGGAAGTCCCTGAGCTCAGCCGAGTGCCATGCTACCGCCGACCACAATTAGACAAGTACACCGCATAATTAAACACTCACAGAGCAATAACCAGGGGACTGATCATTGGTAACTAAAAACCTCTGCTTGAACTGTAAGCAGGAATTTGTCTTAGGGAGTAACTCATCTTGTGTTAAACATTAGTCAAAGTGGTGCCAAGACCCCAATATGGTCTGAAGCAGTCAAATGTGTCAGTCAGTGTCATTAAATTAAAACATTTCAGGAAGAAATTAGATACTAAAAAACATTAAAACTCTTGGTTGTTTCTAGATTGTTGAGTCTGTAGTTGCTTTATGACCTGTGACTGCAGTAGATTTATTGACCAACTGATGTGATTCTAATGAAAATTAAGCACTGCAGTACATGTACAACAGTACATGTGGGGACACTATAGAACTATCTTGTCATGAAAGTCCTGTTGATAGAATCAAACTGATTTAACAAAGGTAATTAAACTTATGGCAAAAGCTGTAACCGGTTCAACATAATTTTATTACACAGAACAGCTGGAAAGACAAAAATAATCAAAGTAGTAATTTTGATTCCATTAAAATCAATTTAAGTCATTTGCATAAAGCTATCATCAGATGACACTGTTTTAAGGCTTGTCAGGAGTCTACATCCTGAAAGCCCACCATTTTAACTGAGTTTAATGTGGAGTATGAACCAGCTGAAAGAATAAGAGAGGGCAGATCTTCGTCTCCATTATGGTCAACAAGTGGTGCTTAAAATGAGTCAAAGACCCAGTATGTCATACTCAGTGCAGTGAAATAGTATTCACTGACCTTTTTCTCCCCCTGCCCATATTATAATTCATATGCAGAGGCAGACTGAGCGCATCCTATGTGGTATGGTTTCATGTGCATGCAGAATGCTCACCCTGGATGAAAATTGCTATTGTAAATTCAAAAGAAACAATCAAGGACAGAAACCATTAATACTTCGCAATCACCCATCTCCCGCTTTGCTCAGGCTGACAAATTGTTCGATATAAATAAACTGCAGGAATGGCGTGCAGATTCCACATCTAATTTTCTCCGTCACATTGCTGTGGAGTATCAATTTCAAAACAGTGCTCTTTCTGAATGTGCTTTTGAGAAACGCTGAAGTCATTTGGGGCAGGGCTTTATGTTCGACTTTAATACACTCCATCATGTCACAGCCATGACACATCTCCTGCAGATTAATGCAGCTTTATTCACCCCAGACGAATTAGAATTCTTCACGAGATTGTGTGAGGAAGCTGCTAATGCTGGTTAACCACTGACTCATCTTATTATTAGCAATAATACAAAGAAGCTGCTATTTTGCTGTGATTTTTGTAACAAAAAAATAATTACTTTATTTTTAGAAGGTAATCTCTAAATCAATGTATAACTTAAGTTGATTTAGACATTAACACAGCATTAATTATACAGGTGGCTGTTACAACTCAGCACATTTGTATATTAAAGACATTGAGGACATGTTTTTCTTTGGAACAGGCTGCTTCAGTATACATTTATGAATGTTATATGTTCTGGATTTATATAGAGACAGGCTTTTGGAGAGTTTTTTCTCTCACTCCATGCAAATCTTCACTGCATGAAGGAGCAAACATGATGCAGTACAGCGCATATTTTTTTATGTGTGCTAAATGTCAGACACCTTTACCTGCCTCCTCTCTTGAACACTATCTTCCCGCTGTGAGTGGATTACTTAGCAATAGGTCAGATTGGCAGACTGTAGGTATACTTTAGCATTGAGATAAAAAAAGGTGAGGAGAACTAGTGGTTTACAGGAACATAACAGCATGAGGTGTACGAGTCGGATAAGCCCAGCATTAAGGCTTGGGCAAAAGCTGTGAAAACAGCTAAACACAAAGCTATAGACAGGGAGACTAGGACCTGCTGGGCTACAGATCCAGATTTCTCTTCTGACTGTTTCATATTTGTTTGGTTGTACAGATAGCTTCTCTTAACAAGTTGTTTATTCTGATTCTCAGTAGACCTAGATGTTATTTCACTGCTTCATTGCATTAAATCATGTCAGGGGTTAAACATAATGGTCAGTGAAAGCTTTGGTTTTGTGAAAAACTAATGTGGCAACATGTCTGTCTGTGTGTCTGTCTGTGTGTCTGTCTGTGTGTCTGTCTGTCTGTCTGTCTGTCTATCTATCTATCTATCTATCTATCTATCTATCTATCTATCTACCATGACATAATTCCTCTTAGTATTTCCTTAGGTTAATTTTGAATGGGCTGTACATTTTAGCAAAATTGATGTGTATAATCACCAGCCAACTCCAGCAATCCCATTCTGAATCACACAAAAAAGCAGTGGGAACCATTTTAGAGGACATGTCAATAAAAGTTGAGTTAACCCTTGATAGTGGAGGTCATTGCCTTGGCTGAGTATCCCTGTCTTATGCACCCCTGGGCAGTGAAGCCTGAATCCCTAATCAACGAGATTCGTCCTTTCTGAAGGGTGATGGGCAATCTGGATGAAGAGAAAGAGAGAGAATGAGAGCTGTGAGAAATACGGTGACAGAGAGAAAGAGGCGTAAAAAGAGATAGACGAGAGATGGAGAGATGAGAAATAGAGAGAGAGAGATGGAGAGATAAAAAAGATTGAGAGAAGTAGAGATGGAAAGAGAGCTAGAAATACGTAATGAGAGAGGGAAAAAAGAGATGGCGAGAGATGGAACAAGACAGAAGTATAAAGAGAAGTAGAGAGAGGGATGGAGAGAGCAGAGGGGCCAGTAAGTAAAAATAGCAGACACTCTATTCAAAAGGACATGTTTCCCATCCCAGCTGTCCGGGTGTGAGCACAGGAAGGCCTTAGAGATTAACCTTAGTGAACGCAAGATTTAGACTGGGCACTGTCTGACTGTGTTGTGTACCGATCTCTCTCTCTCTCTCTCTCTCTCTCTCTATCTCCTTTTTTCTCAATTTTCAATTTCAATTAAAAAGATCTGAGCTTTATTGACATGACAGGAGTACTAGTCTTATTGACAAGTGTATAAAAACATACAAACATAAAAATAAATATATTCATATGTATAGTAATACTACTAATAGCATAACTTGTAAATACAGATTAAATATACTGGATTAAAAAATGTAGGGGAAAGCTGCAAAATAAAAATCATCATTGGTCTGTAGGTTTTGCAGTATTACTTTGGAGACACATTCAAATTTATATTCAAGGTTACACATTAGAATCTTATTTTGCATTTGTTAACTGTTACTTACTCTTATTCTTTGTTCATCATTTGGTAATCATTGCTTTTACACTATTTCATATCAATAAATGATTTATAAACATACTGACACACATCTGTGGCTGTCTGTGTCGGACTGCTTGTCTTTATGCTATCTGCTCTCTATCTCTTAGACTGCTACCTTTCTGCCTGTCTGTCATTAGATAAAAGCCCCAGAACAAGCTAAAAATATTCTTTAAATTGGATTTAAATAACGTATATATAAGTCAGTGGTGAGCGCCGGACAACCAACCTGCACAGACGTCAGTGAACTTTAAACCAACCAGGGTTTAGTTGCGTCACCACAGAGGCGTTAGCTAGCTCCTTGCAGTTGTGTGAAAGCAACTGCAAGTGTTTGTAAAATTTGTCTACAAGTGTCTTTTTCGGGTTTCAGGTCATATGACATGGTCGCATTTTAGTGACATCCTCACACATTTTGGGCAAGTCTGACACAATTTCTAACCATCATGCAACATTTTCAACCCAGAATGCATCCATGCAAACCGCTGCAAACCAAGGGGGCAGGATCAGACGCGAAAGATGAAACACCCATGGGGCGAAAAAAACCCGGAAAGGGCCCAGTTTTTCTGAAACTGTGCTAAAAATTACGTCACAAACTATGTGACGGCTAGTAACTTTGTGTCGCACAGGAGAAAATTTACTGTACTGTTTGAATAACAAACCGTAGCCATACTCATGCCTGTGTAGTTTTCTGTTCATATTGGGGAAACAATTCCAGTAACATTTCCCACAAAGGTAGCATTGAGTTTGTATTTTTTTGTAAGAGGGGTCGTTATCTTGTTATGAATCTTTACCATGTGAAACGCCAGCCTTGTATGTACATGTTAACTAGCTAGGTCCATCAACATGATAACTTGTAAGATTGCCTGGATCGAAAGTTAGTAAAGAAAGAATCAAGTCCCAAAGTACAATATTAGCCCTCCACTTAAGTTAACGTGACTGTAGTTATGATGATGGTAAAAATATATTTATTAAAAAAAATATCATATGTCGTCTGATTTGCGAATGAGCATCTACTAGTCAGTTTATTGTATTCGGGTTTGTTGGCCAACGTCACCAGGCTGGGTCTCGAGTTTGCGCAGTATTGTCTTTGTCTTGTAAGAAATGTTTATCTGAAACTGTTCAAAAAATGACATAACAAATTAGGCAATGACTAGTGAGTTTTTGTTACACATGAGGAAATTTACCGTACTGTTTGAAAAACAAGCCATAGCCATACTAATGCCTGTTTAGTTTTCTGTTAAAGTCCGGGAAACATTGAGCATTGAGTTTGTATTTTTTGTATTTTTTGTAAGAGGGATCGTTATCTTTATGGATCGTTACCATTCGATGCAAGTGCAGCCCAAAGCTAAGCTACACACTAACCTCGTATGTACATCTTAACTAGCTACCTCCCTTGACATGCTAACTTGTAAGATTGCCTGGAACCAAAATTAGTAGAAGAAGAGTCAAGTCCCAAAGTACAATATTAGCCTTCCACTTAAGTTAGCGTAATTTTACTTATTCAATAAGAAAATTAGCGTCTGATTTGTGGTTGAGCATCTACTGGTCAGTTTATCATGGCTCGCTCTCGAGCTTGCGGAGTAGCCTGGTGACCAATTTGAAAAATAGAAAATTTGGCTTCATCCGGTTACATTGAAAACGATGCCATCCCTCAGTTCATTTCTTCTACTGTCTATGGTTTATGCTGCAAATGTTTTCTTCAGGTCAAATGAGTCTACTCACTAGTTGTCACATAATTTGTGATGTAATTTTTAGTACAATTTCAGATAAACTTTTCTTACAAGACAATGACAGGACAGAGCAATTGAAGCAAATATGTTTTGCTATGGTTTCCCCAGTGTCTAACACTGCCAAAACCAAGGTACTGTGTGCTTCCTACGTAAAGTTATTTCATGTCAAAATTATGCTAAAATATAAGTAAGAAAATATAAGAATAGAAGTCTATGAAATGCTAAAGGCTACTGGGCCCTTTCCCCATGAGGTATCAACTTCCGTGTTTGTTCCAGCCCCCCAAAAAAAAAGAAAAAAAGTGGCAGTGGTTCCAAATAACAGCGAAGCTTTTGGTGTGACAGAAATGTTAGTGCTTTCCCTACTGTAACTGTAAGTGAGATTAAGTTGATCACATCAGTATATTGCTAGCGGATAGTTTGGGCTAGTCTATATCCCAGTTAGCCTTAATTAAGGTAATACTAGCAGTACAAAAGTGGTTAAAATGTGAGGAGTTGGCCATAGCAAACACAAACCAAGTCAGCTTTGTTGGTACATGATGGGTTGACTTCCAGTGGATAGGTTGACTTTTTGGAAACGGAAATAATTTAAGCAATGCGATTGCTTGAAATATGTCAACTGTCCACCAGGGGTCCTTACATTTACCGTGCCACTTTGGTAGCCATTTAAATCCCTGTTTATTGAACAATCATGTATTTTTTCTTAGTAATACAGTATCAGTTCAAATTTAAAACTACACCATATGAATTATAGCAAAATAACAAATTAATACATATCAGACTTATGAATCAAAAGATATTCAAAATGCTGTGCTACAGGCTTCAGCTTAAACCTCCTTAGCTGCTAATGCAAAGTTATCTCACGCAAGCTAATTGTATGATTAGAAGCTAAAAATCACTCTGCTATGCTTTTTTCACAATTTTAAGATGTGTGGAGTTTGTTTTTTCCCCAGATGTGACTTACCTTGGCTCTCAGTGTGTTTTGTAGCCGGACGTACATTGAATAATAAACCATGCAGATATGATTTATATACACGCTAGGATACTATAAAGCAACAAACTCCAGCTTCCCTTCAGCAGCCTGGAGGAGGAGTTCAGGGTCTCTCGTACAAGAGAGGCACTAGTCTATCGTGACTCCAGTGATACCAGAGTGGCATCAGCAGGCATTGTGGTTCGGACAGGCAGGAAGTTCAAAGCTCAAGAGGGGCCGGAGCTGGCAGAGTGTCGTCTGAGACACAAGGCCTTGGTGGGCACAGTGGCAATCGGGCGGGCAGGGCTGGGCGCCATCCCACAGCCCCAGCATGACAGGGCGCAGGGCAAGGAAAGGCGGGACCTTGTCCTGGAAGAGGTGCGGGCAGGTGTCGAGGATGTGAGGACCAGCAAGATGGTGAGCATGCGGCAGCAGGGGGCATCAACAAGATGGGAAGGAGCACTGGAGAGGAAGCTGACCTGGAATGACATCTGGAAGGCAGAACCCCAGCACATCAAGTTCATGGTCCAAGCTGTCTATGATGTGCTACCAAGCCCAGTCAACCTGCACGTTTGGGGAAAGAGTGACCTTCCAACTTGCTCTCTCTGTCCAGGAAGATGCACCTGGAGCACATTATGAGCAGTTGCCCCGCAGCTCTTGGAGGAGGCCGTTATCGCTGGAGACATGACCAGGTGCTGAAGGCAGTGGCTGAGGCTATATTGAGCACAGTGGCAAACATGCCAGCAGCCAGAAGTCAATTTCCCTCGTGAAGGCTGGAGAGAAGCCTCCTTCAAAGCCAACACCATCGGCCAGCCTCCTCTCATCGGCATCAGACTGGGAACTGCGAGTCGACTTGGGCAGGCAGCTCAAGTTCCCAGAATATGTGACACTCACACATAATGAAGGCCCTTGAGCGGCTGCTGCTGCTCAACCATCTTAAACCCCAGGTTCGCCATGCACTGGACCCCCTGCAGTTTGCCTTGAGAGTGTGGGAGTAGAGGACGCTATCCTGTACCTGCTGCACAGGGTACACTCTCACCTGGACAAAGGAGGCAGTGCTGTGAGAATCATGTTCTTTGATTTCTCCAGCGCTTTCAACACCATTCAGCCTCTTCTGTTAAGAGACAAACTGCTGCGGATGGGAGTGGAGCCTAGTCTGGTGACCTGGATCACAGACTACCTCACTGAACGGCCCCAGGTTGTCAGACTGGGGAACTTGTCATCAGAGACAGTGGTCAGCAGCACAGGGGCGCCACAGGGAACTGTGCTCTCCCCAAGACTGTTTACTCTGTACACCACTGATTTCAGCTATAACTCAGAGACTTGTCACATGCAGAAGTTCTCTGACGACACTGCAATTGTGGGGTGTATCAGGGATGGACAGGAGGGGGGAGTACAGGGACCTCGTGGAGGAATTTGTTGGGTGGTGTCAGGCTAACCAGCTGCAGTTGAACACCACCAAAACCAAGAAAATGGTGGTAGACTTTAGGAGAACCGCCCCACCACTGGTGCCTGTCTCAATTGACGGGGTGAATGTGGAGGCAGTCTGCACCTACAAGTACTTGGGGGTACTCCTTGATAATAAGCTGGACTGGTCTGCTAATTCGGATGCCCTGTACAGGAAGGGGCAGAGCAGGCTTTACTTCCTGAGGAGACTGAGGTCCTTTAATGTCTGCAACAGACTGCTGCTGATGTTCTACCAGTCTGTTATGGCCAGTGTGCTCTTCTATGCTGTGGTATGTTGGGGTGGTAGCACTAGGAAGAGGGACACGGGTTGTCTGGACAAACTGGTGAGGAAGGCAGGGTCTGTGGTTGGCACGGAGCTGGACGCTCTCTCCACTATAGCTGAGAGGAGGACCCTGAGCAGGCTGCACTCCATACTGGACAATGACTGTCACCCCCTGCACACCATCTTCATGAACCAGAGGAGCTTGATCAGTGACAGACTCCGGTCCCTCCCCTGCAGGACGGACAGGCTTCGAAGGTCCTTTGTTCACAGGGCCATACAGCTTCACAACACCACACAAAGGGAGTTGGGCATAATAGACTGGACTGCTTGAGCTGCACCCCACACACACACACACACACACACACACGCACCACTCTGTGCTGTCCCTGGTGGTGACCCCTTACTATCCTAGACAACTTTGTAATGCACTACTTGGATTACTTCCTGCACTAAGGACTATTCCGTGAACACTGGTCAACCTACACTATCCTACACTATCCTTGACAACATTGTTCTGCACTGTTTTTGGATTACCACTTATTACTTGCAACAAGGACTATTACTCAAATTGCATTACCACTTATTACTTGCAACAAGGACTATTCCTCAGACTCTGGACAATCTGTTAGTCACTTGAATCTGTTTCACTTGGATTACGGCACTTCTTAGTACCCCCCCCCCCTTTTTACCCATTTAAGTGAATGTTGTATGTATGCTGATGTGTGCTGTAGCAGGATGACCGGCGACGGAGCAGACAAGAGACAGTTTTTCCCAATAAAAAGTTTTTCTTTAATTTTTTTTCTTCTTCTTTCTATTTTCTTAAAAAGTGCAAATATATACAGTGCAAAAAATGGCAAAACAAAGATGAGCAAAAACTCACAAAAAGAAAAAGGCAAGAGTGCCAGACTATATCTATAAGATTCTGAACACGATGCATCTGATAGCGACAACAATGAAATGCAACCTTCTCCTACAACTCTCTCCCATGACTGAGGCTCTGGGGTGCGTTTCCCAAACAACGACGGATTTTAGCATTTAACCACCGTTGTCCGTAGTAGGTTCAAACGACACAACAGTCCGATTTCGACCGTTTCCCGAAACTCTCGAACTACCTACGTACAACGTAAGTCTGAACTATGTTAGTTTAGACTTCCGTCGTTGAAACTGCAAAGTATCCAGATGTGTCGGAACTGCTCGGAGAGTATTCGGATGCATTCGTTGCGGGGAGGCAGAAACGACACCACGACAGTAAGCAACAAAAACGTAGCCTTATTTCAATTCAGCCGGTATGTAGGCTGTGACAACTTCGGCAACTTAGGAAAATGTTCCCCAACACAATCATGTCCCTTACTCATTAAAAAGCAGTGACTGAATACGTTTGTAAACTGTATACGTTTGTGTACCCTACCCTATAGGTGTGTATATAAATATAACCAAGGCCACTGGTTACTCATGTGATACGATAGTTGAGTGGTTAGCTTGTCAGCCCACTATGCAGACCTTCTCCCTTTTTCGGAGAGATACGGGTTCGAATCTTGCTAAACCGTAATCAATTTGAAACACGTGGAATGGCCTTGATTGTGGATCTGTGAACCGTGATCATACTCTACATCACAGTATTAAAAACGACCTGTCAAATCAGCCAATAACTTTAATAATCCAACAACATCTTGCAACAACTTTTGGTGTGTTGTGGGGTGAATTTTCTATCGTCTTTTTACATGACCTGGCAAGTGCCAGGATGAAAATGAAGTGAATTAAAGTAAAACCATTCATGCAGTGGGTGGCGGTAAAGCATTGAATGGTGCCTAATCTGACCCAAGACGGCCAAAGGTGACGAGCAAGACGTCACGTGTACAGAAACCGACATAAACAATGGTCTAACGACAGGTCCAAGGTAATCGTTCGAACTATACAGTTTAACGATGGAACTTCCGATGGATCGTCCAGACTTTGCTGTTGGGAAACACCTGCGTCGTTGAACGATCCATCGGACTAATGTTGTTGTAAACATCCGTTTTGTTGTGTCGTTCGAACGATGCTGTTGAGAAACAGTAGTGTCGTTAGTCCATCGTTCAAACCTACGAAGTTGCTAAGGAAGTTAGCAACGACGGTTTTGGGAAACGCACCCCTGAGCCTTTTACCAGGTTCAGGCCCTCCCATAGGTAAGTCCCATTCACAAAATAAATCAATCAACTAAACAACAATAACATAAGCACACAATAACAAACCAAAGGAATACAAACAAAATACACAAACACCCAAAACCATTTTCTTTAACCAAAACCCCCTCTAATACATTAAACATATTACCAAAAAAAACACCCCCGTTAAAAATAGCATGCTCCACTAACCCGCGGGAACCCCTGCATTTAGTGCCAGTGAAACATTCCCTCGGAATGTCCCTCGGAGTTCAACATCGTAAAGGTATACAACAGATTAATCACGTAGGTGGTATGTCTACCTGTTTTGGCAAACCATCACATTGGGCCTTGTCAATGCATGGCTGCTCTCCTGCAGTGACTGTAACTTGGTTACTTGGTATTGGGAAGCCACTGAAACAAAGAAGCTTCCAGGCAGAGGTTGCCACCAGTCTAATCCTTGTGCAGTCACAAAAGAGTAGCCCTGCCCTTCTCACCATGTCTTCACCACCACCTCCCAAGAGAGATTGTGTTGGAGTTCCAGAAGATGTGTGCACCGACCAGATTGCACACTGGCCCACAAAATGAGACACAAGAGGTCACTGCAAAGTGTGTAAAGTGAATGCAACCACCACTTTCTGTGAAAAATGTGATGTCCGGCTTTGTAATGCCCAATGTAACATATATGTCACTTCATAGGTCTTTGGGAAAGGGATGTTGAATTTCAAAAATAATTTCAAAAATGGGTTTTACATGGTCCATTTAGTTTGTCAAATATGCACCATAATTTTTCAATAGGTAGAAATGGGTCCGGGGTCTTATGGCGAATGTTAAAATTGTGTCTATGCACTAATTGTGTTGGCAATGGAGCTGTTGTATAAAAGCAATAATACACTCATGTTCGACTTCATGACTGAACCACACCTGTGAGGATATCCACGAACACCCTCACTCCCACTCGTGTGATATTGCTTAAGGTTTTTTGTTTACAGTGATTTAACTCACTTAGTGAAACTTCATATTAATGGAGTAACTGGTAGTTTAGCTCACTACATTTTTTGAGTAGCTTCCCCAACACTGCACAAATGACACCATTTGATTTGTAAATCCATGTGTTGTAATGACTTTTTTTTTTTTTTCAAAATGCTGAGGCAATCCTCAAAGATGTGGATGCTGCTACAGTCTAGCAAGACCACATGTCAAGATTGAGAAAATACATTGAGTAAAGACTGACCCAGTACTACAGATCACTGTAATTTCATACGTTAAATTAAAGACCTCAATTTGCATTTGAGTTTCTGTGTCATGGTAAACAAATAGTTATGATGGGATGTTTTAATGATCAGTTTGACTGCATCATAGAAAGCAAAAAGGACTTAAAGTAAAAAAGTACATATACTGTATATACAGCCCCAGGTGTATAACATCTTTGTATAAAAAGATATGCAGCCCATGATTTCAATAATGAGAAAAAGGCAACATTGCCCTGAAAACAACTGGACTTCAGTTCTATTGTACATACTGTATTTAATGCATGTAAATGGAACTTTTCATTATGTACACCCAGATGCCCATCCATACATACACCCTGTATACAGCCTGGATTTAAATAGCATTTTTGACTAGGAACACCTGAGTGTAAATAGCATTTCTGACTAGGAACACCTGGGTGCACGTCTATTGTACAAAGCTATATACACCCGGGTGTAAAAAGGAACTGCCATGATCAATTGCCATGGGCTTTGGCCTGTGTGGCTTTTAGGCACCAAAGACGCCAGATTCCCCCTTATGATTCTCAAAGAGTGTGACTGTAGAACAGGATGTTGCATTATAAAGGACTAAACAACAAAGTAGGAGGGGTCTTGTTTAGAAATTTTTGAGAATGAAACAGTAAAACAACTGAAATAAAAACAACAAAAAGGTCCTACATGTTTGGGGAATTCTTTGTATCAGGAGAGGAGCCATTCATTGACATTGTCACAGTGGTATACTTAAGTTATTGATTAGTAAAAGTAAGTTTTGACAGTTTGATTACGTTAAAAAAACTGTTTGTAATGCTATACAATACAATATGTTCACTGAACGGGTATTGTGACAAAATACATTTGTTTTGCAAACACCAGGTGCAAAATACTAAGGGCATATAGAAGTGGCTGTTAAAAAAGCAAAGAAAGAAACAAAAAGAGTATAATGTGTGTGTGTGTGTGTGTGTGTGTGTGTGTGTGTGTGTGTGTGTGTGTGTGTGTGTGTGTGTGTGTGTGTGTGTGTGTGTGTGTGTGTGTGTGTGTGTGTGTGTGTGCGTGCGTGCGTGTGTGTGTGTATATGTACATGTATAGTGTCAATGAAGATTCCTACTTCTTCTTTTTCTTCTACTAGAGATTACAGGCAAAGGAGGAGTATCTGAGTCAGGTAGCTGGAAAGAAAAGCAGAGTGCATACAGGGGGTCCAACTCAAATAGCAAAAGCTTGTGTTGAACACATAACCTCCGGCACAAGCATTGTAGCCCTGCAGAAACAGTTCCCATGGATGCCGTTCCAGCAGCTGTGCTGTGCTACGCTTTTGCTGCAATTAGGCTTAATTTCCTCCTCACTGTCCCAGCTGAGAGCCCGAATGTGGCTAGTGTGTGTCAGTGCTCACATCTGCACAGCTCTGGTGACTCGATTCCCTTGGGTTCTGATCACACATAACACATTTTGCCGATTGAAGAACGTGGGACACTTTGTTACTGCAGCTACCAAAACACCTTTAATTAATGTTGGCTACGTAAACAGATCACTATCAAGTGTGATGGCTTAACCTTTTTTTGTTGAAACACATCAAATATTTAGAAAGAAATGAACTGGCATGATGCCTTTATGATGTCTGTATGGTGCTTTGGGCGTCTGCGAAATGCTGTGTGAAAACTAACAGCCCTAAGACATCCATACTGTACATCTTATTTGCCATCCTCTGTGCCAGCTCTTTTGGCCCCAGAGAAGCAAACAATTTGTCATGGTGTAGGAACCTGAGGGCTTGAATCACTGAGTGTCTTTCAGAAGCCCTCTGACATAACTTACAATAACCATTTGGCCAGCAACCCCACACTCAAGCAGGGTACGGTGTGTGTGTTTTTTATGATTTTGTTTTGGTTGGTGAAATAAACTAAAGGCTCCACACAGGAATAGTCATGGAGCTGAGAATGGCATTGTGGCCACTTGAGCGGAACACTTTTGATGTTCAGGGGAGTGAAATATCATGTTATACCTCACCTGGCAACAATTATGACATTCTGGCCAATCACGGTTGACTTCCCGGAGTGACAACATGACTGTGCACAACGGGGATCACCACGGCAACCAGATGGTTAATGTGCAGCAGTTGGCAGTGCCCAGGTCTAACTGAGAGCCTTGGTATGGCCATGTCTGTGGTGCCAGAGTCGTCTCTGCCGCAAGGCACATTCAAATTCAGTTGGACAAGCAAGCCAAGGTCCTGCATGAAGCAGTATGCCCCGGAGCAGACCAGGGCTAATCCAAGAAGAACTGCTGGTCCGATGTCGAATGTCTGTCCAGGAGCTCAGGAAGTGTTGACTAAAAGAAGAAAACCATTATATATAAAACTGTAGTTGCCAGGTGAACTGTCTGTGAATCAAAACAAAGTTGGGCTTGTTCAACAACGCAAACAACAATCCCAATACCCTGCAGCTGATTCCTAACATGCGCTCATATTTATTAAGTGCAGTACAAGTAAAAAGGTGTGAATGTAATTAACAGTTGTGTAGCAGAAGTGTGCATTGCTATACCAACAATGGATATCTCCAATGTGCAGTGCAGTGAATTTCCCTGTGATAGGCTTTTTCACTTCCCGCCGGAGGAGGCTTTTTTCCATTCCTCTCCTCTTTTTGTGTATTTGAGTTGGGTATTTGAAATCTGAGAGCACACAAAAAAAAAAGAGAGAAAGGTACAAATGAGAGTTGGTAACTGAAAATGCACATATGAGTTTCTCAAACTTAGCTAAAAAAGGCAGCAAAATGTCTTCAGTTTTTCTTCCAGTTCATCTGGAGTGTTGTCTGTTTATGTTGTTGTGTTGTTGTCTTTTTTTCTTTTTTAATTGGCAGCAAACATGAAATAATCCCTTTACATGCACTGACACACACTGTATCAGTGTCAGAGCATCTAGCGCCCAACCCAGATACACCACTTGAAAGAGGAGGACGGGGAAGAAAAGAAAAATAAAAAATCTGGGGGTTGCTTGATAAGCTTCATAATGAATCCTCTCAACAATGCAGCAGCCGGGTACCAAGCCCCAACTGTGTGTGAGCGTGTCAGGGATTAATTATTGCTAAATTAATCTGCCTCATTCAACCAACCACCCCCACAGATAGCAACCTGCTGCCAACAGTGAAGGTGTGGAGCTGAGCTCCTCCACACGAATTGTCGTGAAAATTAATCCCATGACAAATATGTCCCTGTTAACCATGCCAGGGTTCAGCAAAAGATTAATAAAACTTCAATCAAAATGCAAACATACTGTTATTGATTAATTACAGAAACAAGGCTCCACAAGTGATGTGTTTGATATGCTGATGTTGCTACAGTCTTATTTGTTTATTTATTTATTTGTTGACATGTTTCAACAAGAACTTACTATCTTCTTGATCCTGCTGGTGGGTAGCAACTGTGACAAAACTTGGCGAGTGTTTTGCGATGTGGGAGGAATCTATGGCAGTTTTTGGCAAAGGCTGGAGCAGTCTTGCTAGATTCAAAACTAATCCATGCTCACACTGTTGTTGACAGAAAAGAAAACAAGAACAATTTTGTGGTGGTGAACACACAAAAATAGTGTCTCCTTTGCTGCAACATGAGTCCAGCATTAACAACCCACCTACTGAGGTAAATGGATTGTAATTCTACCTGTGTCTTTAGTTGGTTAAAAACCAATATGCCTTAGGGTTTTTTTGTTTCTGTACACTATGTACACTTGAGGGCCAATGTTCTTAATCATTTCATGATTACCTATAATTGTGTGGCATGCTAGTCTGTTAAAATGAATGGCTTTGGATCGGAAAGCTCTGCATGTTTCAAAATGAGGGTAAACAGTGCTGAAAACCTTTTATTAAGAGGCTGTGACACTCATAAGGGATCCAAGGGCTTCCTGCTTACATCACTGACTGCAAACTTTTGGAGTAAAGCACTTCGCATTGGAAGCAGCTAAACAGGCTACCAATAATACTGTTTTTTTTCCCCAACCATGTGCACAGTCTAGGAGTCATACGGCACCAAAGCAAAACTAGAAGATTAATTCAGTGCAGCATTGATGAGCATTTTCTAATCTTGTGGGGATTAATTATAAACTGATTTATTATGAATGTCCAATAGCCTATCTCACCATTATCCACATGCTCCATCTTGTTAAGACAGTGAATAAAAAGTAAATGATTATTGTGATTAGTACACACCATGAAGCGTACAAGGACAAATGAATCTATCATTGCCATCATACACAAGTGCATTTTAATACTTTTGTTAGAGTGGTGATGAGGCAGATCTACTGTCAAAACTACATTTTCAGCCTTTTGCAAATACAACAACATGATTTCTATTAGCATAAACCTTGCAGTTGCAACATGAAACTAAGATCTCACACAAATGCTGTAGATACTGTGTCTGTTTTCTCATCTATTTGCCTTTGGGTTTAAGGCATGCAACAGCCACCTACCCACTATATGTTAAACACTAACTTATTCATGTCAGGCCTCAGATCCATTTTGCATCCCACTAGCCCCTTTCCATGCACACACGCCCTCTCTGCCACCCTTTGATGATGTCACCAAGTGCACCACCTATAAGTCAAACAATTCCTAACTCAGCCACTCAATGTATTTGGTATTCAGTAAGTTACCAAATAAAGGCTAATCCTTGCTGTGGTTGACTGTGTGACTGGTTTTAAGCTTACATAATTATCTAGGTAAGACAGTGTGTCCCTTGACCATGTAGTGTTTTCTGTTTAACACTTGTAAAAAGTACATTTACGTAAATTAAACTCTGCTGCAATAAATGGTCTGCCTACTAACATAAGTTAAGATGTTTGAGTGTTTAGCCTTATAGTTTTGTAGAATAGAGTGAAATAGCACTCTCCTAAGGAAAATGGATTTGACTATGTATATACTGATAAAACATGTTTTCTAATGGCTTTGTGTTTACAAGTGCTTTAAGAATGGCCAAGGCACAACAAATGTACACCAAGACATCCCAGAGGGAGCCTTTTTATTCGTTTGTTTTGATTTGCAAAAGCTACAGTGTTATAACAGCATGCAGTAAGGGTATCTATGCCTTTTAGTAACACTTTAAGGTGTTTGTTTAGTCTTGTTTGGGAGCTGGTTGTATTACTGGTAAGGACAAAGAACAATTTCTTGTTATCAAAGACATGTTGTTTATAAAGAAATGTTTAGGAATGAACAAAATACAGCCTTTACTACTGCCACTGCAAATAATAATAATCATAGGAAACACATCATCTCATTTTCACATGTGCCATTATACAAAAGCAGTCCTGCAACACTGTCACACCACCTCTCATTAGCCTCATTAGGAGAGTCACCAAGGGGCTAATTCCCTTAGCTGGCACCAGTGATTTTGTAATGTGCACAGAAACACCTCCACGGGTCTGCTAATCTGCTAGCGTTTCTCCTCAGGCATATATCATACAAGTGTCAAACATGTATATATGCATTTGTATATGTCTGGGGCCATTTTGTCATCTATTGCCCCAAGTGGAAAGGCAGTAAAAATCCACAGAGTGATAATTAGAAACTGTGCGGTATACTGTAGATAGATAGGCTCTGTTGTTACTGCACAGTACAACAACATGCTGTGGCAACACACACAACCCAGTGCATCCATATATAACAAAAGTAAATGTTAAAGTACAAATGTGTGCAAAATCTAGTAAAAATGCATTTTGTTGTGCCTAAAACATGTTTTGCAATTGCTAAAACATAGTTGCTGGAACCAGGGGCCTGCTCTTTCAACATACTACACATACAAAACATGCAAAAAGTGCACAACTCTTAAATGCAAACGCTTTATCCAAAATTTTATGAACTTACATTAAGAATATGAACTCAAATCCATAACTATTTCCACATGCCACCTGCACATTGTTTGCTAAAGAATAAAGCACATGCAAATTCAGTTTTTGCAATATCATTTGAAACATGTTGTAAATGTAGACCTTTAACGCGAATGCAACAGGGAAACAACACTCATACACCAACAACAGCATGAGGGACATACCTACATAAACAAAACCCCTGTGTTGTCAACAAAATAGACTACAGTGTATTGCAAATACAGCCCATCAACCCTGCCTTCAATGGGCACCTGGACACAACAGCTCATCAACATCACAAGTGATTTGCTCTCTTTCCAAGCATCAGGGACAGTAGATGTGTGAGTAGCTCTGCACCCAGCCCTGACCAAACTTTAGGGGTAGTAGATGTGTGAGCATTGGTAGTGGATGTCTGAATATGGGTAATAGATGTATGAATAGGGGTAATAGATGTGTGAATAGGGGTAGCAGGTGTATAAATAGGGGTAGGACATGTATGAATAAGGGTAGTATATGTATGAATAGGGGTAGTAGATGGGTGAATTGGGGTAATATATGTACTGTATGATTAGTGGTAGTAGATGTGTGAGTAGCTCTGCATCCAGCCCTGGCTGGTCTCCACATCAGGGTTGCCACAGGCGTCTTCCACCATCCGGAGGAGAGCTGTGTATTGGTGTAAAAAAACCCTCCTGTATATGTAAAATCATATAGAAAGTAGGATTTCTCTCCGATGATTCTTGTTGAAGAGTGTCGGTATGACACCCACTACAGTGCATATTGCTGCAAATTTGCCTGCACCCCCTGGCCTGTCTCCAGGAGTCTCAGCCCATGGTTGGCCAGATGCTCATTTGTGACAGTGGCAGCTCTCAAATGTCCCTCTTGTCACTCTTCATATCATCTGTGCTGCTATCCTCCTCATCTTCAGCCTCCTCCTCCTCTTCCTTCCCCTGTACATTCTCCTCTTGCTCCCGCTCTTCCTTTAGCTAATCATATTCCTCCTCCACCCCCTCTTTCTTGTCCTCGTCCTGCTCCAACTCCTCTTACACGTGCTTCCTCTCTTCACAATCAGCACCTAAAACACACCTTTCTGCATTATACACACACACACCTCTCTACATATGACACAGACTTCATAACATCACTTCTTTGCCATTTTCAAATACAGTCTTTAAAATTTTCAATGCATTTTTTCAATGCATTTTTAATACTCTGAAAGGAAAATATGACAGTGAGAGGAAGAGGGATGCAGGGAGAGGATGAGGAGACAGAGATGGACCTGGAACATGACATGCACAAGGAAGACAATGAGCACATTTACCACATGAGAACTGACTGACATTGGTTGACAATGTGTCAAATAGACTCCTGCCACTCCATCAAATCCAAAATAAGCTCCTCCACTGCCTTCAATTAATTCAAAATGCTGCAGGATAATAACATGCTCAAAAATCCAGTTGCCTGTCAAGTTCAATTTAAAATTTGTCTGTTGCTGTATGGGGCCCTATATAACCCTGCACCCACTTACCTTACTGACCTCCCAGGGAGAAATACAGCCCTGTGCCCTCTATGCTGTACTTCTCAGTAGGACTTCTCAGCCAATACCAAAGATGAACCTCAACTGAAAGGAAAAAAAGAGTATTCAGTTACATTGCCCCCGAGCTATAGAATTCACCTCCCATTCACTTCAGGCATGGCATATCAGACAGAGACCAGCATCATGTTTACACGTTTACTTAGGAAACTCGCTGTGGTAAGTCTGGTGTGACCTCCAAATGGGTCCGTGGTAACAACAGAACTAGATTATGACGGATCTCGCGTCTCATATCTCGCCGTATCACAATCCTTTGACCTCTAAGAAGCGGCTGTCCATTCAAAGAAAGGTTACTTCTCTCAGGCCAGAAGAGGGCCAGATCTAGGGGGAGCGCATGTTTTTCTGGCCACTCAGTCTCACAGTATCTGATTAGCTTTGCACAGACCAGGTCAGCTTTCTGTTTCTTTATGGTTTCTTTTAATCTGGCCTCTGTGGCAGGGAGGCTCAGTGACAGCATGTAGGAACACTTTGACCTCTGCCTTGTTTCTTTTTCCTCTGTCGTGAAGGTGTGCTTTACCGGGGCCCTTGATAGAGTGTCTGCAGTTATCATGCGCTTACTGTGCACATGTATGATGTCAAAAGTGAACCCTAACGGCCTCAGTCTCAATCTCAGCACTCTTGGGGGCAGCTCGCCAAAAGTCTTGGTGCTTAGCAATGGCACTAGTGTCTTGTGTTCTGTCTCCAATCTGAATTTCAGTCCCAGGAGATAGGATGACAGACTTCATTCTCGATCTGGGCATAGTGTTTTTTTGTGCCTGACATACCTCTTCAGATGAACACAATGGGTCTCAATGTTTCATCTGACTGGCATTGGAATAGGACGCCCCTAGTCCAAATGACGAGGCATCAGCAGACCCTCATGACATAATAAGCTAACAGAGATGTAGAGACACACACACACACACTTATATAAGCATTAGGCACCTAGGGAAAAGAGTTGGTTAGTAGTATTTAGTTTTGTTTGGAAGGGAAGCAGTCTCGGAAGAGAAGGGTTTTTACAAGCTTTTTAAAGGTCGAGAAGGATGTCACTGCTCTTGTAGCAACTGGTAGGTTGTTCCACCATTAAGGGACAATGACAATGAAAGGTTTAGAGTGACCTCACCTTGTGTGAGGAGAGGGTATGGCCAGGTGGTTTGTATTAAAGGATCGTAAGGACGTAAGCCTTTAGTATGACATTGAGACAGGCGGGGCAGATTTTGAATTGACTTTGCCTAGGGTGAAAGCCCTGTGTTGAATTTTGGTAGCCACCGGCAGCGAATGCAGGTTGCTGAAGAGTGGAGTGACGTGTGCCCTTTTGGGTTGATTGTAAACCAGTCATGCTGCTGTATTTTGGACCATTTGCAATGGTTTGATTGCACAAGCAGGAAGGCCGGCCAGGAGGGAGTTGCAGTAATCGAGGCGAGAGGTGACCATAGCCTGTACCAGGAGCTAAGCGGCATATGGGGTCTGCGGCATATACGGTCTGATTTTTCTGATATTGTACAGTATATAGCGGCAGGATCGTGCTATGGAAGCAATGTGATCAGAGAACGATAGCCAGTCATCTATCATGGCGCCCAGGTTTTTGCGACTTTGTTCGGGGCAACCGTGACAGCGCCCATATTCAAGTTGATGTCATAGCAGATTGAATCCTGGGCTGGGATCACCAGGAGTTCGGTTTTAGATAGGTTAAGCTGGAGATGGTGTTCCTTCATCCATGTGGAAAGATCAGAGAAACAGGCGGAGATGCGTGCGGAGACCGTGGTGTGTCTGATTGGAACGACAGGTACAGCATAGCAATGATAGAAGAAGCAGATAACATGGCACAGCGATGTGGTGTATATGGCGAACAGAACGGGTCCCAGCACCGACCCTTGGGGCACCCCTGTGAAGAGGGTGTAAGTTGATAACAGATGACCTTGCCATAGCACATTTAAGAAGCATCGAGTGAGGTAGGATTTGAATCCTGGAGTGTGCTACGCCTGTAATGCGAATCTAGTTAGCAGTATGCTGTGGTTGACTGTATCAAAGGCAGCCAATAAGTCGAGCAGGATAGATACAGATCCTGTTCCATCATTAATCTTCGAATTGCCTCCTTCTGTGGTGCCTCCCAACACCACTCATTCTTTTCACAGAAAAGTCTTTTATCGGTCATGTGTAAGATGCAAGATGCGGCAAAAAACTTGGCCATTCCCATCACTCTCTTTACTCCTTCAACATCTGTTGGTGCAGGCATCTTTTGTATCGCTCTAATCTTATCTGGGTCTGACGTCACACGGTCTGCAGTGACACAGTGACCCAGGAATGTTATGCTGTCTTGGAGTTTCTTTAGGACCTGACGCAGTCTCTCATTGTTCTGGGCCTGGTTCTCACCATACACAACAACAGCATGACACACTGCGCCTGTGCATCCTTCAAGCATCTGGGACATGCTGCACTGAAAGTGTTCTGGTGCAGTCAAAATTCAAACGGCAAGCAGTTAACGACTGCCCAAACAGGACAGTTCATTAACAATATACACTTTTGTCATGTAAAACATTTTGTCCTTTATGTTGTTTTTGTATATTGCTTTAACCTGTCCTGCTGTTTGCTTGCCCCCCCTGAGCATGGGCTGTTGCTTCTTCACTCCTGCACTTTGTCTGACCTTGGTCATTGCTTTTTCTAGTGTCAGTGCTGGGTCTAACTGTAAACTTTCTGACAGCCTAGCATCTTGTGTTGCACCCACTATAATGTCCCTTATCAATTCTTCTCTTACAACTCTGAATTAATAATATTTTATGACCGTGACTACAGCAGTTATGAAAGACTCAACACTCTCCCCTGGTTGTTGACTCTGACGATTGAAGCATGTTCTTTCATTGATAACATTTCGCTTGCTGGTGCATTGTTTGCAAACCGACCAAGTTTTTCTGCTCTTCAGTCAGGTAAAACACCAGAAAAAGATGGCAGCCTTCCTCCAAAGAGTGCGTACCACTTTTTAATAACTACTACCGCACTGAGAGTTAACAAATGCAAAATAAATGCTTTATAAGGATAAAGCATTGACTGTATTTTGCATTTGTTAACTGTCAGTGAACACTTTGTTCATCATTTGTTAACTGTCTCTCCTACATTATTCATCATCAGGAAATCATTTATAAACATAACTACAATGTTAAAGCATACAAGGAGGATGAAAAGACAGACAGACATACAGCTATTAGACAAACAGACAGATGAACGTAGATGTGTCTGTAAATGACTTACTTATAATAACTCATGTAAAAATAATAGTTAACAAATAATGAACAGTGTTCACTTAAAGTTAACAAATGCAAAATAATTGTAGGAAATAGTTATTATAAACTGCCACTGAAAAGTGTATCAATATCTGGCACTCAAATAATTAACTGGATCACCTGGACTAGACAATAAGAATATGACAGGTGAAAGTGACAGCAAATATTTTAAGACATTTCAGAAAAAGGCATATCATGGAAACCTTCAATGGATATTGGCTAGCAAAACTTTCAGTGAGATACAGTACCTCTAAAATAGTATCACCAGCTTGAGTAAAAAAATATAAAATCTCAGGCCCACTAAATCTATTTTGTCTACACAGGAGGTGATTGGATCTCACAAAGCCTAGGCTCAGTAAATTCAATCAGTGGTGAAGAGTTCACAAAGTTCAGATCCAGCGTGTTGGAAGGATCAGTATGAAGAAGGCAACTGTGCAGATATTGCAGTGGGTGCAAGAAACCACTGTAAGATATATAAATTAATAACATATTACAGACTGGAATGAGAGATGTTGAATTAACATCTGCCCAGCCCAAACTGCACTAAAGCCCCCATTAGTCATATGGTTCTTGGGCAGGAACACTTCTGTGTGTCCTTGATGTGATGGATCTGACACATCTGCCAAAGGGCATCCAGTCCCTCAACAGATGATGTCTGACCAGCACTGCAACATAAACATACAGGATATCGGCAAATCACACAGTTTGGGGAAGTTGGGCCATACTGAACATGTATAGATACTTTGTTCACATTTTTATGTTTTATCTGAAACTTAAAAGTAGATGATATGATGGTGAACCACATACAAAATCCTTGGATTATTGATTTATTGTGAAACTTAACGTAATGTATAGCCTATAACTTTATAAATTATAAATCATATACAGGAGGCACTGAAAGTTCATGTAAGTTTTTGTATGTCTTCTTCACATAGGGGTCTTGCAGCTGCAGGACTGAGAGGACCTGTTGTGGAAGCTGCACAGTTTGAGGGGCATAATTCAATTAGGCCCATTTATACCTAGATATCTCTAATCAGGCAGATAAAGAGACCTAGTTATTCAGAGGGCCCTAATGAAACAGTGCTGTAATTTTACAGATTTGCTAGGTACATATTTATCATGCTTGCCTCGTTACTACCATATTGTTTCACTTGATTTAATTTTCACCATTTACTGATTGCACTTGCACTAATTTGTGTCGACACAATACACGCGCAAAGTTTATCGTATCCCATTACTGTGGCAAACTCACAGGCTGTGTAATCAGGTGAAGTAATGCACAAACACTTCATGTTGTGACTAGATAGATCCCAGTTTGTGCTTCTGTTGAATTTAATAACAGAGAAATGAGCATCAAAATCTGATAGGCATTCAGATGGGCTTTCAGACATGAATTTCATTTGATGTGAGCATGTGTGAAGAGTGGGTGCTCATGTTTGTGTTTGGGTATGTGCAAATGTGTATGTGCATGTATGTGGGTATATTTGCACGTCCATGTATTTGTGTGTGTGTGTGTGTGTGTGTGTGTGTGTGTGTGTGTGTGTGTGTGTGTGTCGGTGTGAGTGCACATGTGAATGTGTTTGTTTGTGTGTGTATGGGTGTTTTTGTGTCTATCTTTCCATGTGACAATGCCAGAAATCATGCAAGGGATTGACGAGTGGTAGTGCTCCTTTGTGAAACCCACCTGAGAACCATCTGCAAGGTCAAGTGTCCTCCAGGCTGGGGGGATGGAGGTGGCAGGTAAGACAGCTAAGCGATCACGGCCCGTGCCAGATGGGCAGCAGGGTTCTGGATGTCTTCTAAAGGTCGGACAGACACTTGGCCAACCCACCTACCTGGGAAGCAACACCAGGCACAGACTACACAGGCAGAGAAACAGCTCCATAGACTGTGGGAGTGGAGGGAAGATACACAGGCATGCATGTGTGCGCACACACAAACACACACACATTCAAAAAAGCTCCTGTCAACAATGATGAATAATGGAGCTAAATGTGATAATGCAGCTCAGTTCACACAGTCTGTTTCACACCAGACAGTTTTTATTGTGTGTTTGTTTTTAAAGTCAGACATCTGGATATTCGTCTATTTAAAGGACCTAACTGAGATCAATCTCTATGGACACATTATTTATACAGTTATTCTTTACTATGACTTTGTGGTCCTTATGGTCAATAAATAACAGTTAGTTTAAAAGTATTAAAATATTTGTTATCACTATTAGCAATCAAAACAAGTCCTTTTCAATGAACCTTGGCCACTGGTTGTGAGGCTGATTAGATTTTAGTGTGTTGCCAAGGGAACTCCAGGTTTTTCGTAAGGACTCCAGTCAGGGAACAAACGACCATTGTTGTACCATTTGTCTGGAGTATAATACAATAGTGCTCAAAAGTGGTATGAAACGGATATTTTCAAAACATGTCACGAATTCTTCACACTGTATAAAATGTAGCTTTTATTGGTCAAAAGACACTTTTGGCACTTGGACCTTATCCAGTCGGAAAGAAACGTCCCCACCAATATCCAGCAATCATTGATTTGTCCCCACCAATAATTTGAGCCCCTCAGGAAAAAAAAACTAAAGTCCTAACACATATGGTCAATGTGCCTTGCTTTCACGTAAAACTCAGTTTGGTGTTAGCAGCGCCAAAACTAAAAGCAGAACTTGTCCAAAGCGAGTGGCAAGTAAAGTGGCAAGTGGCGAGCAATGGCAGCTTAAAAGAAGAAGGTGGACATAAGGAACTACTTTTCAAAGAAACCTGTAACAGTAAGTCAAGACCGCTACTGAAATGAAATGTTAATGACAGCTAGGCTTTGGCACACAGCATGCCTACAGCAGGCTAAAATCGTCTGTAGCAGCTATTCAGAACATGCACAACAAAAACTGTCCGTTTTCTTGATATAATACTTAAAATGACAGCCTGTGTGAAATATGCTGTGAATACAGTTCACTTGGACCTGGACTTTTGTTTATTTTAATGAGCGATCTCGACACCTAGGCTAGCTAGGACAGGCGCATATGGAGCATACAATTTCTCTTCCATGAAACCTACTCAGAAACTGAATTTGCAATGTAACTAGTAGGCCAGTATAAATGTAGTCACCCTAATTGTCCTTTCAGGTCAACTTGTTTTTCTAATCTGAAGCCTTTTGACAAACAACAACTAAATGAGGGAAACTATACAAACTCATTGTTCAGCTGCAAAAATAAATTGGGTGTAATGGAATTTAATGCAGCTGTCAAATTGCTGCATTACATTTAATGTCCCGAAGTTGGATCTCATACATGCGTTTAAATAGTCTTAAATCAGCCATTCCTTGTAGTATTTTTATTCCGTTTTATAGTTGTCAGTAGCCTACGTTACGTCACACGTGTCAGGCATACTATTGCAAAATTATTAGTAACATAGGCAACGCAACGCACCGCGCACCCCCCACCCCCCAAATCCCAGAGGAATGTCAGAGTCCTTCCTACGCCCATGTTTTCCTGTTAAAGAACAGGAACAGACACCACACAAAACACACTAGATCCCACAGAATCTTTTTTTGCTAAAGCCAGTATGATGAGTACCATCTGAGGAATTTATTCTCCAGACTCTTGTTCATGGAGGCCTGGTAGCCTGCGGGCAAGATGAGCCTGTGTCTTAATTACTCATTAGTGCCGGTAGATTTAGGAATAATAGTGGCTGGCATGAGGAGTTAGCAGGCATTTTGTGATGGAGAGACCAGTTCATCTGACCTCCATGCTAATGGTGGTGTCACTCGCCTGTGTCCCAAAAACACACACAGTAATTGGGTTCAAAGACAGAGTGCTGAAAAAGGGAGGAACCGGATACAATGTAAAATATCCATTTATATACATAAAAAGTAAAGAAATTGACACAAAAACATTCAAATGAACCAACAGGTCCGTCTGATCTCGCTGAAGCAATGTTAACGGCTCAGAGTGTCAGTATGTAGAGACTGGTTTAAAACACAGTTAATAAGTGGGTGAAAGGAAGCTAAGAATCACAATCTTAGTTCAAGTCAGCATTGTTGTTAAAAATAAAGGCAGAGGAAAAAAGGGCCGGGGTGTGTGTGTGTGTGTATTTGGGCATGCCCTGGGTTGAGATTGCCTCTGTCAAGGTGTTATTAATATGATGGAATGATCAATCTATGTATGTGTGAGATCTAACAGCCACAAAATTACTACCACTCTCTGACAGATGGCTTACAAGTCCCTTCCAGTCTCGAAGTGCCTCTCAGGAATACTTTTCATCTAACATATTAAATCCGTAAAAGAGCTATTTTGCTGATTACATGAAAAAAAAGAAACAAAAATCCTCATTGGTAGAAGTAAGGCATGGCACTGAATAAAGACAGGTCTCCTTTGAGAATTCATCTGACATGCAACTTTAAAGTGTGGGGAAGACATTTCATTTGATCTTATGTAAGCTGTTCCTGGTATCTTTTGTGCTAGAAAAATGTTTGATCAATACATTCACTGAGGCATAACAAAAAAAATAATGCAAGAAGAGAAGGAGAGAGAGAGAGCGAGAGAGAGAGGAAACAAATGTACACTGGCTGTTGCACGCCTGCCTTTCTGTGAAGGGTCTGTTTTCAATTTCAAAGACTGTTCTTTTAAAAAGTACTGAGTGTGTGTGGGGTGTGTTGGTGTGTGTGCATGTATGCATTTGTGTGTGAGAATGTGTGACTGTGTGTGTTTAATTTATTTTTATTGTTATTGATGATATAGCCCCTTTTGGTGAAAGATGAAATGCCCCCACCTGTCCTGAGGTGAGTTATGAAGGAGGGGGAGTGTTTACTTTATCTGCAGAGCCCGGCTGTCCCAGGGTGAGCATCGCTCTTGCTACCATGCCTATGAGTGAGACCAGAGCCTATAGTTACACCTTCTGCGTACTCTCAATCCAACAGGATAACATATGGAGACAAGAGACAATATATGCCAGTGTGGGCTTCTCTCTCTATATCTATCTATCTATCTATCTATCTATCTCTCTCTCTCTCTCTCTATATATATATATATATATATATATATATCTTTTTATTTGCTTTACTTGCTTTGACTCTATGCTCTATTCTTCATGCTCACACACACACACACACACACACACACACACACACACACGCACGCACGCACGCACGCACGCACGCAGACCCTTCATTAATATGAGGACCATTGTCTTTCTCCCTGTGGACTTACCAATAGGCCCATATTCATATATCTATGGTCGAGGTCAAGATATTCTCAGGGATTGGGGTGTGTATGGGATGTGGGGGTAAGAGTCAAGGCAGTCCAGACTGACGCTGATGCTCTACTCCCCACCGGACCAGAGCAGCACCTTTTCAGCCACAAAAGCCCTTGGCTCCACTATCAAAAGGCTGTATTTCTCCAACATAGGGAGCTATTGTGCTGCTGAGCTACTGGACTGTATCTCTCCAGCAAGGTAAGATATAGGCCTACTTTTGGGCTACTGAGTGCGTAAACCTACGATTTGGCAAGATATAGTGCTTTACGACTATGTGGACTGTACTCCTGCAGCACAGTGCCTTTAGTCTTCCTGGTCTGATAACTGGAAGCATGAATGCTTTTAGCAGCTCTTTGTCTGACTACTAGTTCAGTTCAAGAGTTTCAGCTGGTGAGACAGTGAATAAAAACAAAAACGGAGATAGGGGCTATGTTGGGCGTTGTTACGCAGCTCTGTATATTTCTGTTTGGCTGTTCTTTGTAATTCATGTAGGTAGCCTGCTGTTTTCGGAATCGCATATAAAAGGCGGACCAATTACACCATCGGTCTCTCTCTTCTTGGATCACTGCTTCCTTTACTGACCAGCATTCTAGAATGCTCATCATTTGTTACAGTGTTGGACTACCTTTTGTCTGTTTATCATGTTAATTCTCTTACCACTTCTTTTGTTTACAGCGTAGGGCAATCGGTATATTTTGGTGTTGGTGTTTCTTTTCTCACTATTATTTTAGGCGTATTTAGTGTAGTAGTTAGTGGACCCGGACTCACATGGTGATCCCTTTGTCTTTTGTTTCATCGGGAGTTAGGTTTAGTTTCTTTAACTTTGGTTAGGTATTGTCCTAGAGTCCCCTTTACTTTCTACTCGTTTGCTGTTAAATAACTTTATTTCATTAAACATTTTCCACATTTCTTCACTAGACTGAACTTGTGGTGTCTTTCGTTATGTTGCACCATTTCTTATTGATGGTCTCGTAACAGAGGTGTAAGAGTAAAGGTAGCCCAGACTCACCTCAGATGCCCCCTCCCCAGGGTACCGCACCACCACACTGTATGCTCCATTGAGCCCTCGCTCCACTAATACTTCCCCAGCACAGTGAAATATATGTAGTGCTTTTGGCCTACCTGGGCTGTAGTGTTTCAGGTGAGATATAGTGCTTTAGGTCTACCTTTGCTGTGGTCCTTCAGGTAAAATATAGTGCTTTAGGCCTACCTGGGCTGTACTCTTTTAGCACTGGAGAGATACAGTAACTTTGGAGTCCCTGGATTGATATCTCTGAGCATGAATAGCTTTTAGCAGCTCTTTGTCTGACTACTGGCTCAGTTCAAGTGTGTCAGCCTTAGACAGTGCATAAAAAAACAAAAAATCTGTCTTTTGAACTGTTAAAAGCATATGATTGCTTTATGAAGTTGGTCTGGGCCGAGGGCTTGCGGCTTTAGTGACGCATTATGCAAAGCAGGTTTTGGCAGGCGCTTCTTGGGGTCACTTATCTATCTTGTTAGCTCACACTCCACCATGTTGAGCCACCAGTGCCGCAGCTTTCCCCTGTCACAAAGACCAGGCTTGGAATATTAGCACAATTGGGATAACAAAATATGCATACATTTAAACACACTTCCCCTACTTGTTTGGTCTTTAGACGAGGCTGTAGAACTTCCCCTACTCTTTTTCCCACTTTCCTGCTCAATATTCAGTTATATTGCATGCAGTCATGGTGGTGATGCTGTAAAACTGGAACACAAGTCTAATTGAGATCATGTTTTTCATCCTTTGTAGAACCTGTTAGAGAAGAAAAATCACTCAGTCCCACTATGCATGGCACAGCACTTTTTATTCCTACCAAGTGGTGCAAAAGTAACGATTTTTGGGTCTAAGAGAAATTGCTATTACCCATTGTTTCTGCATAGAGTGGTCGAAATGAACAAACTATATATAATTTTGATATTTTTAATTAGTGCTATCATAATATAAGTATTACATTTAAATAATTTAAGTATTAACCCATATGATGTCTTTGTAATAGCAGATCTTAAGGTCATAGGCATACTGCGCAATATGATCATTGGGCAAAGCAGTATCCACAGGCATCCCCTCTCTACTAAATATTATTGGCATTTTCATTTTCTTATAGCCCTGGTCCCAAAGTTTAGGAAAAAATCATTTAACAGGAAATAAACTCATTCCCATTATTCAGGGCTCAGCATTTTAACCCCTACTGGGTGGTACAAAAATGCAGATTTTAAGGCCTAACGAAAATTGCAATTACCCATTGCTTCTGCATAGAATGGTCACAATTAACTACCTAGGCATAAGGTGCAATATGGTCATTGAGCAGGACAGAATCCAAATGCATCCCCTCTCTACTACACAAAATTCATATTTTCTTGTAGCCTTAGTCCCAAATTTTAACAAGAAATAAACTAATTCTTACTATGCATGGCACAGCCATTTTTATCCCCTACTGTGTGTTGCAAAAATACAGATTTTAATGGCGAAGGAAAATTACTATTACCCATTTACACCAATTACTTTTTCAAGTAATTTCCCTTGGGGCTAAAAAATCAGTATTTTTTTCCATAGGGTTAAAACGTGCTGTGTAATGCATAGTGAGAATGAGTTCATTTTCTGTTAACATGATTTTTCTTAAACCTTTGGACCAGGGCTACAAGAAAATACCAATTTTCTTGTAGCCCTGTACCAATGTACCCCCCAAATTAAGGGAAGTGCATGTGGACCCATCCTAGCCCAAAGACTATATGTGTATTAATCATAGGTGAAACACATTTGAGATTACACCCAATATTTAGCATTTCTGAAGTGTAACCTTCACAATAAACTTAAAACACTTTTGTAAGTTTGAGACTGCTGTTAGTTCAACTAAATGCAGTGCATTGCTATTCTTTGAACTATCTACTAAATGCTCTTTGTTTATAAGGTAAGTGCACAGTTGGCATTTCATAGGATAAGTGCTCAGTAGAAAAAAATACATGCACTGTAAAAAAAATCTTGTCAAAATTACGGTGAATCACCGGCAGCTGTGGTTGCCATTTTTTCACCGTAAAAATTACAGTGACATTGTATAAGGGTTTACGGTAAGGTATACTTACACTTGTAAAAACAACAGTTTGAAAATGTTCCAATAAAGATGAATTACTGTTAAAAAAATGGTGATATTGTATATAGGTTCACAGTACAGCTGTACAATTCACAATGGAAACCTGTTGCTTTTAAAGTGAAATAATATCAATTCCACAGTATTTATTGTCCGATTTTTATGGTCAATTTCTGTAAAAGTAACAGCACGAGAATTTATGTGTTGACGTTATAACTGTTCAATTCACAGTTCATGACCGTTGCTTTTAAGATGAATTTCTTTCATTTCCACATAATTTATTACCCTATTTTATGGTTTATCTCTGTTAAAACAACAGCTCAATTGTAGACTGTAAAAAAAATCCTGTCAAAATTACGGTGAATTACCGGCAGCTGTGGTTGCCATTTTTTCACCGTAAAAATTACAGTGACATTGTATAAGGGTTTACGGTAAGGTATACTTACACTTGTAAAAACAACAGTTTGAAAATGTTCCAATAAAGATGAATTACTGTTAAAAAAATGGTGATATTGTATATAGGTTCACAGTACAGCTGTACAATTCACAATGGAAACCTGTTGCTTTTAAAGTGAAATAATATCAATTCCACAGTATTTATTGTCCGATTTTTATGGTCAATTTCTGTAAAAGTAACAGCACGAGAATTTATGTGTTGACGTTATAACTGTTCAATTCACAGTTCATGACCGTTGCTTTTAAGATGAATTTCTTTCATTTCCACATAATTTATTACCCTATTTTATGGTTTATCTCTGTTAAAACAACAGCTCAATTGAAGACTGTAAAAAAAATCCTGTCAAAATTACGGTGAATTACCGGCAGCTGTGGTTGCCATTTTTTCACCGTAAAAATTACAGTGACATTGTATAAGGGTTTACGGTAAGGTATACCTACACTTGTTAAAACAACAGTTTGAAAATGTTCCAATAACGGTGAATTACTGTTAAAATAATGGTGATATTGTATATAGGTTCACAGTACAGCTGTACAATTCACAATGGAAACCTGTTGCTTTTAAAGTGAAATAATATCCATTCCACAGTATTTATTGTCTGATTTTTATGGTCAATTTCTGTAAACGTAACAGCACGATAATTTATGTCTTGACGTTATAACTGTTCAATTCACAGTTCATGACCGTTGCTTTTAAGATGAATTTCTTTCATTTCCACATAATTTATTACCCTATTTTATGGTTTATCTCTGTTAAAACAACAGCTCAATTATAGCTTCTCAGTATGACTGTTGAATTTACGGTTTGTAGCTGTTGCTTTTAAGGGGAAATCCCATCTATTTCACATAATATATTACCTCATTATAGGGTGAAGTCCAGTTAAAATTTGTAATAAGATTTACAATGAATTACCATCACCTGTGGATGCCAGAAAACCATTAAAATGCAGGCAAACATATTACCAATATTGAACACAGTAGCCAGACTTTTTAAATAGTTAAGTATGAAAAACAAAAAAAGAGACAGTATATATATATATATATATATATATATATATACTGTCTCTTTTTTTGTTTTTCATACTTAACTATATATTTTTATATATATATAAACACTTACCGTGGGTGTCAGAATATCACTACAATCCAGGATCAAACAAAGACTGTACAAGTATATACAAACACAATAAGCAGCTATAAGTTAAAGAGAGAGGGGCCTGGAGGGCTTCGGCGTTCAAGCAGTACAAAACTTGTGTTTTGAAGGTGTTCTTTGGCCAAGACGTAGAGACATAAGAACAAACAAGCAGGATGCCAAGGCACTCTTCTAGAATAAAACCGCTTTAATAATACGGCTAGTTCATTAACATATACTTAACATATTAAAAACACTGCCAACATGTTTCAGCCACCCACAGGGCCTTCCTCAGGGCAAGAAGTGAACAAAGCAGCATTGCATGCAAGATAGTTAAACAAGTCAATCAGCTGATTGACTCCAGGTAGAGTGGGCGGAGTCCACTCCTGCAGAGCTGCAAGACAATTAAACATAACCACAAACAACAAAGTCATCTGCTGCAATCCTAAATATCATAAATAGATAATATGCATCAACACACATGAGAGATAATCAATACACAGCTAATGAAAAAAATCAAAGAAAAGAAATCATATCAATATTTTCATTGAGACCAGGAAATAAGCAGCTATTCAGCTATTCAACTCCAAAACCGGATCAAACTCTGTTCAGTATTAAACAATAAACAAGGACAAAATAAGTTCTCAGTTGCAAACCAAGAGCAATGATGGCACGGAACAGTCCACCGTGTCCTAATTCACAAACAGTATGCCAAACTGCCAGGGAAAAAAAGTGCTGCCAAACTGCCACGAAAAAAAAGAATGCTGCATATCTGCAGGGTTGCATTTCCCATGAACAAAACAAAGGCAGTATAGGGACAAAAGACAGTATACGAGAGAGTATACTAGAGAGTTTGTGAATTCCTCTCCTTCGTAAACCTAGTTCAATAAACTGAAATAAAATAATCACCTCACTGATACTTTGCTGTTTCTGAAACTTTCAGCTGTGTGAAGCCAGGGACACTAGCGAAATTTTCAATATGGCAGCCACTTGGGATTTTTTCAAAATAAAGGTCTAGTCTAATGCTTTATTTTTATATTTATTTGGAAGAATATCAATAAAGAAATACAAATTTCTTCCAAGAAATTCCTTCTAAAAGGTAAAAAGTGGCGTTAGCTACAAATAAAAATAAAAATAAATTAAGGAATATGAACATAAGTTACCACAGAAATACACACATGACCTTAAAATTATGTGGCTGAGAAAACAACAAGTTGTGCATATGTGATATGGGGGTAAAATTAAATGTAGGTCCCAGTCCATAGTGATCCTTAATGGAATATGTTAGTCTGCTTGGTATAATGCCCACTAAATTTAAATTGTCTGGCTGTGAAAACACATTTATCTGATATTGAGGTAAAATGAAATCACTGCAACATGTCCTTCAAGAATATTAACAGCCAAATGCATAATATGCATGGCTTACTCAATATGGGCACTTTACATTTCTCATATACAAAAGCATAACACTTATGTTTTACAGAAATAACACAAATTACAAAGTTTTCTTTAAAGACATTTACTTAAGATCTTGTATGCAAGTTACTGTCATATATTTTACTTGCCAATTTAAGGTAGAGTGCATATGAGTGTACAATTAAACAAATCTGTTCAATGTCTTTTTAATGGGACAGTACACACAGTGCGTTTTCCCAATCGGTTAAGAAATTTGCGCTACTTGCCCTAGATGGTGTTTACTAGCAGTCGCTCTGTACTCCCTGAGCTGCTAGGAGACAAGGGATGTCTCACTGTGAAGCCGTATAGGTGCAGGTCTTGAGATAAAATGTTAGCTTAACCTGCAAGATGAGTCTACTGAAATTGTAAAATTAGCCTAAGTCACACTGTAGGCTATATACAGGTGGGGTATACAATTGAGCTGTTGTTTTAACAGAGATACACCATAAAATAGGGTAATAAATTATGTGGAAATGACAGAAATTCGTCTTAAAAGCAACGGTCATGAACTGTGAATTGAACAGTTATAACGTCAAGACATAAATTATCGTGCTGTTACTTTTACAGAAATTGACCATAAAAATCGGACAATAAATACTGTGGAATGGATATTATTTCACTTTAAAAGCAACAGGTTTCCATCGTGAATTGTACAGCTATACTGTTAACCTATATACAATATCACCATTATTTTAACAGTAATTCATCTTTATTGGAACATTTTCAAACTGTTGTTTTTACAAGTGTAAGTATACCTTACCGTAAAGCCTTATACAATGTCACTAATTTTTACGGTGAAAAATGGCAACCACAGCTGCCAGTTTTTCACCGTAATTTTGTCAAGATTTTTTTTTACAGTGTAGCATGACAGGCTAGTTACCGTCTGACAGCTAGCGCCACCTTAACAAACTTTTGACCGCACACGTGAACCTATTTAGCTAGTAATAATTTGTTGAATATGGCAGGGGGGGTTGTAGTCTTTTTTTAACTGCTGTTAATTTACAACTTAATTCTGTAGGCGTCCATGAATTTACTTTGTTGTTCGCCATGTATGTAGCTGACATTTTAAGTATGGTGTACCCGTGTGTACGGGCGTGTGGCAGTGTTGTTCAAGTTCACTAGATTTGTTCACTACTGTTAATTGTTCATGTGTAGTTCACGTATCACATATGTTCATATTATTCATCTTCAAGTTCAAGTTAGTCGTTGTGTTTTAAATATAGATTGACACTTCATAGAAAAACTAGCAAAACTAGCATAGTTTTTTTGGGGGGGGGGGTCACACAAAACCACAAGAAAATCTGACCTGACCATAGGCTATGTGGGCAGATTTTTGATTTTTTTTGTCACAAATACAGCGTCGATATTCTTTCTTGTTTATGTGTAGTAGGTGTTTAATAAGCTATAGGCTATTTCAATATCTCATTTTGGCTGCTGATGTACGCGCACGTAACATTCTAACCAGTGCTGAAGCCTATGGAAATGCGGGCAGGTGCCGGTGCCGGTGCCGGACCAAAGTCAGCTCAGCACCAGCACCGGCACCGGCACGGTGTGGGCGTACCATACATGGCTCTGGGTGAGGCTTACGACCTAGTGACGTAGCTAAGTTTGGCCTGCTCTGGTTCGCTAGTATGTCTGTATTTCTATGGTAGGTTGACCCTTCAATGACCAGTGAACCCATGAGGGTCGAATTTCATGTCTTGGAGCATCTATTGCTGCGTGCATATACTGCTTGTTGTGACCCACCACATTGTAAATAGAGCTACTCAAAGTGGTTTTTAGCAGAAGGAGGCCTTTAAATAGGCCCACATCGACTGTAGGAAAGTTCCTGTACAATAGGCCTGTCTTTGGCAATGCAGAAAATAAATAAAAGAAAAAGGGATACAATAAAAGAAAAAATGAAAACAAATTCTATGAACTGGGCTAGTATTTCTTAGAAATCTAAAACAAAGCTAAAACTAAGGTCAATTGGATTTTGTAATCACACTGCACTAGTCATAGGTTACCAATGGGCTAGTGGTCCCTTTGCTTTTTTTGGATAGGACTCTAATGAGTGACACAAACTGCAGGATTTTTAAAACAGATCTAAGAATAAATTTTGCCCCAACAAGAAAATGACCCTGACACCTTTTTTCCTCTATACTGGACTATTAGACTATTCTTGGAATTGTGGGCTATTTATTTCTGGCACTAAGCCCCTACTGTAATATTGGATAATATTTTTGGTCACTTTAATCCACACAGACAACTGCAAGGCACCTTATCAGAATGCTTTGCAACTTGTTGGTAGGCCAACATTATGTGTGTTGCTGCTTCTTTCAATCTGTCAAATGTCTGATGCCTAAAGTAGGTTAATTATACAGTAATATACTATTTTTAATGTTACAATCTAATACCGTTGCTTTTTAAGTTTTTCACTCTATATTTCACATCCTAAAATAGTAAAAAATAATGTTGACAGCATGTTTTTTATTCAAGGTATTCACACCGTGAATAATACAGTAATGTGCTATTTTTAATATTACTGTCCAATGCTGTTGCCATTTCAGTTTCTCACCATATATTTCACATGTTAAAACAGTTAAAAATACAATATTTGACTATTTTTAAATTTATGGTAATCCAATGTTTATTCTACAACAATAAGCTGCTTCTTACTTTACAGTTTTTTCTTGTTGCCATTTCACATTTATTCACCGTATTTTTCACGGACATTTTTTACAGTGTGGTTTTATCTGCATTTTCAAATCTATTTGTACATTTTTTGAACATACTGTATAAATTGCATAACTGAGCGAATGCTGGCTAATTTGGCATGATAAAAAAGGGTGTAGAGCCAAATACATAACTCATTGCTACATCTGAAACACTTCTGCTACATTAGAATTAATAGGCTTTGGCAAATCAGGCCTAAAGCACACACACAAAAAAGTCAATCATGTTTTGTGTGTGTGTGTGTGTGTGTGTGTGTGTGTGTGTGTGTGTGTATGTGTGTGTGTGTGTGTATCATGGATGCATTATTTTAAAACACTAAAGCACTTTTCATTTTAGGTTGCCCTAGAGGTTGAAAGCGGAATTGTCTTTCTTATGTCTCATTCGTTCAACAGATCGGAGCGACTCACTTCTGCAAACTTGCATATTGCGGTTATAGCTCATGGAGGGATGCAAAGCAAATTCAGAAGTTCCGTTAACCTTGTTATGAGTTAATGAACCACTGAAACCATTTTGGAAACATTACTTTAAGGTTGACAAAACTACTTAGTGTTGCTGTAAAAGCAGAATAATTGAATTGGTCTTTTGAATAGCTAAAAATACTAAACTAGAGTATTAAACTGAGTGCTTTTGCATTGTACCAATGCAATTAAGGTTGACAAGAACAGAAAAATGATTTCTGCTCAGTGATCAAAGCCAGTTTGTAAGATTGTTGCTCATGTATTTTATGTGTATTAATTCTTGCAACTGCACTTTTAATACTGATTCAGTAAATATATAATGTACGATGGCTCTTTGAAAAGGTTGATAACAAAGTCTATTATGACTTGTTTGTCATATAGATATACATTTTCAGTCAGGAGACATTTAAAAGTTATTACATGGTAATAAACCGTGAGGTGCATTATCGCAACTTCATTATACCTGAGCAGGGGGATCTATTGTGTAATGACACTGTGTGTAGGTGAAATAAATGACCTCTGTTGAGAGAGAGAGAGAGAGAGAGAGAGAAAGAGAAAGAGAAAGACAGAAAAAAAAGCAAGAAAGAAAGACAGAAAGAAAGAAAGAGATGAGACTTCCCTAATTGAGGTCATCACTGAGGTGACAAGTCCTTTAAATGGCAGCACTAGGGTGACATCAGTCTTTCAGATCAGGCAGCCCATAACTCACACTACAGGCTACAGACTACAGCTGCAGCTTCCGCTCTATAGTGTAATTAGCCTTAAGACTAATATATGAGGCAACCCTTGAGTCTTGCCTTGGCCCCTTTAGCCAGGCTGGCTGGTGTCACTGTTGCTGCTGGCAATGCAATGGAAAGAGGTCATAAAGAAAGTAAATTGATTTGTATTGTTGACCCAGTTGTTCTTCATGAACTGATGAGCTGAAAACCTTGGGTGTGTTGTTCAAAGAGATACCAATAACGTAGTTACCTAGATACCTACCCACCAATACTCAAAATCTTTTGTACAGTGTTGTATTATACATCTTCTTTTCACATTTAGGACTGAAATAAATATTTTCAATTATTCATGAGCTGAGGAACTGTCTTGAAACAAATGCTAACCCAACACAGATGCAAGCTGAAGAGATTGGGAATTTATCCAGGATTTCTAGTGTTTGATGCCCTCTTAGCTTTGTGTGCGTGTCTATCTGTGTGTGTGTGTGTGTGTGTGTGTGTGTGTGTGTGTGTGTGTTTGTGTGTGCGTGTGTGTGTATGTGTGTGTGTCACTGTTTGTGTGTATGTCTGTCTGTGGACACGTATGTGTGTGTGTATCGCTGTTTGTGTGCCATTTGTTTCGCATGCGACCCCTTCATCTGAGCAGGCCATCTGTTTCTGATTACCCATGGCATCCACTAAGATCTTAATGGAATAATTAGACAGAATCACAATCAATTATGTCCTGTTCACTTGTTTTATAAACTCCAATGGCAGCTGCAAGAGGAATAGGGCAGCAGTCATATCCAGCAAGGGTGTCAAACACATCCACACATTTGATTAATTCTGATAAAGTCATACGTTGGTATTTATTAATTTATTATATTTTGCCTGCCCACTTGTGTTACACTTTATTTTACTTTCCCTGTTACATCAATTAGGCACAGTGTAACAAAGTCTGTAATAATATGTAACATTAGATACTTACATTGTACCATGGGTTAGGGTTAGTGTTAGTGTCAAGTGTTTTAGTTCTTTTCCTGTGCTTTTTCCCACACTTGAAGGGTTTAGACCAAAGCTGACGATTAAACTGGGTTCCACTCAAAAGACCAGACTGTTGTTCCTTCTTTTTCCTTTTATTTTTCCTCACGTGTTGTTATTTACAAGTAGGACAGGTGATTAGACAGGTGATTAGTCAGGTGATTAGGTAAAAAACCTTAGAAAGACAAAACAAACAAATCCCAAAACCATTTAGTATATTCCATAATGTAAGCATTGTTTCTAAGCATGATAGTTGTTCAAATTTATCATTAAATACATATACAAAAATAGACTATAATTTATACTTTTAAATAAATTGTAAATGCATCTGAATATTATAAATACATTTCAACCACAGGAGGCATGATGAATTGAACACACTAGTAAAGCCAACAACCTACACAAATTACCAAACAGAAATTATTAACAAGGCAGTGAATTTTAGCCTGTTTTAGATATACATACATTTACAATCACCCAAACGATAAAACAGCGTTTCAGCTGTAGCCTACTCCAAGTCCGTTTCAACTATGTGCAAGTAAGCAAGAAAGATTCATGCTTTACCAATACACTACCAACATACAACATTTACACAATACGCTGCTTGAATATTTACAAGTCTAAAGGCAGGCTCCAACCACAAACAATTTGCCACATCTCACAGCCTCGTCAGCGCAACAAGTCTCTCGCCTCCCAAATAGGAACAAAAGCAAGCTTACCGGCTGTCCGTTCAGTTCTCTTCAGTCTAGCACAGTTGTTAATTAACTGGAGAAGTTTTTGTTTTGCTGCAAACCACAAAGGTTTTGCTACGCACTGCGGTGGCGTTTTTACTGATTCTGCCGCTTGCACTTAAACTAGGAAGCGAGTTTACTTTACTTGATTGCGCGCAGGTGCGTGTGCGCGCTCACGTACAATCAGCGGATGAGAAGGGGCGTTCACCGCGACACCTCCCACTCAAGCTTTCTGTTCTTGAACAGGAAGGTTGCAAAACTGAAAAGGCGAACCTCACCACTAGGGGGACTGCTCCTCTACAGGTAAGAGAACTACAAGACGTCTAACATCTCTGCGCAGTATTACACCATTGGACCTCTCTTTCCGATGACCAGAAGCTGAGGAGTGGACTGCTGGTTGCTGAGGGTGAACTGAGATGCATGTACCTGGGTTAACAAGAACTTCAACATCTCTCACGATACCTTTTGGGTCGGGAGCTACGGTGACTACTCTGCCAAGTCTGAACTGCCCCCGCAAGGCATTCTGATCACAAAGCCAAACAACATCACCCACAGAGACATTTCTTGCTGTGGTATGCCACTTGGATCTGATGAACAGGTTTGGGCCTGCAAGCTGGCACCATGCTTTCCAGAACTCGTTGACTTGGCTCTGGATCTCTCTCAGTCGCTTGTAGGGGTAGTTCTGGAAGTCGAAGGACATGAAGTCGCCACTGGGAGATGCTCGGCCAAGGAGGAGTGAGTTTGGTGTGACATACTGAACGCAGTCTTCCCGACTCTGGACTCTTGCATCAATAGGCCGCTCATTTGTCAAGTTGGCTGCCATCTGGAGGGCTGTGAAGAACTCACTGAACGTAAGGTTTGTTGACTTGCTCAAGCTTTGAAGAGCTCTCTTGGCAACCCTAACGGCAGCTTCAGCAGCTCCATTCCGATGTGGTGAATCAGCAGGAAGAATTTTCCATGACCAGGTCGTCCCGTTTTTTACAGCATACTCCTCCAGGCTTGCTGTGTCTTGACTGGTCAGGAAAGTGTACAGGTCCTGCAGAAGTGACTTTGCACCAATAAAGTTGGTCCCGGGATCTGACCAGACTTTGGTGGGGTGACCTCTGATGGCGGTAAACCTCTGGTAGGCCATTAGAAAGCTTTCTGTAGACATGCTGTTGACAAGGTCAATGTGCAGAGCCCGGCTGGCCATGCAGCAGAAGACGACCCCCCAGACCTTCATGGAGACTCTCCGTTTGACGTCATCTCTCACCAGGTAAGGTCCGAATAGGTCGATGGACATGAACTGGAACGGTGCAGCCGGCCTTGATCTTTCCATTGGCAGGTCGCCCATCACTTGTTGGCAGACTTGAGCTCTGGCCTTTCTGCAGTATATACACTGGTTGACAACTTTTTGAGCCAGCCTCCTACCCTGCACGACCCAGGCCTTCTGACGCATTCTGAGCAGGGTCCCAGCAACTCCTTCATGGCTTTCATAATGGCTCTGCCGTGCCAACAGAGTCCCTAGCCAGGAATCAAAGGAGATCAGTGGGACAGCACACCCACTGTCTTTGAAGTGCTGGATCCTGCCGCCACACAGCAACAGACCACTAGCCTCTTCTCTGTACACGACTAGTCGGTCCGTTGTGGTGCTGGGGAAGGTGGCTTTTTCTTGTGCCGCGAGGCAGAGGTCTCTGAAGGCATCCTCTCTTTCGGCCATAGTGACTATGCCAGCCAGTGGGACTGCCTCCCACTTTGGTTTTCCCCGAGCTCTGTCATGGAGAAACTTTTTTGCGGCCCTCCAGACCAGTGAGAGTGACTTTACCAGTCTGGTTAGGTTGCTGAACCGCTGAACCTTCATCAGGCTTGTGACTGCAGCCCCAGCAGGAGGCCTGTGAAGATTGGCAGGGCTTAAAGTTGGTTCCAGCTTGGGTTCTCTCTTAGCTCCAGCTCGGGTCAGAGCAGCAACAAATGCCTTTTTCTGGATGCGCATGAGATTCTCTCTGGCTTCCACAGCAACATCCTTCGCGGACTTCACTGGCCACTCACTCTCTGGGAGACTCAGGAACTTGGGACCCAGCTGCCATTCTGTGCCTTCATCCAGGTCCTTTGGGCTTGCCCCCCTTGAGATAATGTCTGCAATGTTGAGAGGACCAGGTATCCACCACCAGTCTTGGATGTTCGTGTTGCCTTGAATTTCTCCAATTCGATTGGCAAAGAATGTTTGGTAGCCGTAGCTCTCGCGTTGGATGGCACCCAGGACTGTCTGGCTATCAACCAGGTGGTACCACTTTTCCACACGGATGCTGCAGTGCTTCTGGAAGTGCTTCTTTAGGCGGGCAGCATAGACGGCCCCACAGACCTCCGCCTTGACAGCGTCCCCCTTGTGGTCTAAGGGCGTCAGCCTGGCTTTGGCTTCGACCAGCCGTAGAGTCACTTCCTGTGGCATTTCCCACCGCAGGTAGAGTACAGCACCGTAGGAGCGCTCACTACCATCAGAGAAGGTGATGCCACAAGGCTTGGCAAATGGGTGAAGTGGTGTCAAGGCTCTGGTGAATTTTACCTGGCTGAGCTCAGCATAATCTTCAAGGAGGCAGATGGCATCTTCCCGCAGGCCCTCGGACAAAGGTGTGTCCCATGTATCCTCTGAAGAACTGTGGTTGACTTTTGCTTCCTGGAAGGCTCTTCTCACCAAGATTGCTCCCTTCTGCTTGACTGGTGTCACAAGGCCGAGGGGATCATACAGCCCAGAGACTTGGCTGAGGAGCTCTCGCCGGGTGAGTGGGCTTGGTGCCTGGGCTCTGACTTCCTCTTTTGACAGGTTTTCTCCAAGTCTCATTTTCTTTTTCTTTTTTGAGAAGTTCACAGCAACCATTAAGTGAAGCTTGTCGCTCTCTGGGTCATACCCAAGGCCCAGGGCTTTGTTGTTCTCCTCGGAGAGTTGGTTTGGGAGGACCATCACTGAGGGTTCTTTTTTCTGGGGGTCACCGAACACTGACCTCCCACTTTGGCCCGAGTAGACCCATGGCTTCATGTAGAACCCGCCCTCTTCCAAAATGTGCTCAACATTGGTTGTTATTTTCTTGAGCTGTTGGCGGTCATCATGGGAGGTCAAGATGTCATCGACATATGCGTCTTGCTCCAGCACTCGACGCTCTTCTGCAAGATGGTGGAACATGGGCAGATTGGCTGTCTCTCGCATGGCAACTTGTGCAATACAGCCTGCTGGTTTGTCGCCAATGTTGACCCTTGTGATGGCATATTCCTGGATGTCTTCCTCCTCAGAGTCTCTCCAGAGAAAGCGATGAAGGTGTACTTCTTGGTCCTCAAGCCATACGGAATTGTACATTTTTTTGATGTCTCCGAGTGCAGCGAAGATGCCTTGCCGGAATCGGAGGAGGACAGCACGGATGTCATTGAGGACGTCTGGACCTTTAAGGAGAAGGTCATTCAAGCTCTGGCCCTTAAATTTTTGACTACTGTTCCAGACGAGACGGACTGGTGTAGTCACAGAGTGAGGGTTAGGAGCGATCAAGTGGCTGACATACCAAATGGGTCCAGTCCAGTTTGTCAACTCTTCTTTGGACAGTTTGACAGCAGCGCCCCGCTCGACCATCTCATGGACTTGTGCTTTATAGGCCGCCTTCCATTTTGGCTCCTTTGCCAACTGCTTCTCTGTCCTCAGGAAAGTTGCTTCGACAGCTCTCCTGTTGTTTGGCAATGTAGCTGGATCTTCTACCCAGGGGTATTTTGCATGCCAATGAGGTTTCTGGCTATGGCGATCTCCAAGGACATATGACAGACCGCTTTTAATCTCTTCCAGCTCCCGCTCTTCAGAGATGGTCATCTCCTTCCCTCCAGGCTGGCAATGCCCGCATCTGCAGCCGCCACACCTGGGCTCGCACGCAGCCCCGATACTGTCCCACTTCCACCAGTCCATGAAGTCTCGACTGGCAGCAGACGTAAAGGCTTGGTTAAATTGAAATGGCTGTACTGGGATGCGGCTGATGACTTCTCTGTACTCCACGGCTGCTGTGCGCATGGAGCGAGCAAAGTGGGTTCTGGCACCGTGGGCTGTGATTTTGGCGTCTTCGAGAAGACCTGGATGGGAACCACCGACTGTTTTCCCGAGGGGACCATCCCACAGGACAAGGTCACCGACTGAGCGCACCTTCTGAGGCACGAGCTGGCCTTCCTTGTGGCTGATTAGCAGCTGGATGCTAGTGGGGCGTATCAGTTCGTGTGGAGGGACGTCGGGGAATAGTTTTCTCAAAGTCTTAGGTGGCACATGGCGATTGACTTTTGCGATGGTGTCCAGCCCATAACACACAAGCTGGTGGGATCTGAGGGTTCCTTTTGCAGTTGTGACCCGGATCTTCAGGAGGTAACGCTTGGTCTCCACAGTCACTTGCATCCCACCAACCCCATGGACTATGAGTTTCACATCCTCACTCTTCAACTTCAACTCACCAGCAGCTTGATGAGTGATATAGTTCGTGTCGGATGCTAAGTCTATCAAAGTCCCAATCTTTTGGCCAGCATTTGCAGTGACTTCCAGGATCATCATTATGACAGGGAATTCTTGAAGTCCATTTTCTGCCAGCAGACTCTTCTCTGGCACAACTGAGCTGAATGTCTTGGCGACAGTGTTGCAGAATACATTTCGGCATCGCTGAGCAAGGTCAGGGGGCAGGCTCGTAAGGAACTCTTCCTGGGTCTCGGTGCACTTTTTCCGCCCACCTTTTGCTGGACTGGGTTTCGGCCTCCTTTGCCCATCTCCGTTACTTCCTGCCTTGGGACAGAGGAGGTAATGATGACCTGGGTCTTGAGCATCCCTGCACCCCTCATTCTTGCACAGGAAAGTGGTCTTGCACTCTGCATCCTCTTCATGGACCTCGAGACACAGCCCACACGCACCAATCCTCTTGACTGCTTCTTTCTTCTCAGATACTTTGAGAGTTTTGAATTGTTTGCAGTAGTAGAGCTTCTTTCTGTGGCCCCTCTCTCCACAGACAACACAGGATATTTGGGAGCTCTGGGAGATGGCTGTTTTTGTACGTGCATGCTTTTGTGGGACTCTCGGCTCTCTCTCCCTCTTGCTAGAGTCATTGTCCTTAAGCTGGTCCAGCTGCTCATAAATCTTCTCCTGGCTTCTCAGGAATTTGAGGAGCATATCGAACCGGTCTTCAGGGGAGGCGTCTTCTCCACCTACCGACACATGCAGCAACCACTCCTTCTTTAAGCCCTCTGGCAGTTTGCTTTCCAGGGACTTTGTGACAAGTGGGTTTTTAAGAGCACCAGTGTTTCCGAGTGCACTGAGGTCATACAGGGCTTTTTCCACAATTTGTATTAAGTCCACAATCTTTCTGGGTTGGTGACTTTTCACTGGTGGCAGCGCATGTAGCTCTTCAATGATTTCCAGAGCAATTGCCATCTTATTCCCGAACCTGTTTTCAAGGACACGGAAGATCTCCTCTGCTGTCCCATATGTTGACAGGCGAAGATCTCTTGCTACTTTGTCCTCCAAACTGCCCAGCAACTGGATCTTCTTGACCTCCTTGGAGCCGGTTGGTTCCCCTTGACATTGGAGTGCCTCCCATTCTTTCCTCCAGAGGTAGAAGTTTCGCCTGTTGCCATCGAACCGTGGGAGTGCTGTTGGTTTAAGTTTGATGGCAGGTACCTGATGTGGCGATTCCTCAGAGGGTTTATTGGCCAGTTTTCTCTGCAGCAAGCCAGCTTTCCCAGATGTTAACTCCAGCAGCAGGCCTTCCACACTTCTAATGCGCTGCTGGATGTCAGGCCGCTCCTCTTCTGGGACCCACCGTGTCCATCGGCGCACAGTCTCTTTCGCCATCTTCACCAGCCGCTCAAGGTTGCTGAGCATAAGTTCATACACCTCCAACTTCAAGTCAGATTTGCTCACAGTCAGTTGTTTGCACTCTTTTTCAGCTGCCTCTAATGCAATGGAGAGTTCGGCGCAGCCAAAACTTTGCCACAGGACCTTCTGGACAGTAGCCTCCACTTCCTCCAGCTTTTGTTCACAGTCTTCTGCTGTTTTCCTCACATCTGCAATGCTGTCCGTTTTGGCAGTAGCTTCGAGATCTGCCTCCTCAATGGAGATCTCCACCTCCTCGTTTGCCTCCATTACCTTCTCGGCCTCAACTGTGACCTTGCTGAAGGCTTCCATCAGTTCTTCCGACGACATTTTCTTGCACCCCTTCAACAGTGAGTTTGCTTGTCGAGTAAACCGCTGTTTGGCGGTCGTTCTCTCTCTTTTCAATTGTTGGAGAGACTTTGACTCTGCCATTTTGGGCTTTGGGAAGAACGTTGGGCTTGGACGCAGCGGCGGGCTGGACGTGGACGCAGCGGCGGGCTGGACGTGGACGCAGCGGCGGGCTGGGCTTGGACGCAGCGGCGGGCTGGGCTTGGACGCAGCGGCGGGCTGGGCTTGGACGCAGCGGCGAGCTGGGCGTGGACGCAGCGGCGGGCTGGACGTGGACGCAGCGGCGGGCTGGGCTTGGACGCAGCGGCGGGCTGGGCTTGGACGCAGCGGCGGGCTGGGCTTGGACGCAGCGGCGGGCTGGACGTGGACGCAGCGGCGGGCTGGGCGTGGACGCAGCGGCGGGCTGGGCGTGGACGCAGCGGCGGGCTGGACGTGGACGCAGCGGCGAGCTGGGCTTGGACGCAGCGGCGGGCTGGGCTTCTTGGTCTGGCTGGATGGAGTTTCTTCAACCAGCTGGAAGCGGTTTTTTACTGCCAAGTGTTTTAGTTCTTTTCCTGTGCTTTTTCCCACACTTGAAGGGTTTAGACCAAAGCTGACGATTAAACTGGGTTCCACTCAAAAGACCAGACTGTTGTTCCTTCTTTTTCCTTTTATTTTTCCTCACGTGTTGTTATTTACAAGTAGGACAGGTGATTAGACAGGTGATTAGTCAGGTGATTAGGTAAAAAACCTTAGAAAGACAAAACAAACAAATCCCAAAACCATTTAGTATATTCCATAATGTAAGCATTGTTTCTAAGCATGATAGTTGTTCAAATTTTTACAAAAATAGACTATAATTTATACTTTTAAATAAATTGTAAATGCATCTGAATATTATAAATACATTTCAACCACAGGAGGCATGATGAATTGAACACACTAGTAAAGCCAACAACCTACACAAATTACCAAACAGAAATTATTAACAAGGCAGTGAATTTTAGCCTGTTTTAGATATACATACATTTACAATCACCCAAACGATAAAACAGCGTTTCAGCTGTAGCCTACTCCAAGTCCGTTTCAACTATGTGCAAGTAAGCAAGAAAGATTCATGCTTTACCAATACACTACCAACATACAACATTTACACAATACGCTGCTTGAATATTTACAAGTCTAAAGGCACGCTCCAACCACAAACAATTTGCCACATCTCACAGCCTCGTCAGCGCAACAAGTCTCTCGCCTCCCAAATAGGAACAAAAGCAAGCTTACCGGCTGTCCGTTCAGTTCTCTTCAGTCTAGCACAGTTGTTAATTAACTGGAGAAGTTTTTGTTTTGCTGCAAACCACAAAGGTTTTGCTACGCACTGCGGTGGCGTTTTTACTAATTCTGCCGCTTGCACTTAAACTAGGAAGCGAGTTTACTTTACTTGATTGCGCGCAGGTGCGTGTGCGCGCTCACGTACAATCAGCGGATGAGAAGGGGCGTTCACCGCGACAGTTAGCCAACAGTGTGTCCACTAATCCTAACCCTAACCCTATACCTAAGTGATATATCCATGTCGTTTTCTTTTGACGGCTTGCCATGGAAGGACTAGTAGTTTCAGTGCTGTGCAGTTGTCTGTGTGCTCCTCACTCTTTTCTTTACATTTAAATACACACACACACACACACACTCTCACACACACACACGCATGCATATGCACGCACGCACGCACACACACACACACACACACACACACACACACACACACACATACTGGGAGTTCTCAGATTTACATTTCTTGTACTCTGCAAATTCACATTCCTCCACAGTGCTGTATGTTTTATGATGGCATTAGTAATTCAGCCATAAAATTGTTTTCATATTTTACAAGTGACAAACTAATATAAACATGTGTCACATGCGTTAATGAGATTCTTTCACGCTAAATTTCCCAGCACCAGTAATCAACGATAAGTGCACTAATTCAGTAGGTATTAATCAATGGCGATTAATCACCATGGTCACCATTTGAAGGGAAGACTCCGAGAAGGCGAAGCCAATTATACCAATTCCTGCAGTATTCATGCATGCTCGGCACTACATTGGGCAGTTGTCTACCTCGCAATGGGAGAGTAATGACGATACTCACAAAGGTCAGGACAATGTGGGAGCGTTGAAGCTTGTGGTCAACTCCTGCAGCTCGGTGCTAGGCAACCTGGCCCCATCTTTGAAAGGATGCCAAATTAAAGTGATTGAGCAATTCACATATTCTGCTGAACTTTCTTACACATTGTTCAGAACACTCTTGAAGAGATAACAGATTTAATGCACTGGTTTATTTCAGGCATGCCATGAGTTAGGCAACATCATTTTTACACAAGTGTTAAATAGTACAACTGAATGAACCCTAAAATGTAAGGTGCCAAACATATATTATTTCAAATACTTCTTTCTTTGCGTAACAGTGCTTGTATTTCTACATATTTCTTTTAAAAAAATGCATACACTTTTAATAAGTTACTTTTAAAAGGAGCAGACATCATATGCCCTAAAAAAACAAGTTCACTAGTTTGCTCGCTATGCTTGCTATCAGAAATGCCTGTTTGGATTTGTAGCTGGCCTTGGGACTGAAATGCTTGTATCCCCCATGACTAGGGGTAAAAAATCCACTCGGAAAAAAGGTAGTCAAGAGGACGAGGAGGGATAATTTTCTATGCTAGTGGATGACATATGAACTAGCAGATAGGTTTAAATTACCTGGAAGGTGGGGAGACAGGTAAGTACATTTCTAGCAGTCATCCCTGTGAGCTCCTCCCTAACTTTATTAAAAAAAAAACAGTTGTTTACTAGGGCCAGATCAAAGTCAGGGCATGTAGCAGTCGTAGTAATGTAAAAAATGGCCAATAATATAATAAGTCCAATTAATAAATGTAAGTGTAAATTTGTGGCCAAAACTGGTACAAACTGGTTCAAAATACTGCAGAGGATAGTATCCTCTCCCCCAAACAAGAGGTTGCCAGCTAGGTTGCCAAAATCAGATAGATGGAGGGTGGCGCAACAGGCCAAAACACATAATAAACATAATATACACATAATGACAACATCAACATAACTTGAGGGCTACAACTTATATGGGAATGGGAATATTCAGGCTTGGTTCCTTAATGTATGATGATATATCAGGGCCATTTCATGAATAATTGACAGTTATTTCTTACATACTGTTCCTTTAAATTATTTAAAGAAATTATTAAAGAAATTATTACATTATTGGCAGCAGTTTTTAAACCAGCCACAAATGTAATAGTGCATACTGTAGAGCCACATCTGGGCCAGTATATGTCAAAGTCAATTTTAATTTATTTATAAAGCACTTTACAAACAACAGTAGTTGACCAAAGTGCTGTACCACAAACAAAACACAGATTGTTAATTGTTTGTAATTGTAGCATAGAGAAGCACAATAAAGCTGGATCAGAGCCAGAGTGGGTTCCTACACAAGCTGGACACAAGGCAGCAACATCAGTCTGTTTTCCTCTCCCTCTGATCTGTAACTCCATTACCTGTGAAGGGATAATGAGGGTGTCGCTAGTTGTGTAATTGGGAAGGTCAGCAGCAGAAAGCGAGATTAAAGAGTTGAGTTTTGAGAAACTGTTTGAAAAATGATAGGGTCTGTGTCAGAGTCACAGAACAGATCTGCCAGATCTGAGCCAGATTAGGTTTCACACAATGGACAGAAGCCGGTACCTTCAGCCTGTTTCCTCTCTCCTTCTGATCTGCTACTCCATCACCCATGAGGTGAGGAGAGTCCTGCAACAAGAGTGAATAACATTGTCAGGGAGATGGACCTGTCTTTGCCTTAGTTCAACTCTGGAGTAATTACTCTGCATAGGCCAAATTAAAAATCACAGACACCCCATCAGTCAACAGCAAACTTGTCATCCTTTCACATTATCTTAACAAAGGACATAACGAAGACAAGTGAGGACTCTGTCATTTCTTTTAAATTAGAATAAAGACAGGGGAAAAGCACTCTATTCTGACTGAAAATTAATTGGCTGAATTCAAAGTATGTAACAATAACTGGCACTATCTGGACGTAACTTTCAAAAGCAGAGCATATGCATGCAATGTAAAAGATATCAAGGTACATAAATAGCATTCAGAAAAGATACAGACCTCTTATTTTTTTACAATTTGTAATGACAGCATTATACTAACATTATTTTCATTTCCTTTGTCCATGAATGAACAATACCATATTATGACATAAAAAAGGAAAGCTGGATTTGAACTTTCCAGGACACATGTATTTGTCATGGGCCCTCTCTGGCCTTGCCTAGCACTAATTACTTTCAATTATCTGCCAATCAACTCCCTGCTCTGTCTCTGCTCTGTCAGATCTGCTCCACCTGTCTGTTCTCCTGCTACCTCGTTTACCAGTCAGCTGCTCTGGAAGCCTACTCTGTGAACCTGTTTGCCTGTGCTACTCTGACCGAACTCGGACCTGTCTGATTCCTGCCTGATCTTCTGCCCCGGTAACTCTGACCAGCCTTCTGCCTATACGATTACGAATACTGCCTTGACGATTCCTGTACTTCTGCCTTGGATTTTCTCTGTCCTGCTCTGCTGTTTGTGTGTGTGTCCTCAGGATTCCTGGATCGTTGGTGAGTGTGCCCACTGTCCACCACTGCTGCTCACAGGACACCACTCAGCCACCGGGACACACACACACACACTCACTCCCACTCCCCAATTCCTAAATAAACTGTCTGAACGTGACGCAATTGTGGTCCTCGTCTGTCTGATCCGTGACAGTATTATGTAAAAAGGAAGCATAGGATGTTAAGGTATCACACTGATATAGGTCTTTCCAGGCCTTTGGCTATAACACTTGTAATTTAGCTCAGACATCTCGTTTGCCCTGGTAGTCTTTGAGATGTTTTTACTGTTTGAAATTTCTGATGAAAAATCCTGAAAAAAAAAAATATAGAGCGGCACACAACTTACCAGTGAGGTCTCGTTACTTTTGATGATGATAGTGATGATGATGATGATGATGATCAGACCATAAGTCAAGCCATAAGGTCAAACTAGAATTTGATCTACATGCAGAGACTGGATTGTGTCTCAGCAACACTTTGCAGAAATATTCTTCTATATATAAGTCGTAATTGCACATGTTCCAAGGTGCAAATTGGTCTCCATAATTAAAAAAAAATCTGGCCAGATTGAGCAGCTGAGTGAGATTGCCTGTACTGAAGGATTAGTAGGGGGGGAGAGTCTGATAGCCACTTTTGCTGGGAGATGTTGTGTGTAGAGATGGGAGAGATGCCTGTAAGGACAACCATCACCGCAATGCTCCACTGGTCAAAACGTCATGGCATAGAGTCCAGGCTAAAGCCTCCCCTCAGAGGAAAGACACAGGAAAACTGTCTTGGACTTTGCAGACAACAGTAGTGAAAGGAATTTCAGACTGAGAGAAGCAATACTTTATGGTCTGGTGAAGATCAAACTGTATTGCCTCAATGCAAAGTAACACCTTGGGAGAAAATGTTGTGACACCTATCATCTGCCCAGTACCATCTCACACAGTCTCTCACACAGACACTTACACACACACACACACACACACATATGGCAGCGTCATCTGTTCGTTAACCTGCATTGGTTCCTGCGGCTGCTCGAATTAGGCATAAGCTTTTGGCTCTAGCCTACAAAGTAACTTCATGGTCCACCCCTGCTTATCTGGAGCCTAGAATAAAGGCTTATGTCCCATCCAGGGCGTTGTGATCCTCACATACAAACTGCTTTGCCCTGCCCTCTCCTCACAGAAGATAACCTCAATCGAAACTGTTTTCAGTTGTTGTTCCTTAATGGTGGAACAAGTAACAGTACGGTCGTCCATCTCCACCTTTCAAAACCTCGTGAAGAGTTATTTTCTGAGAAAACGTTCCTTTCTAACAAAACTAACCTCCACTCACCATCACTGTCCTCTACCGTGGCTGTACTAACTTTGTTATGCCTTTGCTTACTCTTTCTTCCTCTGCACATCTGTAGCTTGTTTATGCCCTCTTTTGTAAATCACTTTGGATAAAAAAACATCTGCTAAGTGTAATGTAATGTAATCTTCCCAGTACCAGCAGCATCATCTCCTCAGTACCAGCCCAGAGGAGAAGCATGTTGGTGGCAGCGCCATGATGCTAAAATATGCTACTGTGTCCGATACAGGATGGATGATCAGGGTTGAGGGAAAGCTTGAATCATTCAGGGTTCATACAGATAAAGCAGGTCATGGGCTTTCGGGACCTACTGCAGGGGCAGGTCAGACAAGGATTGCCATCCTAAGCACGCTGCCAAGAAAGTCAACACTGCAGTGGCTCTGGGGGCAATGCTGTGAATGTCATGGCATGCCAGACTGAGGCCAAACCACAAATTTCTCCAGAGAGAGCTGCTGAAATGTGTCTGTCAGCAGTGTGAACCGCCCTATCCACCTTGACAGGGTTAGAGAGGTACTACAGAGAAGAATGGCAGAGAATCTGCAGCTTTAGGTGTGCCAAGCCTCTAACGTCACAGCATGGAAGATTGAAGGCTGACATCTCAGCCCCGAGTGTTTCAACTAAGCACTAATCAAAAGGCATGAATGTCAAAAATAAATTTACAAAAGAAATGTATGAAATCATATTCACATTTTTTATGAACCAATAAACATAGAAAAATCAATCAATCAATTAATCTGTTTGTCTGTCTGTCTGTCCTCCTGTATAGCTATCTATCTTGCTACTGTACCTTCCACTTTTTACTAGCCCTCCTCCTCAGAGATACAACTACATTTGAAGTCCATGTGAAGTATGAGGCATGGAGCAAACACTGCAATCCCATACCACTTGCAGACACCCTACACAAGCCCTCACTTAGTTTTGAGTCATCAACCACCACTGACAGGATGGATAATGCATTAGAAATGCATTTATGAGTCTCTCGCTCTCCTTCTCTCCCTCTCTGTCTGTGTCTGTCTCTTTCTCTCTATGTCTGTCTCTCTTTCTCTCTCTCTCAATTCAATTCAATTCAAGTGAGCTTTATTGGCACGACAAATGGTTCATTGCATTGCCAAAGCATAACATTCAAACGATACATTATGATAAACATACATGTATGTTGTGCATGTGCGTGTGCATGTGTGTGTGTGTGTGCATGTGTGGATGGGTGTACATATGTGTTTATGTTGGTAGTGTCTACCCACTGTTCCATGCTTTATGGCATTCGGTTATATATTTAGCAGCAAGAGCTGCTGTCTGTCCTTGCTGTCCAAGTAATATAGATAGTAATTCCTGTTCACACAGGTCTTGGAATCCTGGCATGATGTTTGTAAATTTATTAAAATAATTTTTCCTTATAGCTAAATATTTCTCACATTGAAGAAGAAAGTGCACCTCTGTCTCGACCTCACCTGTCGTACAGTGACCACATATCCTCTGTTCTCTTGGCAGCCATGTTTGCCGTTGTCTGCCTTTTTCTATGGCGAGGCTGTGGTCTCTGAGTCTCTCTCTCTGTCTCCCTTTCACTTTCACTCTTTCCTCTCTCCTTTTCTTTCTTTCTCTCCCTCTCTCTCTCTGTCTTTCTCTCTCTGTGTTTGTGTATGTGAGTGTGTGTTTGTCACAGTGAGTACACTGCGCTACGCAAGAGGGGGCAAATCAAAATGATTCTCAATTATGAGTAGTGCTGTTTTGACAGCCCCTTAACCCAGAACACACAAACACACAGACGCACACACACACACACACCAGAGATAACACACCTAGTGTTGCGGGCTCTATCTTGAGTGCCCCATGCCTGTGCTTCGCGATGGGACTTCGCAAGTGAAGAGGAAATCAAAAGTGCAATCAAGCAGAGCCGAAGAGAGACCCAGGGCCCTGCAGATTTTCACACAGGTAGCAGACACAGGAGAGACACAGGGGGAAGATGTGTGTGATGGGTGTGTGTTTGGGTGTATAGGTGTGTCGGTGGGTGTGGGTGTGTGTGCGCATGCGATTGGGTGGTGGTTGCAGGAGAGACACAGGGGGAAAGATGTGTGTGATGTGTGTTTGTGTGTTTGGGTGAGCATGTGTGTCTGTGGAGAGAGAGAGGAAAAGGAGGCGGGACAGACCAGGGACAGAGATGAGGTTGTCACAAGTCATCTTAGACATTAAGTAATGCAGCCAGTAAGACATTTCTTTTATAAAGAGACTTGAAACAACAGAAGTTGTTGAACGATTAACTGTTATTGTGATGCTAGGCATATAGTTAGGTAGCAGTAGCTAACTTATTAGTGTCTATCAATAGCTGCTACATTATCTAAGCATTTCACCAACATCCAAAGATGAGTTGACAACACTTAAACACATGAACACATGAATTTTAGTGCTCGTCACATAAATACATAAGAGACAAAAAATGAAGCAGGTAAGGTCACTAGGTATCTTAATAGAAAGACCAGACAGCCAAGGGACAAAGTGAACATGAAGGAAAGACAGAGCAAAAAGACAGAGCAGGGAAAGTGAGGAGAGGTAGAGAGAGAGACAGAAAGGAGGTGTAGCAGAAAAAAGGGAGGAGAGACAGAAGAGAGATATGTTCACTCTTTTTGGTGAACTGATTTATTGGACCATGTCCACAACTGTACACGTTTTGGCCCTAGGCCATCATCAGCATGTCGGCAGAACAGAGAGCCACCGGATGAAAATATAGAGGACACAGGGGAGATGTTGGACCATTGTGATTAAATGAACACACAGTTGGAACAATAATGAGACTACATCTACTGCACATCACCTGAACTATTAGATGGCCATAGCGATGACAGGAAAATGGGCATGGTTACAAAATGCAGAAACTGAGAAAATGTAATTGATAAGTTGGATTTTTTATTTGATTCTAGAAGTAAATAGTATTTTAAAATGCTTCTAGCTTGAGACTATGCTCCTTTATTGACAGGATTTTTGAAAAAGCTGAATACCGTGCACCTACCTATAGGGGAGTAACTTGAAAAAAATGTGATTTTGTAACTAGGCCTGTTTTTTTCCTGTGGACTCCTCAGCTATGAGGCTCCTGAGCAATAACATGGAGGATGGCTGAGTGACTACAGGGAGACAGGAGAGGTAGAGAAGGAACAAAAGGAGAGAGGGAGAGAAGGGGAGAGGAGAGGAAGAACAAAATGAGAGGTGACCAAAAGGATTGAAAAAAAAAACAAGGCAAGAGGGGGTAAGGGAGGGGAGGAAATGTAAGCAAAGAGAGAAAGGGTAAAAGAAAAAATAAACAGGAGAGGATCTAAGGGGAGAAAGGTAGAGTTAAGAAACAGGGCCAGATTAAAGTGGAGAATATGAAGAGCAGCTGGATAGACACAGTGAGGGAAGACAATGTAAAAAGCTCAAAAGCACAACACACTCTCAGATCCTCCACCACACACACACACACAAACACACACACACACACACACACACACTCACAAACACACACACACACACCACATCTCCCAGTAGACATGGCGTCAGGCCGAGAGTGCTGGCTGTGGGCTAACTAACCCCCATCTCCCCCATAATGTGTCAAGCTGCTGTGAAACCATTAGAGTTAGACGCCAGGAACCGCTCCCAATCCACATATGGCAACACGCAAACTCCGAACCGGAATTCTCTCAGCATCACCGCTTAGTGGCTGGCACAGTGGATGAGATGCTGTGTATGGGTTCATCACATCAATGCCCATCCCCTAAGGTCTGTCCGATCCGGTCCAGGGCTTCCATCTCTAATCTCCCCCACAAGACGCCTGATTTTTTCCATCTGCTAAAACGCCACTGCACTTCTAATTTCTCCAATTAACACTAAAGTGAGTGGCAGAAGAGTGGCATTCATTATTCATAATGGGACCTAGGAGAGGGTAAAAAAGTGAAACACTTAAAGATGCAAATAAAGTGCATTTTAAAGATAGTTACAGAAGAGGGCTAATTCTTTCTTTAGTGTGGGGATTAAAAAGAACAGCTGTAGGTGATGAGCTTTGTGTTTTACGTACCTGTTGGGCTAATGGAAGGAAGTAGACACACAACTTGATTTTATTGTCAGACCATCCCTCTCCATGCACACATACAGACACATACACACACACACACACACACACACACACACATATATATATATATATACACACACACATAAAAATACACATTGACATATACACAGACACCTATACACCCACACACAACCACAAGTACACACACACACACACACACACACACACACACACACACACACACACACACACACACTTCATTTCCCCACCTCTGTGATTAATCAGAGAAGCTCATTAGAAGCTAATCATGACGTCCCACACAGACGAGATGAGCAGAGGAGATGAGCAGTGCATAGAGACAGCAACCCCCCCGCTGCTCACAGGCTGCCAACTGACATCCTCCCACACTGCAGGGGGGCATTGTTGACTCTGTGTTAGCTGAACTGGATGACCTGGATGTTGATCTGGATGACCTGGATGTTGATTTGGACAGTGTCCGAGGACACAAAAACAAACAAACCCACAAACAGTAATTTGGATCAACAGGAAGGTCTAAAAGTTTGAAATGTTTTCTGTGCACCCCTGCACCCATGACCTGAATAGAACTGCAAATTTGAGCACCACCTAGTAAAAATTGGCCTGTATGTTTTTGTGTATGGTTGTGTGTATGTGTGAAAGAAAGAAAGAAAGAAAGAAAGAAAGAAAGAAAGAAAGTAATGACAACACAAATATACAAAATATAAAAAGCATAATTTGTGTGTGTGTGTGTGTGTGCATGTGCGTGCCTGTGTGTGTGTTGGTGTGCGTGCAGGCGAAGTGTGTGTTTGTGTGTTTGTCTGTGCCTGTGCCTGTGCCTGTGTGTGTGTGTGTATGTGTGTGTGTGTGTGTGTGTGTGTGTGTGTGTGTGTGTGTGTGTGTGTGTGAGTGTGTGTAATTCAGGCTGATCCAGACGGAAGGCTTTGGGTGGGTAATGCCAGCAGACATGTCACCTGGGTGCCATGATAACACAGCACAGCTCTGCCCCAACACAGAACGGGCCTCCACTGATTACAGGCGTGCTTCAGGTCTCTGCCTGACATTCTCTGTGTGTATATGTCTGTGTGTGTGTGTGTGGGTGTGGGTGTGGCTGTGGGGTGTTGGTGTGTGTGTATCTGTGTCTGTGCCTGTGTGTTAGCGTGTGTTTGGGTGTTTGGGCGTGTGTGAGTGGTCCATGGGCGTGTTTGAGAGGAGAGGGAATTTCAGTTGTGGGTGTTGAGTAGTCCTTGTGTCCAGTCAGGCCATGTCATTCTCCTGCCACAGGACGTGTGTCTGTGCCTGTGTGCCTGTGTGTGTTTGTATGTGTGTGTGTGTGTGTGCGCGCGCGCGTGTGTGTGTGTGTGTGTGTGTGTGTGTGTGTGTATGTGTGTGTTGTGTTGGTGTCATTGTGTGCAGTCAGGGCATGCCATTTTCCTGCCACAGTCATTTCCTGCCAAAGTCTCAAGCTAAGGAATAAACCTGAGCTCAGGAAGACCTCAAAAAACGTCTACTTCTCCATGTTCACAGGGAAAACATAGAAAGCACACTGTATACTGTGGCGACAGACACAGACACACAGACAGACAGACAGACAGACAGACAGACAGACAGACAGATAGATAGATAGATAGATAGATAGATAGATAGATAGATAGATAGATAGATAGATAGATTGTGATGATGCACCTTATGGGCACGTCACCACCATGTCCTATGTTAAATGCCATTTTACTTCCCCAACACTACCTCTACTGTCCCTGTGGCTTTAATGACAAACCAGGGACAATGCATTCTAAAACATGCTTTACCATCTCGCTGTGTGACGTTTGTAAATGCGCTAATGCATGGGTGCACACATGTTGCTACTGATGCTACAAACATTTCACATGTATGGACACAAAAGTGACACAAAGTCAAAATGCTTTATTTTAAACATTGTGGGTTATGCTTGTAAAGCGGTGGTAAGTAGCTAGACATTTCTGTAGCGTTTTTAAATAAAGACTCTTATCAGCAACGTATCAGCTCTTCCTTGGCACATTGGGAAATCAAGCTCACATCCCAGGGGAGCTATATGGTTGGGAACCTTCGCACCTAAACATAGTTAAACAAATGAATTAAATGCTTATTTGATTTCTGTTGCTAAATCTCTGCATGTACACATTTATTATTATTTGTATGAAAGGCCTGATTTAGATATTGTATGTATGGGGCAATTTTAAACTGTTTATTTTGTTTTGTTATTTTTGTTTCTATGTGAATCCCCCTGGGCTTATTGTGGGTGTTGGAATGTGGAATTCAGAGTGCGGGATTCATCCTTTCAAAAGGGACATGCTTTCATTTGCCTAGGGAGCTTGGTAGGTTAAGGTTGTGTCGTATTGTTGTGTGCTATGCCAAAGCAATAATCTCAGTTTTGTGAGCTTGTTAATGTTGATATTTTCTGTTTAACAGTTTTTGTAAATACTTTTTGTGTACGGTTTGTATATAGTACTTTTTTGTCGCTTTAAATATTTTAGAGTTTTGAGTTTTGGGTGCCTTTTTTCACTGCTAGTGTGCACAATAAAAATGACAGTTGGTGCCTTCTTCAAGACCCCTCGACACTACTTTTCACACAGATAGGCAGACAGATCAGTAAAACAAGTTCACCTCAAACTGCCGCAATAAAACAACGTTTAGTTCTACAGTGCGATAAAAAATGCCCACCCACAGATCTGTGCACTAAAGGGAATAGGGAACGCAGACAGACAAAGTGAGTGAAAGGGAATAAGGGAGAAACAGAGTGTGCAAAAAAGATACAGAGTGACTGATTCAAAGAGAGGGATTATAAAAGAGAGACATTTAGATGGGGTAGATAATGTTAGTAAGGAAGGAGAGAGAAAGTGAAGAGACTGATGGAGTGAAATAATGATAGAAGGAGAGAATAATCAATAGAGAGTTGCCCGGCCTCCACAGTGAGGCTCACAGCAGACAGTGGCAGATGACACAGACAGAGCAAGAGAGAGAGAGAGAAAGAGAGATGGAGTTTTGCAGCGGACAGGGGCAGATGGGGGATTATGCGTGCAGGCGCCATCTGCGCCTAGCCTCAGAGTGGGCAAAGCAGGAAGGAAATGAGTGCAGTCCCCCTCTGGCCCCAAGCCTTCATCCCTCACCCTGGAGGTCCAGGACCTCTGCCCCTTCCCATCACACCCTGCAGCCACTCTGGCAGGCCCCAGTGTAATCTCTCTGTCCCTCTGCACACCCCACGCGTGTCTCCCCACACACCTCTAGTTCTTGTTTTACCGTTTGGTCTGTATGTGTGTGCAAGTGTTTTATCCTCTTTTAAGAAACTTCTGTGTGTGTGTGTGTGTGTTTGGATGTGTGTGTGCTTGTATGTGTGTGTGTGTGTGTGTGTGTGTGTGTGTGTGTGTGTGTGTGTGTGTGTGTGTGTGTGTGGGCATGTGTGTGTGTTTTCCCTACTCTTTTAGGAGTCTATTTGCGGAGGCTGGTTGGAAGAGGCTGGTGATGATTTATACCGTTGCCTGTCTCAGAGGAGCAGGGCTTTGTGTGAGGTTGTGCAACCAGCAAGGCCAGGATTAACCAGTAAATAATGCTGTGATGAAAAGCAGGCACTCCTGCAGACAGAAAGGGCTTGAAACACACTACCGCACTGCAGAACAGTCCCAGTCGAGAGGAATGATGAGGGCCCAGATCACCCAGGGTTGTGGCTCTGAATACCTCTCCATCATAGTGTCCTTGAATGTAGCCATTGTAATAGTTCTGCATGAGGTCGATTTGGTACACTTCAGTTGTTGTCATTTTCCCTCTTGCACAGGGCTCAGAGGACTCTCTAAATAATGAATAGTCTCGACGCAAGACGCACTTTGTGCAACCCACCACCTACCTGTGTTTCTCAACACCTTTTCCAGTGGAAGTAATTAATTCTTTGTCAGTTTTTGTGCTCAGCCATACAGTGCGTGTGATCAATACATTTCACTGCATTGCGTATAGCACGCAGGCATGCAGACAGGCAGTGCCAATCAAGTTCCGAGGCTGTGGGAGCACAGAAAGGGGACGCGGCGCGACACGGCGCGGTGCAGTAACGTGAACAATCGGGCAGCGTTGCCACAAAATGGCCTTGAGAGGCGTCAATGGCTCTGAGGTGCCTCCGAGCAACTTGCAACCGCCGTCTCTTAGCAACCAGCAGATAGGTAAGACAATTATGAAATAAAGGTGGTCCTGGAGAGCAGGATCCTCTGCCCAGAAAGAGAGAGCAAGAGAGAGAGAGAGCGAGAGAGAGAGAGAGAGAGAGAAACAAATAAAGAAGTGGCAAATGGCCGAGGCCACAGTCATCAGGACCTTCCCTTCTCGCAGCTCCTCGGCTTAACCTTTTCAGCTCTCCGAATCAGTGTGCTAATGAATTTGACTAATACATATTTGACGTGTGCTTGGCTAGAGTGGCCCGAGGCCTCACGGGTTCAATTTTAATGAGGA
>CM059279.1:28889040-29011540 GCA_030347295.1 Setipinna tenuifilis | reverse complement strand
GAGCCATATATGTATAACTTTAGTTGAAAAAAAACTCTAGCTGCAAAAGTTATTTCATTACACAATCATTTATAAGCAAATATAAATCAATAAATCAATCAATACATAAAGTATTAGGAATCTACGTATTTCATTACGGTCTTACATCAGAACTCTTAAAATGACTGTACGTGATGAACTGCATGAATTATAGAGTTTTCATGAAATGATCATTCCTCATGCTGGCACAATGTTATATTTAAAGAAAAAGAAATGCCATGTCGGTTTTGTAATAACTAAATAAATGAGAAAAAAAACACTAGCAATTTTTGCTTATTATTCATACATATGTTTGTATGTAACAACTGTGTATACTTTTGTAGGAGTCCTTTCACTAAAATCTTTCTTGACATGTTTGTGTTGCTTTGCCAAAGCTTCACCGTTGCAGTGCGTGTTTTGTCTGTGTGTGTGTTTTGCCTGTGTGTGTGTGTGTGTGTATGTTTTGTGTGTGTGTGTGTGTGTGTGTTTTGCCTGTGTGTGTGTGTGTGTGTGTGTGTGTGTGTATGTATTGTGTGTGTTTTGCCTGTTAGTATGATGGACTGGTGTCCTGCCATCTCATGCTATATGGAGGCTTACCTTCTGAATCATATGGGACTGGGGGTGATGACAGATTTGGTCGATATCCATTGGGGTGGGCATAGGGAGACTGCTCAAAAAAAAACAAAAAAAAAGAAGAGAGAAGACAGCAGCAGACAGGATGTCAAGAGAAATGCCTGTTGTTTGGTGGACAGAGCAAAAGCATCCAAAATAATGATATATTGCCCAAACCTACAGAGAGAGAGAGAGAGAGTTTTTGTGAGTGTGTTTAGTGAAGCAAAAACACATGCTTCAACAACCAAAGTAGCATACCGTCAAGATCTCTGTCTCTGTCTCTCTCTCTCTCTGTATCTCTGTCTGTCTGTGTAAGACAAGCCAAAATCAAAGACTTCAACAACAGCAAACTCCCCTTCACTGAAAAGATCAGCTGCTCAGTTTATTTCAGTCAACAACACACACTCGGCATCTGTGTATTTCATTCATTTTTCACCGCAAAGTCTCTGAGTTTTCATACAACCAAATATGAATGTACAGAATGTACAGTGTCATAAACACAGTTAGGTTCATATTGCATATGTCAATAACATCTTTCCTGTTCGGATCAGAGGGCAGTAAAGTGCAACCCCATTGGTGATTGAGGTTTGGGATGATTTCCTTTAGGTCCTCATTTAGTATATTATTATCCAGTGTTTGACGGTTATTACAGCGACTAAAGCACTAAGTAACTGACTCGGTCTGCAATCACCCCTGTCTCCTTCTGTCATATTGGCAGTGGACCTTGAAGCAATTAGGACTACACAGTCAGTTCCGAGTAGCACCAGGGCAAGCTGTGTGTGTGTGTGTGTGTTTGCTTGCATGCATTATTGGGGTTTGACCAATGTGGATTGCATACCAATGTGGATTGGCGTTATGACAGTGTGGTGTTCATTCTGTGGGGTGGAAGTGGGTGGAACTTATTTTGTGCATGACCAACAGTTAACTACCTTAAAGCTACAGTACGCAAGTCTACAGAATTCCCAGATGGAGGTCGGTTAAGTTGAATTTTAAGTCGGAAATTTAAAAGCAGGTCCCTCCCCCAACCTCTACGAACCACCACTGTATAGACGCCAGGGTATGCGCCCCCAAGATAGGAAGCAGGCGTATTATTATTAAGTATTTAGAGCAATCAGGCTAAACTCATAGAGGCTGCTGTGACAGTCAAGCTGTTACATATTTGCCAATATGTACCGAAATATGCCCAGGCCAACAAAATCTGAAATGAGTCTACTGACCGGTACTATAATCTGTAAGTGATGCTAGAACAGAACCACTGCTCAGGGCTTCGATGGTGAATGACATGCATAGAGGATAACATAATAGCCTAGTCAGTAACACTACTTCCAAGCTGTTAGCTAGTGATACACACAAAAAAGCAGCTTAGTGTGTGAGTAGAAGGGAGTCAAATCAACACAAAATCCAAACCAAAAATCCAAATCTAACTACTTCACAATACCATACAATCACAAAGTGTCAGAATTACCCACCGTAAGCATAGCTTATCCTAAACAAGCTGCTGTCCTAACTGCAACATTAGGCTAGTAGAAGTCCTCAGCAGACTGGGGAGCCTGTGGATACATATAAAGAGAGCAAGTCGCTACCGTCACCTGTAGTTGTTCTAACAATATACACCTGGCTGCAGATAAAATCAGGACAGCAAACAAAGACGACCGACGGGGAAAATACTTTTTATATAACACTAATGCTGATCACTAACGTTGGCCTCAGTACTCAACCTACCTATGTACAGAGTGTAACTGTTGTCTACTGTAGTTTGTACCATAAATCAAGACAGATTCAAAGAACTGTAATCCAATTCCCTGTCAAGAAGAAATATGGTCAAATACTGCATCCTTTAGATCCAGTAATTCCATTCACTCTCAAAGGTGATTTCAATGTTTACACAATTTTTATTTTGGCCTCAACCTTTTGCTTTTCTTTTTAACATTCTCTTCCTCATTTGTTTTCCTCTTCTTTGTTGTTTTCAATGTGTAGGCAGTTGTTGGCAATAGCAGTATCGCCAGTTTTACATTTTTCCGCTGCTCTGCCATTTCTCTTGACAAGTGGAAGTCGTTGGCAGCAGAGACTGGAGAGTAGAGAACATTTGTGCGTGTGCTACTGGATGTGTGCATGGGGGTGAGGTCGGGGGGGCTTGTCAGCAGAGTGTGCATGAGCTGTGATTGACAGGCAGCTATTTCCCCCCATCCTGATTGGTGGAACAGTACTGGGAGTGGTGGATTTTTGCCAACTCGATAACAGCGTCAAGGTGGAGCTAGAGAATTTGGTGTTTTTTATAAATAGCTTATTTCATGTACTATTTCCAGTATATCATGACACTTCCAGCTCATTTCACTAAAAAAGTAATCTACTTCAGCTTTAAGTGCATTAGAAAATGGCCATTTGCGTGACTCTCAAGCTGATTGTGTAAGAGTTGTCAGCTTCACTACTTGCTTCCAAAAGTTGTTCCATATTATCTGCCCATTGTGGTATACCCCAGAACAAGGTAATAGCAGGCCCACCCCTCCCAAGTATGTCCAGTTGTCTCTGGCAGGTGGTCCAGATCACCTGGGCAATTAGCAGCCTTCTTACAGTAAACCCAGCACACTAAACCCAAGATAAAGTGACTGAAAATCTGAAAGAGGAAAGACCAGACATGTGGTAAGCCAGTCTCATGGTAAGAGGCCTTGTTGAAGCAGAGTTAAGATCTTTGGAAAAAAGTTTGGAAGATTGCTACTGGAGAAAAGCCCTGCCCACAGGAGAGGAGAACAAAAGACACAACGTAAAGTCAAAAACAAGCCCAGCCGTGAGATCAGTGTCTAAGCTTGTCAACCACATAAACATTGGCACCTCTCAGTGTTACAAAGACCAGGTGGCCACAACACACATACACACGAGCAAGCACAAAAAATCCTACACATACACACAAAAACATTGTCAGAAAAATCTCAGTTTTCAGTGGAACGTAGCCCATGAAGTATTCTGCTTTCTTATTTCCTCTCCTAATTGCTGTGTGTTAGAGGTCCAGGTGTCTATGTTGCGTGTGTGTTTGCCTGCGCATGTGTTGCTGTGTAGTAGACCAGAGAGACTAACTAAAGTAATGAGAACAGCAGGATCTGAAGCAGCTTGGACAGCATCCGTGACTGAGCTGATGGGAGAAATATCCACAATTTACAAGATCTGCCTGTTTTCTCTGTCCTTCAATATTTGCCCCCCCAAACTTCATTATTTGTTTTTCTCTGTCTCTCTCCCCACTTATCTCTATTTCCAAGGCTGTCTGCACTTTTCCTTTCTCTCCCTGTCTTTCTCTCACTCTTTTCTTTAATTTTGTTGATTTGCAGTTGTCTGGTTCTGTTCCTCTCTCTGTCTTTCCCACCTGTCTCTTTCCTTCACTTCTTTTTTCCCTTTTCTATTTCTGCATGTATCGGGGGCCTCCCCCTAGAGCAGTACATGTAAACATTGAAGATCAAAGAGTTTGACTGTTGAGGCTCTTGTGAGTTTACTGTGCTTTTAAATAAAGGGGCTGGGGAACACTGGTGATAGGAGATGGGGTAACACTTTATTTTATAGTCCCTTATTTGGTGTATCTACATGTAACAACATGTAATATTCTGTACTTACACTGTACATACCTAACACTAATCCTGACCCTGTGGTACCGTGTACCCACTGTAACTAATTAATGTAACAGGGATTGTAATCAGACATTGTAAAAAGGGGTGGTGAACACTGAAGATATGAGCAACCTTAGATATATCAGGGCCGGTTCTAGGCAGGCATATATAAGGGGGCAGTCAGAAATGTGAAGGAGGCATCAGCACTTTTTTCTGTGCTTATAGTAACAATGTTTTGGTGGGCAGTCGAAGATGTTGGTTGGACTTAACAACTAGTGCTATAGGCATACTTGTCTAGGCTATGGACATGGCCACATGGATTTAAACATAAACCGTTATTTAGAATATAATTTGAAAATAATGCAATTATGTTGTATTTGATATTTGTAGGCTAAGGTCAAGTTAGGCGACTGTAACTTTAAATTTCCCCTCATGATCCTAATGTGAAACAACATTATGTTCTAACTTTGTTTCTATGCAAGGACGCTTGTGAAATCAAAGGGCTAGTGCAGATGTGGATGCATTTGATTATATTTTCTGTGGAATTATTACATATTCCAAAACACTGAGAAGAATCTTTATTGGACTATGCAAAAGAGATGTGTCTTGCAAGGTGCTTTTTTGTTAAGATTAGGGTGAGTAACGTCAGGCTGCTACACAGCTGACAAGCAGGCTTTGCTAAGTTGGTTTGCCAACAGGAGCCACCAAGGTCTAGCCTACTTGCGTGTTTAATAATCCTGTAGTGAATGATTTTAATTTTATTCAGTTTCAGGGTCTCTGAGGTCACCTGAGCCAAGCTGCAGCCGTGGGCCACCCTGACAACATCATTAGCCGCGTACGAGTAACAAATCGGTCTGTCTGTCTGTCTGTCTGTCTGACTTCGTCTACATACGTCAGCAAGAACTCCGCCTCGCAGCATGGGCGGGCTTCGATCAAGTCGGACACAAGTCTTTTGTTTACACCACCTGATCTTCGTAGTAGATGGCAGAGAGGTCATGTGTTGTGTGTGAGGGACAAGGAGGGGGCGGGCGGTTGTAGTAGGGTGCATTGAGACTTCAAGTCAAGTCGAGTCGTTTTTTTAATAGCACATTTAAACAAAACAACAGAGATGTCCCAAAGTGCTGCACAACACAAGGATGAAAAATAACACGGCAAAACCATAACCCAAAGATCATTAATAGGTATAGCCTACTGACACAAAGCAATACAATAAAAACGAGATTAACAAATACATAAATAAATAAAAGATTGAGTTTGACAGCATCAGATACACGCCCCAGAACAAGCTAAAAAGAGAGAGAAAAGATATGTCTTCAAACTGAACTAAAATAACGTACATATAAGATGAGAAGTTCCGTGACAGAGCGCTACACACAACATACGTGTCCAGACGTCAGTGAACTTTAAACCAACCAGGGCAAAGTTGCGTCACCACGGAGGCGTTAGTTAGACGATTGTAGCCGCGGAAAAGCAACTGCAAGCGCTTGCACGGTTTGTCTACATCCGGCTACATGCGGCTACATCACGTGGGTTTTTAGGTCGTGACAACTCTGACACAAAGTCTAACCATCATGCAACATTTTCAGCCCACAATGCATCGCTGACTACATGTGGCTACATCCGTTTGCAAACATTTACCATCACCCGAACGTGGCTATTAGCTAACACTGTCATTTCATCCTCCTTTCTCACTTCACCTCCCTCTTTCTATCCCTCCATCAGCTCATTTTCTTCTCTCTTTGCCTTTTTCTGTCTTTCTCTGTGTCACTTCATCCTCCCTTTGTTACTTTACCTCCCTATCATCACCTCCATTGCTCTACCCCTCCATCTTCTTTCTTTGCCGCTTCTATCTCTCTCTGTCACTTCATCCTCCCTTTCTCACTTTACCTCCATCTCTCTATATCCCTCCATCACCTCATTTTTGTCTATGTTCACCTTTTTCTATCTCTCTGTCACCTCATCCTCCATTTCTTTTTCTACCTCTGTCTATATCTCTGCATCACTTTATCCTCCTCTTCTCTCTTTGCTTGTATCTAACCCTTTTGCATTTCATCCTCCCTTGTCTATCTCTACCTCTCTTTCTCTATCACCCTATCACTTCATTCTCATCTGTCTTCTACCCCATCTCCTTCTGTTTATGTCACCTTATCCTCCTTTTCTCTCTCAATCGCTTTTTTCTCTCTGTTTGTTTTTGAATCTTATCACCCCCTTCTCTCCACCTCTCACTTTCTATATTACTGAATCACCATATCCCCCCTTTTCCCTCTTTCTCTCCCAATCCATTTTCCTCTTTCAGTCCCAGGGGCATATCGAGAAATCATAAAACGAGGGGGCCAAGAACAAAAAGTTATGTGGGCTTAACTGAAAACACACAGGTTGCTATTACAATTTAAACAGTCAAACAAACAAAGGGAGCCTCCTGATTGTTTGGGCCTGATTGAGAAGTGGGTGGGGACAGGTGTCAGCCATCTGAGGTGTGTGGTTCGTTTATCTCATGATTTGTGTGTTTCCATTCATTTAAGTGTTGCTGTGTTTCATTTATGTTTGCTGTGGTTTCATTTATGTTTGTGTTTCACTTGTTTGCTGTGTTTCATTTATTGGTTGCTGTGCTTTATAGTTTCTGTTTTATCTATGGGTCGCTGTGTCTTAGTGTGGCTGTGTCTACTTGTGTTGGGTTGCTGTGCGTTATTCCTTAATTGATTGTTACCACACACACTCAGTGGTGGCTCCCAAACGACCTCCAGCTGTAGATGCCATGATTGACTACTGATGCGCACTGATTGACAATTGCTGTGCAACCTATCAAGGCACTTGTAAGACATTGGGGTGGGGTATAAAATGGACATGTTTCAGACCTTTGGCAGACTAGGCAGGGGGGAAAGACACTGCAGCAGGTGTGACACCAGCATGGAGAAGCCTGGAGGACAGATGAGCCAGCGATTGAATTCAACGCCTGCTATCTTCCCCTAAAGGAATGTGAGCAGTTCTTGTGTGTGTGCACGCTCTGCTTGTTTCTGCCCATGCTGTGTTTTTTTACCTCCGCCAAGGAGATTATGTTTTCGACGGCGTTGGTTTGTCTTGTTTGTTCGTTTGTGAACAGCATAACTCGAAAAGTTATGGATGGATTTTGATAATTTTCAGGATGGGTCAGAAGTGGGCTAACTTAGAACTGATTTGTTTTTGGTGGTGATCCAGATAACCATCTGGATCCAGGATTTTTTTTATTCAGTGAAGTTACCAGTGTAGCATGGTATCTAGAGACTTTTGTTTTGAAAGGAGGGACTATTGGTTGGTACGGAAATGAGGCTCCTGTTGCGGGTCAAGGAGTTGGGTTTTTGGTTAGAGGGTTCAGTGAAAGATGGAGGAGAGTTAGAGCGGTAGTGGTGAGCAGCCCAGTATTTCATGTTGGCAGTGGAAATTGGATAAAGTACTTTCCTGCACCGAAGAGCCAACCAAGTTCGTGTGGGCATGAGTGAACGAACCCGCTAGTTAACCATTACGCCAGTAATAAAATGTTTTAACATGATTAATGTCTTAAGGTGAGCATGACAATAAGGTGGAGACTTAAGCTGTTGGGGAAAGTGTGTGTAGTCACTGCCTGACGCGCTTCCTTTTTACTGCCTGAGGTGGGAGCACACTGGGGCCAGCCACAGACGCCACCGTGGACCCACTTGCCACCTGGACGCTGGGCCTGTGACATCAAGATCTACTATTCCTCCACAAGCTCCCATACGGCCCACGCCTCTCTGGACAGAACAAGGACTTGGCTTTTCTTTTTTGCTTGTTTGTCCCCTTTTTTTTTTTTTTTGAGCTTTGTGCTATCTTAAAGGACAATATTTTTAAACTATTTATCTAATAAAGTTGTCAATTTTTAAACTTTGTCTGCACTCCTGTCTTTTCTGTCTTTGCCTCTCTTGCTTTTTCTCTCATGCCTGATCCTCCCTTTTTCTCTAAATTTGTCATTGGTCATCCTCCTTTCTCCATTTCTATCAATTACCTCATCTTCCTGTCCCCTCTCTATATCTCCATTTTTACATCACCTCATCCTTCATTTCCCTTTTTACCTCTCTATATCCAGAGTTGAGACAAAGTGGTCAACTTTTATTTATCTAAGTTTTAAACTCCCAAGTAAGACAGCGTTTATTAAACCACAGAGAGCCACACCTCTATGCATGTGGCAGGCATTCCAATCAGCACCTGTGAGGTGAGGCACAACCCCAGGCGCACACACACACACTCAACCAAGGCACTCTCGATCCAACCTATCCCTCTCTATCTTGTTCTCTTTCATGCCACCTGTCTCTCGCTTTCACTCCATTTCCTCTCACTCCATTGTCTTTCACATCTTTCCTGCTCTACAAAGAACTCTCACCACCTTAGTCTTTTGAACTGTTTAATTCATTCCAGGAATGTTTGGTCAACATCGCCAAACATGTGCACAAACACATGCACATAAAGAAAGATCAATTATGTTCAGCAGAATTGGAATGTTATCACAATAAGGTACTTACAAACCGAAATAACATGTTTTATTATTGTTAATCTCACTGGCTGGCCCTCAAGCCATTGCAAGCAGACACACACACACACACACACACATAAACATACATGCACACGCACAAACATTCAGTTGTTTGTTTACCCCCTACATCCTTTTTCCTTTCACCTGGTTTTGCTTCCATTCGAACTACCCATTCTTCCATTCCTCCCCCACTTCAACTGTCTCTTTTTCTTCCTTCTCTTCTTTACCCCTGCCATTTTCTTTCTGCATTTCTCTGCCTCTCTATTTTATAATGTAATTAGTGAAGAATGTTTACAACAGTAATGGTTGTAGCTACCATTAACTGTGTACATAATCATTCAAAAATTTATCAGAAAGAAAAGTGAAAAAAGCAATAAACCATTTAAAAACAAATCCCTAAAGGCAGTGTGAGAGTGTATTTCATGTGTTTGGGTATTAACACATATAAAGCAGTCATTTAACATCTAACACATACCTGAAATTATGGGGCTTCACATCATGCTTATATCAGATTTTTCTGTCTGTCTGTCTGCCTGCCTACCTGCCTGTCTGCCTGTCTGTCCGTCTGTCTTTTTTTCTTACTCTTTTAAAATTCTCTATCCCTCTCTCTTTTTGTGCCTACCCTCACTCACACTTTCCGTCTGTCTCTTTCTTTTTTTATTATTACATTGCATTTGGTAGACGCTTTTATCCAAAGCGACTTACAATCAAGGGGGACATAAGCAATAGAGGAGGACACAGAGTAGAGACACAATAGACATATGTACTTCTGCATAGGGATAGAGAGAGAGAGAGTTTAGATTAGTGTTTGTTAGTTATATTAGTTTTGTTAGGGAGGCAAGCAATCTTCTTTCTAACAGACACTTTCAGTCACAAAGATGGCAGTAGTCTGTAGTTCTGTAACTGTCTCCTCTAAGTCCGCAGAAGAGTAACAGATTGCCATGAGCTTGGACAGAGAGCTGAGAAGGTCTGTTTCCAAAGATTTTTTTTACTAATTTCCTTTACTGTACCTGCTTTTTTCAGCTTCTGCTGACTTAGGGGTGTTCAAATTAACCCAACCAGAGCACACTGACGGATTCCAAAACATAATTTGAATCTCCCCGCGAAGCTACTTGAAAGATTTGTTCAATTTTTTACACTATCAAAGGGTCTTCACAGACAGCTGAAGTAATCTGTGGCCTACTTATTTAAGAGGGAATTAGAGAGTTCTCTCAAACATTCTCTGTCTTCTCACCAAAACTAGTGCAAAATAGAGAAGTATGGGCATGCACGCAAAGACACACACACACACACACACACAGTTATAGAAGCATTCTATAACTTCTCTCTCTATCTCTCTCTCTGTCTCTCTCACACACACACACAGACACACACACACACACCCTGCACACATTGCACACACACAGCAGACACACACACACACACGACAGACATGCACACACACACACACACACACACACACACACACACACACACACACACAGTTACACAAACATTTGTGCTCTCTCTTTCTCTCTCTCTCACACACACACACGGCACACATTGCACACATGCACGGCAGACATGGGTATGAATTTATCAATCTCATCTACATCTGGAAACATCTTTATCTACATACTGTAGACAACCATCTGTGTCTGTTTCTTTTGATAACAGGATAACAGGATAACAGGATAACAGGATTTTATTTGTCACATGTGTTCTTGTGCTGGCACAACACACAGTGAAATGGGTGCTGTGACTACTCCCTTTGTGTAAAAATAATAAATAATAGAAAAATAAAAGAGGTGTCCTAAGTATTTAAAAAGCGTATGGCTTGAGGGAAGAAACTCCTGCGTAGTCTTTCTGTCCTGCACTTTATTGAACGTAGACGTTTCCCAGAGGGCAGCTTTTCAAACATAGTGAAACTGGGATGGTGAATGTCTTTCATTATTCTTTTGATACGTCTCATCCAGTCTCTTTTTGCTGTCACTTTCTCTCTCTCTCTCTCTCTCTCTCTCTCTCTCTCTCTCTCTCTCTCTCTCTCTCTCTCTCTCTCTCTTTCACACGCAAACACACATACATACACACAAACAGGCTGCTACCTGTTTTTCCTCACTCTTCCTATGCCCCAGTTGGGGTGCTGGTCTGTTTCATCTGCCCCTCTGCCATCTCCCCCACAGAGCACCAGACAGGCATCTGGATGGAACCTTGCACACATGCTACCCCACAGAGACACAGTATGTATGTATGTGTGTGTGTGTGTGTGTGTGTGTGTGTGTGTGTGTGTGTGTGTGTGGGTGTGTGTGTGTGTTTGTGATGAGGGTGTCCATCTGGATGGAACCTTGCACACACTCCACCCCACAGAGACACTGTGTGTATGTGTCCGTGTGTGTGTGTGTGTGTGTGTGTGTGTGTGTGTGTGTGTGTGTGTGTTTGTGTGTGTGTGTGTGTGTGTGTGTGTGTGTGTGTGTGTGTGCGATGGGGGGGACAAGAAGCACTGACAGGATAGACAGCCTTTTTTCTCTTCTTCTTCCTCTTGTTCTCTCTCTCTCTCGCTCTCTCTCTTCTTCTGTCTACTCAACACATCTATTCCCACAACCACTAATTTTGTACCAGATTTCTTTCCATCTCCATTCTCCAAATCATTTTTGAACTTTTTTTCCTTTTTCTCTCCATGCTTCGGCTTTATTCTCTCCCTCACTTCCATTCTCTTCTTCTACAGTCTTTTTGCTGCACTGTTTCTCTTGTTCTCTCTCTCTCTCTCTCTCTCTCTCTCTCTGTCGGAGTGCATGCTGGGAGTGAATGGGCAGAGCGCTGAGTGAGCGGTTTGTTTGAGTTCGGCTGCCATGCCGTGTTCTTTCTAACTTTCTTTCTCTATAGCATTTATAAATATTTATATAGCTTATTATTTGTGTGTTTGTGTTGTTTTTGTTTGTTTAGTTGAGTGGAGTGTGTAGTTTGGTTGGCGTGTACCTGGGCACCTGCTCTTGGGACGGGAGCATGGCTGCCCCAGGTAGGGAGAGGTTTGAATCCCTCACGCGGCGACACGCAATTAAGATATCATCTACCGCCAGCGTGGAAACTTGTTGCTTAGCCGTAGGTGAAATTGTTGGGTATGAAAAAATTGTGTCGGCGGCTCGTATGAACCAGGCAATTGTTATTTTCCTTGAGACTGTGGAGTTGGCAAACTTGATGGTGGAGCAAGGGGTGGTGATTGATGGTGTTTTCACCACAGTACTTCCGTTGTCTACCCCGTCCAAAAAAGTAATAATTTCTAATCTCACTCCCTTCATCAAGGACGATTTGTTAACACAGTCACTATCCCGCTATGGGAAACTTGTTTCTCCCATTAGGAAGATGGCTATTGCATCCAAATCATCTTTTTTGAAACATGTAGTGTCGGATAGGCGATTTGTGTATATGGTGTTAAATGAGCCTGATTTGGACTTGACTTTAAATGTGCAGATTGATGACAGCAAATATGTTATTTATGTCACTAGTCACACGATGAAGTGCTTTGGGTGTGGGCTACCTGGCCATTTGGTGCGAGCCTGCCCTGAAAAGCGCAGCAGCGCTGATAATTCAAATGAACGAATTAATAACAACGTCGGGGAGGCACACCCCGTGAGCGATATAGACAAGGCACCTGCAAACGGGGAAGGGGCTAGCGGGGATGGGGCTCAGCCAATTGTCCAAGAGCCTTCTGAGGCTGAAATAAATGAAATTAGACCCCCTGATCAGAGTGTTTCTCTAGTTAATGTGGATGATGAAAAAGACGAACCCGAGGTTGAACCTTCGGTGCATATCACCGATTGTTCGCAGAACAGCGCTGCCTCAGCAGGTAACCTGATTGAACTTGGTAGTGATGTGGCTTCTGATAGTCAAAACATGGATACTGATGTAAACCCTTTCAAAGTCCCTAAGGGTAAAAAAAGGACAAGGGGGCGATCCAGTTCTGGGGCGCAAGCAAAAAAGAGAGAAATGGTGGTTGACTTTAGTTCTACTGATGCGGAAAGTGAAAGCGAACCTGAATGCAATTTAACCTGCAGTCTACCTCAAAGCGGTTTTCCTAGCCGCGAGTATAGTGCAGAAGACATACAGAATTTTCTGGCACAGACCAAAAATGCTCGAAATGTAAAGGTTGATGACTATTTCCCTGATATTGAACAATTTATGGAGAAAACTAGACTATATATGGCTGAAGGAAAATTTACCGACAAAGAAGGTTACCGTTTGAGTAAGTTTCTTACAAAGCTAAAATTTCTGTTAAAAATTGACTTCTAGTCAGTGAATCTAAGCCCCTGTTATATCTCACAATGAAGATGTTAATACACTGTTTATTTCTTTTCCTATTTATGTGTGATTTCAAAATTGCTTCCTTAAATTTGAATGGTGCAAGAGATAGTTTAAAGAGGGCTTTGCTCTTTGAAATGATTAAAGAAAAAGCTATTGATGTTGTGCTTGCACAGGAAACACATACTGACGCTAACAATAGTGCTGACTGGGCAAAGGAATTTGGGGGGTTATCGATTTTAAGCCATAATACTTCAATTAGTGGTGGAGTTGCAATTATTTTTTCACAGGCCTGCATTCCTTGCTCTTATCAGGTTGAGGAATGTATTAAGGGTAGACTCCTAAAAGTCAAAGCCCATTTTGAAAATAAGTCTTTTGTTTTTATTTGTGTATATGCGCCAACGGATGGGCGTGAGAGAATCATTTTTTTAAACATCTTAGACGATGTTTTAAAAAACTGTGATCCTGATGATCTTTTACTTCTTGGTGGGGATTTTAACTGTACTGAGCTGAGTATAGATAGGAATCACAGGGAGCCTCACATGCCATCTCGTAGGAGGCTCATTGAGCTAATAAATTCCCATGATCTGGCTGATGTTTGGAGAAATTTTCACTCAGATCAGAAACAATATACATGGGTCCATGCGCAGAATAATATGCTTTCTCTGGCAAGACTGGACCGCTTTTATAGTTTTAAACATCAGCTCAGTTTCTTCAAATCATGTCTTATCCTGCCAGTTGGGTTTTCTGATCATAGCATGGTGCTTTGCACTTACTATGTAAGTGCAACCAGACACAAGAGTGCATACTGGCATTTTAACACTAGTTTACTACATGATAGCCATTTTAGGGATGTTTTTAAGTTTTTTTGGAGGGATTTTAGAACTACAAAATCTACTTTTAAATCGCTGCAGCAATGGTGGGATTTTGGCAAGACCCAAATAAAACAGTTGTGCCAGCAATATACTTCACATGTCACGCGTGATATAGCTCAGCGTATGAAAACCCTGGAAAATGAAATAATGGAGCTCCAGGGACTAGCCGAAAGCACTGGAAATTGTTTATACTTGGAAGATTTAAAAATAAAAAAGAACTTTTTAACAGACTTGCTGGGCATTAAAGCACAAGGAGCTCTGGTCAGGTCTAGATTCCAGAGTGCAGAATTAATGGATGCACCTTCTAAATTTTTTTTCAATCTGGAAAAGAAAAATGGCCAAAAAAGGTTTATTCATGCGCTTCTCTCTGAGACTGGAAGTCTCCTGACCAACCATGGTGATATTCGTAGGAGAGCAGTTGGATTCTATCAGGCTTTGTATAGGAGTGAAACTTCCTATGACCAGGCTCCGGACAGTCCCTTTCTCATAAATCTACCCAAGGTTTCTACGCAGGCAAATCTGGACCTGGGAAGGGTGATTACCCTTGAGGAGCTGGATAAAGCCCTCCAGAGTATGGAGTGTGGCAAAGCACCGGGCATTGACGGTTTGCCGGTTGACTTTTACAAGTCTTTCTGGCCAGAAGTAGGCGCAGACCTACTGGCTGTTTTGAGGGACAGCCTGGCCAAGGGGCAGCTGCCACTCAGTTGTCGCAGAGCTGTGCTGACGTTGTTGCCTAAAAAGGGGGATTTGAAGGACATAAGGTCCTGGAGACCTGTTTCTATCCTGTGTGTAGAATATCGGCTGCTCTCAAAAGTATTGGCAAATCGTCTCAGTGAGGTCTTGGGAGAAGTAATTGAACCTGACCAGACCTATTGTGTGCCGGGCAGGCTTATTTATGATAATATTGGTTTTATTAGAGATGTTTTAGAAATTGGAAGACGTTTAAATTTGAACTTTGGCCTTGTGTCAGTTGATCAAGAAAAGGCCTTTGATAGAGTCGAGCACAATTATTTATGGAGTGTTTTGACTGCCTTTGGCTTCAATAATGATTTTATAAGAAAAATAAGAGCTATGTACCGTGACTGTGAAAGTATTTTAAAAATTAATGGTGACTTGTGTGCTCCTTTTAAAGTTTTCAGGGGAATCAGACAAGGATGCCCCCTGTCTGGCATGCTGTACTCGTTGGCCATTGAGCCTTTACTAATTCAATTGAGAGCTAAGCTGCAAGGAGTAACACTCCCACACTGTAATTTTTCTTTTAAAATATCAGCTTATGCAGATGATGTGGCCATTCTCATTGGAAGCCAAAGGGATGTGGACACCACTCTGGAAGTTTTTAATGAATTTAATAGTCTATCCTCTGCCAAAGTAAATTGGGGGAAAAGTGTGGCTTTGTTAGCTGGTAAGTGGTCTCATGGTGCACCACACCTTCCAGGAGGTTTAACATGGTCCAGGCTTGGGTTCAAATATTTGGGGGTTTTCCTTGGTGACGATACTTTCACACAGAAAAATTTTGAGGATACTATTGAGAAGGTCAGAGGCCGACTCAGCAAATGGAATTTCCTGGTCAAAAAACTGTCCTATAGAGGGCGTGTTCTAATAATCAATAACTTAGTGGCATCATCCCTTTGGCACAGGCTTGCTTGTGTAGACCCTCCAGCACAGTTTTTGTCTAAGGTACAATCTATACTACTAGATTTCTTTTGGGATGGTCTACATTGGGTTCCACAGGGTGTACTCTTCTTGCCCAAAGATGAGGGGGGACAAGGGCTGGTCCATCTTCAGAGCAGAACTGCAGCCTTTCGTCTCCAGTTTGTACAGAGACTTTTGGATGGGGCTGTAGACTCCAGCTGGAAAGCTGTGGCCTGTGCACTGTTGAGGACTTTTCAGGGCCTGGGTTTGGACAGAACCCTTTTTTGGATGGACCCCACCATGATGGACTTAAACAAGCTCCCAATATTTTATCGGAATACTTTTAAAGTTTGGAACTTTTTAAAGGTCCACAGACCCCTGAACTCAGGTTCGTTGTTTTGGTTACTAAAGGAGCCACTGATATATGGTTCTCTTCTGGACCTCACACAAGAAAAGCATCTTCCCTGTTTGTCTGACATACTTTGTAGGGCTGGGGTCATTACTTTGGGGGATCTGCTGAACCTAACAGGACCAGTTTTCAGGAATTCAATAGCAGTGGCTGAGCACCTGAATATTAGATCTATTCGTGTAGTCACAAAATTTCTGTTATCACTGAAGTCCTTTTTGACAGAGGGGAGTCTCATACTGTTAGATCAGTATAAAATGGGTGAACTTATCCCAAATGAACGTGATGTAGTACCATGCTTTACTGTGTCTTCTGATGTCCCAAATGCCTTTTTGAAAAACGATGATACCATGTTTGTAGGCCCACATCGAATTTCAGGGAAAACACTTTATAACTGTTGTGTGAAGTTTTTAAACAATAAATGTCTAGAAACCAGAGTTGACACACCTTGGCGTGCTGTTCTACAAGTAGAACAGCATGTCAAACCATGTTGGGGAGCATTTTACAAGTCACCATTAACTAAAAGGGTTGGGGATTTACAGTGGAGGATTTTACATGGTGCAATTGCTGTTAATTCTTTTATCTGTGTTTTAAATTCTGAAGTGAGGCATGACTGCCCATTTTGCACACAAAGGGAAACTGTTTTTCATGCCTTCATGTATTGTACGCGTCTGGAGCCTTTATTTTCCCTTTTAAGAAAATTATTTAGTTGTTTTAATGAACACTTTGCGATGGAAACTTTCTTTTTTGGTTTTAAATACTCAAGGAAGCAAAGGCATAAGTGTCAATTGCTGAATTTCATTATTGGGCAGGCTAAAATGTCTATCTATGTCAGCAGGAGAAACAGGGTCGAACATAATTCAGGGTTTGACATTGTATTAGCTTTTACAACTTTGGTGAAATCAAGGATCTTAATAGATTTTCGTTTTTATAAAGAAATGAGAGATGTTAAAACCTTTGAAGATGTATGGTGTCAAAACAATGCTTTGTGTGCAGTCAGAGATAATACTGTGCATTTCAATATTTTACTATAGTTTCTGTACCTGCTTTATTCTGTTTCTTTCAAAGTCTGTGTGCTTACCTATTTATTTACCTATTTATTTATTAATACACTCCTGCTAGCACTTGAGATGCTTTTAAAATAACAAAGTGTTTTCTTTGTAAATATTTTAAACTTTTTGTAATTAAATGACGTTTTGAAAAGTCAAAAGTCTCTCTCTGTTACTCTATCTCCTTTTTCTCTCACGGTCTCTTTCTCTCTCTCTCTATCTCATTTTTGTCTCTCACTCTTTCTCTTTCTGTCTCTCTCCCTCACACACACATTCTCTCTCTCTCTCTCTCTCTCTCTCTTTCCATTCTCTTTTTCTGAGTATTTTTGCTGCACTGTTTGTCTCTGCATGTGTTCCTGCTGTCTCTTGTAGCATGAGACACACTACATCAGGAGTCCAGGGAACTGAAAATGGTCTGATGGCAGGCTGGCATTCTTCTCTTTGTTCTCCATCTCTCATTCTGCTCAGTCTTTCTCTCTCTCTCTCTCTCTCTCTCCCTCTCTCTCTCTCTCTCTCTCTCTCTCTTTCTCAGATGTTTTACTCTCTCACTCATCCTTGCTTTTTCTACAACACCACATTTGCTCAAAACAGAGTGCCATAAATGGTGCAGTACACACAGGCACACATGAATGCACCCCCCCCCCCCCACACACACACAAACACACACACTCAAACACATTCTCCCTCCAACAGCATCCCCACACTTTTACCAGAGCTTATTTGTACCACTTCTTTCTTCCCTCTCTCATTCACTTACACAGACACACACACACACACACACACACACACACACTATGCTGTATTCTCTATCCTGTGCCATACTCTTCCTACCTGCATCTTGCTTGGCCTGGCCTGGTGGTCACAGCCTCATCACAAGAGCACTTTGTTTTCACCTTCATCAAAACTTGCCCCATGTTTACTTTAAATCTCTCTCTCTCTGTATTTTTCTGAACATACACACATATCTTGTTTGTCTCACTACCACAGAGTGTGTTGAGGGAAGCTCATCTCCATTCACACTTTCTGTGCAATCATGAGCGATGGCCCACGCATATGCCAGGGAAGATTGCGCCAGCTCGCACTCGTGCCATCGGAGTGTTGTTTGGCTTCCTTGCTGTGCCAAAGATGCCATGGTGTACGCACTCATTTGAATATTTGTAACATTTCTCACTGCTTACAATGAGCTGAGGAGAACTTAGGATATCATTCACTTTCACACACACACACACACACACACACATGCATGTACACAGCTTAGGGCATTATTCATACCTTAGTTAGGAGTCTTTAAAGGAATCAGGCTCCACCACCACCTTAGATGGTCCGCTATTTCTATTTCATTTTATGACTGTGTCAGCTTTGGTCGCAAATGAGTGTGTGTGTGTGTTAATGCCTGACTTTCAATCTGGTCTATTTCTGTTTTAGCTATCTGAGGCTAATTTCAAACTGTTCTCCTGAAAATTATGCATGCTAAAGTCATTTGAAGACTGGGACAGTGACAACGTTTCTCCCCTCCAGTAGTGCCAGTCTTTCTCCGTAACATCATAAAAGAAAAGAAAATCTTGTGTCCATCTAGTGGTCCTCTGCACACATTGATGTGTAATTAGATATCCTGGAAACACACACACACTCTAGTCCAAATGTGTCACACTACCCTCTAATGCAGTTAGAGAAGATTATTGTAATTCCTGAAAGTGACATGAGGACATTTATCCCTGAAGTTAAAAACTACTTTGTCTCTGTGTCTCATGTCTTACAGACATGTCTGGAGTTGTGTCTCATCTGTCTTTGTCTCGTCTTATACTCTTTGCATATTTTCTGGTTGCTGAAGGAGTACCGCTTGTAATCTCTCGTTTCAGTTCTATTTGGAATAAATCTTGCAAGTTCTTTCCATTCTAGCCTATGCAAATATATAATAATAAAACTGAACAAAACTCCTGCACACAGACTACGAAACTTTCAGTGTCAATTTACCCACAAACATTTCAGTTCAGCCAGAAAGACTCGGAGAATGGAGTACGTTTTAAGCCATTTAATAAAACAGAATTTAACAATATATTAGTGGAAGTAGATGATCTTTGGCGTAGGTCCTGTCATCGGCCCGGGTCTTGGGTTGAAGGATCCGTCAGATCCTGCTGCAGCCATGTAGTAGAGACCAGAGATACCCCCGGGCGGATGGGAAGACAGGACCAAACTGGTGGTGGTGGGGATGGAGGAGGGGACTTGCTTACGTCGATACCTGAAGCAGCGAAAAAGGTGAGTTAGACAGGTCATTATAAGGCAGGTGGCGGCCGCTGATTGGCCGAAGGGTATAGCGCTACGTGGCATAAGAGTCTTCCTGGCTGAACTTGCGCAAGCTTACATTTCAGCCAGAAAGACTTGGAGAATGGAGTACGTTTTAAGCGATTTAATAAAACAGAATTTAACAATATATTAGTGGAAGTAGATGATCTTTGGCGTAGGTCCTGTCATCGGCCCGGGTCTTGGGTTGAAGGATCCGTCAGATCCTGCTGCAGCCATGTAGTAGAGACCAGAGATACCCCCCCCCAAAAGAGAATAAGGCGAAGGTTTTAATACCTTCTGAGTAAGCTAGACTCATGAAATGAAACTTACCCCCAAGAGGATGACCACGAAAGTAAATTATGCAGACCCACCGTGAAGGCGACGACAAGGACCCACCTGAGCAAGGAAGGAGAGAGTTAGAACAGTGTTCATGTTACTAAGCATTATTGGGAATAGAGGTATACTTACGATGAGCGTCGGACAGAACGCCGTTTGCTCCCACAGAACACACGGATGACTGTGTGACTGCTGCGTGCTAGGCACACGTAAACTCTCGCTGAGAGTTACACACATGTGGCACACGGAAGTTCTCGCAGAGAACTACAAACAGGATGTAGACAGACAGACAGCAGTGTGCTGGCCGCACACTGGGCACATAAAAGTTCTCGCTGAGAACGACCGGCATGACGTAGACAGCAGTGTGCTTACCACACACTGAACACACATAAGTTCTCGCTGAGAACTGCGACACAGACAGCAGTGTGCCGGCCGCACACTGGGCACATAAAGTTCTCGCTGAGAACGACCGGCATGACGTAGACAGCAGCGTGCTTACCACACACTGAACACACATAAGTTCTCGCTGAGAACTGCGACACAGACAGCAGTGTGCCGGCCGCACACTGGGCACATAAAAGTTCTCGCTGAGAACAACCGGCATGACGTAGACAGCAGCGTGCTTGCCACACACTGAACACACATAAGTTCTCGCTGAGAACTGCGACACAGACAGCAGTGTGCCGGCCGCACACTGGGCACATAAAAGTTCTCGCTGAGAACGACCGGCATGACGTAGACAGCCGCGTGCTGCCACACACTGAACACACATAAGTTCTCGCTGAGAACTGCGACACAGACAGCAGTGTGCCGGCCGCACACTGGGCACATAAAGTTCTCGCTGAGAACAACCGGCATGACGTAGACAGCAGTGTGCTTGCCACGCACTGATCACACATAAGTTCTTGCTGAGAACTGCGACACAGCTAGCAGTGTGCCGGCCGCACACTGGGCACATAAAAGTTCTCGCTGAGAACGACCGGCATGACGTAGACAGCAGTGTGCTTGCCACACACTGAACACACATAAGTTCTCGCTGAGAACTGCGAAACAGACAGCAGTGTGCCGGCCGCACACTGGGCACATAAAGCAATGCGGTTATATACTGTTGTACTCCCCGGGTGAGACTACCTCATAAGCCTCTTGCATACATCATGTATAGCATATAAATTCAGACAGCATTGCGTGCGAGTTATTAGGAGGGTTAAGTGAGCGAATGCATGGCAATAAGTAACAAAGGGACCACCACCAGTAGTTGCATAATAAATACCTTATTGCTGTTGGATAGGGACACTGAGCTTCCAGAACGTCTTTCGAACCGGGTCGGATGTAGACCTCGAAGGCAGAAGAAGACCATCTCCCCAAGCGTTTGATAGAGGAGTCGGTCATCCCTCTTTCCGCGGCAGTTGTGGCCCGTATAGCAGAGGCATGATAAGCCGCAACTTTCTGCCACCGAACCCAAGAGAACCCTGAACCAATCCTTGGTCATAGGTGAGCAGCTATTGATTAAAATTAAAGGTGCGAGAGATGAAGTGCGAGGGCGCATAGATAGATATCGCAGCATAGAGGGGTAAGGACAGAACAGAGTTCCCAGCTTAGAGATAATAACCGTAACGCCATCACCGAAGTGTCCGTTTTGAGTGTTTAAGGAAAATGAAAAATAGAAAGTAAGGAGGTGAAACCTGTAAAACCGAGAAGCATAGACCCCGAGCGGCATCCAAAGCCAGTGTAGTAGAAGTAAATTCTCCAGGTCGCAAACCATAAAACGCCATAAGAAAGGCAGCCTCAACGAGAGTGTTAACATAAGGAGAAAACAAGCCACCACGCAGAGAAAGAATTAGCCTATGCAAAACGGGGAGAGTGATGGGAAGACGGGTGTCCGGCCTAGGGATAATAACCGCACGCCCATCACCCAAGTGACCGTTTCGATGGTTTTAGGAGAAAGAAATCATGTCGTTAGCATAATGTAAATAGGGGAAGCCAAGTTACCAGCATGCGACATTTTATGCATGTGTGACGTAATGACATCAGTGCCCACGTATTAGGTATGATGGCAACCTTTCTGGACAGGCCCAGGCCTAAGATGGATTGGATATCCAGACGGAGCTGACATAGCTTAAGGACTTGAAAATTGGTTGAGATTTGAGTTATGACCTTTATAATATCGTGTATCCGATTAAAGTACAATACATTTGCAATAGAGGTCATGTGGCCAAAGTGCATGCGTCATAACTATAACACACTGACCAAAACGTACAACAATGTTTTAACAAAGGCTGGTCTGTGTAATGCCTGGCCCCTATAAAATGCTAAATCAAACATGTAATGTCCTGTGCTTAGGAAATGTTCATGTTCCAACTAGGGAGAATCTTACATGAGATAGAATCATTTAAGCACTTGTGTTACCATTTACAAACTGTGAACCTGAAAAAATTAATATGTCCAGTATAAATATCAGACGCTGTACATCTAAGAAACAAATATATAACAGATACATCAACAAATGCATAATATATCCAGTGGTTGATACAGGTACAAGTAATGTATGTGCAGGGATAATTTCCAATTACTGCAAATCTATGTCAGTATTAATCTCGAGAAATACTCGAGAACTGGATAACCAGAGGTGCTAATATGTTATTGACTGACCATATCGCGGTCTAGTAAATACTTCGCGAGCATGGAATTCGATGATATTGGCCAGTATTAGAGTGAGAGGTATGTTTTAAGACCATACGAACGAGATGAGCCCACAAGCCGCTTGAAAAGACGTTTACCTCCCGACTGATCTCCTGACCTGAAATGGCGTCAGAGTAGACTATTCCAGGTGCCTGGCGATTGCGGTTCGTGCTTGACGTAATCAAGTAGTATCCAGGAAACAGGCCTGGCAGACGGTGATTAGAGATGAGGTAGGGTGCCCTAACGAAAGGACTACGCAGTTGAGACGTTAGGAGACAGAATTTCGCTACGAACGTTGGTCTGTCAGCATACCTACACATATATGCCCACGGCGAATAAACGCCTGAGTCGGCAGTGTTGTGCCGTGTCCAGCCAAGGGTATATACAGTGTCGAGTGTTTCAGAGAATATGACAAAGCAGGGGTCGGCGAATAGCTTGAACAAGCATCAAAACAGCCCGCCATCAATTACATCTGGCCCGCGAGATGACGTTCATTCATTTATTTAGAATATAAGCCTCCACGCGTCGTGAAGCCGACCTTGCAATAGCGGCACTGTTTCACTGAGACAAACACGCCATCCAAAGCCGTATCAGTAGCTAGCTCCCTCAAAAACTGCCACTACCACTACTTTAAAACCTCTGCGTCAGTAAATGGTTTGTTGTGACGGGTGAGAACCCATGCTGCTCAAAGGGCGCACTTGTAAGCCTTGCTGCTCTGTCAGTGACTGAACAAGGATTTTAACTGCTGTGTGTATATAACCTGACCCTAGGTAAAAAGTGCGAGGAACAATAGATGAAGAGCAACCAGTGAAACTACATACTTCAAGGGTCGGGGCCGCGAGCCCTCTAAATAAGCATCAATTGCCGGAGTCGTGCAGTGCGGGGTGGGGAGCTTAAATAGACCAACTCCAGGAGGCACGCTGTTGGAGTCCGTCTTGCAGACGGCACCGGTAATTGAATTCCTGGAACAGACAGGGGAGAGAATCAGCGATAGTTGCACATTGATCATTGGGACACATTCAGCCTTAACACAGGTTAATTGAGACTGGCTGCCAAGACAGCCAGTGGAGTGGGAACGCAGGCAGAGCGGGGAGTGTGAAGGGCATGGCAAAAAATCAGGCGGGTCGTGGCAGAGACTATAGGCATGAGAAACAACAGGTATAAGAACACACAGCCAGGTTGGAAATATGCAATTGTGAACACCATCAAGGATGGACGAGTGGCGCCCTTCGCTAATTGAGTGCGTTTTTACGGCTTCAGGACTTAAATAACAGGGGCAGACAGAGTTTGTGCGAAATTCTGCAGCCTGATAGTGCGCACAGCACGGGACGCGACCATTCGCGCCGGCCAGAGTTCAGTGACCAGACGACCAATCCAGGCAGATGTTAAGAGGGCAATATACGAAGCAACTGGGGTATGAGGATTCAAGATGGTCGCGAGATGCCGGGCCCAACGATATTGACTACAATCGGCCATCATAGCCAGACACAATCCAGTTCTTGCCGTCCGCCGGGAAACTCTGGCACAGCACGCCGAATGCCACAGCAAATCACCGAACGATGGGCCACGCTGCAGTCAGAGGACTGGAGTCAGAGGACGCGTCGGGGTGAACACGACGGCGTCTGCAGCGGGGCTGGCTGATAGAGAGAAAAGACGGGGCGCATCTGCCATCTCCGAGGGGAAAGCACTGGTCCTTCCGGAATCTCCGATGGCGTCGACTCTGGAGCTCGGGATTTTCACCGCGACTGTGAGGTCGCAGATGATCGGAGTAGGCTGTAGCCGACAACCCAGCGTAAATGGCAGAGGTAGCAGAGAGACTTGCGCTTCCTTTTTCTCCCTGTTTGCGGGCGTGGAGCATGGGTGGATGATGGTTAATTCGCCATGAGGTTTCCTTCAGCGCGAGGGGTGGAAGCATTTTACGGCGGGGAGGCGGTCGACCAGAGGCCTGATAGGCTTGGTGAATACGATAACTGCGTGGGGAAGAGCAGGGGAAGAAGGAATAATACCCTCGTCAGATTCTGAACTTCGAAAATGCCAGAGAGAGCAACGACATCGTGACAATTTGCAACGCATGGACTTGCTTACGTCGATACCTGAAGCAGCGAAAAAGGTGAGTTAGACAGGTCATTATAAGGCAGGTGGCGGCCGCTGATTGGCCGAAGGGTATAGCACTACGTGGCATAAGAGTCTTCCTGGCTGAACTTGCGCAGGCTTACATTTCATTGACAGTATTTGAAGAAAGCTTGTGGACATAAATATTGTACAATGCTAACGTGATCAGACATTCCCATTCCAATTTTCTAGGGACAGTCTCTGTTTTAGGTACAATGCTAAACTGCAAAGTCACATAACTAAGTTACACATAACTACATCGGTAACCAACTGTATGTGATTATGTAAATAATGTATGTGAATGTAAAGCCATTCAGAAGTTATTTATCTAGTTTCATATGTAAAAATGGCAACCTTTTAATATGTTTTTTTTCTATCAAAGACCTACCGAATGTATTATGCCTTTAAATAAATCGTAAATAGTAATAAACTTACTTCTTTGACAAGGTACAAACATTCTTTTTATAAATACTGAATTTGTGTTATGCACATGTTTGATTGTCTTGTCCGTCACTAAAATACATATCTCAGACATTACAAATAGTAAATAAGGATTTATGGACACAAAAGGGTTCTGTCATGTTGACACACATCAGAAGAAAGCAGTGACACGTATACACATGAAAGATTAGGGAATCCAGACCGGGAACATAACTCATGATACACTGTCTCTATTTACTATCTAATTACTCAGTGAAATCCATGTTGACATCTACACACATTAATTAAGAACATTAAGACAGAATACTCAAATATCAACATTCTCTAATGGAGCACAGAGAATACAGATAACAACCACAACACAAACATCATTCACACTCTCACAAACCCACATACAAGCCTCATTATTCTTGCATTGAGCTTAATTTAACAACCTTGTATTTGACTTACTTGTATTAGAGATGATTACCCCTCCCCCCTTTTTTTGCAAATAAATGCCAAACTAAATAACTAAACTCAGACTGGCGTTTACAAGTTAGTTACAAAATGCTTCCATTTACTTTAGGAATATATCAGCCACAAAAGTCTCATACGCCCTCATATTCAGTAGCCAGCTGGTCATAGGATAATACTAATGGAGCCAGTGTGTCATTTTTGCTGCAGTAGCTGAACAGCACTAGAGCTAAGGTTTCGAAAACCCCTTTAACTAAAAAGCAAAACAAACCACCAAGTGATAAAAAACAAACATTCGTTTGGCCATTTCTCTGGCCCAGAGTCACTATCTGTTTCTTCCATTCCAAGTGTTTAAGAGAGGCCAGTGTTTGTCAATAACCAAGAACCGCATTTCCTGCAGAGCCGGGCAACGAATCTTAAGTTATGTTTTCTAATACAAATGTATGTAAAATGTATCTACAAAAACTCAAATGCTTCAACAGTTTATCCATTGTTGGGTCAAACACATTTTACTTTCCCTAAAGTTGTATGGCACTCACAAGTCATTGGTCATTCTGGCCATTTCTCTAGTCATTTTCTTTTTAAAGGTTGATTTGTTTAAGATGTAGGTTGCTGTCGAGCTACAATAACAATAAAAAATGTAAATACCTCAAATCCATTTTTGGAGTATTCTTTTGTTTGCAGGATTAATTTAGGAGGGGATATTTAATCAACCCCTAATCAATAACCTGGAGCTGTATTTTGTTTTATCTATCGATCAAATGTACATGTTCTAAGCTTTCTCCTAAGTCCAGGCTTATAAATGTAGAGAGTATGAAAGCTTGGTAGGCCATTTCTGCCCTGTGAACAGGTTAAATGTGAGGGAGAGAGAGCGAGAGAGAGAGAAAGAGAGAGAGAAAGAGAGAGAGAAAGATATGTTAAAATCTTTCCATTATAGCATGTAGTATTGATTTTTTGTGTAGTGTTTTGCGTGTGTGTGTGTGTGTGTGTGTGTATCTGTGTGTGTGTGTGTATCTGTGTGTGTGTCTGTGGGTCAGTGTGAAATAGACAGAAAGATGGGGGAGAAAGACAGACAGAGATAGAGAGGGAGAGAGAGAAAGGAGGATAGAGCGAAAGAGAGACAGAGAGAGAGAGAGAGAGAAAGGGACAGAAAGATAGACAGAGGGGAAGCGGGGAAGAGACAGAGAAGGAGGGTGATAAACAGCTGTGGAGAGTGTGTCTCTTGGCTGTCTTTCAGGACGCTTCATTTCCAGAGTGTGATGCCTGCACACTCCACTGACCAGAGGCTCTTAGATGGATTGTTCAGAACCATGTGCCATATGGTGGCAGAGACGGCTAACACAAATGCCACTGGAAAGTTCCGCCAGGAAAAAGGGGAGATTAGTGACAGAGGCTTGCACTATTTTTTTCTCTTTTTTTCTTTCAAAAAAGGGTCAAGATCCAGGGGAAAAAAGGATTTAAGAAAGGAGGCCATAGTTGCTAGAGCCAGGAATACAGGCAGTCTCAAGATTCCTCAAATCTCCCTGAGAATGTTTTCCACCACCATAGACAATTACCATAAAGATCAACTGAACATAATGTCACACTTCACCACTCTCTTTGCTGTAACAATAACAAGGCCCCAGGCTCTTCAATTATTGTTCTAAGACATGCCTGTTTTCTTACATGAAAGAGAATATCATCTTCAAAGCAACCCCATGGTCATTTGTTAATCTCCTTCAAAAGACAACTTGTAATAAACAAATTTGTTTTCATGGAATCTTCACTTGATGTCTTTAAAAATCCTGTTTGAGAAGTGTGGGTGTCATTTACTTAGTTTCCAACATTTCAAGATTTTGGTGGTTCTCGTTTAGTTTTCTGTTGAAAACTGATCTGCACTTTATTTAGATGGTCCTAAAGATGGTCCTTTAAACTGTCAACAGATGCTTAGACTACTAACTACTTGGCAACTCTGTGTTCTGGTTTAGGTTAAGGTCAGGGTAAGAAGTGAGTAGGCAATAACCAAAATGACATCAAAATTTAACAACAGACCTGTAATGTAATGTCTCTAAGGACAGACTATAATGTGTTACCTACAGTAAGACTGATCTCTTCTTTCCCATTGCCTGTTTTACACAGCTCTGGAGCATAACAACCTTGCTTTGAAGCATGACAAACAAAAGCTCCTTTCTGCTCAAAGTCCACCTGGCCATGAAAAGGCATTAAGCAGGAAACAATCAATACCTGGATTTGCATGTCTTAGTGGCAGAGCTGCCATGCTGCTCAGGTTTCAGGCAATGTCACCCTGTCTTGGAATGACACACACACAAAAACAGAAACACAGTTCCGCACGTATGCACACACACACACACACACACACACACACACACACACAGAAAGAGAGAGAGAGAGAGAGAGAGAGAGAGAGAGAGAGAGAGAGAAACACAGCACAGACAAAGACACACACACACGCACAGTAAAACAATTATTTTTTTGCAAGGCACAAGAGGTAGTAAGAAAACACTGATAGATTCCCATCGATATGTTTGATGGACATGCGGCTGCTTTGGTATTCACCGCCAGGACTGAGGAATCATTGTCTGTTGGTGTCTCACAATGTCACATTCCTGACAACTGTGTATGCCACTGGGAAAACCTGTATGACAAAAGCATACACTTTTGTACTTACACCTAACCACATATACACATATGAACACATACACACACACACACGTGCACACACATGCAAGCACAAGCACACACATGCAAGCACGCGCACACGCACACAGAAGCACATTCATACACGCGCCCTCACACACACACATGTAGAGCAGCTTCTTCAGTTCAATAGGCGCAGTGACAGTGAACAGGAAATGGGGGTCAGTGGTCAGCTGAGACAAATCTTGGAACTTGTTCTTTATGACCACATCCCACATTTTCACACACACACTCTCTCTCAAACACAAACACACACAAGCACACACACAGAGGGCACATACATGGCGTGCACATACATACATACACATACAAACACACACACACACACACACACATACACACACAGACAGGGCGCACACACAAACACACTGACATACAGACACACACACTGAGATTAGTCACTCCCTCCTACATCTCAATGAGCCATTACAGGCATGAGCGGGAGCGTAAAATGTCCCTTTTTATGATGACGCATTCATTAACCTTTTCACAGCACTGCCACAAAGTGAACGTGGCTGGCTAGTGATGTGTGTCCTGGGGCGATGCCCACAAGGGTGACGCCAAGTGGACTGCGTTATGGGCTCGTGAGGGACACTTGCAAGGAGCCATATTCCAATTAAAATCCCCCCCATCACACACACATACACACACACACACACACACACACACACACACACACACACACACACACACACACACACACATACACACACACACACACACACACTCTACTCCTTGGCACAGAGTGCCAATGTAATAGCACAGCTTACATTACTGTAAAGTGGCAACAGAGCATGAGCATGTTTACAGCCGGATTAAATTAGGCGTGGATAGGGAGTGGCATACGTGCATGGTAAAGTGTGATGTCACCAAGGCTACTAATATAAAAGTTCATACCAGGCCCTGCTGTGGTGAACCACTTTTATCACAAGCCATTCCTGTTGTCAGCTGTGAATTCAGTATATTGTTTTATTGGTGTCAATGCAAAACCTTATCTCACCAACTGTATACTGGGTTGTGTAAGATATTACAATTTTGTAAAGGCATCCTTATCTATACTTTACATCAAGCCACACACACATTATTATCAGTACCCTACATCAAGCTAAAATGCATCCTTATAAGTCTTTTGCATTAAGCCAGACATGCATTTTTGTAAGTCCTTTGCATCAAGTCACACATGCATCCTCATTAGTGCTCTATATCAAGCCAAACATGACCCCTTATCAGTACTCTGCATCAAGCTGAATATGCATCCTTATAAGTCATTTTTCATCAAGCCACACATGCATCTTTATAAGTCCTTTGCATCAAGCACTCAGATGGGTGAACAAGTGAAATGAAGCAAATACGATTCATCAGCAGAAGCTTGTACTGTAGGTCCCATCAGTTGCTGCAGGATCTGCTGATTTTATGGCAGGCTTGTGTTTGTCTATGCATGAATTACAGTGCATGCTCTATTCTCAGCTTTCCTGACAAGTGACTTTTTAAAGACTGTTAATTATCACATTAAAAGAGCCGATGTCAATTTGAAAGTATCTCCAAAGAAAGTTAGAACTGCGTAAGCTTGTTTGGCACCACGTCCCTCTTATGACCTGCTCTGCAAAGTGGCTGGCTGTCCCAGTTTGACTACACATGCATTTGTTAAACACTCCACTTGTCCCCATCTTCCCAAACAAGTCTTAGGGATGACCCAGTTTTGATTAGTCGTCGCCAGCTGCTTAGGTAAATGTTTCCTAATTTTCCCCTGAAATATGGACATGTGTGTTTGTCTGTGTGTGTGTGTGCATGTATGTAAATGAATGTATGTATGTGTGTATGTATTAATCCTTCTGTCTGTCTGTCTGTCCATCTGTCTGTCCATCTATCTATCTATCTATCTATCTATCTATCTATCTATCTACCTGTCCGTCTGTCCGTCCGTCCATCCATCTGCCTGCCTGCTTGCCTGCCTGTCCGTCCGTCCGTCCGTCCGTCCGTCCGTCCGTCCGTCCGCCCGCCAATCCATTGATCTATCTATCTATCTATCTATCTATCTATCTATCTATCTATCTATCTATCTATCTATCTATCTATCTATCTATCTATCTATCTATCTATCTATTTATCTATCTACCTACCTACCTACCTACCTACCTACCTACCTACAGTCGATCAGTCAATTGATCAACAGTGTTAGGATGATGGTACAGATCCCTGCAGTATGTTTCTGCTCACACATGTGTAGAGACTTAAACCTAATCAGGAAACAAACAAGAGCAATTGCATGGGGGAGTTAATCAATAGTTTCTCTTTGGCAAAGTCAAATACGCCACAGTAACAATTAAGGTCACACATTGTATCAGCAAATTATCAAAGCCCATGTTTTCCGTGACATACAGTCTCAGTCTCAGTAAATTTAATTCAAAAAGCAACTTTAGTAACAAACAGGCAGTAATTGGATACAGAAACAGATTGTGAAATCATGTGCAAAGATGTTATTCAAATCCAACACATATGGGTGAATGTTATCAGCAATAATACACTTCTTGATAGAAAGCATTTAACATTAAACATTTATGCAATTTAAAGTCAATATAATTATTTAGTAATGTGGAATTTAAGAAAAGGTGCATGTCTTAGTGAGGAGCTATTGCACAACTCCTGACCTGATGCCATATCATTTAAGCTCTGCATGCCCCCCTCTCTCTCTATCTGTTTGTCTCTGTCTCTCTCTGTTCTTTCTTTCTCTCTGTCTTCACTGTCCTCCTGTTCTCTCTTTCTATCCCTCTCCCTCTCTCTCTCTCTCTCTCTCTCTTTCTCGCTCTCCCTCTCTTTCTTCCTCCCTTCCTCTCTAACTTTCTTTCTGGGTACCAGTAGCCAGCAGATCCATCCACGTTGCCACGGTTGGGATCTCCCCTGCCTCTCCATGGGTGCGTGTCTGGGCACAGCATCACAGCCTCTCATGGCTGTCTGATCACCATGACGTTCTCCTATCTTTTTTCAGGTTGATTTCCCCAAGTCTGTGACAGCGCCAAGCTGCCTCACTGTAACAGCTGCTGACCCCAATATGGGAGAATCGGCAGGAAGCCTCTGGCCCAGGCTCGCATCTTTTTTTTTCCGCGGCCTTCCTCAGTGGAGCCAGACCTCCGATCTACTCCAGTGAAGACTGCACAGAGGGAGAAGGTGAGGGCATTTGACGTCTTCTTCAGCGGTGCAGATTAAGGCTGGGAATCACCACCAATTCAATACCACTGAATCAATTTGATTACGCTTTACAAGGTCCCTAATCAATTTGTTCTCTGTTTCGATTCAGTTTGATACAATTCAATATCTATTTAGCTTAGAGTTCAGTTACATAACCGATTTTGCTTGGGTATGAAAGAGATCCTCAGGGAACTACTGCTGAACATCATAGACTGTGTATGGCTGTATATTGAACAAGCCACCCACGCAATGTGAAATTGAGAATACTAATATTTGTATTAAGTACTGACCCAAAAGTAGTTACACAAGCGTAACCTTTACTGAACATGACAGCGTATGGTTTGCCATTATTGCCTTGCACATAATCAACCATGAGGATAGGCATACATGAAAACATTGACCTCAAGATCTGATGAATGAATACTGAATTAGTTTATTGATTCAGATTGGGTTACTGATTTTCAGACTCATTCCGAATGGAGATTGTGTGACTGGTAGCGCATGTGTGCTGCCTTCAGAAGAGTTGCAGTGGCTTTGTTTTAATATGTCTAGTACAGTCCTATTGGGGAGACTTGATAAGTCATTTTCTGAAAACAAATTATTGGGCTTGTTCCTTTAAAAAAGATAAATAATCTTGTGATTTCTACTTAAAACCAGGGCCAACAGAAACAAGATGGATGTAAGGCATTTTTTGTCCTCTTGGTTTGAAAGTTTGAAACATGCTACCAGTGTGGTCATGTTTGTCCTAGTCAACTAACATGAAACGTACCTCTCCATCTTCAACTCATCTCTAGTTGAAGATAGTCTGTAGTCCCCAACCTCGCATGGTGCTGCCTGCTCATATGTAAAAAAAAAAACATAAAGGAAAAAAAGAAGGAATATAATTTCTTTCTGTGAGTCAAGGCACGCACCACTTGTCAAAAGTACCATCTGACAGAAGTTGCACTGACAGAGGTATAAACTAAACTCCAGGCAGGATCTGACTGTCTTTCAGGGCAGCTCTTAATATGCACCCCGACTCACTGATCCGACAAAAAAAAAGTGTGCGGGCTAATTGTAGTTCACTAACAGCCATTCCACCCCATAACTCAATGTTCCCTGCCATAGGCACGGGGTGTGTGGGGTTGAGCTAAATCAGAGGAATGTTGATAAGAACAAAAAGTGCTGAATGTTCTTTCCCATCTTTGAGTAAAACTTCACCAACCTTCACAAGGCTTCAGGAATTCAGTGTTATTTGGAGCTAAAATAGTCCAGTCAACCCCCCCCAACAAATGATGCCGCGTCATGCAATGCAAACCGGTCGCACTATGCATGTATTGTTAGCAGATTTCTACAGCATGGCCAAAAGCTGGCATACAAAAATGAAGAAGAGGTACTCTTTAATGGCTGCCAGCCACTCTTGGTATACATTTTTGGTTTCACTGAGCCTGTGATAAGCTTATTACTGGCCCTATCTGCACAGTGTGTTCGCCTCCACTGCCCAATCCTATTATCAGCAAAAGCAGCCTTCTCTCCAAGCACCCCGCTGGGACACAATTTTATAATGCGCTATTGCAGGGCAGGTTGATTTTATTTCAAAGTCCCATCAAGATGGGACTTGGGTCACACCGATATCTGGCCGAAACCAAACTGGCGGGCGCATATTTACTTTTCTTCATGAGAAAGAGAATAGTAATCATTGTTTACTTAAAGCATGCCATAATGTTCTTTTTGAAAAAAAAACACCATGACCGGAACAAAATATTGAAGATAGAATTGTTTAAGCAACATCAGAAAAAACTGAAGTCAAAAACAGATTCATAGACATAATAGATTTGAAAATAGAAAACTAAGCGTGAAACGTATACAATGATGACAACACAGACACAGTGAAGACAGACTTCATGTATCAGTCAATTTTGCCCACAGTGAAGTAACTGCTGCTTAGTTATTCAAACTTTAATTTGCCAATGTAGCTTTTTAGATGCATGCTTAACATTTAAGCATGTATGAGACAAGGACAGATAACTAACACTACATCAGGTGCTAAAGACTTTGTGGATGTCACTAAAAGGTTATAGGGTGTTTTAAGAGGCCAATCAAGGAGCAGCTGTCATGACATGAATAATATTACCATGGTTACTGCACAAGAGTGAACAACGCATTTCACTAAGAGCTTTATCAGGTTCGCTCTGTGAATGTAACTGTGATAAAGCTCTTAGCGTAACACATTATTTGCTCCTAATAATAAAAAATAGTTTAACAGTGATCAGTGTGCAGTGTTTTTTATTTTTTACCCTTGGTGATTTACCTGCCATACACCTGCAACTGTATTATGAAAGGCCTGTGCACAGTGACACTTATGGACTTTGATCATGGTTACTGCACACATTGACTGGAAGCTCTCCAACAGTGAATCAATCATAAAAAGGTATGTGTCCCTTTATTCAATTTTTATATTCTTATGTAATCTATGAACATGAACATGTTCTGTTTGTTTGCACCTCTTTACCTAACCGACTTGTCAACATACATTTGCTTTGAATAACAACAGTAATGTTAAGAACTATTTAACCATTATGTAACCTCGTATATACCCACACTGACCATTAATGACATGTTTATATCTAGCTCATAGCTAGCTCATATACTAACTGTTCAAAAACTTGTTGACCTGCCTGGATCTTATGTAAGTTATATGACACATGTGCAACATAATTCATGCAGTGCAGTATGAACTATGGATGATTATGTGAAGGGTTGTCATGCCCTATTTGGAACATGGAAAACTGGAACATGATAATACAAAGGCCTATAGACTGTGTGTGTGTGTGTGTGTGTGTGTGTGTGTGTGTGTGTGCCTGCATGCGTGTGTGCGTGTATGCATGTGAGAGTGTGCATATGCACGTGTCTATGTGCATGTGTGTGTGTGTGTGTGTGTGTGTGTGTGTGTGTACTTATTACATCTTTCCTCCATGTGGCACTGCACACAGTGTCCCTTGTAGACTTCATTTCTCCTTATGCCAATGACTAGAGAGGGGAGATAATCAGAGCTGACAGTCTGATAAAACATTTATCAGAAGGCGCCATGGCACAACTGGCACATGGCCCTATGCCAACTTAGAGGGCATGGCACTAATAGGATCAGAATGGCTGCAGAGAGGGACAGAGAGCCACCCACTCCAGATGAGACCCACATGTGTGTGTGCATGCATGCGTGTGTGTGTGTGTGTGTGTGTGTGTGTGTGTCTAAGCTAGAGTGCAGGGAATGTCTGTGCCATGTACAGGCCAATTCCAAGCCAAAGTTGGACCTTGTCTCTCAACACCATAACTTCCTTCTCCTCGCTACTGCCCCCTGGTGGGCCACTGATTCACCACAGTTACACACCCCACCACCACCAGCAGCCACTGCCTTGGCCAGACTCCTACAGAGATCAGTGCTCTTCTGAGAACACAGGGTCTCTACGACAGGAAGAGTGGTTGCTCTGCAGAACAGCGAATAGCCCTTGCTTGTGCCCCTCTCCACCTCTTCCTACCCCTACACCCCATACCCCCCTGTGAAGTAGCCAACGGCTCCTCCATGCAGGATGTCGACGGTGACTGGAAGTAAGGGTGAAGCGGGTACAAAAAGACCTCCAAAATTCACGAACGTATTTATAGAAAAATAGATGCCTTTTATTTTCCTTCCAAAACGAAAACAAAATCGTGCTCTTTACACACACAAACAAAAGAAAATAACGAGAACTAAACACTGAACACCAAAAATAAAAGCACACCAAGCAGAGAGAAATTAAACAAGGCTTTTTAGGTTACTGCTACCCCCAGGTATTCCGCAGCGCCTTGCTACTCAGCGCTTGTTCGTACATTCTCTCTTGCTCGCAACGTCCGTTCCTCACGTCTCTCGTTCTCTCTGTTCGTTCTTCTCGGTCTCTCGTTCTCTCGGTGGAAACTGAGGCACTTCTTAAATAAAGCCCCCAATTAAAAGCAATTGGCCCAATCATGGCATGATTGGACCACACCACCACCAAGTGACGCTACATTTTACTAAACAAATGACTAAAGACAAACGGTACACCCGACAGTAATATTCACATATATAAACACAGTATATCCACACACATAATACAAGAAACTTAAAGAATTAATAAACACAATATACCAAGAAACCCAATTGAACACCAACACCCCTCCACCACATCACCGATCCCAAATCCCAACGAGTTGCAAAACACTGCCATAGCGGTGCGCGCTTCCGCATGGCACAAAAAGATCAGCTTGTCTCCATGTTTAACTGAGCCTCCAGATGTCTTTTTTATAATTCCATATCTTAAAGCTCTCTATGCCTTAGGGCTGACTACAAATGAGCTTCTGCATCCTCATTCCTAAGGCCTATACTATAAGATGCAGGGGGTAGTCTGAAACATAATGGCTTCATGTAGCCGCAAGGCAGTGGACAACACAGGCCCTGTTATTAAAGATAATCGATGACAAGCCTTCTTCTCTGCCGTTTGACCTATTGATTGGCTTGGCCCTGACAGGCACGTTTTATTTACCACTCCAAATGTCTCCGGGTATCTCAGTTGACGTAAACCGTGCCTGGGACTTTAAGACGCTTTGTGCGACAGGCAGGTTTGACCGGAAGGCATCAGCTAAGCTGTCAGAGAAATCAGCAACAGAGAGAGACAGAGGCAGACAGAGAGAGAAAGAAAGAGAGAGACGGAGAGACAGAAAGAGAGAGAGAGACAGAGAAAGAGAGAGAGAGACGTACAGAGAGAGAGAGAGAGGGAGAAAGAAAGACTAAAAATGATAAACCACACACAAAATGATAAACCACTGTGAGGAACTGTGTTGAAGACTGCAACTCTCATACACACACCCACTCACACACACACACACACACACACACACACACACACACACACACACACACATACAAAGAGCTTGGAGAATCATACACAGTGACCTAAAAAAAAATAGTGTAAAAGGCCATGGTGCCTTGCCCACACACTGCACTGATTCCCTGAGTACTGTACGTGTGTCCTTGGACAGGAGAGGAGGGGAGGGGAGGAAAGGGGAGGGGAGGGGAGGGGTGGAGTAATAAATTGGGTAGAGCGCATGTTGTATTCAATTCTGCTCCTTCACTTGCACTTTGCTCTGGATAAACAAGAAAGCCTATTTATACCCACATTTTCAATTAAAAAGACAGAGATTCAGAGACTTGGAGGGAATGAAAGGAAGGGAGGGAGAGAGAGTGAGAAATAGGTAGGGTGGGAGGAGGGAGAGGGAGGGAGAGGGAGGGAGAGAAATTGAATCACTAATAAGCAGCTGAAGTCAATAGCTGAATGCCATTGGTTGGGATGGACCTCTAGCCTTAAGCTACAGCAAAAACTCTGCTCCACTGAAGCACACACGTACACACACATTCGCACACACATGCCCACACATGCACACACACTATCTCACCTTACACGATTAGACACGGTTAGAATGAGATCAGGATGTTGCATGTAAATTCTGATAAAGGACATTGGTCCAATTACAGCAACTGTCTGTAAATTCTGTTTCTGATCCTTCCTCCATATTGTAATTGATTCCAAAACAGAGTTTCCCCCATGTTGTGCTCAGACTAGATCCAGACTGAGACATTATCTCCGTCAGACATGGTCTCATAGGGAATTGCTATTTAAGGAATTCAGTGCCTGATCTGAATTCCCGTCTGGCCCAGAGTCAGTGGCTATTTGGAAATCCACTTGCCCTGGATGTAGCCCAGATGTGCTCCAAGGCTGTTCTGGAGTCAGCCAGTGGCAGGGGTGTGTGTGTGTGTTGTGAGTGTTGTGGTGCTGGTGCTCAGAGCAGCGGCTTAGACTGCCCAGGGATTTCAAGGTCACTGTTAATTCAGCGGGCCACTTTATGCTGTGCTCTGAGTCATTTCCCATTATAGCCCCCCTACATTAACACACACACATGCACACACACACACACACACACACACACACACACACACACACACACACACACACACACACATTCACACACATTCACACACATGCAATTGATTACACACACACACACACACACACACACACAATCATAGATGCACAAGTACACAGAGACACATGTGCACACACACACAACACACACACACACACACACACACACACACACACACACACACACACACACACACACACACACAGAGTCAGAGCCGCAGACACACATTCACACATACAATTGATTAGACACACACAGACACACACACGTGTGAACACACACACATTTTTTTATTTCTCCCCTCAAACTCATTCTCCAAATAGAGGAACATGAAGGGCGCGCCCAGGGATCCCCAGTGCAATCATGTTCTGCGCTGCGCTGCACTGCGGCGCACGGAGCCCCAGCCACACCGGGGGACAACTCCACCTTGCGGACGGCTCCTTCTTTAATCGCCCTGTTGTTCTCCGTTAATGACTTCACACCCCCCACCTGAGCTTCCTGTGCACCCCCTATGCTCCATCATGGGGGGGGGGGGGGGGGGGGGGGGGGACATGGTGACCCTCCTACTACTCTTTTGCATTCTCTCTTTCTTTTCTTTTCCCCTCCCTTTTCCCTTGTCTTCCCTTCTCTTCTCTCTCCCCTTCTTTTCTTTCCTGTTCTCGTTTCACTGCTCTTCTCTTCTCCTTTCCTCTTCTCTTATTTTTTCCACTCCTCTTTTCCTCTTTTTTCTCTTTTCCCCCTTCCCATCTCTCCTCTTCTATTCTCTCCTCTCCTTTTTCTCGCCGTGACCTTGTCATGCAAGCCTGATAGTGCACAGTCACTCTTTGAGTCACATGCAAATGGTCTTTGTTTCTGGTGGCTGGAATTAATGTTTGTTACGCCTTGTCCTCGTTATGATTTCAATGGGCATGTCCCATGGAGATGCATCACAAAGTGCTCTCTCTCGCTCTCTCTCCTCTCTCTCTCTTTCATCCTCTCTTCTCTCTCTCTCTCTGCTCCCCATCCTTATGTCTCTGACTGCTATTGTAATCACTGCCTCGGCCTATAATTACGCTCTATTAAAGCTCCGCGGGTCAGTCGGTAAAAATAGCAGGTACTGCTCAGGGGTGGTGTCACGGGAAAGATGCCGAGCTCCTTTGAAAAGGAAATGAGTCATGTTCCTCTTTTTTTCCTTTTCTCTCTCTCTCTCTTGCTCTTTTCTCTAACCCATTTTGTCTGTCTCTGTGTCTTCACTTTCCTCCACTTGTCGTTCACCTTTCTGCCGCTGACGCTGCTACTGGTAATGCATGGCTCTGGGCCAGAGGGCTATGACCTTATTCTTTTGTCTATTTATTCATATGGAAAGATTCAATGGGACTTTGAGCATATTTAGTTAGGGCTAACTGGAGATCTTAAGATGCCTGTCTGTTGAGCCCTTGTGTCTTGTAGTGCTGAAGGGGTGGTGGGTGGCTGGTTGGGTGATAGTGGCGATGGGGTTGGGGGGAGGTGGAGGGAAGTGAGGATGGGGTTGCGTGGTGCTGCGGTTGGGTGTTGGTGGAAGCTGGTAGGGGTGGTGGGTTGTTGGAGTTGTGGTGAGGGGGTGGGAGGTGCTGGGGGTGAGGGTGGTAGTTGGGTGGCTATGTGGTTGGGTGGGGATGGGACTGGGGGTGGTGGCTGGGAGGTGGTGATGGAGGCTGGTCGAGGCAATTGCTAATGTCATGTAAAGAGTCAGAAAAAAGAGGGTGGACATCTACTAGCCAAATGCGCTACGCTGCCCGCAGCCAACGTAACACATTGCTGATTCAAGACAGGCGATGTCCTTGGGAATATATCAAGCCTCAGACTGCACAGTGGGAAGGAATAGCATTCGGAGCGCTCGGCTGCCAAGAACTCAGCATCAACCCCGCTGCAAAGCTGGTCAGGCATTTAATCATCTTCCTCATCGTACGGAGAAGACAGATGACCTCAGAGAAGTTCTCCAAAAGAGAGAGGAAAAGGCCTGTGTGGATGACAGCAACAAAAAAAGAAAAAAAATTAAATACTTCCCATATTCCTAACCTTTTTCCACCCAGATGACATGTGAAATTTACAGAGGTTATGAGATTTTAAAAGTTCACATGAAACATCCTCCTAAATTCTGTGCTGTAATTTATGTATGAATCTTCACATTATAGTTTGAAGTGACTTAAAAATTCCATTAAAAAGTTGCATCCATTTTGAAGGCTCTCTGTATTTTTCATTATTATTATATACTATAGTTCATAACAGTTGTCTATCCAGCAAAGTTTTTTTTTTCCTGTCTGTAGTGATTACAGAAATTTGAAAATGTTTAGGGGAGAAAAAAATGAACTTCTAAGGTTGCACTGCTTGTTTGGTTGAAGTTGGAGCGGATGAAAATGTGCACTTTATGACAGTTGTGTGGCAGACAGTGTCAGCAGCACGCCTCTGTGATGGATGATCCAACTGATGCTTCCCATCCTCTCTATCCTTCTCTTTTCTTCTCCTCTCTCTCTCCTCTCTCTCTTTCCTTCTTTCTTTCTTTCTCCTCTCTATCCCTCTCTATCCTTCTCTCCTCTCTCTTTCTTTCTTTCTCCTCTCTATCCTTCTCTCTGCTCTCTCTCTATCTCTCTACATCGCACCGACTCACAAAGGAACAGGAAGCTTTAACTGACTGCCGGAAAAACTAAAGGAAAACACCCTGACAGTGAAGAGAGGAAGGGCATGAGGAAGAGAGAGGGGGGAAGTTAGAGGATACAGGATGGGCGTATGAGGGGTGGGGGGATGTATAGTGGGGGAGCAGGCGGATGAGGAGGTGAGGGGTGGTGGGTGGGTGTTGGTGGGAGAGAATGGGCTCCACTCCAGTCTGCACCTGTGTTTCTGAATGGTGTTCAGAAGCGAGGGTGATTATGGGGGCTTTCAGTCATTCTCCTGCTGAATGCTGCCATGTCATGAGGACGGCATGTAGTTAAGGGCCCAGGAGTGGGTTGTTTCTGCTACACACAGAGATGTGTGGGCATTTGTTCGCAGATACACACACACACACACACTTACAAACATACACACATCGCTAAACGCTGTCATGTCATGAGAACGGCATGTGGTTAAGGGCCCAGGAATGGGTTGTGTGGGCATTGTTCACAGACACAGACACACACACACACACACAAGTTGCAGCAGTCAGTGCATGATGTGAAACTGAGGGTGAGGAGGAACCATTTGACATATAGATGAAAAATACAGAGAGGGTGAAAACGAAGAAGTAGATGAAGAAGAAACAGAACAAATTAAGAAAGAAAGAAAGAAACAAACAAACAAACAAACAAACAAAACAGAAATTTGGTAATGTGACCTTTCAGGAGAGTCCTCCGCCCGCCTTGCTCAGAGGGTCATTGGCCCTATGGTGTTTGTCCCATGTCTGCACTCTAGAATACCACTATGTGTTCTTTTCAGCTCAATCTGCAAAAGGCACCACTTTGTGTTGTGTTGTGTTTTGTTGCTGTTGTTTTCTTTACCCTGGGTTATATGTTCATACAGTACATGAACACATTTACATATCTAAATTACAAGGGGGGGGGGGGGGGGGGGGGGGGGGGGGGGGTGGGTCACGTATATTAGAGAAAGTGCAACATGCTTTGAGAAAATAAACAGTGAATTTTGCTTTGTGAGCTGGCCTGCTATGTAGAGGCGACTGCACGAGGTACGTTTTCTAAATCACGCCAGAAAACTGCTCTAACAAAAATCTGCAGCCTTCGCAAATCCAGTGAAAAGGAATAAATGACATATTGTGCTTCACCAAGAGCAGTTATCTGGATGTGCCACTGCAAATCTCATTGTTTGGAAGAGCCCTTTGGAGTCCTCTGTACCACTCAGCTCCGGGCCAAAGTACTGAGGGAGAACACCAGCTCAAATTGTCAAATTGTTCCCATATAAATTGATGCCCTACTTCAGGATTCAGTATCAGCATTCTCTCTTTCTCTATCTCTCTCTCTTTTTCTCTGTCTATCTCTGTCTCTTGCTTTCTCTCTCACACACTCACTCTCTTTGTCTTTTTGTGGTTGTGTCTGTTATTGTGTGTGTGTGTGTGTGCACGCGAGTGTCTGTGCGTGTGTGTGTCTGTGCATGCATATTTTTGTGAAAGTTCAATTGTGTGAATGGAAATTCAAGTCTGATCCGTCATGATGGTTGTGGCTGCTGGCTCCTTAGACTATGTTCTTGGCAGACTGCTGAAGTTGCACTGGCAAATTTTGTAATAGTCATAGGAGCGAATCTAACACCTGCTAACATTGTTAAATGCAATTTAATTTTGTCATCCCAAAAACACTATTTAACACACACACACACACATAGACACACACACACAGACAAATATAACTTAATTTAATATCCACATCTAATGGACTGTTCAGAGCTACTTCTTTGATGTGTTGATATTAGTTTAGTGAATAATGAGCATAAACAGGGCAGACAGATGAAAACCTTCCAGGTTCTCTGTGTTTAAAAGTCTATGGGTATGGGTGTGTGTGTGTGCGCGTATGTGTGTCTGTGCACGCATCAGTGTGTGTCTGTGTGTGTGTGTGTCTGTGTGTGTACGTACCTGCAGGTTTCCATGTGTGTGGGTGTAACATTCTCCCTCTTGTCTCTGTGCACAGAACAGAAATGTATCATCTAAAACTTGGCTCACGTCCAGCGCACATCCATTGATTGCATTAAACAGGCTGAGCCTTAAGCTGCCTGCATGCTTCTTATGAATTATGCTTCGGACATGGTATGTTTTCATGTCTTCTTTTAGGGCCTGGGATGTCTTTTTTAGGCCATCTTTCAACACATGAGGAACATTACTTCATTTGCTTCCAACTATAGAATACTTTGATTTAATGTTTGTTTTTACATGGATTGTTTTTCAATTACTTTTGGCATGACACAACTTCATTTGCATTTTCATTGAATTAACTGACCCTGATGTTGGTACAGGGTTGTGTACACTAAAATGAGTGCTCTCCCAACATACAGTGCTCCTGCTGCCATTGATGATGATGATGATGATGATGATGATGGTGGTGGTGATGAAGACCATCATGGTGGTGCTGGTGGTAACTAAAGACATAATGATTAAATTATGACATAGGTTGATAAATATGACAGTAACAAAACTATGATGAGAACAATGATAGGAGATAGAAGGTCCATGATGACAGTGGAGAATGATGATGAAGTAGAAGATTGCAATGATGCTAGCAGAGTGGTTCATGAGTAGTCTTTACTCTTCAGAGAACTCACATGAACTTTTGTATAATTGACAATGATCCACTATTGACCATGATTTTGATTAGGGGTGCCTGCACATACTCAATTGCCACAAGGCAGGGACCAGGAGACAGACAGAAACAGGGAGGTGTGACCCGATGTGTAACGTGCCAAAAACTGAGAAGTTTGAGGGAAAAGTGGAAAGTAATCCAGAGCCCCGGCGGGGACTCAGTGTCGCTGGGCTGAGCGGGGATGGAAACCCACGACCCCGGGGCTGGCAGACAGCAGCTCTTACACCTAAGCTGCTGGCAGTTGAGTCAGGCTAGGCTGAGTTGGGATCGAACCCGCGACTCCAGGGGGTGGCAGGCAGCAGCTTTACCTCCTGAGCTGCTGGCAGTTGAGTCAGGCTGGGCTGAGCGGGGATCGAACCGCGACTCCGGGGGTGGCCGGTCCGAGTCGAAGCCGTGGGGGGGTCCGAGGAGTACAGGGAAACTGGGGGCAAACAAACAGACAAAGCAGGCAAAAACAAACACGAGCAGGAAACGAAAAAACGAGACTGACACGAAAAAACAAAGATGAACACAGACAGGAAAACTGGGAACTGGGAGGTAAAAAGCAAACATGAACGAGAGACAAAAACCGAGACTGAAACCGAACAAGGAAACTAGAACTAGACACGAACAAGAACAAGAAACTAGGAGACAAGAGAGTCAGGAGTCACAATACTTTCCGCAGCAAAGAACCTTGGTAAGACGACGGGCTGACAAGGGAGAACTGAAACAGGGGAGTATGAATAGTTGTGCCGTGCAGGTGACCGTAATAATTGAGTGAGGGTTTAAACAAGGAAGTGCAGGTGAGGTGCGTTACGCTAAGACACGGACAAGGGAAACACAGGTGATGAGGATAATGAGTGAGTGCGGAGAAACAAGGAAACAAGTGCGTGATTGGATTTAATAATAAGGACCGTGTCGGGGGAAGCGGTGGAAAGCGTGAATATAGCGTGATCAAAAACAAAGCTCAGACAGAGAATCGTGACATCAATATAATAATAGTAATAATAATAATAATAATAATAATAATAATAACCTTTAGTTCATACATACAAGATGCAGCTCAAAGTGCTTTACAGTTTGGCAAGGTCATAAACAAAACAGCATTTCTTGCAGTCCAATGGCATCGGAGTAATTGAATGCAAGAATGGAATGGCGTAGTGTTATAACAATGCAATGTCACAGCAACGCAATGCCCTGCTGATGCGGGGCTCTTGTGTGAACACAGGTAAAGCATTTGTTGTATCTTGGTGGTGCAGGGGTAGCCTGGGCACGCCCATACTTCCTATGCCGCTGCATTTAAATTTCGCTTGCAAAGTCAGTCTGGCCAAGCTCCCATTCTACACCGTTTCTACATTAACAGAGAAACTGGGACCAATGAAAATCTAGCATTTCAAAAAGGCAATGACGCGGTAGTTTAGCGACCGGAAATCTACCTCAGTCACTGTCAACATGACAAACGTGGAGCAGCAGCAAGATTTCAATGCAGCTGTAGCTGCTGTTTTGGAAGATGGATGAACATGTTAGCCAACGAAATCTACAAAGAAAATCTCCTTGCCATTGTTGTCGACGAGGTTCATCTGACTTATAAATGGTAAGTGTTGCCAAGTCAACCCAGTTTACAGTATGTAAATAGCAGAACAACACAGTAATATCTTGCAAAGTTGTGGTGCTATTTCATTGACAAAATAGCTGCACGTTACATTGTCAGCGATAGCATATGGAATTTCGAGCTTTTGTGCAGTTACGTTTTTGTTTACTCATATGCACGTTACTATTCTCTGTCTTATACATGGACACTAACGTGATTGGTCGAAGCTTCGTCCAGTAGCAAACACAGGCATTTCACACACGTGGGTTAAGCCCGCCCTCTGAGAAATGGGTTTACAACACAGCTTGGTCAGACCAATGTTCGCAGAGCATTGATAAGTCACGTTAGCAAGGCTAGTGCAGGGGGGTTGTTCAGGCACTGTTGACAGTTCCTGCTTGTGTCCGTAGGGGCAACAGGGGTGAGGAAAAAATCCCTGAATTGTATGTGGTTGAATCGAACTGGAAATAAAAAAAGAAGAAACCTCAGGCAGAACCGCATCCCCTAGGGAAGCCCTTCTGCCGGAGCTGTGGTTGACTGGGGCTGGGTTGTAGTCAGGTGGTTGATTGGGTGAATCATTGCAGGTGATGCTGTGACAGTGTTCATGGGGTGGAGTAGTGGCTGTTGTAGGTCTGTTGGGTGGAGGGGGAAAAGGTGGACTTTGGAGGGGGCTAGGGGTCCGGGTGCCTGGGGATGGGGGGGGTGGCGGGTCCTCGGTAGGGCCGTTAGGTGTAGGCGAGGCTAAATAGGTGTGTCTTGAGTTGCCGTTTGAAGGCGTCAACGGACTCGGTTTCTCTAATGTGATGTGGTAGAGCGTTCCATCTCCTTGGGGCGTGGTATGAGAAAGCTGCTTTCCCAATCCTTTTGAGTAGAGCTTCTGGGACCCTCAGGAGGCCAGCTTCGGCAGATCTGAGGGCTCGTGCAGGAATATAAGCAGAGAGTGTGTCAGTGATATAGCAGGGGGCAAAACCATTATAGCCTTGAATACTAATAGGAGTATTTTAAACTCAATTCTGTAGGAGACAGGCAGCCAGTGGAGTTGAGCTAATATGGGGGTAATGTGATCCCTTCTTCTAGTTTTTGTTAGTAACCTAGCAGCCGGGTTTTGAATAAGCTGTAGTTTCTCGATTGACTTTTTGGGGAGGCCTGCAAATCAGCGTCCAGCGTCCTGCTGGGTTATGAAGGGGCGAACTTTTATGATATTCAGGGTCACTCCTAGGCTTGTCACCTTTTCTCTGACATGTTGGTTAAGGTTTCCCAGGTTAGAGTAGAGAGCCTCATTGTTAGAGAATAGTAGAGAATACTCATTCTTCTCATCTGTTCACCGCTCCTACTCCCGTCTGGACTTTTTTCTTACTAGCAACTCCCTTATCCCCAATATCTCTCAATCAATAATCCAACCAATCATCATCAGTGACCATGCCCCTGTAACAATTACTTGGTCTATGAATCAACCACACAGACCAATCCCCAGATGGCGCTTTAACACATCACTCCTCCAAGATCCACACTTTGACACACTTATCAGGAGAGAGTGGTCACTCTTTTTAGAGATGAATGACTCCCCAGAGTCATCACCTTCTCTTCTGTGGGAAACAGGAAAGGCAGTGCTTAGGGGTGCCATCATTTCATTTTCTGTTCACAAAAAAAAAATAGAAAAGCAAAAGGAAACTCACTTGGAAGAAGAAATCAAACATCTAGAAAAAATAAACATGACAAACGCATCAGTTGACATTCAAACTAAATTAGATAAACACAAATCAGAGCTCAATGAAATAATCAACAAACGGACCCAGTTTTTAATACACCGACTAAGACAGGAACATTTTCACCACAACAACAAATCTGGCAAATACCTGGCAAACCAAATTCAAAGAAATAAAGAAAAATTCACAATCACAGCACTACAGGACTCAGCAGGGAAGCTAACTCACTCACCAACTGAAATCAATCAGACTTTCTACCAATTCTACAACAAACTCTATTCATCAGAAAAAAACCCAGATAGCAAAGACATTAATCATTTTCTGGACCACATCCAATTACCAATAATTGACAATGACCAAAAAATCGCATTAGAAACCCCAATATCTGTTGACGAATTACATACTGCATTAAAGACTATATCAAACAACAAGGCACCCGGTCCTGATGGCTTCCCTGCTGAGTTCTATAAACATTTCTGGTCAACTCTAGCTCCACTGTTCTACCGGATGATTCAAGAATCAAAACACAACTTCAGGCTTCCACCATCCTGTAATAGCGTTTGATCTCACTTCTACTCAAACCCAACAAAGACCCAACGCTACCGTCAAGTTACAGGCCAATCTCGCTTATCAATGTTGACATTAAAATTATCGCCAAAGCCCTTGCAATCAGATTAGAAAAAGACATTCCCTCCATAATCCATCCAGATCAAACAGGATTCGTGAAAGGCAGGCTATCTTCAAGCAATACATGCAGGTTATTCAACGTAATGCACCACTCAATAAGTCAGAAAAACAATTCAGTCATTATTACATTAGATGCAGAGAAAGCTTTTGACAGAGTCAACTGGAAGTTCCTGTTTTCCACATTAGAGCGGTTTGGCTTTGGGAACTCATTCATCAAATGGGTCAGACTGCTATACAATTCACCAGCAGCCACCGTCACCACAAATGGGTTAGCTTCTCAAAACTTCACTTTGCACAGGGGGACTACCTTATTATTCACTATTTTTATTGAACCTCTAGCTGCAGCCATACGCCAAAACTCACAAATCACAGGAATCCAGACTAAAAATATTCATCATAAAATAAGTCTCTATGCAGACGATATTTTACTTTTTCTTCATAATCCAGTGAGCTCATTACAAGAAACAATCAAAACAATAAACTCATTTGCCAACATTTCAGAATACTCAATCAACTGGAATAAATCATCAGCTGTTCCGCTACAACCTCAAAGTGGGAATGCAACAGCCATCACCCTCCCTATCTCACTATGCACCGATCACATCACCTACTTAGGACTAAGAATTTCCCCCAGGCTGTCTGACCTATTTAATCTAAACTTCTCCCCCCTCCTAAAAACAATTCAGGATGATCTGCAACGCTGGACAAACCTACCACTCTCCATCATGGGCCGTATATCTGCTATCAAAATGACAATCCTACCTAAAGTCTGGGTGGCTCTGCGGCGGTCCTTCCCTGTCCTCTCCCCCCGCTGGAGTTCGGCCGGTCCCTTTGATGCTCTGAAGGTTGGAGCGGTCAGAGGAAGTCAACTCCCCTCTTTCCCTCCTTCCCTTGTTTTTCCCTTGTTTCTTCCCTCCATCCCCATGCCCCGGACATTTCAGAACATACCCCTTACACGCATGCTAACTACTCAAATATATCCATGCAAACACACACATATACACTCAAACACCCCCCCCCCCCCCCCCCCCAACACACTCACACACATACATTCTAGTAACCTCCCCCCGCCAACACACTCATACACATACACTCTAATAACCCCCCCCCCCCCCCCCCCACCACCCACCACCACCTGGTTACATGTACCTAGCACTGTTTTGTTGAATGTCATGTCCTAGTTCAGTATGTTGTATGTTCACTGTTTGTAACACACTTCTTGGTTTTGTAATTGTATTTGTTTTTTGTAAAAATAAAAGGAAAAAAAAAAATAGAGTAGAGAGCCTCGCATTTGTCTCTGGGGCCAAGAAGTAAAACTTCTGTTTTGTCCTCATTTAATTTTAGAAAATTATTGTTCATCCAATGTGTAAAAGATGTTAGGCAGGAGGTTAGAGCGTGTAGGGCAGTGGTTTGATTTGGCTCGTTTGATATGTAGAGCTGTGTGTCGTCGGCATAGCTGTGGAAATCTACATTATATTCTTTGATAATGTTGCCCAATGGTAGCATGTATAATGAAAAGAGAAGGGGGCCGAGACAGCTGCCTTGGGCGACCCCAAAGGGCATGTTGTGCTTTTTGGATACGTGGTCTCTTATACTAACGTAGAATTGCCTTCCTCTAATATATGATTCAAACCATTTTAATATATGACCTGACAGGCCTACCCAGATCTCAAGACGGTTAAGTAATATGTTGTGGTCTATAGTGTCAAAGGCGGCGCTTAGGTTTAGGAGGATTAGGGCAGAGACTTTGTTTGTGGCCATGCTGAGTCTAAGAGCCTTAACTATTTTTAGTTAGGGCGGTCTCTGTGCTGTGATTTGCTCTGAAGCCTGATTGGAATTTTTCGAATATATCGTGTTGAGTTGCCTAAAGATGACTTTTTCTAGTATTTTGCTTATAAATGGGAGATTGGAAATTGGCCTATAGCTGTTGAGTGTGTTTTGGTCCAGATCGGGTTTTTTCAGGAGTGGCCTTCCAACTGCGGTTTTAAAATAGTTGGGAAATACTCCTGTGAGGATGGAGGTATTAATAATCTGTAGTACAGATGATGAAACGCAGCTAAAGATGTTTTTCATAAGGAAAGTAGGGATGGGGTCAAGGCTAGAGGTTGACTGTTTACTTTGTTTGACTATCTTATTCAGTTCTTCTTCTGGGATGGGGCTTAAGTTATTAAGGGTTGGTGGATCCCCACGGGGAGGTTGGTGGTAATAATTGGGGTCATGAACAATACCGGTTCTAATTGCAGCTATTTTGTTGGTTTGTCTGCGATAATTTTTGAGAATATGCTCTTCTTTCAGTGCGAATAGCATTATTGTAGGTGGAGATTGCGTTCTTTAAAGATTAGGCGGTTGACCTCTAATTTGGTTTTCCTCCAGGTTTGCTCTGCTGCTCTACATTGTCTTAGTTTTCTCGACTTTATCTAGGATTTCTTTTAAATTACTATTAAAGCTGACTACCATTTCCTCAAGTGAGTCTTGGTCGTTTAGGAGGTCACGGGCAGCAACAAGGTTAGTAATTTCCCGTTCGATGGACGTGTTTATGTAGCGCTTGCGGATTTGACTGCTGCCACTATTGGTAGTTATGATGAGTTGGGATTCAAATAGAACGCAGTAATGATCAGAAATGGCGACGTCTGATACGGTAATGTTGTTAATGTTGGTGGCGTGTGATATTACTAGGTCGAACGTGTTACCTAATCGATGAGTAGCCTCTGTTATATATTGACACAGTCCATAGCTATCTAAAGTGTTTAATAGTTCCGTCGCGTTTGTGTCATAGTTTTTATTGACGTGAATATTAAAGTCTCGCACGACAATTAATCTGTCGTAGTTTGTGACTATCATTGACAGTAGGGTGGAAAATTTTGATATAAATGCTGGTGAATGTTTTGGTGGTCTATAAAGTGCGACAAGAATCAGACTGTGGTTTGTATGTACTTTGAGGGCTAAGTACTCAAAGGATGAGAAGATGACAAGATTGATTTCAGTACAAGTAAATTCATCAGAGAAGATGGCGGCTACACCACCTCCCCTTTTGCTATCTCTTAATACCTGATAAATTTTGTAGTTTGGCGGGCAGGCTTCAATAAGGGTGGCAGCCCCGTCCTCTTTTAACCATGTTTCTACTAGGAACATAAAATGGAGCTTTTTGTCTAAGATTAAGTCGTTTATAATAAAGCTCTTATTAATAAGAGATCTTACATTGAGAAGCGCAGCTTTAATGGTGGTATTGGGATTAGTAACTCGGCGATGGAGTGGGATGCTAATTAGGTTATTGCTTACGCAGCCGCCTGTGGTTCTAACTTTGCGTTGCCTATGATGGGTTATAATGGGGGGGATATGATTGCTTCTCTGAGCCGAGTGCACAGTGTTTGAAGAGCTAAGAGTGCTAACACAAGGTAAATCATCAGCTCTGATTATATTGTATAGGTGGTGCACTGGCTTGGAACTTACATAATATATTATCTCTGCAAATCACCTGCATAGTGTGTACATATTGTTAGGTATTGAGTAGGGCTCTCATGTTATTAAGTTTGACCCTATTAGGCTACCGTACCCCTTGACTGTTTACCTGTGTACTTTCAGTTCAGTCTTTAGTAAACTAACAGTAACCACACTCCTGACTGTCTCCTCGTTATTAAGTAAAACTAAGGGTCAGTACATAACACATATGACACACAGTCCCACCCTGTGGAATGAAGAGACCAGCCAGAAAACAAACCTTTTGAATTCTTCATTATTCCAAGACAAACATGTGTGCAAATATCAGGTGTGTGTTTTCACTCCCTGGGCACACTTCCACCATATCTCACCACTCCTTCACACATCTCCCAGGCCTTCCTGACAAAACAATTACTGGATTCCATTTCCTCCATGTCATCAAACCGCATCACTAAAATATTGGTGAAGAGGGTTTTGGGGAAGAGAAAAAATAGGGTTTAGAGAAACCAGCCGAAAAAAAAACACCACACTCTGGACGGAACCTTGGCCTGGTTCCAGCCCCCCTGGTTCCAGCACAAACCTGGGCCAGAACTCGTCTCTTTCTCCTCTCACCCTTTAAATAGCAAGTTCATGCCACAACTGCATGAATAACAAATCTATTCAGACTTTTTCTTTCGGAGGGAATAGGGTGGAGTTGCGGGTTGGTGTGGTGGTGGAGGGGGTGTGGGTGTGGGAGTGGGAGGCTATGGCCACATAATGAGCCCGAAGTCAGTGTAGGTAATAAATCACCAAATTATAACACTGTAGGACACTGGTTGGCTGAGCGCCGGCTGTAATTCGCCTGTTGTGGTGGCACTGGACAGCACAAGGGCTGGTCCTTTTTGATTGTCACTGGTTGATCTATGTCCTGCATCCTCCACCGTTATGTGTGAGTGTCTGCGGGCCACCCAGACTGAATATTATGATAAAGTGCCGCTCATTGTTTGTCGACAGAGTCGGCCGCCCACCTACACGCTTGTGCTGCGGAGCAGCATGCCTGATGTGAGTGGCGAGTCTCCAGGAGAGCGGATTTAACTCGCTAGCTCCCTCGCTCGCACTGGCTCTCTGCAGTGCACTCTGTGCATAAAGCCTTTTATGCTAAAGTTTAGCTTCAAGGTTGTTATCGAGTGGCAGCCAAGGCCCTGAATATATGGAGAGCCCCCGCACGGGCGTAAATCTGTCAGGCTGTGTGTGTATATGTGTGCATGTGTTTGTGTGTGTGTGTGTGTGTGTGCCTGCTCTCTGCATATCTGTGGCCATAAAGCTTATAGCGTGATTAATAAAGACATGATAGTCTTCAGAGTGTCACCTAACGATGGGTGCAATCATCTGCACTTGTCTTCATTTGATCTGATTGGTGATAATTAGTGCACAGGCCACTTAGATCCCAGCCACAGATCCTCCGTAATGAATCCCCACAATTACAACAAAAGACAGAAAAAGAGATAAATAGCTAAGCAACTTTTCTAGCCTTTTGGTGTGAACATAATTTGTTATTGAATTGTCCTTTAACAACCTATTCTCCCTTCTCTTTTTTTACTAGTATACATTTGTCACAATTTGAATGGCAAATAGTGTACTACACTGAAGTAAAATGTTTCCTCAACACCATTCTCTGAAGTTACCAAAGCTCTGCTGGAGAATTGTTATTGGGATATACAGTAAGTGTGAGAAAGTTGGGTAGAGCAGGAAAATGGCCCAAGGGATTCATGGATGTTTTCTACTGCAAATTCAGCAAATCGAGTGAATGCATCGTTTCCATGAATACTTTTGAATAAATAGTGTGTTTGAAAAAGCAGACTGCAAGCCATGTGGTCCAGGTTTATTTCTAACTAAAAGATTAGATGACAAACGCTGTTTACAACCATCAGTGGCGGTTCTATAGTGTTTTACGCCCCGGGCGAGACCACCGCTAACCGGTTCGCCCGTGCCTAAAACCGCTACTGACAACCATTTCAAATCTGTATACAGTGCCTGACAAAAGTCTTGTCGCTTATCCATTTTGTAGAAACAAAAGCTTATAACCTTACTTTTAATTAATCCATTGGTTTTAGAAATGTCTCATATGAAAGCTAAAACCCTCCTAAATTATGTTAATATACTGAAAATAAATTTGTTTTACTGAAGAAAGATTGATAATTTAATGAACACAGAAAGGTCAGATTTTGGCAAGACAAAAGCTTTGTCGCCTACAGAAAATTGAACAAATAATTTACTTCAAATACAAAAATATGTTGCATAACATCAGTGAATCAAGTAATGGTGCTGTGAGATTCATATTTAATATCTTGTATGACTTCCATGAGCTTGAAGGACTGCATCCATGCGGTTCACTAATGATTCATACAATTTTTTGATGAAGTCATCAGGAATAACAAAGAAAGCAGTCTTACATGCCTCCCAGAGTCCATAAAGATTCTTTCGTTTTGCCTTCCATGCTTCATCTTTCATTCTACCACAGACATGCTCAATGATGTTCATGTCTGGTGACTGAGCTGGCCAGTCCTGGAACACCTTCTTTGCCTTGAGGAACTTTGATGTAGAGATGGAAGTATGCGATGGAGCACCATCCTGCTGCAAAATTTGTGGTTGGGAATGTAAGAGGTTGCTAATACTTCTTGATATTTTAGGCTATCGATATTGCCTTCCATCCTGCAAATGTCTTACACCTCCATACTAAATGTAACCACAGACCATGATTTTTCCGCCACCAAACTTAACTGTTTTCTGTGTGAATCTTGGATCCATGCGGGCTCCAGTAGGTCTCCTACAATATTTGCGGTGGCTGTGATGTAATTCAACCGAAGATTTATCTGAGAAATCTTCTGCCACTTTTCCACTGCACTGATTCGACCATGGAGGGCATTTCGAGACAGAATTCTACTAACTGTTCTGGTTGACACAGAGATTTGAGGTGATCAGGCCTGGTGGAGCTCTGCTACAGTGGAAAAGGGGCTGGCCTTGGAACAAACGGTCCTCCCAAGCAGTTGGCTAGTGGGGTCTGCCAGACCTGGGGTCTCATTTATAAAACGTTCTTATGCACAGATTTGATCTTAGAGTGTTCGTACGAACGAATTCACGTCAAAGTACAGAGTTATAAAAAACATCTTTGAAAAGTACTTATTTCCACATCAGGGGCCTCATTTATAAAGACTTGTGTAGAAACCTTCCTTGATTTTATCTAAGAACTTTTCTGATTTGATCGTAAGTGCGATTCAGAGAAAACGAACGTACGCACGAAATCCATGCGTACGCCAATCATTCGGTTATAAATCACAAATGACCGTGGAATTGTGTGCAGCTGAATGCTCCGCCCTCAAAACACCCCTGCTTAATGAATTAATATTTAAAATGAGCTCATCCTCAAAGCAAAAACTCTCTGTGACAATGGCAACTAAAGAGGAATGCAAGAAAAAAAAGTGGGCCTCCTCGGCTGTCTCCGTGTGCGCAACCGGGGTGAGCAGCCATTTCTTGAAAGGATAACCTCGGTCTCCTGTTGACAGAAATTATTAATTTAACCCCATGTTCCTTCTAAAAAAGCAAATAAATTTTACCTAGAAGCCAGCCGTCTCTGCCCGCTCCCGCCTCCAATCGATTTCCAACACTACAATTACGCACAATGAAGGAATCGTGCGTTGACCCTGGCGCGCAACAGCATCCAAGATTGCCATATGAGCATCACAAATGAGCTGCACATTTATGGAGTGGAGATTTTTCCTGTTGACATACATGTACTCGTTCACATGTGGAGCTCGTATGGCAACGTGGGTGCAGTCTATCGCAACGATCACATTTGGGAACCGTGTTTTACGCAGGGAATCCTCTTTCACTTCTTGCTGTTCCTGGGCACTGTATGGGAATCGAATTAATTGCGGGCATAGGCGAATAATTCCGCGAAGAACATCTGGCAATATTCTGCTGAATGTTGATTGGGATATTCCCGACCAGTCTACAATTTCTCGCTGGAACGTTCCTGTCGGGAGGAACCCAAGAACAGACAAAACCTGTACCTAAACCGGTATAGCCTGGTTGCGTCTGGTGCGTCTCTCCAGATGAGGGCCCATTTGGGCACAAAGCTCTAACAAAGGCGTTCTCGACTAGCGGTACCTGCTTATTAGCCATGTGTCATCATGTGCCAAAAAGTCTGCGCGGTCACAAAAAACTCGTTCTCTCCTTATTACACGGTTGTCAATAACCTCTAATCAGATATTTTCCGATGCACGGGCTAGGAATTTCATTAAAAAAGACAATCTCGCCTCTTTCACTGTAATATGATTAGGATTAGCCTGATATATGCAGAAGTACCCTACCAATACTTTAAAAATATATATTTTAAATGTTTCATCATCATCGTCATCATCATCAATCACACAATCAAATCAATACAATCAAATTAATTACATGAATAGGCTATAGTTGATCCAAATTAAGGTATGATAAGTGTACATTTAATTCCACACGTGTAAAACATTTGGTAGGCTATAAAAACTGTCACAGTGTGTTGGTTTTTAGTAAGAGACATGGCTGCATTGGCCCTGTTAGAGGATATTGGATAAGGAGAGAACGGGTTTTTCGTGACCGCGCAGACTTTTTGACACATGATGACACATGGCTGATAAGCAGGTACCGCTAGCCGAGAACGGCTTTGTTAGAGCTTTGTGCCCAAATGGGCCCTCATCTAGAGAGACGCACCAGATGCAACCAGGCTATACCCGTTCAGGTACAGGTTTTGTCTGTTCTTGCGTTTCTCCCGACAGGAACGTTCCAGCAAGAAATTGTAGACCGGTCGGGAATATCCCAATCAACATTCAGCAGAATATTGCCAGATGTTCTTCGCGGAATTATTCGCCTATGCCCGGAATTAATTCGATTCCCATACAGTGCCCAGGAACAGCAAGAAGTGAAGGAGGATTTCCTGCGTAAAACACGGTTCCCAAATGTGATCGGTGGGATAGACTCTACCCACGTTGCCATACGAGCTCCACATGTGAACGAGTACATGTATGTCAACAGGAAAAACCTCCATAAATGTGCAGCTCATTTGTGATGCTCGTATGGCAATCTTGCATGCTGTTGCGCGCTGGCCAGGGTCAATGCACAATTCCTTCATTGTGCGTAATTGTAGTGTTGGAAATCGACTGGAGGCGGGAGCGGGCAGAGACGGCTGGCTTCTAGGTAAACCCTTTAAAAATGTCGCCCAATTTATTTGCTTTTTTAGAAGGAACATGAGGTTAAATTAATTATTTCTGTCAACAGGAGACCAAGGTTATCCTTTGAAGAAATGGCTGCTCACCCCGATTGCGCACACGGAGACAGCCGAGGAGGCCCACTTTTTTTTCTTGCCTTCCTATTTAGTTCCCACTGTCACAGAGAGTTTTTGCTTTCAGGATGAGCTCATTTTATATGTTAATTCATTAAGCAGGGGCGTTTTGAGGGCGGAGCATTCAGCTGCACACAATTTCACGATCATTTGTGTGTCTGCTTGTGTGTGTGTTATGTTGTGTGTGTGCAGAAGTCAAGAGCATACATGTTACCAAGAGCATGCAACAGTAAGGAGCAAGCGACATCTTCACCGCTCCAGCTTGCTTATCAGAGAGAGGAGATTGAGCTGGCCGGCAACGAACCATAAATATTAAATGTCTTGTGGGTGGATGATCCACTCATTAATTCACAGAGACAGTCTTGGCCCAGGACACGGCAACGAGCTGTGACAACTGGTCGTTAGCTGGTTATTCTAGCATGTAATTTGAGTGGAACAGAGAATGCGTCCACATTGGCCAGGGCTTCATTTCTGCTTATGCTATGAAAATGCAGAAGCCCGACATTGCTTTCTAGTGTTTCCTATATAGATGATGGCTACTGTCCTTTTGTAATCCTTTTTTATTTTTTTTCCAAACTGAGGTTAATATGCAGCCAGTAGACATTCAATAGCTTCTGTGCTTTTCTCTCTTTTTTTGTAAGTTACCGTCTACATGTAATGACACAAAAGGATTTGTGCAGTTGAACTCTGATAGAATGATTTGTCCTTGGGGTAACCATTGCCATCAACCTGGCTAATGTGACCTTGGATGGAATTTGAACACTGCAATGTTATTGAAGACTGTTGCAAGGTCTCTCTGTGTGTGTGTGTGTGTGTGTGTGTGTGTGTGTGTGTGTGTGTGTGTGTGTGTGTGTGTGTGCGCGCGCAGACATCAGTAAAACCTACACATATGGAGCACAAATATTCCCCACTAAGACATGAAAACCAGGCATGGGGTGATTTGTGGGAAAAAACATGTTCCCCACAACAGTGTTTTTCTTGGTTATGTTGTTATTACTGATAAAACAAAAAGTGCCAAAACATTGTCTTATTGACAGGTTAGAGTTAGGGATGGGTTTAGTATAGACACAGTTTAGCATTCTTTAGTTATATTATAATGGGTGTCAATGGGAATAACCCATAAGGATTGAAATGAAAGGTGTGTGTGTGCGTGTGCGTGTGCGTGTGCGTGTGTGTGTGTGTGTGTGTGTGTGTAAGAAAGAGAGAGAGAGAGAGAGAGAGAGAGAGAGAGAGAGAGAGAGAGAGAGAGAGAGAGAGAAGGAACTGAGATTGAGAGTCATTAGAAACACTACTTTATACTAATATATCAATTTCCTAGTGGGCTTATTTATCTGAAACCTGTATTCAGCCTGACCTAAATGAGTCATCATCGTCTTTGCCTCTTAATTTGTTTCCTAACCCTGAAAGGTCTCTCAAGAACAGCAAGAAACTGTTTATGTGTCTCTTAATTCCTCTAGGAGGACTAAACAGTCCAAAACATAAGATATAAACTTTGCTATTTCCAGACAATACTCATCATGGCCAAGGGAACAAAACGAAAATATTCACTATTTGAAGGTTGCTATTTTCCGTATTTGCGTCAAACAAGCTTGTTTTGTTGACACACAGCCTTTTGATGGTTGGAGGCATTATAAAACTTTTCTTCACTTAAGATATGAGTGTTACTTCAAGTAAACACTGAATGTCTGGGCCTAAAATAGCTTATAGGCTAATAGATAAGCAAGAACTGTGGTATGGGCTGTTCCTAAGAGCATGAAAGCATGAATGAATGATGATTTTCTGGATGTTTCTTCACTGCATTAGTTCACTGTAGTACTAATACCTCTGTGTCAGCACTTCATTGCTTATGACTGTCAGAGCACCCAAACTTCAATTTTAAACATACAACCCAAGAGGTATTCTGGTTAGTCTTTCTAACTTAACCTGGCATAAATTGTATTTGACATTGTCACAATGTCTGAGTCACTGGTTGTGCACCACCATTTATTAATTTGCTTAACCAAAGTGTTTTTGGTTAGCTAGACTTCTGTGTTCTCAGACCTTTAAAGAGTTTAGAACTGTGACTTGTAAGGGCCAAAAAGAGCATTAAAGCCTCATAAAAGAGGTGCCGCAAGACCATTTTGACTGCATTGTATGCCACTCTCTTGGTTGTCACAACCATTGTTACGTCACTTTAATTAGATGTACCCCAGTGGTCTGCAGAAGGGCGGTTTTTAAAACTGCTGAGACCAAGGTTGTGAAAGGACACCAAGCAAACAGTAATGAGCCAAAACAAATGGAATCTGTGCTTTGTTTAATGTCAGGAGGGAAAAGAATTTGGAAAATAGGTGGTGCAAGGCAAATGGTGAAATAGGTGAAAATAATGTAGTACAATAGGCCAAAGTAGAATGTGAAATACAGGAACATTGTGCGCTTGTGACTTTGCATCTAGCATCCTCAACTGTCCAGACCAAGTTCTGAGCAATTATTATCCTCTCTGTTCTTTTCTTTTTTGTTTTTTCTCCTTTCTTTTCCTTATTTTTGCACCAAATCAATCCAGGAAAGTGACAATTCAAACACACACACACAAAGAGAGAGAGAGAGAGAGAGAGAGAGAGAGAGAGAGAATGGTAAGTGTGTGTGTTCTATGCATGTGGTGTGAGGGGCTTTCTACTTGTACCTTTATAATTCCTCTCATCCTCACTGCTGCCTCTGCTGTCTGTGTATGTGACAGGAAACAGATGTGCAGACATATGGAGCTGGGCCTCATGTGAAGCTGACCAGCAGAGTCACATCTACGGCCCTTAATAGCTGGACCCTGACACAAGAACACAGACACACACACACACACACGGACATCCACACGCACAAACACACACACACACACGCACACACACAGATGATCAGACGTACACATATGTACACACATGCACCCCCCCCCCCCCCACACACACACACACATACAGATGATCAGACGTACACACATGCACCACCCCCACCCCCCCTCCACACACACACACACACACACACACACACACACACACACACACACAGACACACACACACCTTTCACAGGACCTCTGATTAATGACCCCTCAGCCTTGCTCAGGTACCTATCTGCTGGTCCACATGTGTGAAGAGTGAGAGGGAAACAGCATATTGTGTTTTTACTCGCCTGTACAATCAGTCTTCCCTGGCACCTGTCCCTACACCTCAGATTAACTGCCTCTTGGTTTATCTCAGTGACCTAGTAGCTGAAACAAGAGTATCAAGATAAGATCTGTGGATGGCAGGGGACTCAGTAAGCTGGTCAGTTAGGCTTCTCAGCACATACGCTTCTGTGTGTATATATGTAGTATAGATGTACACAGTGGTTAAATTGGCTTTTGTGCGGAGGGGAAGGCCTTCTTTACTAACAGTGTTCAATATCTAACTCTACTGTATTTTGTTCTATAAATACTGTAGCAGAGGGAGCTCAGCTCCAGCTGGCTGTATTGCTGAGGTGAGGAGGCAGAGCTGAGCTCTGGAAGGCTCCAGCCCAATTTAAACTATGGATGTACATAAGATTCAGTACATGGAGCTATTTCATGTACCAATTCCAGCACTAGTGATTAGTTAGCCCTGAGCTTTGCTAGCAGTTCTGTTTTCATTGTAGTGAATGCTATTTTTAGCTTGTGTGTCCTCTCATTAAGTGTGTGTCTGTGAGAAACTCCAGCATAGTCCAATGTAATCAACACTCTTGTGTTCACATTTCTTGACCCACTACGATTCAGTTGTTTCATTAGCTGTTACATTTAAAAGGTAATAGGTTTTTGTTTTTGTTTTGGGGTTTTGTTAGGACATGTTTTTGTGGACTCACCACCTTACAACTATTGCTCCAATAGTAAAATGTTTGTCTGTAATTTACCATCTATTTATCTGTTTGTTTGTTTGTTTGTTTATTGATGTATAATGAATCAATGTATTCTTTTGGAGTGTGGCTCATATTATAAACCTCAGGAATAATAATAAGCCTAAAGAATAAGATTTGTAGTCAGGAAGGCTAAAATCTTTTTTCCCAAAGGCAAAAGTGTCTTCTCAAAACTTTGCGAGGTAATATGCTATACTTAAAGTAGTGTGTGAATGCACGCACATCCAATAAACAGGTGCTGGATCAATGGGAGACGTCAAGAGAAAGAAGAGAATCCGCACACTGTCACTGCTCACCAATTTATTAAACACAACGTTTCGACCTCACACGGTCTTCCTCAGGTGTATGTGTGTGTCTGAGTCTGAGTGACAGTTCTTTTATAGACAAGGAAGGGGCGGGCTTAGTATCAGCTGTTAAAAACATCAATGTTCCACATCCCCAACACGTCAGAAAACAAACACTTAATAATGTACAATAACATCAATGACCCAAAAAGAATAATGAAATGAAAGACAAGAATAAAGACAAGAATAAAAACCCACGTAGTAAAAAAATATATAGTATATACAAATCACCCGTACCTGTGTAATTTCACCGGATAAATACAAATATATACAAAAGTAATGGCAAACACTGTTACCCAGACTTCCAGTCATCTTATAAAAAGGGTTTGATGTCAAACTCCTCATTGAGCCCGTATGGGGACATAGTATTGAGAAAGTAGATGTAAAAAGTTTCTCGTTGTAAGAGTAGGCGCTCATGGTTGCCACCTCTTGGAGGCCTCTCCACCTTTTCAATCCCCGTGTATCTCATGGTACATACACTGTGCCCTGCAGCAATAAAGTGCGCTGAACTGAAAAAGACTACCTTACCTGACACTGATATTTTACTAGCGACATTTGACGTCTCCAGCCTCTACACAAACATCCCACACGATGGTGGCATAGAGGCCATTAAGTTCTTTCTAAATGGGAGGGCCCCGACATTAAAACCGCGCACAGAGTGCATCATTGACCTTGCGCACTTGGTCCTTACCACCAATTATTTTCTTTTTAAGGAGGAATATTTTGTACAAATCAAAGGGACGGGCATGGGTAGCACCATGGCTCCTAATTACGCAAATCTGTACATGGGTTTGTTTGAGAACCTGTTTGTGTTGAATTCGGAGGCAAATCCACACTTTAATAATCTTTTACTTTCCCAACGCTTCATAGATGATGTGTTCATACTGTGGAAAGGCGATGAAAAGTCTCTCAAACAATTTCACCAATACTTAAATTCTGTGAATGACCATTTGAATTTCACTCTAGACTTCCACTCTACAAGAATTAGCTTTTTAGATGTTTTAATCATCAGAGATGGCACAGTGATGCACACAGACTTATTCCGCAAACCTACGGATAGGAATACATTACTTCGGGGAGACAGCTACCATCCTAGCCACTTGATTAAAAGTCTTCCCATAAGCCAATTCCATCGTGCTAGAAGAATTTGCAGCACGGATGAAACATATGCCACACAAGCCTCTGACTTTGCGCAACGTTTCCACGACAGGGGTTACAAAAAGGAGTGGATAGACACAGCAAACGTGCGTTTTGCCACTATAACACAAGACCAATGCCTAGCCCCCAAACCCGCAGGTCAAAAACGCACGCGCAACTCCACATTATGCATCACCAGATACTCTCCACTTGGCACAGAATTCGGGAACATCATACGTAAACATTGGCATGTAGTTGAAACAGACCCCAAATTGAAACATGTTTTTACTGATCCTCCGTCTATGGTTTTTAGACGAGCCCCAAATTTGAGGGACATGCTAGTCAGATCACATAACCCTGTTAGAAAACAGAAGACTTTTAGCATTCCCGACGGCAATTACAAATGTGGCAAATGCGCTCAATGCGGCTACACACAGAGGAGCAAAACATACACACACCCACACAGCGGAAAAGCCTTAAACATTCGTGGTGTCATCACATGTAATACACAGCATGTTGTGTATTTGATAAAATGCCCATGTGGACTGGCCTACGTCGGCAAGACCAATAGAGCCTTACGCACCCGCATATCTGAGCACCGTAGCAATATAAGATGCGGTGACATTCGAAATCCCGTCGCGGCGCACTTTATTGCTGCAGGGCACAGTGTATGTACCATGAGATACACGGGGATTGAAAAGGTGGAGAGGCCTCCAAGAGGTGGCAACCATGAGCGCCTACTCTTACAACGAGAAACTTTTTACATCTACTTTCTCAATACTATGTCCCCATACGGGCTCAATGAGGAGTTTGACATCAAACCCTTTTTATAAGATGACTGGAAGTCTGGGTAACAGTGTTTGCCATTACTTTTGTATATATTTGTATTTATCCGGTGAAATTACACAGGTACTGGTGATTTGTATATACTATATATTTTTTTACTACGTGGGTTTTTATTCTTGTCTTTATTCTTGTCTTTCATTTCATTATTCTTTTTGGGTCATTGATGTTATTGTACATTATTAAGTGTTTGTTTTCTGACGTGTTGGGGGTGTGGAACATTGATGTTTTTACCAGCTGATACTAAGCCCGCCCCTTCCTTGTCTATAAAAGAACTGTCACTCAGACTCAGACACACACATACACCTGAGGAAGACCGTGTGAGGTCGAAACGTTGTGTTTAATAAATTGGTGAGCAGCGACAGTGTGCGAATTCTCTTCTTTCTCCCAATATGCTATACTTCTCACAACATTTTCAACCTGTCTCCTCCTACTCAAGTGAGTAGGACACTTTTTTCACTTGCTCCTGCTTGACCTTCTCTTTTTTCACTATTCTCACTGTTTTTATTTGATTTCTCTTCACAACTTTCACAAATTTAGTCAGTATAACAAAGGACAGAAAGTTTCAGTTGTTAGTGTAAGTTCAAAGTTTAAGTTTAAGTTTAAAAGTTAGACAGCACAGCAGTTTGCCTTGACTGGGATTATAACAAAATGCGAAGCCCCAGGAACTTCAGGAACTTCTGTGGAAAATGCTTTGAGCTTGAATAGAGGATTTCCATCCTGGAATCAAAAATTGATGCCTGTTCATCAAAGACGGACGAAATACACAGGACATCTAATGAAGGGAGTCCGGCAACTGATTCCACATTTGGGAATGCAGAGAATGCACCACAGCCGGCTGATACCATCAACTTCACAAAACAAAATGTGAGTACAGACCGCTGGCATAAAGAAGGTGCTAGACCCAAAAAGAAAAGAGTATTTACCTCAACACCAGTGCGTTCTGCTGTCACTACCCCCATACACTCTGGGCCTATGCAAATCCAACAGCCCATAGCACTTCAAAATAGATTTGTGTGCCTCAGACATCCGGTACCAGAAGTTCCTAGAGAGACAACTCACCATAGACAGAGACTGAACCGTGAGAAAAGAGCAGTGGGAAAAAAGGAAAAACAGCCATCAACACCTGCTTCTCCAACAACCCTTGTTCTAGGTGACTCCACGGTAAAAAATTTAAAAGGAGAATGGATGATCGTTTGCTGCCTTCCTAATGCATCCATTTCTGACACTAAAAATAGTATCTCAAAGATGTCAAACCATAAAGCTATTGAACGCATCATTGTGCATGTTGGAGCAAATGACATTTTTAGAGAACAGCTCAGTGTCAAAGAAGACTTCAAAGAACTTTTCTCCGCCCTAAATGAGCTTGGAATACAAACGTTTATCAGCGGCCCACTTCCAGCACAGGGCAGCTATGCATTCTCTTGATTATTCAGTCTAAACATTTGGCTAACAAAGACATGCTTTTCACTTGGGATGAATTTTATAGACAATTTTAACCTTTTGGAATCGCAAAGCATTCTTCAGACCAAATAGCACAGAACTTAGCTGGACTGGGGCCAAAGTCCTGGCTGACCACTATCGCCTCTCTCTCCACCATGCAATCTTTTCTTCACCGACCTTGGATCAACCTGCTGATAAGCGCTCTGTAGCAGTACAAACAGAACCAATCATGGTTGATAAAGACTCTGTTGGGGTACAAACTGAAACGGTCATGTACATCAACAAACATTCTGATGAGCCAAAACAATGGCCCTCACAAGCGGGAAAAGAGAAAGGTCCAATCATCTCCTCTACTGAGACCTTGGATATGCCTCTGGCAGTCACAACTGCGTCTGACATAGTTCCGGAAAATCATCCGACCTCTGACGCACCACCATCCAAGGACACTACTGGAGCGACTCATGACCAACTATCTGCGTCAGGCTGCCCCAGACCTCAGCCATTAAATGGAGACTATGAGCACACAGCACCAGATAACACAGGAACATCCTCACCACCCAGCATGACTGACAAAACACTAACCACAACTGTTTCACCAGAAAGCCCTAATTTTATACCATCTCCATCACCACCCCGCTTGCAGTTCCCTGCAAGTATGCGGAGACTGCTGCCAATAGCTAGACTGAGTTTTTCCAGCCCAAGACACTCAAAACAAGCAGAAAACCCCTATGGACAGGCCTTCATGAGCCCACAACCATCAACTGCAATACCCATACATTACAGCACCCAAAAAGCGCAGGGCACCACCACCCCCTCTGCCGGCAGAAAGATCCCCTGACCAAACTAACGGCTTGGAAATGTGGACAGCTTCAGTACACTAACAGAGGCAGAAGGGACGACCTTGATGAGTGTACTGCCTGATAAGCTGTATGTCCCTGCATTAAGGGTAGTTTTGAAAACAAGCTGGCACAAAGGATGCCAATGGGGTAAACCAGTCTAATCTCCTGCCTGTTCCAAAACAACCTCAGAAAGCATCAGTGGATATGACCCTTAAGCTCACTGTAAAACTAGCTCTTCTGAATATCAGATCACTCTCTAACAAGTCATTTTTAATTAATGATTTTATTTGCACACACAAACTTGATTTTTTACTTCTTACTGAAACCTGGCTGGAACAAGCAAACAGCTTTACTACCCTTATCGAATCAGCTCCCCCAAATTTTGATTTCATGAGTGTCACAAGACACAATAGATGGGGAGGAGGAATAGCAAACATATTCAAAGCATCTTTTCAGTGCAAACAGACAACATTTGGCAACTTTATATCCTTTGAGTACTTAGGTGCACTCATTAAGTGTTCACCTAGTATGTTAATACTGACTATCTACAGACCACCAACACTCTCAGCAACACTTTTTCTGGAGGAGTTTGCAGAACTATTATCGAACATTTGTTTGGAATTTGACAGTCTTGCACAGTCTTGCATTAACTTGCATGTAGATAATGTAGAAAACACCTCTGCCAATGAATTACTCACACTGATTGATACATTCAACCTAACACAGCATGTACAGGGACCAACACACTCTCATGGCCATACCCTTGACCTTGTCATCACAAAGGGTCTTAATGTCTCTACAACTGTTAGACGTGGTGTAACAACACATTATGTAATAACACCGCATTATGTAATAGCTCGACAAATACATGTACATTTTCACTCCATTATGTAATAATTTCCGCATTTCGTAATAACTTCCACATTTTGTAATACATTTCTTGAATGCATTTTGTAATAACTATTTTCTCATTTTGTAATAAATTATTACATATTGCGGCAGTTATTACAAAATGCCGGACCTGGTATTTTTTTTTAATGGAAATGTAATAACATTTGCATTATGTAACAAAAGTGGAAATAATGTTATGGACTCTGTCGTGGAAACCCGTCAATTGGACTTTGACCCGTCTAGAAATATCACCGTAGTCAGGAAATGGTTAGACACAAAAATCACCCACAATTGTTACACCGTTAGGAGTAGTTGTTGAGAAAGGCTTTAATCACCTGTTGTAAATTTTACCCAATCTCAAAGTAAGTCAATTAAACATTTAGACATTAAACATTTTAAGTATTGCAATTCAATACTGCACCTTGAGAGAGGAAAAGTCAAACGCAAAAGGTTTTGACTCAACCAGAAGAATACCCAAAGAGACGTTGGATGCGGAGCAGGGTTGTAGGTTTTATTACAAATGGTCACAAGGAGATCACAGCGTCATCTTTCCCCGAAGCGATCTAACTAACAGTTCGTACTCGTTAGCTTATATACGTTTTACTTCATGCATATATGGAGATGCTTCTGCTGTATTTAGCACTCACTTTGTATCTAAACTTATCGTCTCCCTTCTTTCACCTGAAAAGGAGGTTCTATTTTGGCAGGGTGCCAAATGAGATGAGCCCTAAAGACAGCTGAACAAAAGTTCAAACAAAAAGCACCACGTTGCTGTATGAATATTGCAACATTGTATCCTTACAAACTAACATGTTTTTTTATCACTGTAATTATTGTAAAAATACCACAACACACCTAGCATACACAAGTGCAAATTACACCAAAGGTGTAGGTTCTGATGTGAATCCTACCGCAATATCCACCACGCTGACAGATTGGCCAATCTGGGGAGATGCTGCCCTGATAAAAATAATTTCTGATATTTATGATATTTATGATATTTATGCGATTAAATGCCACTTACACTGTTCAGGGAGCATCTTGACACCAGGTGTTCCCTGAATCAGCTGCGCAAATGGATACATTTCAGCTGCCCATTCTGTTCATTGTTTTCGGGGTTTAAAATGAAATAAAATATAACACAATGATCCTCCTTAAGTCCCGTAACTAAGCAAAATAATATTATGAGAAATAACGGAATTAGATGAAAATGTAGTCGGCAAAAAAATGTAAGAAGAAAGAAACGTTCTGCCTTATGGAAATGCACATATCCACATTGGCGCACGGCTGTTGTCAGGTGTGTTTCATAAAACAAAGTGAATGGTTTCTGTTAACAACACACTGTTTCATCCGTGCCCCATGCGTGGTTCATTCGCCCCGACAGTGAGGGATGGATGAAACAAATGACACCTTTCATTCAAAGTTAAAAATCAACGTGATTTCTTAACTGATGAGTTAAATTACACCAGTAACTAATAGAACACACTTGTGGGTTGATGATCATATGGCAAAATAACTCTAATTTGCTTCATTGTCTTTGAAAATAACCGTTAAGTAAAAAGTCTTTCATTCGTCACGGCTCTCCCCTAATTAACACACATTTATAAAGGCAGTATTTGATATTATGGAATGTCAATATTTCATTTTAAAGCAGTTTCCCCAGCTTTGAGCATTACCTCACAATCCTTTGCATGCCTTTACTTATCTGTACAAAATTGCCATCAGCAGTACATGGCATCACCAATATAAACTCAGTGTTGACTAGGATAAATTGGTAATATAAATACTGTTTACTGTCCCAATTAGCTTTTATTTCAGAGGGGTCTGGTTACGGTCAGAGTGTTCATATTATGTGCAACTGAAAGGGACCAAGTGTGAAAATACCGTTAGAGCACCATTGTCTCTACTGAGGCAATGTGGAGTGCTATGTGTACCTAATAGATCAGAGTTGTGGGAAAAATGTTTGGTGATAATCAGTACCGGGATGGTGAACAAAAAGCTTAAAAGGTTGAACCTTTGAAATGCTTTCGTTGAAAGAGGCAGACATAGTGGAAAAAAGAAAGTTGAGTTGAACGAGAGACACCAGACAGACACAAAAGAGGAAGTGTGTGTGTTTGCGTGTGCATGTGTGCGCGTGTGCATGTGGGTGCACATGTGTATAGGTGCGTGTGTGCGCGAGTGTGTGTGTGTGTGTGTGTGTGTGTGTGTATGTGTGTGTATGTGTAGGTCAATTCTCGGAAAAGGAAACCGAGGGCTGAGGTCGCGACCCGATGAAGCACATTGCACACAAACACGCACCCCTCGCTCTACCGGGTTGCAACATGCACACACACTCGGCTGCCGCGAAGAGTCTGGCTCTTTGCCCCGGCTCAGGTCACATAAAACACAATACCAGGAAATATCACAAGATGACATACTTCCAAGTCAAAAGCATGAAAGATCTATGATGTGAATCTATTGTGATGCAACCGTGCGTTTAGGAATTGTAAGGGAGCCAACTTTGGCCAAGGGACAGTTGTAGAGGCCTCAGTGGCGGTTCTATAGTGTTTTACGCCCCGGGCGAGACCACCTCTCAGCACCCCCCCCCCAGGCAGACGCGCTGCTTCTGTGCTTCTCAGCAAGAAGGGCGCCTGCAGTTCAGCAGTTCACCATCACCAGGGGGCGCCAATTTGCCGATTGCAGCGATATGACACATGGAGCGTTTTTATTTTATTTTATTTTTTTCCCCCCAAGCGTTCGTGGCTGCCCGGTTCGCCCATGCCTAAAACCGCTACTGAGAGGCCTAGTGAAGGGATTGGAAATGATTAATAGATATGCTTTGTTTATAAAGAGGAAATGCCACCAACATGATCTGACCTAGGGCGCCTCTGATTGGCTGAGAAGGTGTCTAACCATATTGATGAGGAAAAAGACGATCTGACCAAGGCTGAAACAGGTTTTTGACCTTCCATGGTACATCGCACTTGCACCTACACCTTTGGTGTAATTTGCACTTCTGTATGGTGGATGATTAAAGCCTTTCTCAACTAGAAAAGCACTCAGAGAGCGCAGACCTCCGCCAAGGCAGCTTAAGTCTCCACCTTATTGTCATTCTGACCTTAAGACATTAAAAGACATTATTCATGTTAAAACATTTTATTACTAGTGGGTTCGTTCACTCATGCTCACACGAACTTGGTTGGCTCTTCGGTGCAGGAAAGTACTTTATCTAATTTCCACTGCCAACATGAACTACTGGGCTGCTCACCACTACCGCTCTAACTCTCCTCTGTCTTTCACTGAACCCGGTAACCAAAAACTCAACAACTCCTTGACCCGCAACAGGAGCCTCATTTCCGTACCAACCTATATTCCCTCCTTTCAAAATAAAAGTCTCTGTAGATTCCATGCTACACTGGTAACTTCACTGATTAAAAAATTCCTGGATCCAGATGGTTATCCAGATCACCACCAAAATCAAATCAGTTCTAACTTAGGCCACTTCTGACCTATCCTGAAAATTTCATCAAAATCCATCCATAACTTTTCGAGTTATGTTGTTCACAAACAAACAGACAAACTGGTAACTTCACTGAATAAAAAATTCCTGGATCCAGATGGTTATCCGGATCACCACCAAAATCAAATCAGTTCTAAGTTAGGCCACTTCTGACCTATCCTGAAAATGTCATCAAAATCCATCCATAACTTTTCGAGTTATGTTGTTCACAAACAAACAGACAAACAGACAAACCAACGCCGGCGAAAACATAACCTCCTTGGCGGAGGTAACAACTACTCCTAATGGTGTAACAATTGTGGGTGATTTTTGTGTCTAACCATTTCCTGACTGCGGTGATATTTCTAGACGGGTCAAAGTCCAATTGACAAGTTTCCACGACAGAGTCCATAACATTATTTCCATTTTTGTTACATAATGCAAATGTTATTACATTTCCATTAAAAAAATATATCCCGTCCCGCATTTTGTAATAACTGCCACAATATGTAATAATTTATTACAAAATGAGAAAATAGTTATTACAAAATGCGTTCAAGAAATGTATTACAAAATGCGGAAGTTATTACGAAATGCAGAAATTATTACATAATGAAGTGAAAATGTATTACGTCTTGTCGAGCTATTACATAATGCGGTGTTGTTACATAATGTGTTGTTACACGTGGCCTTATCTGATCATTTCTGTGTTTTCTTTGATGTTTCTATGTCCCCTCACATTCAGAAGCAGTCTATGGCTGTAAGGAGAGTCATAAACAATGACACATGTCTTCTTTTTGAGCAGGCACTCCCACAGCCCCTAAGTCAACCATCAGACTGTGCAGATGAATTAATGACAAATTTTACTTCAAAAATGACACATATTATGGATAGTATTGCTCCTTTAAAACTCAAAAGAGTCACTAACAAGCAAAAAAAAACCCTGGAAACTGAATCCAATGGTGAAACTGCTAAAGGGAGAGTGTAAAAAGACTGAAAGAAAATGGCGTAAATCTAATCTTCAGATCCACTATCAAATCCATAAAGAGATGCTCTGTAAATACAACTCGGAAATTTCTAAAGCAAGACGGTCTTTCTTCTCTAACATCAAAAACAGCAATGTCAACAATGTCCGTGTGCTATTTTCTACTGTTGAGACGTTAACAAACCCATCATCACAATTGCCTCCTGAGTTTCTCTCAGTTAATAAATAAACGACTTTGCATATTTTTTCAAAGGTAAAATTGGTAAAATACGAATGAATATAGCTTCTCAATTGCAAATAGCCCAAAATCTGGAAGCATTGGGTCCAGTGAGAGGGGACCTCAGCTCAATGCCAACATTTAGCTTAATCAATTACGATACTCTTGAAAAAACTGTACAAAATCTCAGTTCATCCACATCTGAACTAGACATTTTGCCGACAATCTTTTTCAAATCTGTTCTTCACCTAATATCAACTTCAGATTATAAATACATCACTACAGACTGGCATTTTTCCTTCCTCTTTGAAAAAAGCAGTTGTAAAACCTTTACTCAAAAAGAATAACCTTGATGTTTCAGTGCTTAACAACTACATGCCCATATCCAATTTACCATTTGTTGGGAAAATAATTGAAAAATAGTCTTTAATCAATTAACTGCCTTTCTGACATCAAATAATTGCTTTGATCAGTTTCAGTCCAATCACAGCACTGAAACAGCTCTGATTAAAGTTATAAATGATATACGTCTTAACTCTGATATTGGAAAAACATCAGTCTTGGTGTTACTGTACGATAGAAAGCATCATAACTGGTAACTTTACAGCCTGGTATGGCAACACCACTGCCCAAGACAGAAGAGACCTCCGGCGAGTCATCAGATCTGCTCAACGGGTAATCAAATCTGAACTGCCCAACATCCAGGATCTTTACAATCAACGGTGTATAAGGAAGGCCAAACAAATAATTATGGATCCACACCACCCCAGCTACACACACTTCACCCTACTACCATCTGCCCGCAGATACAGGTCCATACGTGCCCACACCAGTCGGCTGAGGGACAGCTTCTTTCCTCAGTCCATCAGGCTGCTGAACTCCAAACCACCATAGGAAGGAACCCACTCTCTCACTCATCTTATCTTTTCTCCAACCTGCCTTTTAAAAATGCAACTTTCAAAGTTTTTTAATATATATTTTTTCCTTACTTTTACTTTTGCCTTTTTACTTTCACTTTTTTTTGGGACTCTCTGAGCAGGGAAGTTTTTCATTGCACATGAATTCTAGAATTCATGTACACATGACAATAAAATATCTTGTATCTTGTATCTTGTATCTTGTACTGGATCTTGGTGCTGCTTTTGACACTGTTGATCACTCCATACTACTACATCGACTTGAACATTGGGTAGGATTCACTGGTATAGTTATCAATTGGTTAAAATCATACTTGCAACAAAGGAGTTTCTTTGTTGCCATTGGAAACTATACATCAGCACCTGTGTCCTTGACCTGTGGTGTCTCTCAGGGGTCAATCCTTGGTCCATTACTATTCAATCTCTATATGCTCCCACTTCAAGAACAACTCAATTAATTATCATAGCTATGCTGATGACACTCACATCTACTTAGCTCTATCACCTGATGACTATGCTCCGCTTGAGTCTCTCTACAGGTGTATTGACCAAATAAACAACTGGATGTCCAACAATTTTCTTCAGCTGAACGCAGACAAAACTGAAGTTATTATTTTTGGGAAAAAGAAAGAAAGATTTAGGATCGCCACTGCTCTTGAGACTAAAGGGCTTAAAGCAAAAGATACTGTTAAAAACATTGGTGTCTTTATTGACAATGAACTAACTTTCAACAGTCACATGAAAGCAATCACTAAATCTCCATTTTATCACCTTAAAAACATTGCCAAACTTAGAGGTCTTATGTCAAAACAAGATCTAGAAAAACTTGTACATGCCTTTATTTCCAGTAGGGTAGATTACTGCAATGGCCTTTTCACAGGCCTTCCTAAAAAGACCTTCAAACAGCTTCAACTGGTCCAACATGCAGCAGCAAGGGTTCTTACAAAAGCAGGAAGAACTGAACACATTACTCCAATTTTAAGGTCCCTGCACTGGTTCCCAGTAAGTCATAGAATTGATTTTAAGGCATTGCTTCTTGTGTTTAAAACACTAAATGGGTTGGGACCAAAATACTTGTTGGATATGTTCTTGCTATATGTACCAACTAGGTCTTTAAGATCACAGCAGAAACATCTGTTGGTAAAACCTGCTTTCACAACAAAATGTGGTGAAGCAGCTTTCAGCTGCTATGCAGTTCAGCTATAGAACCAGCTTCCAGAAGACATTAAAAATGCTCCTACTGTTGGAAGTTTCAAATCTAGACTTAAGACTAAACTGTTCTCAGATGCTTTTTGCCAGTGATTCACCTTTAATTAATTTATTATTTTATCTCTTTTATCTTTTATGTTTACCTATTGCTTTACTCTATGTCTTTTACTTATCTTACACACATTTTAAACTTATTTTATCTTTTAGCTTTTTTGCTTTTATATTGTCCTTTGCTTTTATTTTTGTTAAGCACATTGAACTGCCTTTGTGTATGAAATGCGCTATACAAATAAACTTGACTTGACTTGACTTGACTTTTTAAACTGTGGAGTCACTGGATGTGTTCACTTTATGTGTTGAATGTATTTAGTGGCTATTTATTTAATACTTATTACTATAAAAATTACATTTATACATTTGGCATTTCCTTTGTGTCTTGCTGTAATTAAAAACTCTGTGGAAAGTTTGAAGTCAGCCTTGAGATGACATACAGTATCTGTTGAGGCTTGCTTTGTATCATGCTTAGTTAAGGGCAATTTCACTGAAATCCATTTCTATTATTCTTTCTCTTCTTCTTTTTATATCTCTCTTCTTTTCTTTCTCTGTGCATTTATCTAACACCAAACCCAACCACCTCACCACACACAACACCCCCCCACACACACACACACATACAGATAGAGTGAGAGAAAGAGAAAGAGAAAGAGCGAGAACAAGAGAGAGAGAGAGAAAGGGAGAGAGAGCACACATAGGCACACACACACACACACTTTTTCAGTCCTAAGTGTTGTGTGAGGCTGTGGTGAGGCTGTTTCCTGGGGGAGCAGTGGAGGTGGAATTTGTCCACCCTGCAGTCACTGCGCCCCTCCTGTCCCCGCTGTAATTGGCGCTGTCAGGCCAGCCCAGACCGCTGTGCGCACCGATATTAAAAGGCCGAACCCTTCAGCCATCTGGTCACAGCACATTAGGGCCCGGGAGTCTTGCATGCAAACACACACAAGCAAGCGTGCATGTATGTAAAAAAAAAAAATCCTGAATCTTATAATGGCTTAAAGCTGAACAGAATGTGGAATAAATTTAGCCGATTTGTTTTCGTTTGTGGTATTAGACAGCCTCTGCAAACCTTAACAGACTGACAAGGCTAGAGGTGTTAATTTTCCCCATCTTATGCCTCCTGAGGCAGTGGGATTTAGTTTCAAATTATTTAACTCCGCTTGTTGAAAAAGAATCTCACTAAAGGTAAGTGTGTTGGAGGGGGTTGGGGGCTGGTGGTGGGGTGGAGGCGGGGGGTATGGTTTACTGTGTTCCTGTTTCAGAAGAATTAGTCAGACAATGTGATCACAGCTCTCAATTGAATACGAATGAAGAAATTTGGTTTGGACACCAACGCTTTCCACCTTATGCGCAGCTTTCCTTTCTACACTTCTGCTTTTAAAGGCGTTCCATCAATCACAGATTGCTGATTTATCTAATTATGCCAGCATACGGTCTGTGAAGTGTCCCTAAAGTACCTCAGCATATGAAACGTTCTCTATTTCCTCGAAAAGTTACTCTTGTTCATGACTGTTTTTGCCCAGACTTTTATTATTGATAATCTAATGGAAGGAGTGTTATCAGTATTGCTTATTTGGCAGTGCAGTCAGTGCCTGCAGCCAAATTGGCTGTGAAGTGGAAGCCTTTGCCAAGTGGCTGAGATACAAGGGATAGGGCGCCTTTGCAAGTCAGCACAGCTAAAGCCCTGTGGATCCATTCCACACATTCATTTTTATAGCCTTGAGTTATTACAGGGCCTAATAGCTGGGGAGGTATATGTGCAACTCATCTTCCTGTAATGGTGCCTGTTTAGAAAGTGTTTGGGGTGTTGCCGGAAGTGCCGAGGTGTCTGGAATGGTGAAAGGAAGGTGGGCTGTAAGGTGTTTAAAGTGCACATAGTCTGCTCTATGGAAGGCAGTGGTGGGCTTGAGGGTATGTGTGTGTTGTTTGATGCCCTCCAGCACTTTTTATTATTATTCTCCATTCCTTACTCACTAACACCCTGATTCATACACAGGCACACACACACACACACACATACACACACACACACACAAAAACACACACACACAGAAACTTTTCTACTCTCCAGTACTTTTATAATTCCCTTTAACAACTGCCCCAACCACATCACTTACCTTTTTTAGACACACACATAAGCACACACAGATATGCTCTCTGAAGTATAAAGCTTTTCCATTGTTAATTTCTTCTTGGCTTGTTAGCAACTTTTTCTCTCTCGCTCTCTCTATCTTTCTCTGTACAAACACACACACACACACACACACACACACACACACACACATATTGAGACTCTCTCAAGCAATTTTCAGGCCACCCTGTACTCTCTGGGTGGTTAGCAAATTCAAAAATGTCTCAAAAAAGCTCAAGAGAAGTCCTTCAGATTCCAACCATCCACTACTGTAGTATTTATAGATAGCCTTCCCACAGGCCAGCTGATTCAAACTCCAATATTTAACAAGCTGCATTAATGAGCTACAACCGCCACCATCAACATACAGGCAACAAGTCCATAGAATAGAATAGAATAGAACACACACAGAGACCTTGCAACAGTTTTCAATAACACAGACAATAAGCTCATAAAACTGCAACCTGCCCAAACAGCATACATAGGCTCGTGGCTACGCTCATCACAGCCTGGCCCAGCATGGAACGGCACAGGACAGTGCAGAGAGAGGTGCACTGTCATCTTTCATGCCCTCGCTGAAACATGCTGATCCCTCCCTGACAGCCTGTAATGTGCCAAGCCAGTAATGTCAGATATCTGTTTCAGCCGGATCTCCTCCGGCCACCGCTGTCATGCCGATGCATCTACCGTGCACGAATAGCCAGCCAGGCGTGCTAATGATCCCTGTTCTGTTTGGATGCCAAAGAAAAGGGGGAGGCGAACGAGATATTTATGCACGTTATTTCCAGCATCCTGAGTGATGTTGAATTAGAAACTGTGTGAAGTCTGTGGATAAATTGATGTCTTACATGAAAAAGGCGGATGCTTACAAGGCGCTGGAAGAGGTAAAAACCCTTGATGCGAGAGAGTTTAACAAAGTGTCTGAGGCAGCGCTCAGCTATCTGAGGCGAGCCGTGTCATCAGGACATGATGCGCTAGGATGGCTGATCTAATGCCACTAATTGCACGTAACGTGTCACAGAAAATCTGACAAATTGTCTTTCTGATTTATCTTATTTTAAACGCTTTCCTGTTATACAACAACACTGTGTGCAGCTACCTGAGCTTGCTGAGATAACGGACCGTGTCATATCCTGTCACTGGTTGTCATGACGGTTGGTGTCTGGTGTCATGTGACTAGCGTTACGCCATTGTGTCATGATAGCCTGACTAATAAAAGGACGTGGCATCTGTCACTACAAGACTATGTCTGTTTCTTGCCTTTGTGTTTAGCTGGTGTAGTGTTACTCAAATTAGATTATTTTAGCTGTTTAGCTTTTTGGTGGATCTGTCTTCAAATTCACAGTAAATCTAGTATAACGGAGGACTCTTGAGTTACTTAGTTAAATTTTTGAAGCTAGCACAGCACATGCAGCCTTGGGGACAAGCCTGACCAAAGAGCAATTTGTAATAACCCGAGAACCGAAGCCTGCAGCCACATCTGTCTGTGTGCACCTCACGGACAAGTATGATTTGCTCTCATTGTTTAGCTATTCTTTTTAAACAGGGCAGGTATTATGGTCATTGCTACATCAGTCCCTGGCAAATGACCTCATAAATAAGTGCTAGCGACGCCACATGCGGCAGCAGCCTTGAAGAATGTGCCCCGCAGATATTGCTCTGGTTGCCTTGCCTTAGTGGTGACCAAGGGGACACGCAATGATTTACTCCACAGCACGCAGGCTCTATAAAAAGACTTTATTGTGTGGCCTGTCTCCTTGTAATACCTCACCTTAACCCAGCCAGGTGCCACGGCCAAAACTGATTGAATTGACTAAAGTTATCTTCCTTCCTTGCTCGCTCTGATATTGCCTCGTGATGGATTGCTGGGTAGTTTTAGTTTTTTATTCTCCTTTCTGATTCAATTAAAAAGCCATATTTCATATTTTCTTCCCTTTTATCACCGCCACACACTTGTCTGCTGCATAATCATTTCCGGCGCCTCCTCCGGAATGTAACAGTAATTGTTGAGCAACTCCATCAATCCCTAATTGCATTTATTGCCAGGGCCTGCCAGGCAGGTAGGAAGCAGCCTTCCAGAAGCATCTCTGTCGTTCATATGATGGGAGGAAATAGGAAATCGACAGATGAGCCAGGTCAGCAAGCCCTCATATCTCCCATCTCCCCTCCATTGTGTCTAATCACTCAGGGGAAGTGTCTGGAAAAGGTCAGCCGACCAATCAGACGCATGCTAGTCGCCACAGCAGCGCCATGTCAAAATTCTTTAATTTCTCCAAGCTACCCTGGCAGGGAGCTAATCGCTAGCTTTTGTGTACCACAGTGCCAATTAGGCTATTTTTGGATAAATAATGTCAAGCTGTCTGTCATTTATGCCAACTGGAGGAGTACTGAGTCTGTGATGTGAGTGAGTTATAATTTATCTAATGTCTGAGTGCTGTTATGGGAGGCCATCTTGAGTCTGCGTGGTCGTGGCAGCAGGCTACTTTAAAAGTAACTTTTCTCCACTTTTATTATAAATGACAGCAGGAAAATTATGTTTAGAACTGTGTTGACAACATAGGAAAGGCATTTAAAGTAAAGACAACCATTTTGAAGTGTTGTGAGTGGCCATTATATACAGTTATCTTCTTGTTCTTGTTCTTCTTCCTTTCAGCTTCTTGCTTAAAAACACAAAACGGATGTGCATGAATAGTGCTGTGTGGGCACATTAGACTGTGAAACATTATCTGCTCTATTCTCAGAGCCAATAAGAGCCTCATTTTTCAGACCTACTTGCCCCCTATAGGGCTCCTATAGTGCTCCAGTCCTTGGCTCACTGCAGATGTATACATGGAAATGTATGGATTTCTAAATTCTATTACCAGCCAAACACCTCAGAAAGGTATGGGTTTATTAAATTCATTACCAGTCAAACACCACAACAAGGTATGGATTTATTACATTTATTACCAGACACAAAACACCACTTTTATTGGGCTTCAAACACAAGATACATGAATTTTCCAAAAGTCTCCTTCAGGACCTATACCCATACGCTGACCTTTAACATATTTAGTTCTTAACCGTACCCAATCCTTCCCCCACAGCTATGCAATGTCAAACTACCAGGTCAGCTGCATTAAAAATACATTGGCTCTCCACTGGCAAGCAAGATAGGCACCGGGTTTAAAGACAGTCCTCCAACGTCATTTTTTGGGATGTCAATATTTGGTCAGGGACAGTATTGATTCCTGTAATGAAAATTATTTTGATAGTAAATACGCCTCCATTAGAATAATGCTCCTTTCTTTTGTAAACAAGCCCCGTCGTTTCCTGCAGTTGGCGCAGGCAGCAGCGGCGGCAGTGTGTGTATCTCTGGAGCGAAAGGAGTGTGGACGTAATCTGTCAGGGGATAATGCAGTGTCGAGGGCAACCACAAAGCGTGTATCTTTTTCTCCATCTTGCATGCTGTAATACAATATTTCCCGTTTGCTGCAAGCCCTGAACTGAGCGGCCCTCCATCGATCTGCGCGAGGCTAATGCAGTCTCCACCGTAGTGTGTCATCCAAATGAACCAGGGAGATGAGTGGGTCAGGCATGCTTAGATTCACACACACACACATACACACACACACACACACACACATACACACATACACACACACACAAACACACACACACACACGCACACACGCACACACACACACAAACAAGCCCACTAGTGAACACACACTCCTCGCTCTCTCACTCTTCCTCTGTTTTTCTCTTTCTCTTGCTCTCTCTCTCTTTCCCTCTCTCTTTCCCTCTCTCTCTCTTTCCCTCTCTCTCTCTCTATTTCCCCTTCTGTGGTGTAGTGATAAGTGAGTGCTGACATGCATACACACACACAGACACACACACACGCACACACACACACACACACACACACACAAAAGAAAACAAAGAAAAAGAAAAAAAAACATACACAAAAAAAAACAAATACACACACACCAACTAGATGTAAGAGAATCATGAACTGGCAGACACACATAAAGTACTACATACACTGTTATCCAGTTGGTTACACATGTCATATAGCATGCATGTCAAACCCATATAGACACATGTCTTTATAAGCACCCCCGAACGCACACGCGCACACACACACACATAAACACACACACACACACACACACACATATATACACACACACCCACACACACACACACACACACACACGACACTGTCTATGTCACAAATGGATCCCTGGAGAGAGAATGCACTTTACAAATGCAAGCCCTTACCTCTCCATGAACCTCTTAGACACCTCTGGCTTCACCTATCTGGATTTGCAAAAAAAAGGCCCAGACCTGCTCTATGGTGCCACCTATCAACCGGATTTTCTAAATGCCTCGCCCAGCATCTGTCAGTGTCTCCATAGCAGCTCCAAAGGTATTGCTTATAGTGATTCAGCCCTTTAAGCTCTGTTTTATAATGTGGCTTGATAAAGTGTAAATGCTTTATTGAGCTGAATGAGCTAAGCCAATGTTTCGAGGTCTGATATTTCTGAACAATAGACAATTGCTATGTATAGCAGACCATTGGTTAAGTTGCCAGCAGAAGAACAGATATTGTTATGAAGCTGTATTTTGTACCATTCATTTTAAATGAGTTTAGCAGAACATTCAAAATCTGGTAGTAGATATTCGCAGGGGTTGAAGTGGGCTGAAACACACCTCGGATAAATAAGTAAGTTAATTAATTAAGTAATGAATGAATGAATTAACTAATTAATTAATTTGTTCAACAATCACACGATACTGTTTGAAAAAAAGTCACGTGTACAGTCAAATTTCAACCCAAATTTTGAATTTGAATACTTGACAATAAGTGTATTTTAGTGTTTAATATACATAACCTTTAGTGTCTTTAGTGGTCATGTGTGTGGCCAAGCCAGTCCAGGTCGTGATATAGTCCATTTCAGTCATAAATGCTGAATTTAAGCTGAAGTGACACTTTCCAAATTCCATATTTTCATTGTGAATTGTTTTGGACTTCCCATTTTTATTTTTGAATTGAAATTGTGAAAAACATGGATGGACCAAAATAAAACCAATAAATGTCAATTAAGTAAGCACTATAATAAGAATGACAGTGACACGTTTCTTTGTTCCCCTTTAACCCAGCTTGTGATACTCCATATGATTAGGTACCACAACATTCTATAGTATTTGTAAAACAATCAAAAGTCAGAGTCTCACCTTTCAATGGACACTACACACATTTCTATGAAAGAAAGTAAACTGCACTTACTTACTCAGTTGCCATGTGGCAATTTACTCTGCTCTTGTCTTGCTCTGTGACCTAATGGTCAGGGAGCGATTTGTCAAAAAAAACAGAAGGGGGACGTTTTTGTTTTTCCATGGAAATGAACATTGTATTTAACTTGTGTACCTAGGCCCACCATGTTGCTTAGGATATTGTTTTTTCCAGTAATGTTCTACTTTTAGCTTCTGCCATTCATCAATAAAATATGTTTACCATATGCAGTGTTGATTGCTATCCAGCAAAAAAAAAAAAAACACAAAAAAGTTAGGCCTCTTTGAGGGTGGGTGGCTTAGTCCATCCAAAAATGACAAAAGATTCAATGTAACACTCAAAAATAATTTGCTTCATAGCACAACATGCTGTCAACACTGAGAACCACTAGCCAGACAACTAGACAGTAAGCAGCAAGCCACTCACAACCCAGTCTCCATTTGGCAAAGTGCACAGGCTCAATGCACCCCCCTACAGGTCTCAGATAACAAGCAGGTCTACATTGGGTTTTTTTTTTCTTCATCATGAGCTGGGAATCAGCATGTAGTCTACATGAGTGCTAACCTCCATCGCAACATCCTCATATTTTGTGCTATCATTCTCAGGTGTTAATCTAGTTGTTTTGTGTGTGGGTCCTGTTAATTAGTAGGTTATGCTGCTCTGAACGTGTTTCATCTTTAGCTCAGCCCTGTTTTGCTTTAACTTTTACTTTGGCTCAGTCAAATTCCCACACGAAAATGTTACAGTGTTTAATATTGTGTTTGGTGACATTCCGAAACATTAAGGGCCCTATTTTGCCGCGGCGCATTGTGTATTCGCGACATGCGCATGCTGTCATTGCTATTCTGTGCCAGCGCAACGTTCATTTTTTCAGGCAAAAAATCACGTTGTCTAGATAGCAGATGACATTGCGCCGTGACGGGCGGGTCAGGGAAAAGAAGAGGTGTGGTCTGGCGCAAAGCGCACCAGATGCTATTATGAGGACGCATAAACCATTTGCGCTTTTGATCAATAAAAGGGTCCTTTTTCGTCACTGGCGCATTTTTGAAAAGCTATTTTAGAGGCGCACAACGCCAGAGAGGCGAGCTGAACTGGCAGAAAAGTTGCAACATGTATAGCCTGTATAGCCATGTGTTTTAGTAAGCAAACAGGCACAAATAATGAGAATATAGCAATGTTGTGCAGTTTATAGCAATGTTCTGCAGTTTATTTACAATTTCTTTTGTCGTTTTAAATAAACAGCGATTGCAATGTTCTGCAGTTTATTTAATAAACAGTGTGGCAAGTTGTAAGAAATGAAATGGACTAATCATCAAAAAGAAAACTAATGGACTAATGGTTTGATGGACCTCCACCTTTTATTTTTGATGTTTCCTTTGAGTTTAAAGCTTTTGTTTCACGTCTTCTAAGGTTGTTGTACTGCTTTGGGCACTGTTCGAAAGTTCGAAAGGAGGACACAATTATTGAAGATATTTCCTCCCATACTTCTATGACCCGTGGAGGGTTGGGGGATTCTTTCCATCCCCGAATATTAACTACTCACGCGCTTTTACTTCACGCACGAGCAGATCGGTCTCCTCCACCGAAAAGCTCCTCCCGTCCGGGTAAATCCGCCATCGTAATAGCAACAGGCTATGGACAATGCTCCCACTGGCTCTTAAAGGAAATGAGAGTATAAATTCTCATTGTATGTTACGCCCAAAACACACCCATGACTAATGAAGTAACTTAACCCAACCCTTTTGAACGATGCGCTTGTATGCGCGCGAATGTTCGCTTTTTCCGCCGTCAGAATACCAAATTGTGTCGGGAACGCCCCCAAAGCAACTTGCGCGACAGACTTTAGACAATGCGCATATGATCGTAAAAATAGAGCCCTAAGTGTAAATGTGAGGTGCATTAGTAACATCAGTTGCATTAATCACTATAAAGAGAGAATAGTCCTTGTCCCCACCAGACATAGAAATAATTTAGCAGAGGCAGGGATATGAAAACCAGAAGGGGGGAACCCCCCCCCCCTACAAATCACACCCTGGATGTTGGGATTGGAGAGTCACAGGTTTGATTCCCGCACAACTAGGGAAAATGTGGGTGGGAGAGTGAAGTGCTCTCCTGCACCCATACCTACAGCTTAACTGCCCTTGGCTAAGGCACCAAACCCCACATTGCTCCAGTGGGACTGTCCCTGTAACTTAGTAAATTGTTCTGGATAAGAACATCAGATTATTAACATGAGATGACATGTAATGTATTCCGGAGTGCCGACAGTATAACCTTTGCTATAATGAAGGTGACACTGAACCAGTCTGCCTGAGACTATGTGGAGGACACCATTGTCTTACTATAAAAAGAGATGAGTAAGAAAAACAAATCCATTGCTGACCTCCTTGGTCCTCTCATGTGAGAGTCCATCACGGTCTAATCTTTGTTCCAATCAATCCCTTTTAAACTTCACAGTGCTTCTTCAGGTTGACAACTACATGTTTACGTGCATACGACACCTGTAGACTCATGTCATGCTGGTCAACAGGGACATTTTATACTCACAGGTGCAGCACATGCTGTCAATATTGAGTCAAGACTCAATACAAGCCTGACTGGTGAGCTTGTGCCAGGTGAGACAGGTTGGACTAAATCGATTCTTATCCATGTAATAGAGAGACACATATTTATCACTGCATGCCCATAGCCCTCAAGAAAAAAAGGAATAAGAAATACACTTCACCAAGCTTTCAAAGAACAACTTGTCTAAGTACAAACATGATTTGAGCAATTGAGTTTAGCAACTTTGTCTATTATATACAGTTGTGAGTGTATTCACATGGAAAATCATCTAAATTCATCATTCAGATTTAATATGATTCTATGTGATTGCATATGTTAAAGCCTTACTCACTGAAAGAGTCATCTTTTTACCAGTTCACAAATGTTGTCAACATGTTTAAAACAAAGATGTGTGTTACCTGTGCACCTATGTTCTGTTTGTCACAAAGGACTTGGATTTTAAAAATGTATTCTCCTCTGAGAATTTCTGCTTAGGAATTATGGTTGGGTTGACATTAATTCAAAGAAACTTGTTTTAAAAAGCTTTTTTTCACCTTTCCTTTTTGTTCTTTTTTTTCCATCTGACTTTGTCGAGGCAGCCTGCTTTGATTCAATCCAATTCAATTCAGTTCGATTCTGCAGAGTTCAATTTCATTTGTGTGGGCCATCTGCAAATGACATTGACACAAGGGCGCCGCACAGAGAAGCCAAACCAAGGAAAACAGAAGGAAACAACACTTTTTCATTCTCTCTGCCTTTTTCTTTCTTGTTCTCTCTCTCTCTCTCTCTCTCTCTCTCTCTCTCTCTTCCTGCCCATCTATCACTTTCTTATTCTTCCTCATTCAGTTGCTCAATCTATTTGTCCCTCTGTCTCCCTCTCTCTCTCTCTCTCTCTCTCTCGCTCTCTCTCTCTCTGTCTTTCTCAGACTTATTCTGCTGTATGTGTCAGAAGAAAAGTACAGAAAATTTGAAGAGAAGATGAGTGGAGGGCAAAGGCAGTGGGGGCATACACTACAGCTGATTATCAGGGCATTAGTCATTCAGGCTGCAGCTCAATGGGCTTTCTTCCCACTCCGATCTGGCCACAATGCGGCCACAGCATGCTGACATCCGGCCCAGCAGTGGGAAGCAAAACGGACCACAACCAGCAACATTGGACTACTACCAGCAACCAGTAAACTACTCAAACAGACTCTTTATTACACTACATTACATTACTTAGCAGACACTTTTATCCAAAGCGACTTACTAAAAGAAGGATATAATAAGCTAACAGACGTGTAGAGGAACACAGAGTAAGCAGACTACCCTCATATACACAAGGAGACACATGTTCCTAAGTAAGTTTCCCAGAGCAGGGACACTACAGACACACATACCTCCTTCACACGCAGACTTATACAAGCATGAGGCACTTAGGGAAACAGTTGGTTTAGTAGTTATTAGTTTTGTTAGGAAGAGAAGCAGTATCAGAAGAGAAGGGTCTTTACAAGCTTACATGCCCTTGTAGCAACTGGTAGGTTGTTCCACCATTGAGAGACAACAGAGAAAGGTTTAGAGTGACCTCGCTTTGTGTGAGGAGAGGGTACGGCCGGACGGTTTGTATTAGAGGATTGCAACGCTCTAGATGGGACGTGAGCCTTTAGTATGACATTGAGACAGGCGGGGGAAATCTTGATGTGACTTTGTAGGCTAGCATCAAAGCCTTGTGTTGTATTCTGACAGCCAATGCAGGTTGCTGAAGAGTGGAGTGACACGTGCCCTTTTGTGTTGATTGTAAACCAGTCGTGCTGCTGCATTTTGGACCATTTGCAATGGTTTGATTGCACAAGCAGGAAGGTCGGCCAGGAGGGAGTTGCAGTAATTAAGGCGAGAGGTGACCGTAGCCTGTACCAGGAGCTGAGCGGCATATTGGGTCAGGTATGGTCTGATTTTTCTAATATTGTACAATGCATAGCGGCAGGACCGTGTTATTGAGGCAATGTGATCAGAGAATGATAGCCAATCATCTATCATGACGCCCAGGTTTTTAGCAATTTTGTTCAGGGCAACAGTGACAGCACCCATTCTCAAGTTGATGTCATGGCAGATTGAATTCTGGGCAGAGATAACCAGAAGTTTGTTTTAGACAGATTAAGCTGGAGATGGTGTTCTTTCATTCCAGCACCAACCCGTGGGGCACCCCTGCTGAGAGGGTGTGAGTTGATGACAGATGACCTTGCCATGGCACATTAATACAGTACATAAACATCTTCAGACCTATCAAACCTAAGTCTTCAGAAACCTTCTCATCTGCAAACACTTGTCATTTTACCTGTGAAGGAATCTGAATAATAATAAGGATGTTGTACATGATAGTTACAATGTTGACACATTTCTTTATTATTATTTTGCATTCCTAAGCTATTTTGTATTTTTATAACTCTTATAACAAATCAGAGCTTTGTAAGACACCTAAGTACTGGCCATATGTGTGTCTCTGCCTCAAGAGATGAGGTGTTATGTGTGTATTGTAAGCTTGATTGTTTGTCCCATTCATTTGGCTGTTTCAAGACCTGCCGCTTCCATGTTTCACACCTGGAAGGTGCACCTCACCACGGTCAAATTGTAACAAAAGACCCTTTTCACATTCAGTTGTCTAATGCATATTAATTTATGGTGGATCTAAGGGGATACACTCCTGCTGACCTAAGAGTATTTACTGGTTGTACATCTCTGACAATTTAGAGATACGGTTGATCTACAACTTGAAACTTGTTTTTTTCCATTGGTACCAATGTAAAATAAAACCTTGTCCTGATTCTCCAACCACCGTTACCATCACCTGTCAAATAGAGACCAAAGTAGACACTGCAGCCATCAGCATTTGACAAGAACCAGCAGAACAGGACCAGAACCAGCAGCATTTTTTTTTCTTAAGCACGAACTTAACATTATCCAGGGCCACCCATAAGAGACGAACAACATAAAAACTATCCAGGGCCCAGCCGTCTGGAGGGGCAATAACTGGATCTTTTCAGGAGCCCAGCCATCTTTCTAGGTAGGCCTGGCATCACCTAATTGCCTTAATTCTCAATCCTAACCTCATATTTACAGTATTTTATTTATTTACCTTTTACATGCTTGCCTGTCTGAAATAAAGATTTCAAAAGAATTCCTGAAGGAGGACCATTAGCTTTCACTGGATAAACAGACAGCTCGACTGACGCATTGAAATCACCCCTTTAAACCACTACAATTTACTCAGACATTAAGACAGACAAGCATTCCTCTGAATATTCAAGTAGCATCCCTGGAGCTTAGAGCTGGGCTGCATGGCACTATTGACTATTGCTATGCTGCTGTCCTGACAAGAATGTTCACTACCTCATATATGACTAACTCTTGGCCACCTTATCATACACCTCATACAGCAAAAGTATTAAGTAGCAAGACTTAAATGTTTTATATGGGTAATACAAATTCCACAACTTTTCTTTTGTAGGACTGCACTTAAGATTGTATTTGGTTTACTATTTTACTTGCCAGTTTCAGATAACAAACTTTCAGATACAAACTTTGTACAATTCATCTATGTCATTTTCACATGGGAAAAAACATGGGATTTTCCTTTAAGAGTCAGAGGTTATTTCACATTTTGAAAGTATTAATTTAACTCTGGAGAGTGTGGAGCTATATAAACCCTCAACAGTGTTAAAACCAACTCCGTGGAAGGGAATTTAACATTGGTCTATTTGTGGAAGGGGATACATATGTGTCATTAACATGGGATACAAAGTGCCACCACTGCCTTTTATGCCAGTGACAACAACAGAAGCCATGCCATGCCGAGCCAACATGAAAGGCAACATATTGTGTAGATGTGTTTGTATGTGTGTGTGTGTGTGTGTCTGTGTGTCTGTGTGTGTGTGTGTGTGTGGGGGGGGGGGGGGGGGTTCGCGCATGTATGTGTCTGTGTGTGTATGTGTCTCATGAACCCAAACATGAAAGGTGTGTGTGTGTGTGTGTAGGAGTGTGCCTGCTTGTCTCTCCCTTTCACCTTGCGCTCCATGTTTGCTAGTGTTACATAAAGGATGTGGGTTTCTGGCTGGCTGGTTTCTGGTTAGTTACCTTACAGTTTACATTTCTTGTCCATTTCTTTTCTTGCCGCATTTCTTTTACACTACTCTGTTGTCTGTTCCCATTCCATGTCAAGGTTTCATGAGACATACACACACACACACACACAAGACACACTTCATATTGGGGGGGGGGGGGGGGGTTCATGACACAGCCATGACATGTGTCTCATAAATAAATAACAAAGGAAAGCAAAGAAACACACACACGCCTCAAGTTAAAGCCAGACCACCACACCAGCCTCCATGTGTCTCACCTCACACACACACACATTCACTCGCGCACACACACACACACACACACTCACACACTCACACACATACACACACACACACACACACACACACACACACACACACATACATACATACACACACACACACACACACACACACATATACTGTACTTCTCAGTCATAGAACCCACGCACCACCCCAGGGTGTTACACAACAGCATGGCTTAGCCTTGACGCTAGCGGCTGACGCTTGTTGCTACAAGCATGTTATTAAAAAGCACCCGCTAGTGGGCATGTGTGTGTGTGTGTCTGTGTGTGTTTGTGCATGTGTGTGTGTGTGTGTGTGTGCGTGTGTGTGTGGGAGGCGGTGTGATGGAAAAAAGAGGGCTTCACCAGGCAATGTAACACACTCGTTTAGCATTTAAGGCCATCTGTCGGGGACAGCCCTGTTCTGTGTGAACTGAGCCGAGACATTCCATGCCAGTGTGTGTGTGTGTGAGAGAGAGAGAGAGAAAGAGCGACAGAGAGAGTGAGAGAGAAAGAGAGAGATGGAGTAGTCATAGTGGGACTCCAGTAGGGGTGACAGACAGGTGGTAATGTTAGGAGGACACATGGGCAGCTAAAGCTAAATGTGTGTGTGTGTGTGTGTGTGTGTGTGTGTGTGTGTGTGTGTGTGTGTGTGTGTGTGAGTGTGTGTGTGCGCGTGTGTGTGTGAAAGAGAGAGATGCCTCCCCCACGCCCATGTGCTAGTCGTGCCAAAGAGCCCTAACACCACGGATCCATCATTTCACTGACTGCATCACATCGCCCAGGAGAACATGCCGAGGGCCGAGTGTGTGTGTGTGTGTGTGTGTGTGTGTGTGTGTGTGTATGTGTGTGTGTGTGTTGAGGTGGCATGGAGGAGCATGGAGCGTACCTGTAGGCTGGCGGAAATTGAGACGAATTGGTGGTGACAGCACAGTGCCACCCCCAAAATAAGGAACTCTCTCTCACACACACATGCGCATACACACGCACACACACGCACACACACACACCAGCGCAGCACCTCCCCCGAATAAAGAACTCACACACACACACACACACACACATACACACACACACACAAACACACATACATACCAGCGAAGCGCTTCTTGTAAACAAGGAACATTTGCTGCTCAGATGCTGTGCATGGTGGTCACATCAGCTAGCACATCGCCAGCCTGTCATGTGCACACTGTCAAACACGCGCACACACACACACTGTCTCTCTTACAATCACACACACACACAGATACACACTACCTGCTAACACTCACCACTCACCAGAGGCGATTGCTCTAAGACCAAGGGCTCTGCATCCCCAAAAAATCACAGAAAATATAGTTTACTACTACTAATTGTGACATTTATTGGTCCAACACTGAAAAATCATCACTTTTAGGGAGGCCCAGCCTCATTTGGAGTGAATGGAGAGGGCGGGCTGAACTGTTTCCAAAAGGAGGCTGAGGCTCTGTGTGGTGATGGAACTGTTAAAGCGGCCGGACTTGTTTTGATTGACAAATATATATATAGAGAGGCAACAGTTGATTTTCTGCTCAGTCCCATGCAGATTTGTAATTAGGGAAGTTGTGAGAAATCTCCATCCTTATTGCCTGCCATTTACTAGTTTCATTGTATATAATTTTGAAAAAAGTGTAAATATAGTGTTATTAAGTTTGCTACCTTTTTTCATTTCAGTTCGAAAACTAGCAAGCTAGCAAGAAAACTGTGCATAATGGCAGCTAGCATTGTTGACTGATTTTGGAAAAGCCATTTGTTAGTCTTCTTTACCCGAAAATCAACGCCTAACATTGATTTAGTTAAAAAGGTAAAAAAAAAATGGCTGTTCTTTTCACCTGACCTAGTAGTCTATGACAAGGTCAATTGGCTAAGTGTAAGTACAGCCGTAACACTGAAGCCAAGTTAGCAACCTTGCTCTGCCAGTCTCTAGAGAAGACTCCCAGCAGGCATGACAGGGTAACACAAAAAAAAGAAAAGAAAGGAAAAGAAAAGAAAAGAAAAGAAAAGAAAAGAAAAGATGGCTGATTTTTTTTATAATGTGGTGGTGGTGGTGTACCGCATACATGGTATGACCACCACAGTGTATTGACATGTGGGAACTGTTGGTATGATGAGTGTGTTGTAGGACAGGGTTGTGAGGTGAGAATTGGGCATGGATGTGGGTTTTGAATGAATGTCATTCTGTGTGTTTGTGTAGTGTATATGAGTGATTTATGAAGCCATTCAAGTTAGTGTTTATGTGCTGCATTGATATGTTTCTGTAACACCGACATATCACAAAAAATTTCATGTTGTTGGGTGAAACGTTCATTGAGATACTCATCAAAAACGTTGGGCCATCTCCCCCTCCTTGACAGACACTGGCACAGCGGGGGGTTGCCCAAAAACTTCTATTCATTGCTACCTACCCTACTAGGGCTCCATGCGTACAAAGTCAATAGGTGGGCCGGGGACCCAGGTCACACTCAGATGGCAGTCATATCAGATTCACAGCGTGTGGGCCAGATCTAAGCCAAAACAACCAATAAGAGTCAATGTACAGTGTATGGGGTCATTTTAGGCCAGTGATTCAGCCAAGAGTGGGCTGACTCAAAGGCAAGGGTGTGGGCCACAATTGATTCTACTGACCAGCCTGCCCCTGTTTGAAAGACTACCAGTTGCCACTGGTGTGCACGTGCACAAACACACACAGACACACACACACATACACACACACACAACACATACTAACACTCTCAGACACACACACGTGTGCACACACACACAAACATACACACACACACAGTTAGACTAAAATTTACAATTACACACATTTCCCACAAAATGAAGATGAAATTAGCCATATGTTATAAACATTTGCCTGTTACCATGGAAATACAGGGTTTGTTTTTCAACAAAAAAATGTTATTCATATAGGAACCTTTATTACTGTGAAAAGGGGCATTTCATCTCCATCAGCGCATTATCGCATTAGGTCTCGGGACACCAATAGGAAGATTCCTGTGTACACCAGTACCTCTCTGTCAGCCATCTCCAAAAAACATATAAATCACAGACCTAAATCATAGATCTCAGAAGAAGAATCTCAGACCAACACATCTCAAAGTTGTTTCATGCGTGAGGGGACGAACACAGAACAAATATGTAAATTGCCTGGAAAATTATTCAGATTAGTCTGGCCAAGAACAGATGGCCGGTTATGGCGGTTTTGAGGAATGGAATTGATAGAGAAGGGAATTGTGTTTTTTTTAGCATATTCTGTTGCCACCCAGACCCTCCAACGTAAGAGCTTTGTCAGGAAACCTGGCAGGGTTTTCAAACTAGACAATTAATCGGCACAACAAACCATTTTCTTTGTTTATCTCACATTGAAAAGCAGGCAGTGAACCAATTAGTTGAAATGTTGCACTCATTTCTAGATTTAATCAAAGAAAATAGCATGCTTTATCTGGCCCAAATTAATTCACTTGTTGTACTCAACCAAACATCATCTTTTTCATGTTCGAGTGAGTAAAATCATTGGGAATAAACTTTCAGTTTTTGTGAGAGGTCTTGTCCTATTGATTTTGTGGTCAGGGTTGTGGTTCACATAATCTCTTAACAATGTCATGAAATATAGAAGAAGAGTTATGGGGGTGGGAGACACACAGTTAACAATGTCTAAATAGCCTTAAATTACCTTTAAATGATTTATCCCCGCAAATGAGAGTCTGGGATCCCACAGGCTTTAGATTAGGTCTTTAAAGATGTGCAGAAATGTGTGTGTGTAAATGCTGTGTGTCTGTGATGTAGGCCACTTCACACATTTGAGCTGTAATCCATTTAAATCACTATTCCCCAGTGTGGTGGACATGTACAATGTCTACTTCCTCATAAGCATTTATTTTGCATTTAACTCCTACTTAACACTTTGTTCATCACTTGGTAGCCATTGCTTTTACATTATTTCTCATCAGTAAATCATTGTATACATATACTGGCACACATCTGTCTGGATGTCAGTTGGCTATCTGTCTGTATTTCTTACTGTTTGTCTTTATGCTATCTGCTATCTTTTTCTCAGCCTGCTGCCTTTCTGTCTGTCTGTCTATCAGCAGTACATGTACATCTGAAGGAGAAGGGACACTCCTTTAAAGACACTGACATGCACATTTTGGACAAGAAAGATGGTTTGAGGATGTGTCATTATTTATCTGCTGAAAACAATTCCGCTTCGACATCTCATCCTAGGGACTTTAACTGCTTTTCGGCATCAGAGCAGTTCTCAATCCCTGGAACCAATTCACATCTTGTGTGATGTGTGAGTGACCATTGTGACCCTTTTGTAATGTAATGAGGGGTGTGGTCTACAGCTCCACCTCCAGTGATCCAGAGATATAGATCCTGGCTCCCATTCATGAGGCCAGATCTAAAGAAGCCTTTTGAAAAAAAGGTGAAACGCCTTCAAACTTTAAAATGAAGTTGCTTACAGCTTAGCTCGTTTGACCATCTGTCTGTCACCTTCTCTGTCTACTTTAACATTTATCGATATGTTTATAAATGATTTATTGATGAGATATAGTGTTAAGGAATGGCTACCAAATGATGAACAAAGTGTTAAGTAAGAATTAACAAATCCAAAATAAATGCTTATTATAAAGTTGTTATCATAAAGTGCAACCGAAAATGTTTTCAGTTATTTCAATATTTTAAGTAAGCTCTTGACCTCTAATTTGATTAGAAAACAACATTCTTACCATGCTCTACTCCTATTAGGACCTCATAGTAGCATGTGTAACCTTAGCTTAAACGTATGTGTTTTAAAAAATATCATTAATATAATTAATTTAATATTTCAAGTAATAACTAAAAAACCTTATGGCCTGTACGTGTAAATCTAAGTGTTTTTAAGTGCAATTGCCATGCCCTCAAAGTATAATGTCATTACATACTATTGCCATGACCTCCAAATGCTATTTTAAGCATTTTTTAAGGTTCATTATACCCAGTGCTACGGTCATTATATTTTATTATTGTTGTCATTTTTATTTATTAGCGTCTGCTGACTCCACTTCCTGGTAATGGTCAAGAGCTGGCCCAGATCTCCTGGTTCTCTGCCAACCTGGTGTCAAAGATGCCAACCTCTACCCCTCCCAACACGCTCACACACACACACACACACACACACACACACACACACACACACACACCAGATTATAAACACCAGGCCCTATTCACTGTTTGTGGTCCCGTCAGAAACAAGCGATGCAGATGTTAGCAAACTGCAGTGCAGCACGCCGGGGGCACATGTGGCACAGAGGAGCACGGGCATCAATAATGGATGCCCCATCTGCACTTCTGTGGTGGGTCCTAGGTCGTGAGTGTGTGTGTGTGTGTGTGTGTGTGTGTGTGTGTGTGTGTGTGTGTGCATGCCTCTGTGTATGTGTGTGTGTGCAAGTGTGTGCGTCTGTGTGTGTGTGTATGTGTGGGGTGGTGGGTTTCTGATCGTGCCTCCACCCGTCCACAGTACCAGCATGGCTCGCTACACCAGAGTGCTGCCAGGGAAAGAAAAAAAAGAAAGGAGGGAAGGAGGAAAAGGTGGGGGAAAAGGAAAGAAAGAGAAACATCCTTCCCAGAACCCAATTGGAAGAAGATGGTGCTTGTTACACCAAGGTCAAGAGGTGTAGGTGTCTTCAGCCACTGTGTGTGTGTGTGTGTGTGTGTGTGTGTGTGTGTGTGTGTGTGTGTGTGTGTGTGTGTGTGCATGTGTTACACCAATGTCAGGAAGTGTAGTTCTGGCGCTCTGTGTGTCAACATAAATCTGTGCTGCCGGGAGATGGGAGTCACCTTGGAATCAAGTGTATGCTGGGTTTACTAAACTCAGGAGTGTAATGTAATGTGAGCTGCCTTCTGTATTGTGCTGTACCGTGCCTTGCTGTGCTGTGTTTGTGTGTGTGTGCTTGTGTGTGTGAGTGTATGTGTGTGTGTGTTTTTTTGTGGGCTGTATGTGTGTAAGCGTAGGCATTTTGACAATAGAATGTTTTTGGCTAAGGGTATTGCCTGATGAAAAAACAACATTTTTAGGCCATAAACAGTGGTAGCTTGGGTTGATAGACACGTGACTGAAAAAAAGAGTAAAAAAAAAAGGTAAAAAAATTAATCTTAAGATTAATCTTATTCGTTCACTCTCTTGCACCTGTTTGAATAAAGCTGCAAGGCTGCAGATTGTTTCCTTTCCAAGTCTGTTCGACTCAAACCCCAACTGATGAAACAAATCGAATGAAAGAGAAACAGTGACCTTCGATGGCATGTGTGTGTGTGTGTGTGTGTGTGTGTGTGTGTGTGTGTGTGTGTGGCTGTGGGCATTTTTGCTGTGTAGAAGAGTGTGGCTGCCTGCCCATCACCACTTCATCAACTTTCAGAATTGTGCAGGTGATGCACAGAATTTTCTGAATAACACTAACACCTAACTAATGCCCTGTGACCTGTTGACTACTGACCACATCTGCATGACATCACCTCACAGGTCATTTAGCTAACACTCTTTATCAAGAGTGACTTACAGTAAATTAGCTACAGGGACAGATCCCCTGGAGTACTATGCGGTCACATGCCTTGCTCAAGGGCACCTCCAGCCACGAGGGAGGGTGACAGAGGGCACTGATTACCCCACCACCACCCACCCTCCCTGTTTCTATAGGAACAGGGATTTAACCTGCGCCCACCAAATCTCATGACCAAGCCCTTCACCATTAGGCCACAGCTGCAGTTTTCACCACACCGCAGTGTGCATCACACTGTGCCACACAGTCATACTCTTTACAACAGTGTTTCTGAAAGGTTTTCAGACACTTCAAAACACCTCAAGGACCACCCAATATGTGAAGGCATGAATGGTGCGGCATCACGGCCCTAACTAGGGAATGGCATTAAGATGATATACATTGTTTAAACTCACTGTGCATAGCCCAGGTAGCTTCGGAAACTAAAAAAAAATAATAATATTTTAGCACAGCTGCTCACAGACCATTTGGGATTTATTGTGGACCACCAGTGCACCACACTTTGAGAAACACTGCTTTAGAAACACGCCAGATATGAGATCTGGCACAGATTCAAGCCATAGCAATATGCTGTGAGCATCATCACTCATCTGTCACTTGATAGGCCGAGTGTACATTTGATTATATGTCTGGCAGAGGTTTTTTCTCTTTTTTTTCTTGAGCAGTGCATTTCTGATTGGGCCCATCAAGGTCACATTAAATGATGGTTCTGCTTATTTTCTCGGAGCGAATGCCATGTTTGATGCTCCGATTAATCAGTCAGTAAAAAATCAGCTTTCAGCCTCCTTGCAACCCTCTCTATATTACTGCCCACTGATTCACTCTCTGACATGGCTTCCCTCCAGATCAGCAAATCACTGTGTTTCCAGTCATCACCCTGACATTTAGTCACACACAGACTGTATTTACTAAGCCTTAATTTGACACCTTTTAGCGCATATACTGTATATATGTTAGGTGGTTAAATTGGCTTTTGTAAGGATGGGGAGCCATTCTTCACTCACAGTGGTCAATATCTCTCTCTATTGTATTGCTATAAATACTGTAGCAGAGGGATCTCAGTTAGCTCCGGCCCAATTTAAACTCTGATTGTGTTGATATCTTTACCTTCTGTTTTTTCCTACCTTTGCTCTGTCAGCATGTCACATTACAACTCCACACACATTCAAGTACAGTTGGCAGACCCAGTGTGCACTGCTCTGTAAAACCGCAAAGCATATGATGAATGATTACGGGGATCTCTGCCGAATGTGATTATGACAGACTTCTGAATATGCATTAGAGCTAAAGCTATTCAGAGGGGGCAGAAGAACACCGAGAAGCTGCACCCAGAGGGGTACTGTCACAGTCAAATTACATCTCTCTCATGGACAATAGGCAATGACATAAGGAAGGCTACTATGAGTTTCCGCTTACACCAAAACAATAGTGTCTCCATCCCGTAATATGGGCTCTTAAGTAGAATGCAAGGAGAGGTAAAAGTACATGGTTTACGGTGCTACGGCACCACCACAGCATTAGCTCAGAGGGCCTCCAAACATGTCTGAGAACATTTAATAACATAGATAGACAGACAGATAGACAGATAGATAGATAGATAGATAGATAGATAGATAGATAGATAGATAGATAGATAGATAGATAGATAGATAGATAGATAGATAGATAGATAGATAGATAGAATATGTCACATAAGTGAGTACACCCCTAACATTTTTGTACTTTTTTTATTATATCTTTCCATGGGAGAAGTCTAAAGATATAATACTTTTCTACAATGTAAAGTAGGCAGTGTACAACTTAAATAACAGTGCAAATTTGCTGTTCCCTCAAAATAACTCAACACACAACCATTAATGTCTAAACCACTGGCAACAAAAGTGAGTACACCCCTATGTGAAAATGTCCAAATCGTGCCCAATTAGCCATTTTTTCCTCAATGGGGTCATGTTATCCATTAGTGTTACAAGGTCTCAGGTGTAAATGGGTAGAAGTTGTGTTGAATTTGGTGTTATCACTCTCACACTCTCTCATACTGGTCATTGGAAGTTCAACATGGCACCTCATGGAAAAGAACTCTCTGAGGATTTCAAAAAGGGAATTGTTGCTTTACATGAAGATGGCCTAGGTTATAAGAAGATTGCCAACACCCTGAAACTGAGCTGCAGCACAGTGGTCAAGACCATACAGCGCTTCAAGAGGACAGGCTCTACTAAGAACAAGCCTCGCCATGGTCGACCAAAGAAGTAGAGTGCATGTGCTCAGCATTATATCTTATAATCTATCTATCTATCTATATATCTGTGTTTTCAAAATAAGTGAAGGAGTGCTGCCAGCATTGCTGCAGAGGTTGAAGGGGTAGAGGGACCGCCTGTCAGTGCACAGACCATACGTTGCACACTGCATCAAACTGGTCTGCATGGCTCCACCCAGAAGGAAGCCTCTTGTGAAGATGATGCACAAGACAGCCCGCAAAAAAATTGCTGAAGACAACCAGACTAAGGGCATGGGTTACTGGAACCATGTCCTGTGGTCTGATGAGACCAAAATAAATGTATATGGTTCAGATGGTGTCAGGTGTGTGTGGCGGCAAGCAGGTGAGGATTACAAAGACAACTGTGTCCTGCTAACAGTCAAGCATGGTGGAGGAAGTGTCATGGTTTGGGGCTATATGAGTGCTGCCGGCACTGGGGACCTACACTTCATTAAGGGAACCATGAATGACAATATGTACTGTGACATACTGAAGCAGAGCATGATGCCCCCGCTTTGAAACTGGGCTGCAGGGCGGTATTTCAACATGGTAACGACCCCAACCACACCTCTAAGATGACTGGCCTAGCATGTCCCCAGACCTGTGGGGCATCCTCAAATGGAAGGTGGAGGAGCTCAAGGTCTCAAGCTCAAGGTCAGCTCTGTGATGTCGTCATGTAGGAGTGGAAGAGGATTCCAGTGACAACTTGTGATGCTCTAGTGAACTCCATGCCCAAGAGAGTTATGGCAGTGCTGGAAAATAATGGTGGCCACACAAAATATTGACACTTTGGGCACAATTTGGACATTTTCACTTAGGGGTGTACTCACTTTTGTTGCCAGTGGTTTAGACATTAATGGTTGTGTGTTGAGCTATTTTGAGGGAACAGCAAATTTGCACTGTTATATAAGCTGTACACTGCCTACTTTACGTTAGTATCATATCTTTAGACTTCTCCCATGGAAAGATATAATAAAAAAGTACAAAAATGTTAGGGGTGTACTCACTTATGTGACATACTGTAGATAGATAGATAGATGCACACTAACACACTTCTAAAGACAGTGGTTATTGTATAACTAAGTTAGAATGTTCTGCATTATTCTTTTACCGCCATGTCCATCATTGAGATGCAACTCCAGGCACTTCAACTATGTCCTAGAGTAATATGGGCCTAACCAACAGCAGGCCAAGTATCTTCTCTAATCATTTCAAGGACTGCTCTACTATTATCAACCTTTCCAATTCATCTGTCCAAATAGGAAAATACACAGTGTGGAGAAAGGAGGTAAGTGTGTATAACAGGACAAGGACAAGGCCTGTCTGCTTGTTTTCCTAAAAGAAATCCTGAGGAATTGTGCACATCGTGAATTGTCAATTGTGCACACAATGGATGATCACGCATGTGGTGAGTATTGATTTGATTGGAAAATTTGCTTGTCATTGTTACTTTAAAGTACAATTTGTTGCAAAGGCTCCCATGAATATGCTTTGGGTGAATAAAGGCTCAAGAACACCTTGAAGACTGGAGATTCTAAAGGTAAAATTCTAAAAGGACTTTTTTCATTCTGTTAAGAAACTGACAAGCTTCCAAAGATTTTCAGAATTATAGGACTGTAAAAGAATCCTCCAGCTTGGCCGAAAGTACACACTCTCAACCATGGAAAAGATGGTTTTTGTTTAAACACTGCCAAAATTGGTGAGCTTGAAGATGGTCAAAAAAGACACCTGCTTAATGGCAGACTTTGCAGCTGTGAACTGCAAGGGAATTCTTTTATCTCCTGAAGAGACAACGAGGACAGAGTCAAATTGTTCTGCACATACTTATTCAAATAGAAGCTGGCATATTTCATATTATCCTCAGAGATACTGTAAATTTATTCGTATTTCCAAAGAGACTAACACTGAAACATACACACTGCACACTGACTGACTCTCTCCCCACCTCTTTCTCTCTCTCTCTAGAAGAAGGTCAGATGAATGTGTTTCATGTATAACATGGCAGTACATGGTTGTCATTTAAATCATAACAAAAGTGGGGGCACACCTTGCATCAAATGTCTTTTTATTTGCACAGACGCGTTTCGGCGTGTGCCTTCTTCAGTGTGCAACTGTCATTTACAGTTTTTCATAATTGCTAAAACTCAGTTTCTGAAACATTACCTCATTTTCTCAAAACTGTAAGCACAAACTCCAATTGCCCACATGCATTTCCCTAAACTCCTGACTCTTGTTGCAAAAGCAAACAACTGCCTCAAAACAGTTTTATGTGTGCTCAAAACTAAACTCTATCCTCAAAACAAAAACAACACACTCAAAATGAAATCACAATGAAGCAGTTACTAAACACTACACCAAAAAATTGAAAGCACAACATTCAGATACATACAACAGCAGAATTTATTTTTTTACAGCACTGAAATGCATTTTCAACAAAAAAACACAAAACAAAACTCAAGATATGTACTGTACTGTACATAGACAAAAATGGTAGCATCACTATACATTACTTTTTAAATTCAAAATCAAAAATACATTATACAGTGATACTGTGGTATACTGTCAAAACGACATGTGCTGTTTCCAATGCTGCAAAAAATTACTGATCTTCATCTTGTCTTTGGGCTGGGTCAGGCCACAGCACCTCATCTACATCACAAGCAATATTGTCCCTAGCCAGGCAACGTGGAAAGAAGCCCCTGGCATGTCGTATCCACCCCTGACACTGTTCTTAGCCTATGTCACCACAGGTCAATTCAATGGCCTCTAAGAAATTTCATAGATCGCCATCAACCCATGGACGAGAATGTGATCTATAATGGTGACTCTAATTTGGTTAGCAGAAAAAATCACTCTTCCTCTTGTTCTTCCTCTACCTCCTCTTCCTCGCTATGTCCCTCACTTTCTTGTCTCTGATTGGCAGCCATTTTCAAGCTCAATTGGCTTACATTGGTGGTGCCAGGTCATTTGAAATGAAGTAATAAAGTTTTGACTCATTGTGCTTAGCTACTGCCATGTGTGCTTTATTGATGATCAAATGGGGAGAAGAATGTTCAACATTTTGAATCACATGTGTCCTACACTGCAAAGTGTGTTTTGACAATGAGAATGTGTTAAGAGGTTTGCAAAGAGGAGTCAGTGAGTTTTGCAAATTGTGTTTTAGTATGTAAAATGGTTTAAGGTATTGACAAAAGAGTGAGCAGTTGTGAGAAATAGCTTAAGCAATTGGGCAATTGGGCCAGCCAATTGGTTTTTGTGCTTTAGCAATTCAGAAAAACTGTAACACATACTTTTTACAATGGAAATTTTACTATTACTACTGTGTGACAGCTCCACTACAGACTTGATTAAAAAGAATGGGAAACCAATCACATATCACCAGCTCTGTATCTGAGATGAATTTGTGAGATTAGACTAGACAGCATGGAGACATCCAATATTTCCCAAGAGCTGTCATTGGTATCATTTCTACTTATTGGTTCATATGCTTGGGGTGTCCACAATAAAGCTTCATAAGTCTGAAACACATGTAAAAACATTGAGTATCTGTAGACGTAACCAAATAAGCGACAAAGACCTGCTCCGCCAGTGTCATTCCCGGGTCATGGTTCAGCCAATCAATTACAGTTTTTCTGAATTGCTAAAGCACAAAAACCAATTGGCTGGCCCAATTGCCCAATTGCTTAAGCTATTTCTCACAACTGCTCACTCTTTTGTCAATACCTTAAACCATTTTATGTAGTAAAACACAATTTGCAAAACTCACTGACTCCTCTTTGCAAAACTCTAAACACATTCTCATTGTCAAAACACACTTTGCAAAAGTCATGCTTCCTCTTTGCAACACTTTCTTATTGTCAAAACACACTTTGCAGTGTAGGACACATGTGATTCAAAATGTTGAACATTCTTCTTCCCATTTGATCATCAATAAAGCACACATGGCAGTAGCTAAGCACAATGAGTCAAAACTTTATTACTTCATTTCAAATGACCTGACACCACCAATGTAAGCCAATTGAGAGCCACCAGAAGGTTGCAGCTTGAAAATGGCTGCCAATCAGAGACAAGACAGTGAGGGATATAGCGAGGAAGAGGAGGTAGAGGAAGAACAAGAGGAAGAGTGATTTTTTTCTCCTAACCAAATTAGAGTCACCATTATAGATCACGTTCTCGTCCCTGGGTTGACGGCGATCTATGAAATTTGTCCAGGATAGATATGACACATCATAACATTCTTTCCCTGTTACCTGGCAAGGGACATCATTGCTTGTAATGTGGATGAGGTGCTGTGGCCTGACCAAACCCAAAGGCATGATATAGTAAAGCCCAGTGATCTCTTGTTTGCAGTACTGTATACAGCACTTGTAGTTTTCATTTGTACTGCATTCCCAAAATATATTTTTGTTCGAAATATTTTAGCAAGTAATCTAATATTACCACTTAATTTTAGTCTATGTACAATACATATACATCCGAATTGTGCTATTTTTCAGTTGAAAATGCATTTTCAGGCCTATAAAAAACAACTTATGCTATTATACACATCTGAATGTTGTGCTTTTCATTTTTTGGTGTAGTGTTTACTAAATGCTTCATTGTAATTTCATTTTGACCATTGTGTTACAGTTTTTCTGAATTGCTAAAGCACAAAAAACAATTGGCTGGCCCAATTGCCCAATTGCTTTAGCTACTTCTCACAACTGCTCACTCTTTTGTCAATACCTTAAACCATTTTAGGTAGTAAAACACAATTTGCAAAACTCACTGACTCCTCTTTGCAAAACTCTAAACACATTCTCATTGTCAAAACACACTTTGCAAAACTCATGCCTCCTCTTTGCAAAACTTTAAACACATTCTCATTGTCAAAACACACTTTGCAGTGTAGGACACATGTGATTCAAAATGTTGAACATTCTTCTCCCCATTTGATCATCAATAAAGCACACATGGCAGTAGCTAAGCACAATGAGTCAAAACTTTATTATTTCATTTCAAATGACCTGACACCACCAATGTAAGCCAATTGAGAGCCACAAGAAGGTTGCAGCTTGAAAATGGCTGCCAATCAGAGACAAGAGAGGGAGGGACAGAGCGAGGAAGAGGAGGTAGAGGAAGAACAAGAGGAAGAGTGATTTTTTTCTGCTAACCAAATTAGAGTCACCATTATAGATCACGTTCTCGTCCATGGGTTGATGGCGATCTATGAAATTTCTTAGAGGCCATGGAATTGGCCTGTGCCATAGGCCAGGAACAGTGTCCAGGATAGATATGACACGTCAGGGCATTCTTTCCCTGTTACCTGGCAAGGGACATCATTGCTTGTAATGTGGATGAGGTGCTGTGGCCTGACCAAACCCAAAGGCATGATATAGTAAAGCCCAGTGATCTCTTGTTTGCAGCACTGTATACAGCACTTGTAGTTTTCATTTGTACTGCATTCCCAAAATATATTTTTGTTTGAAGTATTTTAGCAAGTAATCTAATATTACCACTTAATTTTAGTCTATGTACAATACATATACATCCGAATTGTGCTATTTTTCAGTTGGAAATGCATTTTCAGGCCTATAAAAAACAACTTGTGCTATTATACACATCTGAACATTGTGCTTTTCATTTTTTGGTGTAGTGTTTACTAACTGCTTCATTGTAATTTCATTTTGACAATTGTGTCAATGTTTTGAGGACAGAGTTTGGTTTTGAGCACACGTAAAACTGTTTTGAGGGTTGTAGTAGCTTTTGCAACAAGAGTCAGGAGTTTTGGGACATGCATGTGAGCAATTGGAGTTTGTGTTTACAGTTTTGAGAAAATAGGGCAAGGTTTCAAAAATTGAGTTTTAGCAATTGTGAAAAACTGTAATGCATATACCTTAGCTATGCTTTCTCCATCTTTAACTAAGATGTCATGTGTGCAACACTTGTGCGCAGATATATTAACTATGTTTTCTCCATCTACACCTAAATGGGGATTTACATATGTACAGCATTATAACGACAAGTAAAAAAAAATGTGATGCATGAACACGCTTTGAGGAAATGCTGAACGTGGACGTCTTATGATAGGAGCATGATTGGCAGATGAAGCAAGGGCATGTGCCGTATTTTGCTTTCATCTGGCAGGGAAATTGCAGGCACCCCACCAGGATAGATGACAGGTGTCCCTGCCAAACACTGGTGTGAACAGTCAAATTATTCAGTGTATGTGCAAAACCTTGTTTAATTGCAAGATGCAGAGCAGTCTGGCATCATAGCAGGACAATAAGAGAGAGAGGGGGGAGAAGCGGGTCTATGATGGAAGCTGTGCGGAGTTGCCTATATACAGTATGTCACAAAAGTGAGTACACCCCTAACATTTTTGTACTTTTTTTATTATATCTTTCCATGGGAGAAGTCTAAAGACATAATACTTTTCTACAACGTAAAGTAGGCAGTGTACAGCTTATATAACAGTGCAAATTTGCTGTTCCCTCAAAATAACTCAACACACAACCATTAATGTCTAAACCACTGGCAACAAAAGTGAGTACAAGTGAAAATGTCCAAATTGTCCCCAAAGTGTCAATATTATGTGTGGCCACCATTATTTTCCAGCACTGCCATAACTCTGTTGGGCATGGAGTTCACTAGAGCGTCACAAGTTGTCACTGGAATCCTCTTCCACTTCTACATGACGACATCACGGAGCTGACCTTGAGCTTGAGACCTTGAGCTCCTCCACCTTCCATTTGAGGATGCCCCACAGATGCTGAATTGGGTTCAGGTCTGGGGACATGCTAGGCCAGTCCATCACCTTCACCCTCACCCAAGGCGTGGTCATCTTGGAGGTGTGCTTGGGGTCGTTACCATGTTGAAAGGGGGGGCATCATGCTCTGCTTCAGTATGTCACAGTACATATTGGCATTCATGGTTCCCTTAATGAAGTGTAGGTCCCCAGTGCCAGCAGCATTCATACAGCCCCAAACCATGACACTTCCTCCACCATACTTGACTGTTAGCAGGACACAGTTGTCTTTGTAATCCTCACCTGGTTACCGGCACACACACCTGACACCATCTGAACCATATACATTTATTTTGGTCTCATCAGACCACAGGACATGGTTCCAGTAATCCATGCCCTTAGTCTGTTTGTCTTCAGCAAATTGTTTGCGGGCTGTCTTATGCATCATCTTCAGAAGAGGCTTCCTTCTGGGCAGAGCCATGCAGACCAGTTTGATGCAGTGTGCAGCGTATGGTCTGTGCACTGACAGGCGGTCCCTCTACCCCTTCAACCTCTGCAGCAATGCTTGCAGCACTCCTATGCTTATTTTGAAGACACAGATATAGATAGATAGATAGATTATAAGATATAATGCTGAGCACATGCACTCAACTTCTTTGGTCGACCATGGCGAGGCTTGTTCTTAGTAGAGCCTGTACCCTTGAAGCGCTGTATGGTCTTGACCACTGTGCTGCAGCTCAGTTTCAGGGTGTTGGCAATCTTCTTATAACCTAGGCCATCTTCATGTAAAGCAACAATTTTTTTTTTAATCCTCAGAGAGTTCTTTTCCATGAGGTGCCATGGTGAACTTCCAATGACCAGTATGAGAGAGTGTGAGAGTGATAACACCAAATTTAACACAACTTCTATCCATTTACACCTGAGACCTTGTCCAACACTAATGGATCACATGACACCAGGGAGGAAAAATGACTAATTGGGCACAATTTGGACATTTTCACATAGGGGTGTACTCACTTTTGTTGCCAGTGGTTTAGACATTAATGGTTGTGTGTTTAGTTATTTTGAGGGAACAGCAAATTTGCACTGTTATATCAGTTGTACACTGCCTACTTTACGTTGTAGAAAAGTATTATATCTTTAGACTTCTCCCATGGAAAGATATAATTTAAAATGTACAAAAATGTTAGGGGTGTACTCACTTTTGTGACATACTGTATATTCTGTCTTTATATTTCTAATTGTCTATTGAATATATACTACTATATGTCTGTATGTTAAATATTAAGAGAGCTAACATATACCAAATTCCTAGTATTTGTAAACTCGGCCAATAAAACTGATTCTGATTCTTGTGACTAAGTTAGACAGTGTGGAACACTCTGATTAAGTACCAAAGAAAGTTATTTACCTAATAAAAAAAGAGATGCCTGAAGTACAGCAAAATGCCAAAATTGTGATTTTTAGATTTTAGAAATTAAGAGGAGGTGGATTTGGTAGAACACAACATCAGAAGACAAAACACACCCTTACACAAACAGTTTTCAGCCAAAAGTCATGAAGCTTTATGAATATGTTATACCCTTTTCTGGATAGGTTTACAACATGTTATGGACACTGACTTTTAAAACAGGGTAGCTCTAGCCCATAGTTATCCATAAAACACTGGTTTAAAAATGTCAGCATGAAATGACATATAGATGAAATAAGAAAAAGTTAGAAAAACTTTTAGTGTAATACATTTCTAGACAGAGAGCTTACCAGAGGGCATGCTGGCCAGTCTGTGGTTGCACAGTCCAGGCAGGGTCCTCCCCAATGGTCCACCCCCTCACTCCTGACCACTGCAACTTATTGCAATAACAGTCACAGAGCCAGAAAAAGACCCCAGGAGACAACACCAGCAGGTTTCATTGCCATAGACCAGGCATAACTCTTCATTTAGCAGAGCTGTGAGGTCAGGATGAAAGGATAAAATATTTTTTCAAAATACTTTTTGAAAGTAAATCTGTGAAAGTGAATGTATTGTTTGAGTCATTAATTTTGAAGTTCGTCCATTTATCTCTGTTTTCTTATCTATAGCCAAGAGCGCCCAAAATGAATCAATCCGTTAAAAAAAGGAGGAATCATTGTCGCTCACAACTTTTATTGTTGTTGCAGTGTGAGCTGTGCCATAAAAGTGAAGCTGTAGTACACACAGTACACACACACACACACACACACACACACACACACACACACACAAACTTAATGCAGTTTATACTGTCCTCAACTGTAATATTTATGCAATCCAAGCAACTAACAAGTGACCATCTGTGTGTGTGTGTGTGTGTGTGTGTGTGTGTGTGTGTGTGTGTGTGTGTGTGTGTGTGTGTGTGTGTGTGTGTGTAAACCAAACAATTTACAATTGTGAAAACAATAAAGTATCCTCATGGGGATTTGGATAGGCCTGGGCAGTGATTCCAAGGTTACACAGTGAGAGGCAAAAGTCCAATGAGAAGAATGATCATGAAATCAGTGCTGCATGCAGAGGCACAAGCCTTGCAGGGCCAGCCCATAGCTCAGGCTGTGATGATAGATACTGCGATTGGTCATAAAGTACCGCATATGTCCATGTCCTCTCTTAGCTGCAAGTGCATTTAGAAAAATGTTGAAGTGCGGTGGCTCACAGAATTCCCAGACAGCCTGACTGATGGTGTGTCAGACATGAGTCGAATGTAATGCTGCGGGTTTTTTGTGAAGCTGTAAATGCGTGGGACGGCGAACGCCCACATTTTTTAACATAGTGTGAACAGCCTTTGAAGAGCAGCAGTGGATTATGACAGTTGACAGTCTAATCATTCACAGAGCCAGTGGCAGTGCTAAGCCTGCAGAGTAAGCTGCCATTCAGTCAGACCCTTTCTAAAGGATCTACGCTTCTCCTCCCCTCTTTCACCATAGCCTATAGGGGATCACTCAGGTGGTGCTACACCATGTACATGTGGAAATACGAGCCGCGATCCCATCTCCGGTCTGCATCCTGTGGCATGTGTGTTGTTCACCTTTCATCATTCTTGCACAGAACATCTCTCTATTTTGGGATGGGTTTGAGAGGGAGCAAGAGGGAGAGATAGATGGGATGGGTTTGAGACATGACCACAGGCCAGATTTGAACCAGGTACACATGGGCACTTAGCTGTTTACATAGTGTCTGTAACCAGCTATACCACTGCATCCACCCAGAACTATACGATTCTAAATCACATTACCTTTGTTAGCTTTAGTGTAATAAGCTGTGATGCTAGCTTGTCACAACCATGGCTATCCCCTTTATTGTCCAGTCAGAGTAGCTTTGTGCACACTGTGACAGGAGAGGCGGAGAGCAATCACGCTGAGAGTCAGGGGTTAAACACCGTTCTCAAGGGAAAGAACAGAACATTGAGAGTGAACTTCTTTTGCATGCCTCTTTTATCTTTCACCCCTCTCTTTTCTGACAGATACAGGTGTACCCAAGCACCGTCTCCTGAAGGTAATGGGAGAGACACAGAAGCATATTTTGTTGACAGAACTCTCCTGGCCCTCCAAATAATAAAAAAACATCTAATTATACTTGTGGTGCCTGCCTGCCAAATATTGTGCCTGAAACAACTCATGCAAAGTGCAGCAGAGGCACAGGCTGAGCCACAGGTGTGGGAAGGAAATGGAGGAAAAATGAGGAGGATGACAAATCAACAACAACAACCAAAACAAAATGACAACAGCACATTTCTAATGGCCACACACACAAACAGAGCTGGTACGCCTGCGTGTGGCATGAGGGTCAGTGTTGTGAACATGTGCATATTTATGCACGTGTGCATGCATGGCCATGTGTGTGTACACACGTTTTATGTAGTATAATGGATGTTTGCATTATTGTTCTCTCTGTTACCATTGAAGGGAGTGGGTGTCTGTGCTGATGTGATTGATGGTTCATGTTGTGATCCCTGACTGATCATGCCCTCATCTCCTCTCAGGATGCACAACAATCACACCAAGGCCACCGATACATATCTCTCTCTCTGATTCTGCACACAAGCACCAACAACAGAGAAAGAAAGATGAGAGAAATGATTTACACACACACACATACACACACACACACACACACACACACACACACACACACACACACACACACACAGAAAGAGACAGAGAGAGAGAGACAGAGACAGACAGAGACAGAGACAGAGACAGAGACTGTGTGTATTTCTGTTTGGAAACTGTATGCATGCTATACCAAGATGGTTAAATTTCCACCTTAATATCAAATATCCCCCTGTGAAGATGTGTAGCTGTGACAGGCAGGTATTTGCAAGAATGGGAAGAAGGCAACAGATGGGTATGGTGCAAAATTGGATATTTATATAACCAAAAGAAAACCGAGCACGTATTTACAGTGAATATAAAAAATCAGAAGCCAAAATTCAAAAATAAACAACACTGACACTGGGGGCAGAACAAGCTAACCAAACAGAATACTTAAGCAAACAAAATATATACACAAACCGTGTAGTACTGTTACTCACGCAACTGAGAACTCAGGCTTACACTATCAACAGTGCTCATCCAACGCTCACCTAACCCTGACTGAAAGCACAGCCATTTTAAGCAGACACCTCTACCCCGTCTAAATTGGAGCATACCAACTATGCAGATCTCAGAGGGTTAAAACACATAAAATGCATACACTGCAGAAAATAAAGACATCAACAAAGACTGAAACAAATTGCCCTCACACAGGAGATAACAAACATGAAAATCATACAATAATATCAAAACCAAACATTGCCTAGATTTGGGCGCTACCATCTGACAGCCGATGCACAAGGGCAGTGCGGGAACGCATGAAGTCACCAGAATATCGGACTGAGGTGCGCTCGCCCCTTTGCCGGGAAACAAGGTACACGTTGACACTTTGTACCTATTTGTTTTAGGACAGACTCAAATGTTTTAACAAAAAACATAGTACATGTGAAATACACTGCCTGGTTGTTTTTTCACAGTAGAGCTTAAGCTAGATGTTTACAGCGTTTGTTAAAGTTAAAAACATTGTCTTTTCACCAGAGTACATACTGTCTGCAAAGTTCACCCAACCATTTAAAAACAGACGCCATTGCAAGGCTAAAAGTCACATGGTGTGATGACGCGGAGTCATAGCATCGCTCCCCTATACTACATGTAAAAAAAAAAACTACATGTTAATACAACACATCTGCCCTAACATACAGTTCCATCTATTAGCCATATATGTATTATGGCCTATCTGCACCCTGCCCCCACATACAGTGATCATGGGAGCATTTAACGGTGTGTTGGCCATCATATAACGCTAACATGCTATGAAGTCATCCAGGTGGTATGATGAAGACATAAAGCCGAGTGCTTTCATGTGCCCACAGGGATCACATGGCATCATCGTGGAAGATTTGTTCCATTAAGCGGATCCCCTGGACCATTTAGTCGAACTGGGTCCATCTACATCGACCTCGTCTGCCATTAAAAAAGCTTTCGCAGGTCCAGGGCCATTGCTCTCTGATAAGCTCTGGCTCATGTCAGGATCCATTGCCTCCTCAAGATGATGTTTTGGGTCATTAATAAAAAAGGGACGCTGACTATAAAGTTTTGGTCCATCTCATGGAATATTTCTTAGCTGGAATTATGGCAAGTCATAAATCTGTTGTCATGGGTTTGAAAAGGGGGTGCTATTTCTTCAAGACAGCCTCCTTGACCAAGGCTTGATGTGACAGAGAAGATTTGACTGTGAAATTGCCAGTAATGTTTACATTAGCAAAAAAGTTCACAATGTAACACAATTACAAGTTACAGTACAACTAGAGGATAGCTTTGCCAAGTTGAAATGTATAGCAGGTCTATATAATGAAATATGAATAGATTTGTTTCTGCTACTGCTATGGCTATTTGGTATTGTACTATGGACTGGTATGCCTGTGTGTGTGTGTGTGTGTGTGTGTGTGTGTGTGTGTGTGTGTGTGTGTGTGTGTGTGTGTGTGTGTGTGTGTGTGTGTGTGTGTGTGTGTGTGTGTGTGTGTGAACCAGCCATATACCCAAATGTGTACTCACTCACTTAGTGCAGTATATATTGTCCTCAGCTGTAATATTTATGTAAATGTTCATCCTGTAGCATATGGGTTGTTCAGACACACAGAGCTAGATGTGGTCACACTAAACATAAACACACATGCACGCACGCATGCACACACACACTCACAGACATGTTCATGTGCTAACACACATGTTCCCTCAGACACACAGAGCCCTTTTTTGTACCGCTTCAACCACCTAATAAAGCTTATCCATGCATCAGACACAGAATTGTAGACCAAGAGGGCTCTAACATGACTGTCTGAGACACAAGCAGTGATTTTATGGCATAACCGCATCATAGAGTGACAGAGAAGACTTTTTATGGCAAGACTGTACCATAGGCCAACAGTGCAGCCATTTTAGGACATGATCCTATCAGATCTCCTGGGTGCTAATCAGATCAGCGATATTTCTGCTCGTATATGCATTGAAACCCACCAATTGGGCCTCCTTAACACCACATAGAGCACAACATTTTCCCATCTCCACTCCCAACCTAACAGACTTGCCCGGGGCTAATTTCCTTGTCACTTCTTCTTCAGGCTCACAACCAAAAAAATCAGTTATCACTTGAAAATTTCTCAACATCAAAATGTGTGTATGTGTATGTGTGTGGATTTTTTTGTTGGTGTGTGTATGTTGTGTTTTGTGTACTTGTTCTCTATTTCTTTCGCCTGAGTTCATTTGTGGTGTCTCCATAGCATGGCTGTACTGACACCACTTTTTAAAGTGAGTAGCTCTATTTACAATGTGGTGGGTCACAACAAGCAGTATATGCACGCAGCATTCCAAGACGTGAAATTCGACCCTCATGGTTTTACTGGTCATTGAAGGGTCGAGCTAACCAAAACGAGCGGATCAGAGCATGCTAAACCTATCTACGTCACTAGGTCGTAAGCCCCGCCCAGAGCCATGTATGGCACGCTCACATCCCAGAGGAAGAACAGTGGACAGAAGCTAGGTGAGCGAAAGACAGCGAATTTGCCCAATCAGAGGTGCCTTATTGACACGTCATGGATATTCACGAGGGACACCGGAAAAGCCAGTCGTTCAACCACTAGACCTGTTATAGCTTACAGAAAACAGCGTCAAGCAAGAGAACTAGGACATAATTTTTCACAGAAATGATGCACAATGCATTCAACCATAGTGGCGAGACAGAAATATGAATAAAAATAACGATGAAAGGACCCCTTTAAGAAGTTCCCTTGCTGCTAACTATCTGCTAATCATCTCTGTGTCCTGCTCTGAGGTTTTCTGGAAATGGCAATGGGCATGCTATTGGCTTGGCAGCCCGTTTGCATACTTGAAAGCTTAGATCCCTCTCTGCCTGTCAACGTCCCCCAACACACACACACATGCACAGATGCATGCACGCATGCATGCACACACACACATACCCATGTGGATGTGGTTGCCTCGTGTGTTTTATCTGTATCCTTCCTCTCTGTCCACACTCTTGCCTCTTTGGCATACCGTCCTAATACCCAGCAGCTTACATCCAGCCAGTGAACACTGCTTTATGAGCCAGTCACTGCCTGTCTGTCCTCATAGTGTTTACTATTGTGGCCTGAAATCCTTCCTGTGGAAACTAAAAGCTTAACTAATTAGTGTTGATCTACTGTCTTCTGACTCATAAGCAAACAGTCCATATTAATTCATATCATACTACGTTCATGATATGTTTATGTTCCTAGAGCACGTGCTATATTATGTCCTACATTATGTATAACTGCTAATCAACAGGCTTTCGATTCTCACATTGCTTCACTCCCTTTGTCTGGTCATACACAGCTGTGCCCTTATTCAGCGTTGGTCATTCAGTCCTGGAGGATGTTTAAAGACACTGTGAAAGGTTTACAAAATGAAGCTCTCAGTGCACAAGCTCAATGTATAGTGATCTGGCAGGCAAGTTCTGCCAGTGCCCGAACAGAGTGACATAGGTACACAAGTCAAAACTTTTTTTTTGAGCAATGAAGGCCCAGGATTATTCAAAATAAGTGTGTAATATTAATGTTGGCACAATTTACACAACTTATACAAACGTAACCATTTCTCACTCTCTCTCTCTTTCTATCTCTCTCTCCCTGCTTTTCTCTCTGTCTTTTACACACACACACACACTTTCTGCCTTTCAATCTTTTTACTCAGAGGGTGGGGGGTTCACTGTATTTGAATGCTGATTTTTTTTATACTGAGAAAATAAACAACCTGATCTTACAGAATTCCATGAAATCACCACAGCAGGTCAAAGGACCATGGTCATTTCATGGAATTCTGTGACACCAAGTCTCTCTCACTCTGCCTCTCTCTCTCTCTCTTTCTCTCTGTCTCTCCCTCTCTCTTTCTCTCCTTAACCTGACAGTCAACAACGACTGTTTACTACACTCAGCTTCTGTTTTTTTACAGTTCCACTGACAGCTAAAATGTCCTTTTACACAACAGAATGCATCAATCTCTGTGGAAAGCAAAGACATACATAAACTGGGAAAATAAATAGTCTGACTTTTGATGGCTAAACCACTGATGCTTAACAATGTCACTGGTAAATATTGCTAAGTATTGCCCTGTTATATGAATATACAATAATATGAGTGTTATCATGTTAAATGCTATTGATATTATATATCAATTTGTAATAAGTTTTTGCAAGCCTGTGTCATGACATGTTTCATTGTCTTGTTTATAAGACGTTTAATGTTCACTGTGGGCCTAGTGAGCGCTGCAATTTCAAATTCTGTGTGTGCAACCTGTACATATGGTTTTTGACAATAAAGCTGACATTGACTTTGACAATGATGCCTTATGTTTGTTTCTGGCGATGCTGGGATGACACATTCTCTCTGATTATAACACCATTTTGTAATACCAAGAACATTAAAGAAAAAATACATCTGGGTATATACACTATGTACATTCTATTCTATTGACAAATGGTGATGACAGTGCATCTGGGAACAACTTGCTGAAAGTTTCAGTGATGGACTCAAGCCAAATTGGACAAAGAAAAGAGGGCTGTCTATCTGGGCACACTTCCAAAACACCCTTAATTATTGTACTTTTCCATTTAAATGAATGTAAATCTCTACACAAGGTCAAAAGACACTGGGTTGTTCTGGAAACTTTAAACTCTGTTGATCCCCTTTATGGTTTATAGCCAGATCCACTACAGTTGTCAGCAGGCATATCCCACAACGCACAGCCATGCCAACCTGACAGGCAATATCTCATTTAAACTTAAAGGGCTATAGACAGGAGGGAGGACAGGGATTTACGTTTTCACATTATAGTGCCTAGCACCTTTGGCAAAACATCAGAGTTTAAAATAGAGGTGAGTTGAGGTGAGGCATCGGATGAGGCACACAGCAGAGAAGGCTGTACCATCTGGACATAGAGGCACAGAATTCAGCAGACAGGAGACAGGATCTGGCTGCATACACATAGACACAGGTGCTCTGAGGTGAGCCTGTGCCAATCAGAAGGCTTCCTTTGTTTGATTGACAGTTTAAGTAACTATGACAACTTATGTATTGTGGGCTAGGCCCACCTGAATTGTTTCTGGGCCCACCCATTTTGTCATTTCTGGTTGGCTGTACCATAGGAGAGAGGCTCAGAATGCAGGAGACAGGAGCTGGCCATGGTGCTGATATTGTCTGAGCCTCCCTGACTGCTGGGTGTTGTCCTTGGTCCTGATGCTGTCTCAGTCTCCCTGACTACCGGGTGTTGTCCTTGGTCCTGATGCTGTCTCAGCCTCCCTGGCTGTGTTGGGTGCTGTCCATGGAACTGAAATCTGTCTCATCCTCCCTGAATGTGCTGGGTGTTGACCATGGTGCTGAAAGCCTGATGTCAGCAGACAACTGGTTTGCTATTCGCAGAGAGAGAGAGAGAGAGAAAGAAAGAGAGAGAGAGAGAGAGAGAGAGAGAGAAAGAGAGAGAGAGATGAAAGCACAAGGCCTGAGATGCATCATCAGTGCATTCTTTATGCATTAGGCTATTAAAATATTACTCATACTAATTACACACAGCCAATCTGTAGCAATATTATTTATCTCGTGTTTTGTACCTCTTACATAAATATGAATTATTTACCAATCCTTGCATAACCACACACCAGGTCTAAATGCTTAGTCATGGTGTGGCTATGTGTCTTATTGCATAAATCAGTGAGGCATTATGTAATTTCAATATATATAATTTATAATCTTTCATCAGCCTAATGTTTAATTGGTCCATTATTTAACTCGTTTTTTGACGTTTTTTTTTTTTTTTTTTTACTTTTAGCCTCTTACCTGATATCATTTACCAATTAATGAGCATGGAGACACTTTACAGCACAGATTATTTGGTGGATGCACAGTACACATGAACACAGTGGCCTCTCCTCTGATATTTCGAGGGGTTATTTATGCTGTTTTCATTTTCTTTTTTGGCTTTTTTTCAGTTTTCGTGGTTGGGCCTACCACGAATCCTCAGCAGCATCGCCTTGGAGGAACAACAAACTGAAACTACCCTTCAGCAGTCTGAAGGAGGAGTTTATGGTTACCCGAGCAAGAGAGGTGCTACTGTATAGGGACTCCAGTGACATCAAAGTCTCCTTGGCTGGCATAGAAGTGAGGACTGGCAGGAAGTGGTGTGCCCAAGAGGCAGTCGGCTGAGTCCCGCTTGCGGCACAGCGAGCGTGGCATGTGGACGGGCAGGACTGGGGAGCAACCCAAGACCTTCCTTCAACAAGGCCAAGGGGAAGGAAAGGCGTCAGCTGATCCAGGAAGAGGTCCGGGCAGGAGTGGAAGAAGCACGCTGCAGTAGAACAGTAGGGATGCGGCAGCAGGGAGTGTGGACTCGATGGGAGAAGGCAACGGACCGGAAGATATCGTGGACAGAGCTATGGCAATGTGAGCCACACCAGATCAAATTCCTCATACAGTCGGTCTACGATGTCCTTCCAAGCCCGTCCAACCTCCACCGCTGGGGCTTGGCTGAGAACCCACTGTGCCCTCTCTGCCAAAGAGCCGGATCCCTGGAGCACATCCTGAGCTGCTGCCCAATAGCACTGGGAGAAGGGCGTTACCAGTGGCGCCATGACCAAGTGCTACGGGTCATTGCTGTGGCCATCAGCACAGGCATCTCCACCAGCAAAAACCATTGAGGTCGGGTGCAGAGGATTCACCGGACAGTCACTCGTCAGGGCACTCAAGATGTTGGGGATTAAGGGACTGCACAACAGGAGCATCAGCGACACAGCAGAAAAGGAGTCCAGATGGCTGTGGATCAAGCGGGGCGATGCATGGACACATGCTCTCAAGACACAAGCCGGGACTTGATCTGTTGCGAGACCCGAAACACCCAGTGAACCCAGGTGCCAACACTGATGATGTGTCTTGAGTTGCACCAAAAGTGTATGTTAGAACAGTAAAAGCTCAGTGTAAACATTGTTACTGGTAGTGGAAACTCCAGTGTCCCTTGTTAATGCCCAGAGGCATACGGTTTCCTATGATCCATCTCTCTAAACTGAGGTAAACCCATAGTATGTTACTTCTGCTCGCCCATGAAGAGGATCTTTAAGCAGGGTAAATGACGTATTCATGGCAATCTGCTAAGGCACTTGCTGCACTGCAATACACTGGTAAATAATGAGCAGTTTTTTGCTTGTTTGTTTTTTTTGTAACACACTAGCCCTTGGCTGTAGCTGACAGCTTGCTTGGAAAGACAGCAGCACTTGTGCTTTTAATATGCACTCATGTGCTGCAATCCTGACAGATGATTTAATGCCAAAACTCTAATAGTCTGATAATATTCCCATTTGGGAAATGGGAACATGCATGCTAGGTGTCACAGCTGTGTGCATACTGCCTGTCATACTGTAGAACTCAGTAATGCAGGGAGAGACTTGTTAGGATAATGATCTTATCAGCCACTCTTCCCAGGCTAACAGCAAATATCTGTCTTGTATAGGCGCAGTATGTAGAAAACAACACTTTCCTCTCCACGATTGCTTATCACCATAGAAGCGGGACAATATTGTTGCACAGCACAATACGATGCTGCAGATTTCAAGGGACATTGTTATTCCTGTAATGTATTAAATGCTATCATTGCTATTCATGCCATGCTTGGTGTTGGACTAAGAGTCAACATCCTGTCAGGCAATTCATTATTTTATGAACAGAGCATCAGTGAATGAGCCACCCCAACCCCCACCCACATACACATATTATTTAGAGTGGGAAAAATCCCTATTGTATATTGATCATCATTTTTTAGATTAAATATGATAGTTCATTATAGATAGGGCGTAATCATCAAAAGACAGAGCATCCATGCTAACCTTATTTTAAATACTGCATGATCATGAACCAACACCGATCTAAGACAGACAGACAGACAAACAGACAGACAGACAGACAGACAGACAGACAGACAGACAGACAGACAGACAGACAGACAGACAGATAGATAGATAGATAGATAGATAGATAGATAGATAGATAGATAGATAGATAGATAGATAGATAGATAGATAGATAGATAGATAGATAGATAGATAGATAGATAGATAGATAGATAGATAGATACCAGTGCATGTAGAACTGAGTATCTGTTTTCTTCTGGTTTTCAAATAAAGCAGAAAATATTTGAGAGGAAATATAAACTGATGGTGTCTGGGAAATGAGCAAGACTACACCGTCTCACACACACACACACACACACTAGAGCATGCACTTTGACCAGAGGTCTTTCTAAAGATTTCTGGCAGATCTATCATAGTCACTAACCATCTGGTGACTGTAAGGAATATCACTATTCATTTTCACTTTGAAATTAGTTTCAGAGATAGTGGTTATTTTGAACAGTAACGTTTTTATTTATGTTTATTTACAACATTTAACAGCATGGCAGATTGTTTCAAGATTCAGTGTGACTGAATGGAAATTTAAGCAAGTGTAAAATACACTTCACAAATATTGATTGGAGATGGATACAACAAGACAGTCAATATTGAGTTTGAAAGCTGATGAAACTTGAAAATAAGTTGGGAATCCATCGTGTGTGCATGTGAGCATATGTGTGTGTGTGTGTGTGTGTGTGTGTGTGTGTGTGTGTGTGTGTGTGTGTGTGTGTGTGTGTGTGTGAGAGAGAGAGAGAGAGAGAGAGAGAGAATTAATATTGACACACTGATTAAACTGCATAAATCTTACTTGTACCTTTTCATTCATTACAACTATGAAGTCATCTCTGTGAAACTGGATAATTATATAAAGCTATAAATCCTTTGTTTTTTTCCTGAAGACCATAGATTTGAACACGACTAGCTTAAAATCAAAGCAAGCAAACATTTACTGGAGGCCATGAACAGTGTGTAGCAAGCACAAAGTTAACCTCATGGGCACTTGTCTTCCCCGGGGGCAAACACAATAGCCTTGTGTACTCTGGCTGGGCTAGAAGCTAACCCTTCAGCTGTGGAGACAGCACTGGTGGGGGGTTAGGCCCCTCTGTGAACAGACTCAGACAGTCTGCCAAGAGCGAGGTTGAAAATCTGAAAACTTGCTCTGAGTTTGGAGCCGGTCATGTGCAAATTGGAGCTACTGGTAAGACCCCCTGTGTCCCCTAACTGAATTCTAAAGAGTCCATGTTAGTAATGAGGCCTCAAAAATAGCCTGTGTTTATTGTCCTCATGTGTGTTTATTCACAGGGCTAAATGTCCAAAAACTCAATTAATTGGACCAAGTTTGAAAGTTTTTGGGAAAAAGTACAGATCTCTCCCTCATGAGTCTGAGCAGTTGCTTAATAAACCTTTACATTACTCACCCGTCATTTGCACTGGTCTTCTCTGTTCACACAGATCAGAGTGCTTGTGATTCAGTCACAGACTGAGGGATGATCCACAGTAAAGGCTCTGTTAAAAGCTCTACTGTGAGAGTACACCATGACCAAATCAAGTGGCCTGTGCACTTACACTAGTGTGTTATGCTCAAATTATTCCAATAATGGCGAAGAGGAAGGAGCCAACATAAAAAGAAGAAGCAATACTACCAACAAGACAAATTAAGCCATTGCCGTCTGTGTTGTTTGAATGTGCTGCCTGTATTCAAAGAAATACCAGATAGAGCATGTGATCATCCAAAAGTAAAGCCATAGCTAAATCTCAGTAGCCATCTTGTTGAGACCCATTTTAAGAGCCCTGTCATATTTTTTGCAATAGATACTAGACGATGAAGATAAGTGAATCTGGACTTTTGCTGCACCAAAAATGACCAATGACTTCTAAAAATCCAGTGGTAATGGCTACAACAGTTTTGTTGTTCTTGTTTTGCAGGCACAGAAATTGATCTAAGCTGTTGACCAAAACATTAGATCACTGAATTATGCATAACTTTAAGCCGTTCCCCGTCAAATGTTTCTAAAATCATTTTTAAAGACAGTATACAGTGTGAAAGAAAAAAAGTAGTTCTGTGCAATTTTAGATGTAAAATGTATTCCCTTGAAAAAGAAAAGTTTGTAAGTTGATATTCTTTGTCAGCAACATTGACCTTTTGGTATATACACAAAAAGGTTAATACAGTACATTGGACTTTCATTTGACTAAAACTAATTTCTTGAACTACATGCAATCATGCATAATGACGTTTTTTTATCACCAATTGAATGGTTTTGCAGTACAAATAACCTCCTCTCAACTCTCTCTCTTTAAATCTCTCAAAGAGACTATCTAAGTGGACATCTAATTAGCTCTCCATTTAACCGAAACTGTGCTGCTGTACTTACAGTAATTAACGCCTCTCCAACCCTGTGTTTTTGTGCTGTGCTCTCACACGACAGACCAACGACCAACGACCTTTTATCAATATGTCATCTTCAGAGCACTTGGTAACAACGGCGCACTTGGCGTGAGTGATGAGGCTTGACATGACCTTGCAGTGCAGTGTCGCTGCTGCTGCAGTCGGCTCTGAGATGAATTACATATGCCGTGTCGTCCTGGGCGTCCGCTACTCATAAATAAATAGAAGGTGCCTACCGACCAACCGACTGGCGATAATAGGGATTGGAGATGCGATTTCACTTAGCTGTGACAGTGGGATTTAAATCACGCAATCTCAAAGGGCCGTGAGGACACAGGGAGGTAATTACAGTCACAGGACACCGAGCGAAACCCCATTCCATCACTGTCTGCTACAAATAATGCATTTAGCCTCAGTACACAGATATGAGGCGAAAATGCATATCACATTGTGTGCTTTTGGTATTATTAGAGTGAGAGCGTGCAGAGCTGGTGGTACTGATCACTATGCTGGAGGAGTTGTGTGCCGAATTACAGTCACTTTTAGTTATATTTGGTGTGTGTGTGTCTATGTCTGTGTCTGTGTGTATTTGAAGCGTGTGTGTGTGGGTGAAAGGGGTGCAGTGATAAAGATGGGCCCATGCAAATGTGAAATGCAAGAGAGGCTCAGAGGACAGAGTAAGATGCTGTTGCATTTCTCAGGCTTATAATTCAGGGATCTAAAAAATAGTGAGGCCTACCAGGAGGGACATGCTGAATCTGAATGTACGTGTCCAAATCCAAACCATAAATCAATATAGAAACTAAAGTTAGAAATAAATAAAATGAAATCCATAACTGTCTAAGATAAAACGTACATGCCGTCACATTTTTCAAACTTTTTTTTTGATTAATAGAATAGCAAAAATGGCTGACTCATGTCCCAAGTCTGTAACAACAATCCCTCTCTCTTGCCTTCCTCTTCCTTTTCCTCTGTGGTGATGGCTGAGCTTTCATTGGAAGTGTCGTTAGCTGAGTGTGGCCGACAGGGTGTTGAGTCACCTGACAAAAGAGGAGATTCGCAGAGAGATCGATGCTCACGGCTTAAATGAACACTCCATCTGCTTGCATCTTACAGCTGTGACGGAGACCGAATGAAAAGGATATGACAGATACTTCTGCGGCTCACAGATCTGTCTTTTATTTCCACATCTGTTTGCTTCTCCCCTCTTCCTCTCTTTCTTCCTTCCTGTGCAACGAGAATTTGTACAGGGCTGCAGTTATTGCCACACATGCACACACACCCTTTCTCTTCCCTTTCCTCCAGTGTGCGTGTGTGTGTGTGTGTGTGTGCTTGTGTGTGTGTGTGTAATGTGTATGTGTATATAGCATTCAAATTCAAAAATTCTGTTGTTTCATATTGTACAGGAAAACTTTTTTGGTTACAGGAGGGAAGTTAAATTGTTTTAAAATTGTTTGAAATTTTTCTGGAATAGTTGAAACAAACTAATGTAAACATGGTGCGCTTGGGTGAGCACACCTGAAAATATCATCGACCACACAATGGCTAGGCCTCATCTATTAATCCTCTTTCATACCGTTCCTATATTCCTTAGTAACAAATACAAGCAAGTTACTCTAGTCTCCCATATTAAAAAGCAGAATAAAAACATGTTCTTCACAAAGTCCATGATTGGCCTTTATTTCAGAACTACACTTATTATCACCCTTTTAATGACACATTCTGACCTTATTACATGTTATGGTACATATTTTTATTTTAGTGATGTAATACTTTGTAATCCTATATCTTTCTGCTCTGTATGTTCTGGCTTGCCACATATGTGCTGTTTATAGTTTGTCTTTATTTTTAAGCACATTCAATCTACAATGTTTACATATAATGTGTTTATATGAAAAAAAAACTTTGTTATTTATCACAACACTATCATCAACATCATATATTTTAGAGTATTTAAAGTAGTCCAACACTGACCTCCCTTTTGGCAAAAGGGTAAAGCATGTTATCCACTCAATATTCTCGGCTTCATTTCCAATGAATGTGCATGACCATGCTGGTGCAGTGGTGCCCCCAGGTTTGGCTGTTGCTAAGGGAAACACAATCACCCATGTCCCTGTGCTGAGCCATCCACACAGGAGGAGATGGTGTGCATGTGTGTGTGTGTGTGTGTGTGTGTGTGTGTGTGTGTGTGTGTATGTGTATTTGAGCGGATGAGTGGGAAAAGCACTCGGCCATATCACTGCAGCTTATCTCAGGGAGCTACGATATCAATACCCGCGATAGACCAGGAGGACAGCCATGGATGACAGTGTCACCATGTCATGTCACACTTAAAGGACAAAATGTGCCACCCAGCGGCCATCATCTCAGACTTACCCAGATCAAGCACATCAAGGCTACTTTAAAGTGTGGCACTGTTGGAATTGGCTCATACTTGCAGGTGAACTGTACACAATGTACAGCATTAAACTGTAAATCAGCATTCTGAAACACTAAAGCATGCAGCAGGTAGAAAGTAGTGCTGGTAGCAAAAGGTAGCAAAATGAGCAGGTACACCTTAGAAACTGTACAGCATCACACTGTACACACCCATGTACACACCCACCCCAAAGAAAAAAAAACATTGAATATCCCATTTTCACAGGCAGTGATGGTTTTCATAAAGTTATTGGATCCATAAAAGCCCTCCATAAAAGGCAGAGGCACAGACCTGCGCTGTACAGCTCTGTAGTAGCTATTAACACTCCCCAGTGTCACTGTGATCCTCCACAGTGCACATAACAGTGGCCTATGGAACTGAGAGCCAAGTCAGACACAAAGGCTGGCCCTAAGCAGCAATTAATTAGGCTGTTCATTTAGTGTATGGAGAGGATATATGCATTCTCTCTCTCTCTCACTCTCTCTCTCTTTCCCTGTGAGAGAGACACTAACCATCCTGTGTGTGTGTTCGTGCGTGCGTGTGTGTGTGTCTGTGTGAGCGTGTGTGTGAAGGTTTGTTTTAAAAGGATAGGGAGATGTTGCTGTTATATAACAGTGTTATTGGAGCAGTGAAGTGTTGCCAGGCAAGCTGACTTGTCTAACCTCAGTTGTCTGTTTTCTCTTTAGCCTCATAATGCTCACATCGATCTTCATGTACCCATTATGTAGCTGTCATGAAGCCATTTTATACAGCACAAAATTAGACACAACAGCTACACAAATACATAAATGACTAACAGGTAACACAAATGCAGATTAAATAGTGGTGAATAGTGGCTTCATATACCAAAGTATCATGACTGGTTAATGCTAAGGTTTTTTTTTTTAATTGTTATCCTCATTAGAGCCATTCTGCTGTTGTTCTTGTTGTTAATAATAAAAGACAACAAAAGATTCAGAAGTAAAATATATTGCTAAAGGACACCTCAGGAGGTGATAAACGTGTCAAACCTTTAACAACTTTAGGACTGATGTGGCTCTTGTGATTAGTGGTGCTGATGCCTAATGGTCGTGTTCTGTTATTAAAAAATCTAACTTTTAGTGTCTAACTTTAAACACTATCAGCTTATCAACCTCAAATTTATTACAATCTCATATTTAATATGGTCTATTGTGAAGGTGCAGATATAAGTAAGGTTAATAAAGAGTTGTCTGTCACAGTATATAGTACAACAAACATCTATGACACCATCTAGTGTATGAGGCCTCATTCTTCAAATGCCTGCACATATTGCAAAGATTACTGACTCTCACCAAAGCCTTACCATAAATACATATGCATGCCTTAGCAGCATGGACTTGATGGTATTTGTATAATAAATGTTGGTTGGATGGGATTAGTATGATAGAGCTGGTCTACCTTGTAAAAGAGATATTTGATCTGAGTGGGCCTAAGCTGGTTAAATAAAGGAAAAATAAAATAAAATAAAAATAAATGCTGAATTAGTAAGGAGGAACAGAGAATGGCCAGGGAAGGTCTGTTTCTTCACAGCTATCTGTCTGTGAAGCCACGAGACAGTTTAGATAAGACAGCATTCAGAAAGCGGTCCTTTGAGGCCTAAAGGGAAAACTTAACGGAGGATGACAACACAGCCATGCAGACAAAACCACACCAGTTTCCTTCTCCTTCTGCCATCCTCAATCCGTCTAGCATTTCCCCCTGTGCTGTGTGGATGTTCTTATGTGTCTGCAGAGGTTTGAAAGCGACACTGACAAGGTGACTGGCAGTGTGGTACTCATTTGCATGTACCAGGGCCGCGTGGCAACATGCATAATCAAACACAGGGACAACTCCCACTGGCGGACGCTACCAAACTACAGGTGCAACAGCAATGTGCTGTCATTTGACTTTGTGCAGAAGAGACAGAAATGGAGAGTTGGCCACAAATACACATTTATTTAATTTGTTCTTTTAGTTTTTCTAAATTCTAGAAATAATAACACTACTCTGAGCAATTCTCAAAATACAAAAAAACTTGAACAAAATACATGAAAATAATAGGTATTAAAATAAATTTGATAGAATGGTAGTTCTGAATCTCCTGCCAAATCAGCCTGAACGTGTTAAATCTCAAACAACACAATCTGCCTTATCAAGTCAATCATTCTAAAAGAGCTAAAACTAAAAATAGGAAAAATATACATGCATACATGCATCACTACATTTAAAGGCAAATTATATTAGCAACATATGAACAAAACTATTTTAAAAAAAAACCATCCCTTCCATTGCTTTATGGGGAAGTAATGAAATACAATCTCTGATATAAAGTGCTACAGCTGTTATTCTGTGTTTAGAGCATGGCGGTATTAGTGGTTTAATAAAAGGGTTGAATGAACATCGCCATCTCTGCACCAAAAGAGGACCAGTAACTGAATTTTCAAAATTTTATTGCAGCAGAGTGAGGCCAGGATCGGCCGATATAACAGAGGTCTTCTTGCACAGTCCAGACCCAGTCTTGAACCCCTCACAGGTGTCAGGAGGGAGCTTTACTAATGTTCTATGCTGAGCTGTGCTAGCAGGCATCTGCTGGCATCACACTGATACTGCTTGTTATTGGATGTGGTACATCCAATAACATACAAGTTAAGGTGCTCTGCAGATTACTTTCCCTGTCTTTTAAAGGGGTCCTTTCATCGTTATTTTTATTCATATTTCTGTGTCGCCACTATGGTTGAATGCATTGTGCGTCATTTCTGTGAAAAATTATGTCCTAGTTCTCTTGCTTGACGCTGTTTTCTGTAAGCTAGAACAGGTCTAGTGGTTGAACGACAGGCTTTTCCGGTGTCCCTCGTGAATATCCATGACGTGTCAATAACGCACCTCTGATTGGGCAAATTCGCTGTCTTTCGCTCACCTAGCTTCTGTCCACTGTTCTTCCTCTGGGATGTTGGCGTGCCATACATGGCTCTGGGTGGGGCTTATGACCTAGTGACGTAGATAGGTTTAGCCTAGCTGCTCTAATCTGCTCGTTTTGGTTAGCTCAACCCTTCAATGACCAGTAAAACCATGAGGGTCGAATTTCACGTCTTGGAATGCTGCGTGCATATACTGCTTGTTGTGACCCACCACATTGTAAATAGAGCTACTCAAAGTGTTTTTTAGCGGAAGGACCCCTTTAAGTTTTTGTACGTTACCATTGATGCAGAAAAAACAACGATCAAACAAAACCCAAATCACACGACAATCGCAAGAGGGATGTAGTTGGTTGTTAAGAAAGTCAATACCTTAGCCAGGGGACATTGCAACTTGTTTGACTTATATATTTGACAGCATACAAAAACTAGTTCTGCATACAGTAGCTTTATGCAGTAAGTTTTTGTTAAAAAGGGAAATAGATTTGATCTAACAAATAAAGTCTGTAAGTAAGTGTACATAATATGTTTACATTAGCCATTAATGTACTATGGACAACCTTACACTAGCACTGGGACCATAGAGAGCCTTTCACATTTTTACAGAATTTAACAGCCACCCTAGGGTCTCATACACAGTTGTAAAGGGCGGTGTATCGCCTGACTGCAATTCAGCAACCTTTACACTACACTCCACTAAATGTTACACAGTGCACCTTTATATAATAACATTTTTCTTCTTTTCTTGCTCTGTCTGATGTCTTCTCTTTATTAAAGATTCCCTCTGTGAACAGTCGTATCTGTCTATATAGTGTGGTGAGGACACTAAGAGCGACATACACACATGTGTAGCATAAGGATGCAAAACAGTCACACACACACACACACACACACACAGAGTTGCGTTCTGGAGGCTTGTTTTGTTTTAGTGCCAGCACCACCTGAAAGAGCCCAG
>CM059279.1:28794040-28886540 GCA_030347295.1 Setipinna tenuifilis | reverse complement strand
CACTTCAGTATGTGGAATTCAAAGCCATGATACTTTGTTCCTTTTTTGCTTTGAGGTGAAACATTTTTGTTATTATGTGATGACTTTTCTGCTCATTTTTAAATGTACCTCTGCAGAAAATGATAACTAGTTTGTCAATGTGCAGTTCTGACTTTACAAGTGCAAAACACTATAACGTTGAACTCAGAAGACATCATCTCTTAGTAGACATGTCTAATTAACCATCTCTGACTACACGTGCAAAACTTTACATCCGCTTTAAGAATGCAGCATTAAGCAACTCTAAAATGGGCAAAATAATATGTTGGGGAACAGAGCCTTATTTTTAGTGACCTCAGACAGTTAAACTTTCTGTATTTGCACATGAAATAGAAAAAACAGTCGGCTTTCAGATAAACCTTTTTAAGAGTTAAATCTGCCAACACAGTTTACCTTTGCATCTGGCTGTTCCAGTCTCCTACAAAGGCAAGTGCTGCTGCCGTCTGATCTGCAAAACTCAGAGAACAGAGACACACAATGTGCTGTCCTTGCATTAAATGCCTTCACACTTTCTTCCTTCCTAGATGGCTGAAATACATGGTCAGCTGAGAGCTGTGGGTATGCTGATTAGGCTTGTAAGCTGACAAACCCGCATGATTCGCCCTATATGTTAAACCTGGTAGCAGTGGTGTCTCTATAATGTATACCATTTATGATCTGATAATACGTGACCTGCACTAGCCACTGCTGCAAGTTTGACTGAATATGTAGGATGGACATATGCAGTGGCAGTTCTATAGTGTTTTACACCCCGGGCGAGACCACCTCTCAGAAAGTGGGCATGGATGTGGGTTTTGAATGAATGACATTCTGTGTGTTTGTGTATATTTTGTGTAGTTCCGACCTTCTCGGTCCAAGATATTGGCAAAGCAAAATCAGATTTTTTGCATTCAACTATATCACTAGGTGGTACTATGCTTCAAGTCAATGTTTATGGGCTGGGTCGATACACCTCTGTAACACCAGCATACTAACACAAAATCATTGTTTTGGGAAAAATTGTTGACAAGTTATTTAACAAAAAACATTTTTGGACACCTAGCTTTGACAAGAAACATCGCCCCCTGTGACAAAATGTCACAAAATTTAGTGCACATGAAAAGAAGTCTGTGTAGAGTTGGCATATCAACATTGGCCAAATTTGAGCAATTAGAAGCCAAGATATGGTATTTTGCTGAATTTTAAGCTATGTTTGAAATATTCATTGACATATAACATTGAAACGGTTAATCTCAAGATAAATCCTTTGATAACTTTTTGTCATCATTGTCTGTAGATGACATGTACCAAATTTGGTGAGATTCACATGAACGGCCTATGACGAGTTCGTTTGGTTTTGTTTTCGCGATGTTAAAATTTCACGGAAATTATTTTTGTAAAGTGGGCGTCGACCAGTGTTTTCAATGCGGGAGGGTCAATAGATTTCACGACAAAAAAGAACTGCTTGTAAACCTTACCGTTCTCTAGATAATAGGCAAAACGACATTTTGTACAATTACAGCGCCCCCTATGGGCCAAATTTTATGGTATGTGCTGTGCTTTTAGAAGTCTTTGCATGCCATATTTTGTGCAGTTCCCACCTTCCCAGTCCAAGATATTGGCAATATAAAATCCCAATTTTTGCATTTACCCATATCACTAGGTGGCGCTATACTTTTAGTAGAGTGTGTAGAGAATGGGCTGGGTTGATACTCCCCTGTAACACCGACATATCACAAAAAAATTCATGTTGTTCGGTGAAACGTGCATTGAGTTATTCAGCAAAAACTTTTCAGCGTCTCCCCCTCTTTGATGGACACTGGCACAGCGGGGCCCTTGGGGGCCAAAAGCTTCTATTCACTCAAAAACCTCTAGGGCTACATGCCTACAAAGATTTATGTCCCCCAGACTTCCAGTGTCCTGGCAATCATTGATGAAAAATCGGTGGAAAAAAAAAAAATTAAATTAAATTAAAAAAAAGGGAAAAAAGTCTCGGCAACACTATAATGACCGCTTTCGCTAGGTCGCTAGCGGCGGTCATAATGACTTAAATAAACAAGTTGATTGTCTTTTGACATGTACTGAAAATCTTTCTCACCAGCTTTGAGGTGTTTTTCATGTGCTTCTCTTAACAATGTGTGTGGATTGAAGAAATGTCTTAATGCCTTGGAAGGAAAAATACCTTAAAGAATAGTGCAGAAAACAATGGTTTATAGACATTTATACACATACAGAGGGACATGGCTCAGGCTGCTATAAATGTGTAATATTAGAAGTAAAATATATAAAGGAAGACTCCTCTCTGGGTGCTGGGTCCTTGAGTAAATCTCTTTTTTATGCTAGAGCAGACACTTGACGCTTGGACACACACACACACACACACACACACACACACACACACACACACAAGCTCTCTGTCTCTAACTACTTTGACTTTTTTCACTCTTGTTCATTATTTCATGGCCATGGAGGCCACTGAAGCTTTGCTGAAAATTAAGAATAAGAGAAGGTGATTTGCTTGTACACTGCCACTCAGAGAAATTGCCTATGTGACCATATTTTAGAGGTGTAAGGCTATGTTTGGACCGAGCTACAAATCCAGGATATGACTGATGGCTGAATTCAATTTCTGAACTCTAAATTCCCTCTTTACCATTGCTTCAATCAAAACAGGTGCCTGCACCTGCTACCTCACTGAACTATAAGCCCAATATCGGCTCTTTAGTGTCTAAATTTAATTTCTTTCTTTTTTATTTTCTTTCTTTTTTGAAGTGTCGTTGTTATGGTGTGGGTAATACAAAATGTGTTACTGTAAGCACAACCAACTTTCTTAAAAAAAACCTTTAATTTTAGTGGGATGCAAGCAGCTGAGTATTTGCCTTCTGTTCATGATTGCTTTTATGGAAATTTGATTTGTCATATCACTCCGGAGAACAGCTTTCGTCCACCACCATGGCATAACCCATGTAATTTAACACACACTGGATGGTTTTTACTATTTCATTTTCATGGCAATTGGTGCTTGAAATAGAAGTGTTATGGTATTTTTTGAACACTAACAGAAGCTGATTCTGAAAAGCGTTGCTTACTGTGGCAAACCATAGGAGTTGTCTGTAAATGAACAAGCTAGATGGGAGAGAGAAGGTAGTCATGTAACACCTAAAGAAATATAAAAGACGCAAAAGAAGGAGGACAACTAAAACTTAACACTCACAAACACACAATTGTTTATATTGGTGTGTGTAATGATGGCTGACCAACAGAAATGCAATGCATTTCCACTTGGCTAGTTGATTACCAATGCAATGATGAAGCTTAAAGAACAAAGAGTTGACCCATCTGCACAATGCTATCCATTATATCTTGATAAAGTGCCATTTTATCAAGATATAATGGATAGGGAATGTTTGATGACATTGTTGGGAAGACATCCAAATGGCTTACAGAACATTGTTGGGAAGACATCCAAATGGCTTACAGAACTGCAACTTTTCTGATCAAGACAGGCCATAACAAACTAACTGAATATATTTATGTAATATATAAAAAAGGTTTTATTTCAGGTCTGCTGTGTTAGTAGCCACTTAGCAACCAAAATGCACAGTATTCGTGATATGTCCCCTTTTTGAGTGGAGTCTCATCAACCCCTAACCCTCTCATGGGTAATACAGAAGATTAGAGCCCTCTGCAGACCATGTAATAAATTTTGCTTAATCAAAAAAAGCAAAAATAAGCCCAAATTTGTGTCTACCAGAGTGTTGTAGCACTTTATAATGAATGGCACAGGCTAAATGGGCAGGAATAGTAAAGTACAGATGCCATTCTAAATGATGTATTTTAGTGCTGACACAAGCTGCTGTTGACCACATTTTATTCATTTATTTTTTTTCTTCAAGTGCCACATGTCCGCTGGTGTATAATTGGCCTTAACTGTATACAGCAGGTTGTGCAAATAAGTGCCACACATGGCCCAGATCAGGCCTGATACGGGGCCAGTGCCAGCTGCACCACTAGGGGTGCTAACCCCCCAGTGTGCTAACTCCCTCACCCAGCAGTAGTGTGGCAGTCCACAGCAAAAAAAAAAAGCGCTGAGTCAGAAATCCATTCAGCAAATTTACACAGCATCTGATAAGAACTAATTAAACTCCAAACAGGCTCCTTGCCAAACTAGACTGTATTACTCTGGCGCTGGGGTGCCAGAGGTGTCCGCCTTCGTCTCTATGTGCACACACAGATATAGAGATCTAAGATATATGCTCGTGGCATTTGAATTCATTAGCGCTTGCCATAGCTAGAGGGCAGTAGACAGTGTTGTTAATCTACACAGAGGCATTTTAAATTATGTTTACCCCTGTATAAACATGTCCTTAAAGTACATGATGACTGCTCCAAACCTAGTATTATTGATCTGTAGGCTAAAGGTGCTTTTAAAGTGTGTTTAGCTTACAGTATGTCATGACAGCTGCATGGAAATTGACACTGATTTCCGTTTTCTTTGTGTTTGTTTTCATGTAAAAACAAAATGATAGTCAATGCATTCGGTGACACTGCACATGATCTGACACTTGTTCTGACAGTGTTCTAAGATTGGATTGAGCTTTGGCTAGATGGCTTTATTTGAACTGCGTGACAACTAAATTATCATTTGTGGTTGGACTATTCTTGGCTGAGATAAGTATATGTTGGCACAATGGCAGATAAATCCTGTTTATATATGTAAAAACCTTCTTAACCTAGGTGTGGAGTGTCTCTGTAGCGAGTTTTCTTATTAGTATTAGTGTGTATCATTTAAGGCTTTAATGCTGTGTGTTATTGCTGTCAGCTCAAAGGATCAGTGACTTACTCAAGTAAATTTACCTTAAAAGGATGAGACAGAGAAGGGCAACTTATTTGTCAATCTCACACAATCCCATACACCTAACCATACAAATAAATAGTGTGTTCACATCACTTCCACTACACACCACATGCATGCACACACACACATACGCACTTACATGCACACACACACGTATGCAAGAATACTAAGTGCCTTAATTAAACACATAAACCAAGAGAGAGAGAGAGAGAGAGAGAAGATTACAACAGATCCAATAGACCTCTTGTATCAAACGTGCGTACGACAGAAAATGAGCTTAAAGTGGTCGTACGTTCATTTCGATATCACACATCACGACAGAGCTTGTGTACACAGTTTTGGAGACTAGGGCTTGCATATGGTAATGATACCCTTTGACATTATAGATCTATATTAGCAAACATTTTGGTTTGTTTTGGAAATAATGGGCTTGTTTAAAATGACTGGCTGGCTGAGTGGCTGGCTTAAAGCAATGCATTGTGGACTTGAAATAATGACATTTTTGGACAATCTTGTCCGAATATCACCATACCGCTCAAATGTTATTCATGTGTCAATGTTAGTTTAATACACGAGGAAGGAGTACAGATCACTTCTTCCCTGACCTCTCAGCTACAAATTTGTGTCAGTTTATTGGCACAAAGGTGTACTTAGTTTATTTGACTCAAAGGCTTACTTTTCATTTGCCTTGTATGACAACACACGGAAACAGCTGAACAGGAATAGCCAACTAGAACACAGGAACTGGGCACTGGGCTTGCAGCAAACCTCTCAGCAGAACAGGCTTCAAAAGAAACAATTTCACACACTCAGGCATGAAATAGAGCTGGTGGACCAAAATGGAGACCATTTTTAAAACAAGAGTAAAAATTGTATGTGTTGTTTCCTGCACCATGGCAACAAAAGACACGGGTCATTTTCTACCATTTTTTTGGTGTAAGTTTGCTGGCATCACATAGCCATGGTATAAGCTGGCACGGAATAAGTTAACAAAGGCCTTACTGTCATTACAAGCTAGCAACCCAAATCAAAGGCTGTGTAAAATTCGGTGATAAATGTTTTACACCTCTTTACTGTGGAAACATGTTTTTTCGAATCATGTATCACAATCGACGACTACTTGTGATCCAAGCTTAATAGTGTAAGTTGTTACTATTTGGATTGAGAGAAAATTCACTTTATTTCACTTTATCACTTGTCAGGCAGTTGTTAGCAAGATAATGCTGGTGAAATAGGCTAACAAGGTTTTAAATTGAGAATGTTATGTTAGTCACTGAAGCACAGCTTGATAATACTTCTGACTGAGGCCGGCTCTATGCAGGGGCAAGAGGGGGCATCGCCCCCTTAAATAAAGGTCTTTCCCCCTCAATTCAAAATGCTAGAAGTTTAGAAAGAGCACTTTAACATGCTCACAAAATTAATATATTATAAGTTGACAAAATTATCTGCGGTAGCGTAAAATAAATCTGCCGAAAGTAGTCCATCAGCTTCCCTCTCATCTCTCTGTCTCGCCACTGCTTGTATTCACAGGTTGCGTAGCACACACACACACCCTTACAAGATTCAGGAGGATTCCAGATGGGCCGACTCATGTCAATCTTGGGCTCTGGCCAGATTGATGGGAGAAATATTTGTGAAACTTCGCTTATCTAATATTCGTCTTGTATTCATTCTCCATTCAACTATGCATTCAGTGTCCATTCATCTAACAGCACAGCCCCTACATAATAGTAGATAAGATGGTTCCACAGAATCATCGGTAGCAATATTGAACGACTAGTAGCCTTCTTTTACTACTAAACTAGCTTGTTATGTGCCACCTTGTGTTAGCATTTGCTGCCTTATGTGTGCATTTACAAATCTTCGACCGAAGAAAACCGCAATGACAAAAATAGCAAAACACATTAAGTATGCCTTTTAATACTGAAAAACTGACAATGAAATTAAGATCATTCACTGCAGGATTTACTTAACACCAAGTAGGCTACACCATAGACAGTAAAAGAAATGGACTGAGGGATAGCGTTGTTTTCAATGGGACCGGATGAAGCCAATCTTTTCACATTTCCCTTGGTCACGTGTCCACTTTGGTCTACTGTGCAAACTCCTGCTGACGTCGAGTGACATTGGCCAACGAATAAATAAACGATAAATTGACGAGTAGATGCTCAAACACAAATCAGACAGTAATTAATGTTTTTCTACCGTTATGGTTGCAATCCCTTTTACTGGAGTGAAAGACTAATACTGTACTTTGGCATTCTACTAACTTTTGTTCCAGCTAGTCTTGCAAGTTATCGTGTTGAGGGTGCTTACCAAGTCCATACTGACCTGTAGTGTGTAGCTTAGCTTAGCCATCTTTCTTTGGGCTTTATTTGCATCAAACAGTAAAGTCCACAAAGATTACAATTCCTCTTACAAACAAATACCAACCCTGGTGTCTATTTTGCTGAAAATACACCTGGAAATGTTTTCCTGACATGAACGGAAAAGTAAATGAGCATGATTATGGGTATGGCTTGTTATTCAAACAGTACGGTAAATTTCCTCCTGTGCGACAGAAACTCACTATCCATCGCATGATGTGTGACGTAATTTTTAGCACAATTTCAGATAAACGTTTCTTACAAGACAATGACATAACAGATTTCTGATCAAGGCAAATGTTTTGCTGTGGTTTCTCCGGTGTCCAATAATACCAATATCAAGGCGTGTCGTGCCTCCTATGTGAAGTTATTTCATGCCAAAGTGAAGCTAAAATAATTGGAAGTCTATGGAATGCTAAAGGCTACTGGGCCCTTTCTGGGTGGGCCCTTTCGCCCATGAGGATTCAACTTCCGTGTCTATTCCTGCCCCCTTGTTCTACACCTGGGGTGCGTTTCCCAAACAACGACGGATGTTAGCATTTAACCACCATTGTCCGTAGTAGGTTCAAACGACACAACAGTCCGATTCCGACTGTACCTTCCGACAGTACGACTTCCGTCCTTGAAACTGCAAAGTATCCAGATGTGTCGGAAGTGCTCGGAGAGTATTCGGATGCATTCGTTGCAGATAAACGACAGAAACGACACCACAACAGTAAGCAGCAAAAACGTAGCCTTATTTCAGTTAAGCCGGTATGTATGACAGCTTCAGCAACTTAGGGAAATGTTCCCCAACACAATCATGTCCCTTACTCATTAAAAAGCAGCGACTGAGTAAGATTGTAATGATATGATCGTTTTTCATTTATACTACCCTACATACATCTACATGTAAATATGACTATGCAAACCTTCTCCCTTTTTCGGAGAGATACGGGTTCGAATCCTGCTAAACGGTAATCAATTTGAAACACGTGGAATGGCCTTGGGATTGTGGATCCGTGAACCGTGGTCATATTCTACATCACAGTATTAAAAACGATCTGTAAAATCAGCAAATAAGTTTAATAATCCAACAACATTTTGCAACAACTTTTGGTGTGTTGTGGGGTGAATTTTCTATCTTCTTTTTACATGACCTGGCAAGTGCCAGGACGAAAATGATGTGAATTAAAGTAAAATCATTCATGCAGTGGGTGGTGGTAAAGCATTGAATGGTGCCTAATCTGACACAAGAAGGCCAAAGGTGACGAGCAAGACGTCACGTGTACAGAAACCGACATAAACAATGGTCTAACGACAAGTCGTTAGTTGTGTCGTTCGAACGATGCTGTTGGGAAACAGCAGTGTCGTTAGTCCATCGTTCAAACCTACGAAGTTGCTAAGGAAGTTAGCAACGACAGTTTTGGGAAACGCACCCCTGGATTACAGCTGGGAGAAAATATCAGAAATCCACACTACCCATTTTGTTTTAGTTTAAAAAATCTGAATTCTGCATTGATTAAAATAACAGTCAGATCGATGGTGTAACAGCATCCTTTAAAGGTGAACTTTCATCGTTATTTTTATTCATATTTCTGTGTCGCCACTATGGTTGAATGCATTGTGCATCATTTCTGTGAAAAATTATGTCTTAGATCTCTTGCTTGACGCTGTTTTCTGTAAGCTAGAACAGGTCTTGTGGTTGAATGACTGGCTTTTCCGGTGTCCCTTGTGAATATCCATGACGTGTCAATAAGGCACCTCTGATTGGGCAAATTTGCTGTTTTTCGCTCACCTAGCTTCTGTCCACTGTTCTTCCTCTGGGATGTGGGCGTACCATACATGGCTCTGGGCGGGGCTTACGACCTAGTGACGTAGATAGGTTTAGCCTGCTCTGATCCGTTGGTTTTGGTTAGGTTGACCCTTCAATGACCAGTAAAACCATGAGGGTCGAATTTCATGTCTTGGAGTGCTGCGTGCATATACTGCTTGTTGTGACCAACCACATTGTAAATAGAGCTACTCAAAGTGTTTTTTAGCGGAAGGACCCCTTTAAGGCTTTTATGATAAGCTTACTGTCACTGTGAATGTTGTTTGTAACTGCTATGGGGCTAGGGGTGGGAATGAATAAGATTTTATCAATATCGATGCCATAGTCGATTCTGCCTATCAATCCAATTCCTTATCGATTCCTCAGTAGTTTATTGAGTGAAAAAAGCAAGCTAATGAACTAGCTCATTCATGTGAACTGCAATAACTGGCAATACACCCATGTGCTAAACGTTAACAGTCAAACTAACAAACAGACCTAATACACATTGTTGTACACCTTATAACTTTGTGTTGTTCTGTCCACTTGGGCTTATGTCAGACGCAGGGCCAGTTCTATGCAGTAATATATAATTGGGCAGTCGTAAATGTAAAGGTGGCATCATGTATACATCATGCTCTAGCACTTTCTTCCTGTACTTATAGTAACAATGTTTTGGTGGGCAGTCGAAGGTGCTTTCTAACCAAATCTAATGAAATTCACACCGACATTCAATGCCTCCAGTCCAGCATTCTGGTGCATTTTAACAGGTTGTTAGATACCTAAATTTTATGCTTGTAAGTGAAAGGACAGCAGAAAAAACGTGCTATACAAAGACACATATATTAAAGGTCTAATTAGGCGCCTGTCACTTTAAATTTCCCCTCAAGATTCTAACGTGAAAAAAAGTTATTTTTTTTGTTTATGCAAGATGCTAGGTAATCAAAGGGCTAGTGCAGATGTGGATACTTTTGGAATATTTATTAATTCCATAGAAAATATAATCAAAACACCTCTTTATTGGACTATACAAGAGATGTGTCTTGCAAAGTGCAGTTTTTTTGTTTGGGTTCAGTAATGTTAGACTGCTTAGAAAGCTGACACGCAGACTTTGCTAAGTTTGTTTCCCAGCAGGAGCCATCTACATGTAGCCTACTTGGGTATTTAATAAATCCGGCAGTGAATGATCTTAATTTCATTGTCAGTTTTTCAATATTATCACAGCAAACAAAACACATTAGTAAACACACACAAGGAACACTTAAAAAAAATACAACCCAAAAGGACAACAAAAAGGCACACAAGACTGTTAGTAATTACAAGGTTGCTTCACAATTAGTTGGCTAGTGTCACTCGGTTGACCACTTCAACATAAATACCACTCAAGTGCATTTACTACGTAAGGCCTTTACACAGCAATTAAGAGAGGGAGAGAGCTAACCTGTACACCAGAGCTCATAGTTAAAAACAAAAATAAGACACAATTAGGCTGGAGAAACGGCAGGCTGATTAAAACACTGCACATCATAATCATAAAAACAGCTTACCTGTGGTGATTAAAAAACAAGGTCTTAATAAAATACAATCAAGTATAAAAGATGCAAGGATAAAAACAAAAATATATGGAGAGGTTTATAGTTGAGGACCCTCGGACCTAAAAAGAATTCCATCCAACTTAGTGTCAAACGTTTCATTTAACTATTGGAACAATTCAGTGGTAAATAAGAGACTGAAATTTAATTTACCGTCTGTGTGGTGCAAACTTCAGTGCATGCCCAATGCACTCCTCAATCTCCACCACTTTCTTATCAGGGAAGTTGTGCATGCAGGCCACTGCAAAGTGAAGTTAAAAAAAAGTTGAATATTTAAATATGTCAAACCTGACATAACTTGCATTTAAAAAACCTACCCGATAAACTTACCAGTTATAATTTTGCAGAGGGCCAAAGTCTGGAAGGCCCTTTTCCCCTTCCTACCCCTCAGGCTGTAGAGGGAAAGGGATAGATGTTTTTTTGTTGACTTTGACCCTAAGGACTAATAATTGGAGGGTCTGCTCTGTCAGAAATATCCCGAATTTATTTTTGGCCATTTTAGTGTATGTACCGCTCATTTTTTGATAGAAAATTTCGAAAAATTAAAAACAAAATTCCCGAAATCCTCAGTGGGTTGGGTAAGCTGACAATAAATGCATTCCAGATAAAAATAACATATGTGGTGACAACATTCAGTGAAAAAAAAATAGTTCTTAAAATACATAAAATTCTATTGTGGTTCTGGGCCTGTTGATCGCCAAGTAGTGAAATCATCACAGATCCATTAATTTTGGGTGGATTTTTATACTTTTTTCTGTTTGCTGAAAAGAATGGCATATTGGCTGATGTCATAACTTGGGGGAGTAGTTGAGGTAAAGGTGAAAATATTGGGAAAAAGTCAGAAAACGCCTAATTTGTTTGCATTAAAATGAGCCAAAATCATGTAGAAATGTATTTTAACAACTATTTTTTTCACTGAATGTTGTCAGGGGTACATACACTAAAATGGCCACAATTTTTTTCCGCGACATTTCTGGCAGAGCAGACCCTGCAATTATTGGACCTTAGGGTCAAATTCAACAAAAAAAAAAACACAAATAAAAAGTATGGCAGACCATGTCAGGTTCAAACCATTTTCGAGACTTTGGCTCCCCGACTAATAGAATAGAATAGAATAGAATAGAATAGAATAGAATAGAATGCTTTATTGTCATTACACAGAGTGTCATGAGATTCAAAGCTGCCCCATAGCGTGCACACATACACATAGAATGGATTGAAGTATGTACAATCTCCAATATGCAAGAGAAAAAAATGTATACATTTATAAAAAAGAGAAAATACAAAATAGATAAAACACAATATAAAAACCCAGTAGGCAAAAACCTTGTAAGTGTAGTAGACAAGTAAGGTGGATAATAGTAGCAGCATCCAGTAGTGTATTTCCATGTGTAACAGTATAGTTATAGTTCAAGTATACAGGCAGGAGTGGAGAGTCAATGAATTGTAATAGTGATATAGGTAAAGTGACATGTACGTAGCAGCATTCATTATACAAAATACAGATTACAGTTTAGAATATGCATCCATTTGAAGACTGCTGCCTTGGTGTAATGGTGCAAATGGCAGTTTACAAGGTATACAGGAAATATACAGAGCAGTATGTGCTAGCTGGTTTTAGTAGTTTTTTTTATGTCTTTTTTATACACACACTGCAAAACATGACTTAAATTCTGTGTTGTAGCGGTCTGCCTCTCCTTCTGCTGATCCAAGTGCACCGAGTGCACCGAGTGCAGTGACGCATTGCATTGCGTTTAGCAGCCGCTACCACACCACTAACACACTGATTTCAATTGCCCATCCAATCACACACGTCACGTTTACTCACGCAGATCAAGGGAGTGGTCTTTCCTTAAAATAGGAAGTCAAAACATTCTAATTTACTCACCTGAACCTGAAGGGAGACGAGAGTACGAGCCAGGAGGAAAGTTTGTCGTTTTGTTTGTCAGTCTGTCGTAGTGCTACCATCCAGTTTTGCCTTAAAATTCGAAGAGTGGATTACCTTTTCACGCTTTCTCGGTAAATGGATTTGCTGTCGGGATTTTCACCCGGCCATTGCAGATACCAAACTTGGTAGACGCGCTGAAATAGTTGCACCTTCGCGTTACTGGATTACTGGATCACTGGCCTCTTGCTCACAGAAGACTCGACAGTGAGTAAACTTGCTTCGCTCGTCACTGCTCTCGTTCACTTTCCAGAGGAGCCAACAACCCAAAAATCGGCAATACAGAAAACACTCATCATTAAGCCCACATACACACACCTCCATAACCTCCCTTGAAAACTTGTTTCTTTAACGTCTTCTTTTTATTTTCATAGAACCACCGCTTTTGAGTACGAACCAATAATGATTGAAAGAGCCTGAAACGGGCGTTTGTGTTTGTGTTTGAGTATGTCATCTGTTTATTTTTGTGCTCAACTTTCAATAGTGAACTGAAAGAAAGAAAAAGAACTCTTGTGTTGAACTGTTTTTGTCCGTGCTGAACTGATATACAGCAATTTACACATGAAACTAATTTTCTGACGGTGGTGGAAAAAAACTTAAAAAAACTAAAGCGCATAGGCCTATGTGACTGCAGTTCCCCGATTCACCACCGTTACAGTGTGTTAAAACTGTAAAATGTTTTTTCCATGTCAGGTTAAAAAATAAAAAATAAAAATCATGAAGGACTGTCAAGAAAACATGTGTTTGTGTCTGTGGTTCCTCAATCATCACAGCTTGTGTTGAGAGTTCACGCACTGGCACCATCTTCATTGAACAGTCTGTCCTTTTCACTCTGAAACACCCAATTATTCTTGAATCGCATGGATTTATGAATAGAGGATCCACCTTCTCAAACACCTTGCACAGCACCATGTGCAAGGTTAGAAGTCGTCTCCCTGACCTCTATGAACGGGGCCAGGAACCCCATCACTGCCATGAACTTCCACCTTTCTCTCCCTCTGCTTCTTCACATACGTGTCCCTCAGTGATCTCTACCTGTCTCTGTACTTTTGCTCTGATTTAGAAATTAAATATATGATATGTATATATATGTTGTGAAAATATGACCATGAATGTGCATTGTTTAATCTGTTGATGTTTACTGTCATTTGGTCCTTTTAATGCTGAAATTACAATGCAATAATACAATAATAAAGTTTGATTCAATTCACTTTTCTATTCTATGCCCATGGAAAGAACTTGATATTACTAGTTTGAACTTCCATCCATTGTTGCTGCTTTATTGTACATTACATCATTCATGAAGATATCAAGGGGCAAACAACCTATTTAACTAGCCATTACTCGTGCCTGTGTCGTGTCCAAGTTGTTCATGTAATACAAACAAGAGATAGAAGCCGGCACAGCTTGGATGTCTTAGTGTTTTAAAATTTAATAAACGTGCATGACATAAGACTGACGTTTCGATGCCCTGGTTGTGCCTGTTTGTCTGCAGAAGCACGGAGAACTTCTCTTCTCTGTTCATGTAATACTTTTACAGTTTACATTAACCCACCAAGGACACCAACTATTTCAGCCACTTTACTCAACGCCTCTTTTTTCATGATTGTGTCCCTGTACGAACACAGAACACATACAAAATGGGAAACCCACTGATCACTGTAATTAGCCGTTCCTCCATTTTAATCTCTTTGCTCCAGATGTGGATTTTTTTCTTTTCGAGATAAGTGCATATTCACAAGAACTGATTTTGTCATGACAGACCTCCCCTGTGATCTACTTTTATTGGGTAACGGAGGCGCATTCGCCAGACTAATTTGCATAAAGTTCAGCAGAGCCCAACTTCTTGACGCACCGCAGCTGTCCGAGCCGACACACCGGAATCCCATTAGGCGTTGCGAGGATGGCAGTAATGACTTGACAGACTGCATTGGAAATGAATTGAATGCATGCAACACAGCAAATAGGACGCAATAGTGGACATGCAACGTAAATCAACATGCGGCTTTGCACTGGATGTCTGTATCTTTTGCGGTGCAACATCCTCCGTTCTTCCTTACAGCATCTGTAATTATTAAAACATATTTTCACAAATCAATACACTTGCATTTCTCTCACCACTTTTTAAAATTAGGGTAAGATAGTATAAACTGCTTAAATAGCTCACATTTGGAGGTAGCTTATGGCTAAGAAAAAAGAACATGCAATATGTGTTGTAGGCTAAAAGTGAAATGCTGCAAATGTCAAAAATCCTCATCAAAACTGCGATCCATATGCAGTCAACGTAATATTGTTGGCAACATGCACTGTAGCCTAAAACTTTCCTGCATACAAATAGGCTTCTTATTACACTGTATTGAGAATTGCAAAACAGCTACTCCAAAGCAGGTACAGTTTTGGCTACACCATTGTATCGTGAAATTTTGTAGTGTCTCTGTGAATCATGCTGGGGCTGTTCCTACTATAGCACAAAATCCATATAGACTAAATGTCTGGCCTGGGGACTATCTATACCATTAAAGGGCAGGAAGAGTCCACCTTCAATAAACAATAGCACAATAAAATATATAAAATACCAAAAGCATTTCATCAGACAGGTGCAAAAAAAGACAAGGTAAAGGGTAGGGATGAAAAGAGAGGACTTAGGAGGGAAAGGCCAAAGTGTACAGGTGTGATTTGAGTCTGGACTTAAAAGTAGTGATTTGTGGGACCAGATCTGATGTCGGGAGGCAAAGCATTCCACAAACGTGGAGCTGCCACAGCAAAAGCACGGTCCCCTTTGTTTTTGAGGCGGGACGGGGGAACATGGAGGAGACCTTTGTCTGCAGATCTGAGGAATCTGGGGGCAGAGTAATGGTGAAGCATGTCAGAAATGTACAATGGGGCCTGGCCATGGAGTGACTTAAAAACCAAAAGAAGCATCTGTGTGAATGTATGCTCACTTATGTTATTCAACTTAAGTCAATAGCTCCAGCTATGAATAAACACTAAACAAACATATTTCTTTGCAATCAGAGTAAGTACTTTGGTAATATTTACCATATTACATTTTGATGATACTTCATTCAGGCAGACAGAGCAACCCCAAACGATCCAACAGGCTGCAACAGAACACACAGACCGAGGGTTACACTGGGATTAGTAGGGTGGCCTACTAGAGAACAGCCACAGTCCTACTTTAATAAAGAATAACTGGATTAAGAATTAAGGCTAGACCATGTGCACATCCAGCAAGTTATACCTGACATTACAGTAGTAATTGCAGTCATACCCCTCTCAAGCCACAAGTGCACCGAGCTTTAATTACATGTTGGCATGCTTGCCATTTCAAACAAAATCAAAATGCTCTCTCCACGTGGGCGTTGGATATTGGCAGAGACAGCAATCTGATGGCACCCAGTGCCAGTTTTTCAAAACAAGTATATCCCCCAGCATCTTTGAAGTCTTTAATCTCCATCCAAAACGTGTCAATGGCCTGGTCATTTGAGAAACCAGCTGATGCAACATTTCTCCACTGACAGTCAAGAGAATCAACGGCACCTGTAAAGAATTCCATAGGCAACTCTCTTATCCCTGGTCTGTTTATGGTGGACATCACTGACTTAGGGGACAGTATCTCCATTTTCCGCAGCATGGTCAGTGATGCGGGTAAGCGCATTTGATATTGCACCAATAGCTCATTAATAAAAGCCGAAGCACCGCACAGAGATCATTTCCTTTATTTCAGGCATCAATGCGCTGGCATTGAGCTCATCTTGAAATATGATGTCCAAGTCTGCGTCTTGGGCGGAGAGATATATGCTGGGTGATTTTAAATCAAGTTCTATGAGGTGACAGTCGCGGTTCACTCTTAAGACACTGAGCTTTACAACTCTCTTCAGAGTGGACAGGTAAAGTCGCTCAAGATCTCGAAAGACACCAAGTGAGTCCCGTCTCCAATTGAAATGACTGATTTCATTTCCATCAGAACTGGCCGAAGGAACATATAATGGAAGGAACATGTAATGGATGTTAGTTTCATCTCGGTACATTTCGCTGAGCATTCTCGCCATGTAGCAGTGTTCCGCGCTGGCTGCGAAACCAAAGTGCAGCTTCAGCACATCTCTCTGTTGCAGTATTCTGTCGATTCAGTCAGCTACACCTAGCCATCCAGTAGTGCACGGTGACAGTAATTTCAGTGGGCACAATCCATCATTTAGAGTTTTGAATAGGATTTTACAGTCAGTTTGATGTTTGGCTGAATGAGAAAACCAGTTCTAGGTCTCCCTTATCATAAAGTCCAGATTGCTAGGGAGTTGGGCCATGGCCTTGTTTGCCACTATATCTAATGAATGACAGACGCACCTGATAAGTTTTAGTTTGGGCTGTTTTTCTTTGAGCAAAGTGTACACAGAGTGTTTTTTTCCTACCATAACACTAGCTCCATCAGTGGTGATCCCCACCATGTTATTAATGTTTAGGCCGTACTCTCATAGTAAGGTAAGGATCGCGTCTGTGATACCCCTGGCGTTAGCACAAGCTACTTCAACTAACCTCAGGTAGGAGCTGATAAATTTGCCATGCTTTAGTGACCGGTATTTAATGCAAATGCACAGCAGTTTATTACCAGATATATCGGTGGTCTCATCCAGGTACAGAAAAAATGGGGACTCATCGATATCGTCCTGTAACTCGGATCTGAAGTCAGATGCCAGAACTGATTTGATAATGGCAGTGCACTTGGTGCGGTGCATCTTGAATTGTCCAAATTCTTCTTCAAGGATATCAGACAGGTCGTCCATGGCATTGATTGAGGTGTGGCAGGCCACATATTCTAAGCTCCCTTCTCTTTCGTTCGTTATTGATCTCACCCTGTCCAGAGCATGCTGGCCTATCAAAGGACTTGATGCTGACATTGACATTCGGAAGACAGTTAGCCTTGTGTTTCTTGGTTTCAGCGTGGTCCTTGAGATCGGTTAGCTGCGCTCGTATCTTGCTCCTGCAGTATTTGCACCGTGCCTTGGGCGGATCTTGGGCTACAGGTGTGATCCATGCTTTCAAAGCTTCATCAGCCACTTACTCTTTCCTGTAGTGCTTTTTATATTTTCCCCATCTCCACATCGCTCAAAATCACTGTATAACTGTGTCACTGAAAAGCTTGTATATATAGCACAGCGGTAACCTTTCAAGAATTCTAAAATGTATGGCGGTTTCTGCAAAGGGCACTCCTGTTTTCACCCTTTGCAAATGATGCTAACATTTTCAACTTAATTTAAATAAATCCGTCTGTTCGCATGACAGAAGCAGCGCAGACACCGCAGGGAACGTCTCTGCTGATCTGAGGCTGTTAAATGCAAACGTGAAACTAGTAGAGAGAGGCGACTCCTCCATTCAGGAAAGGGAAGAAGATTCTCCCTTAAACTTTCAGGAGATATTTATTAAAAAAATCACAGATATTAAATAGATAAACATGCAAAACATCTCAGCTTTTTATCACCTTGAAAACACAAAAAAAGTCAGTTAAAAATGCTTGCCTGTCATCAATCAGCCAATCTGCGGAGCTGCATTCATCAATTGGCCCAATCAAAATGAAGGGCTGGTTTGACAGGTTGACAGGTAAGGTCTTGTACTACCATCACAGACCTGTCATTTGTGCAGACAGCGGAGAGTTTGAGCTTTTGTAGGATTTTGCTTTGGTGTGTCAATAAAAAAAGGATGGAAAAACGAGACGTTGTATTCATGATGTTAAATACGCTATTTCACACACTGGAGTACGATGAGAAGGTGAAAATCAAAACAAAGAGGAGACCAGCTGCAAAAATTGACATTGAAAAACCTAATGGTAAGGTCAGTGTGTTTAACACCACATGTTATCAAAGATACCCATGGCTAACTGCTAGTGTTACGACCAATCGTTTATATTGCTGGCCTTTCCTGTTGGTAGGGAAATCTCAAACATGGTCTGTGCAGGGATTTAGTGACATAAAAAATCTGGACAAGGCCATCAAGCAGCAGGACAAGTCTAACTATCACGTTGGTGCAGCTATTCGGCTAAAATTCCTAGGTAGCTGCCAGTTGATCAACTTGTGGACTCTAGATAACCTCGGGCCGATCGCGCGCCCTCGGCGGCGGTGACATGTCTTTCGTATATCTGCCCTATCAACTTTTGATGGTACTTTAGGCACCTACCATGGTGACCACAGGCAACGGGGAATCAGGGTTCGATTCCGGAGAGGGAGCCTGAGAAACGGCTACCACATCCAAGGAAGACAGCAGGCGCGCAAATTACCCATTACCGACACAGTGAGGTAGTGACGAAAAATAACAATACAGGTCTCTTTCGAGGCCCTGTAATTGGAATGAGCGTATCCTAAACCCATGGGCGAGGACCCCTTGGAAGGCAAGTCTGGTGCCAGCAGGCGCGGTAATTTAAACTAACCACGGTGCGCCCGGAAATTCAATCATAAATTGCCCACGATACATGCGCGCAACAGACTGGACCTAGCACAGTATAGTCCTAGTTGGCCCCGACCTTGGTCAGGGTGGGGTGGGGGGGGGGTGCTTTTGGCTACCTTAAGAGAGTCATTGGATTTCTTCACTTTGACATTCAGAGCGCTGGGCAGAAATCACATCGCGTCGACACCCGCTGTCCGGACATACGACACCGCACCGTCAATCCAGACAGAGACCCGGCCTTCAGCAGCCCTGTGCGGTAGAGTCAGTCAGCACCTCCCTTACCACATGGGCGGTTAGGCCTGTGACTAGACAATACCAGGGATCATTCAAGAGGTAGTTATGCTCCTCGCGCATGTTGGGAACAGCCCAACCTGTACTACCATCCAACCAACTGACAGATTTGAGACACCTCAGAAAGGGAGGAGAACCTCCCTGTGATTGTCCGCACTTTATTAGCCCACCGAGGGCCACGAGCAACAGTTTGAGACTATAGATCATGATATTTGCCGTTTTGTTCCAATGGGTCCTCACCCATGGATTCCACATTGAGATTTTCCGCAACCGGGGATAACGACCGAGTGGAAAGAGGAGTCAGGGAACCTTCCCTGGTCAATCATGAGTTACACGTGGTAACCCATTGATAAATAAAGAATAAATAGGTAATAAATAGGACGCACAAGTCAACGTCCAGCGCTGACCAATAAATAATATGTGAGTTCATAGGGGGAATTCATCCAAACCCCAACAGGCAATTCATACGAGTGCATGTCGGTAGAACACCACTCCTCAATTGTATTGCGTTGGCAAACCATTTACGTGGTTTGCCAGACAACTGAGTCAACCAGGTGTTAGCCTCCGCTGAGTACTGGAAGCCGTCTATACCCACGCCCTGGATGCGCTTTGCCGCCCAGTCTTTGAACTCCAACCATCTCCATTCGCAGGGTATCTTCCATTCCAATACCGAGGGCAAAGCATCTCTGCCTTCAACCATCTCTGGACGAAGCCGTCCTGCCCTTCCATTTCCCAAGCGAGGGTGCTCACCAGCTGGTCAGAGCTTTGGAGAAGACCAGCAACCCTCTTGGCCTGTAGAGCTGGGATCACTCTACTAAGCCTAGGAAGGCCCAACCCTCCATCAATGGGTCTGCTATAGAAAATTCTGTGGCAGGTGGTTAGTGGGAGACGGAGCCAGTCTTTTATGCTCTGACGAATCATAATATCTAGCTCAGTTAATTGAACCACATCAGCTTCACCGTGGTTCAGTCTGTATTCAGTCTGATTTCGGGTGAACCAGACTTTTTGGCCCGCATCGAGAGGGGTCCCCCCAACTCTCTTAAGCCATTCACGCACCGTGTTCCGCAGCTCAGGTTTCACTATGCCTTTCCTAGGGCTGATCTGCATACCAAGGTACTTTGTGGATTCTTTTTCGCCCAATAGGGGGATGGCTTCCGCTGCCACTGTTCAGCAGCGACACATATTGACCTTCATTTTATTTCGCTTGTCCGTTGGGTCGGGCGAGAGCAGATAGCCAAAGGACTTGGATCCTTGGATCCTCATACCCGTGAGCTTACAGAACGAGGCTGTGATTACCAAGTTGCGACTCATGCCGTGCCATGACTCGCTGAGCAGTACTAGATCGTCGGCAAACGGCAGAGCTGAGACGTTCAAACCCCCACACGACACTTCACTTTCCACCTTCTCCAAGGTGGTGATAAGCGAATCCATAGCCAGATCAAATAGCAAAGGTGAGAGGGGGTCCTCCTGTCAAACACCCCTCTTCGTGGCAATGGGCTCAGAAGATGCACCCCGTAGTGCGATCCTGGTGTAGCTGTCACGGTAGCTACTGCGGATGCACTGTAAGATGTGGTCATCCACCCCTCGCATACGCAAGCCGTCGAATATATGTTCGTGGGCTACCATATCGAATGCCTTTGCCACATCTAGGAACACCACGGCCAATGTTCCTCTCTCTTGGGAGCATTTCTTAACCAAGCTGTGTAATGAGAACAAGTTCTCAGCACAGCCGGGAGCACTTATGAAGCCCCTCTGCCTGTCGTGTGTGAGACATGCATCACTCAACCTACAGTATACTTTGAGCTTGTTCAAGTTCCAGCGAGTTGCTTTAGGGGCTTGGGGGGCCATACGCATACAACTGCCACCAAAACTCCTATGCGTTAGGGATGAGAAAGGCGAACCAGCAGCACACACACGTCTCGCAAGGGATTTGGCTGGTGAGCGCGGCCCAAGCAATCTACCACAAGCGCACTTGTGAGCAAGAAAGACCTGGACCGCCGTCGTATTTCGTACATACATGCCACCGAGCTGCCCTCAACGAACCCATGCATGCTTTGCAATCTTCGCATTTTAGCCCTCTGGTGGGCCAATGGAACGTCAGAGGCTTCGGCGGTTTACCACCCGACCGCCGTCGGGGAAGGGTATGCAACAGGGGCCTAGTAGGAGTGGCTACTACAGCCCTCACTGGGGTTCCCACCCCAGCTGATCCACCAGCCCTCATGGAGGGAGGCTTCATTTTATCACTGACTTACATTGGAGCCGCACCTGTGGGCATGAGAAGCGATCCCGGCTTACATCGTGCCTAGCCACGTTTTTATCCAGGGCCCCGTGGCGTCCTGTTTGAGAGCTAGTATGTGCCGTATCCATATTTTCTGACTTATTATTGGGTGGCTCGTCACCTCCCCCAAGGGGCCCATAGAGCTCCATACCTGCCCCAAGATATGAGCACACAGTAGGTATGAAAAGCTCCCCTACTGCAGGCAGAATCGATTCGCCGTCGGATAGCCACAGTGACTAACTTCCTGTTCGGACATCCACGAACCGGGACAAAACAGGCGGAAGCGATAAGCAAAAGCCCAACCCATAGAACATGGGCGGCACAGATCGCCAATTCCTGTAAGTCTTGCGGCGGTTTAGCCTAATACCCCAAACTGTCAGGGTGCCTCCCCTGGCGGATCTTGGTTTCATATCGGTCGAATGTTCTTTCGTGTCAAGGCATGCGTCCCCGGAGAACTCCAACCGGAAGGGGGGCAGGGGGAGGGGTGGACGTACAGAGTACCACACCTGGCCCGAGTCTCAAGGCCACCGCATACACACAGAGCGACACAGAAGTTTCCTTGGGTCTTACGCCGATTGACTTCGCAACTCTGTGTTGGGATACCACCGAACCTTCCCTGGGTGGTCATAAGTTGCGTGCAGTAACTCAATAATAAATAGAATACATAAATAGAATAAATAGGTTTGGGAGTCAGTTACCAGCACTGACTCAATAAATATGAGTTCATATGGGGGGAGTTCATACTCCAACGCCAAGACAATTCATTCCATGGCGTGACGGTGGAATGCCTTCATTATTCTCACCGATTGTCTCAAAGCGCTCAGGCAGGCTCTCGCCCCAAATCTCTTAGCTGCCGACTTATTCAGGCCCAAGACTCTTAATAGTCTGCTATTATCCCTGGCCCACTTACCCCTGGCACCTACAACGAAGCCTGGAGTGCGGACCCTCATGATATCTGCTTCTCTGAGTAGGACCGGTGTCAGTGGGCAGTACTTTTGGGCCTTGTGTTCGGACAGTGACGTCAACAACCAGCGCTTCACCTTCACGCTCGAAGAGCAGGTCCAGTCTGAGTACATTCCCGGAGGGAAGCACAAAGACCTTCTCGCTGGTCACCATCCAACCATACCTCTCGCCCAACCTTGCTAATCTGTCTCTGATCTGGTTGTGTCGGTATATCCGTTCTTACCGTACTGTGGGACACAGTCCCAGGATGTGGGAGGTGGGTTCTAGTTTCTGGGGGCAAGCCCAGCACGAGGCCTTTAGACTGGCCTCTGGAAAGGCCTCTGGAAACTCTTTAGTAGGCCAACCCTTAGCAAAAAGAAGTTTATTAAAGTTTACTATAAGTATACTTATTTTATACTAAAACTGAGGAAGTATACTTGAAGTTGACTTTTATAAACTATATTTTATATACTTATAGAATAGTTTGGTAAAGTATACTTGGCTTATACTGAAACTTCTAAACAAAGTCTAAGACTAAGTACATTTATACTGAGACTTTAAAATTAAAACATATACTTTTTCTTTAGTCAAGTCATTGACTCGTGCTTAGCATTTAATTTATATATTAATATAATATAATGGTGGAATTTAAAACTTAACAGTATATAGTATGTGTGCTCAATTGCATTATCTTTATGTACCTTAATCTCATACACAAAAACAAAAGTGCAACACGATACCACCCAGTCAGCTGGAAGAAGCTGAACAACCAGCTCATTAGAGCTAACATAGTGAAACGGACCATATAGAAGATATTTGGAGGATGACACAGCAGAGATACCAAGGACTACCAAGTAGCTAGCTCAATAAAGTCAATTCAAATGTTTTTTTCTGTTTTTGTGTATGATTTTAAGGTACATAAAGACAATGCAATTGAACACACATACTAGTTTTAAACTCCACCATTATATTATATTAATATATAAATTAGATACTAAGCACGAGTCAATGACTTGACTAGTATAAGGAAAAGTATATGTTTTCATTTTAAAGTATAAGTGTAAGTCTTAGTATAAATGTACTTAGTCTTAGACTTTGTTTAGAAGTTTCAGTATAAGCCAAGTATACTTTACTATACTATTCTATAAGTATATAAAATATAGTTTATAGAAGTCAACTTCAAGTATACTTCCTCAGTTTTAGTATAAAATAAGTATACTTATAGTAAACTTTAATAAACTTCTTTTTGCTTAAAAAGACTTACACTTATACTTTCCCTTAGCAAAAAGAAGTTTATTAAAGTTAATAAACTTCTTTTTGCTAAGGGTGGTCTTTGTTTTTGTTTGTATGTTTGAAAATATATCAAACTTGTTTTCAACATTATGTCTTTTGATTTTGTAAATGCATCACACTCTTGTGTACATACAGTTTGAGTAAAGCTACAAGTAATATGTCAAGTAAACTTAAAGTATAACAACAAGTAAACCAGTAAAATAACTGAAGTTTATAAACATATACTGAATGGAGCAGTCACGGTCTAGCGGCTAAGGCGCTGGCCCGGCAGGCAAAAAGTTAACAGGTTCAACTCCCGACACCGACAGGCCATGAATGACCAACTCTCTCCTCCATCCTCCCCTGTGACTGAGGTACCCTGAGCATGGTCACATGTGTGATGGGTTAAAAGCAGTGTGCACTGTGTGCTGTGTGATCACAATGACAAATGGGAATCGCTTCATTTATTTTATTACTTTATAATAAACTAAAAATAGGAACTTGAAGTACATAACTAGTACAATGGCAGTATATAAATAAGTGTACTTGAGTGTACTTTTGTAAACTTAAAATTAACTTTAAAATATACTTAAAGAATACTTTTATAAACTTAAAGTGTTCCAATTTAATATAAAAAAGTATTAAATTAGCATACTTTCTAGTACACTAAAAGTACATGGTCTGTGTACTTCTGTTCTATACTTACACTTATACTGAAGTATACTTCATAAAATAAACTTTAAGTATACTACTTTTTGCTAAGGGAAAACCATAAGGATAATTTTCTTTCCAAACTCACACCAACAAAATCATCAGCCTTGTGACTAGTCCAACAGAACAAAAAACTACACCCTTATTGTATTTCCCCCGTTACTTCTAAGTTACGGCACTCAGTAGTCCGTTTTACCAGTAGTCCTTCTGGGGTAAATTCCACACTGAAAAAGAGCTTTTTAGTCTATCACAGTGAGCACTCTGCCAGCCTGGCTTTCGAACTCCATTCTAGCACTGACTATTTTGCAAGCTCAAAAAAGCCTTCAACTCCTCAGGTCATCATCCGCCTCAGGTGTGAGCTCATTAGGCAATCCTCAGGCAATCATCAGTTCGAGGTGTGTTGAAGTCCTGTGTCGAAAGGTGGGGTTCCCAGCTCCACCAGCAGGAGCCATGGCTAGTTGGGGGTGGAGCCAACTCCGGGGGATGTAGCGCCCCTCCAGGACACAGCCTCTTATGACATAACAATAGATAGATTTATTATCCCGTAGATAGGCTTGCTTGATGAGTGTCCAAGAAGTATCAGTTTAGAGTATTTAGAGCTGAATGTTATCAAAATACAAACATTTGAAACATGGCTAATGACCCTTCCAGAATCTCCCAAGACCCAAACTTGGGTCCCTACCCAAAAATCGAGAAGCTAATCTCTAGGTCAGTGACTTGTGAGCTACAGAGGGCATCTGCAGAGGGCTGCTCCTGTCCCTCCTTTCTCTCTCTCTCGCTCTGTCATAATTTAATTTAAATAAATGACACGAAATGCAGCAAGTTTGACTGCAGCAACGGGTGTAGTTCAGTTCACATCAAGTGCAGAAGCAATCCCAGAATGCACAGGCTATCGGAGTGGCACACAATTTTAATGTGAAGCAGCGCAATAACACAGTGGAAGGAGATTCAGGTTGATTTGGAGGAGGAGACCCAGCAGGGACGGATTGAGGAAGAGGTCAGAATCGCTACTGTCTGCCTGTTAAAAAGTAGCCGAATAAAGTGTGTGTGCACTCTCTATTGGCATGCATTTGAGTGTTTGTCTGCAACCTGCATCAGTAGCAAATAAGCCACCTGCATTTTACATTGTGCTATTCAATTGTTGTCAATGCAGACAAAACTTAAATAAATTATCCACAAACAACAAACTAACCAGTGGTCAGCATCAGAATGTCCTCAACTTTCTAAGAACTGAAGTCAGTCACGATTGATGAAAACTGTTTTTAATCTCGACACAATACAACAAACAAACCTATCAAATTCCTATGCGCAGACAGGAAGGCACACACATGTAGCCATGACAACAGCACCCAGGGAGCAGTGTGTGGGGACAGTACAATGCTTACGGTACCTCAGCAGCACTACTGGCAGTTCATAGACTCAAACCTGTGATCCTGCGGTCAAAATTCCGATACCTTAACTGCCAGGCCACCACTTCCCCTGAATAATTAAAGGGTTGTCACTGCCTACACGCCTCCCACTTTATGGGCTGTCTGTCAGTCCACAACTTTCACACAGGTGTGCACTGAGCAGCAGGACAATCAGGAGGGTTTCTCCTCCAGACTGGTATTCCGAAACGAGACAGAACAGAATCTTATTAAGAGCCAATGATATCGCAGCAGCTGGATCAGGTGCTGTGTGGACGGGCGCAAACACGAAAACAGCTCCATATGTTGGCATCTCCAGCTGCCTACGGAGGGAAGACGGAGTGAATAACTAATGTTTTTGGCATGTTGCCTGTGATGTAACAGCACAGAGATGTCTGAAGACAGCTGCACACTGCAGTAGCACAAACATGTTTCTTTTTTTAATTAATGAACTAAGCTGTCATCTTCTATAACATGAGCTCTCAATAATATCTGGAGGACTTATCACTGTGAGCTTTCTCTGTCATGATTTGTAGTTTCTCATGCACATACACATCATGAAATGAGGAATGTACCTCTTTTAGGCATTAAAGAAAACAATTTAAACAGGTCTGTCTCAGATGGCAAAATATTACTCAGCTGTGAGGGCAAGGTGACAACACCAGTATAAATGGCTAGATACACAGACAGCATGCATATGAATAACTGTAGCAATATTTTCTACTCCTGCTGTGTTTGAAGGTAGTTTCATAAAAAGAACCTTACAAACAAATGATGGCAAATATAGCATTTTTGCTTATGAATAAGAGTACCAATATGGTACATAGCATAAGCAAGCCCTTTATTGGCTGGGTGAGACACATTTTTAATTAATAATCAATTTAAAAATAAATTCTTACTCGAAGCGATGGTTTACCAGAGTTGAATGTGTTTATTTCCATGTGTGACTTCTTTTTCACAGGGTAAAGCTTAATTTTACGTGAAACAGAATCTAGGTGGCCGATAATCGTCATTATGCTAATAATAGGCTTGCTTACCCAAATGAAATGCAGTGAAGTTCAATTTTATTAACTGTGTATGTGCTGTAGTGTAGTTGCATTTCACTATTTGATAACATAGTTGCTGTTTTAAAATAATTGCTGTGTGATCAGTGTCAGCCAAACTGCATAGAGAGTACACACACCCAGACACACCCAGGTGAAGACACACCCAGATGAAGTGGTAGTAGGTCCACTGTGGTGCTTTGGCATGCTATCGAAATACAAAATGAATGTGCACACAAGAGACCCACTTCAAACATTCTAATTAATTTCCTAAACGGCATGCCATATACTGTGTGTGTTTGTGTGTGTGCGTGCATTTTGAAGCATACTCTCTTTATCAGGTCTTAGGCTAAGTTGGGACAGATAGTAAGAGGCATAAAAACAATATACCATGCAAGGAGACAAGAAAAGAAGAAAGTAGGAAAGAAAGAAAGGAAAGAAAAGACAAGGTTGAAGACGTGACAAGGAAGGTAAACAGACAGAGAAAAGGAGTAGATTGTTATTTGTCTCTCTCTCCTACTGAGTTTTGTCCTCCACTGGCGAAGGACCACAGCAGCAGATGAAGGTGTCCTTGAGTGGCGTCATACACAGCAAATAGGCTAATACAGCTAATGGGAATAATTAGCCCTGTCTGGGGTAATTGACATCATCCGGGAGAGAGAGATCGAGAGAGAGAGACAGAGAGATACAGACAGACAGAGAGTTAGACACACATAAAGAGAGAGAGAGAGAGAGAGAGAGAAACTAAACGCGAGAGACAGATAGACAGAGAGAGAGGGAGAGACGGAGACAGAGAGAGGGCATGAAAAAGAGCATAAGAGAGAATCTGTTAATACCTAAGGCCAACTAATGAGGAATGGGGGAATGGATAAAACAGCGCCTGGTGCTATATGTGCTACAGTGTCTGATAAGCATTTACCCTCTCAACACCATGTCTGACCTGCACCTATTAGCGCTAAGGGATATAATTTATGTTCTATATATAAATTTAAATACTATATAATTAAAAATATTATGATATAATGATTTAAGTAGCTGTCACTCCATGCTGAAGGGTTTTCATCAGCAAGATTCAAATACCTGATAAATCAATCTTTACTCACACTAAAGCATGTTGAATTCCCAGGGCTATCGATTGAAGTCCCACATATTCAAGTTATTTTTATGACACACCAAAAAGAAAAAAAAAGCCTGGAAAGAGAGAGGAGAGGTTGAGAAAAAGAAAAAAACATAGATTTCAAGCTTCAGATCAGAATAATTGAGCAGAAAATCACATATAATTGCATTCTGTTGTCTGACCAAGTGACTTTGTCATGGGGGAAGCTATCTCAAACTGTAACATTTGGAAGAAAACAAAAATGTATAAAAAAGGAATTAAAAATACTGAATGAAATCCCTTGTACTTACTGAAGCATGGATTACTGTCACTACAGCAAACTGTGACACACTGTGACTCACTATGACAGTGCTGGGCTACGTATTACAGTTTTTCACAATTGCTAAAACTCAATTTCTGAAACATACCTCATTTTCTCAAAACTGTAAGCACAAACTCCAATTGCCCACATGCATTTCCCTAAACTCCTGACTCTTGTTGCAAAAGCAAACAACTGCCTCAAAACAGTTTTACATGTGCTCAAAACTAAACTCTATCCTCAAAACAAAAACAACACACTCAAAATGAAATCACAATGAAGCAGTTACTAAACACTACACCAAAAAATTGAAAGCACAACATTCAGATACATACAACAGCAGAATTTATGTTTTTACAGCACTGAAATGCATTTTCAACAAAAAAACAAAACAAAACTCAAGATATATACTATACTGTACATAGACAGAAAATGGTAGCATCACTATACATTACTTTTTAAATTCAAAATCAAAAATACATTATATAGTGATACAGTATACTCTGGTATACTGTGAAAACGACATGTGCTGTTTCCAATGCTGCAAAAAATTACTGATCTTCATCTTGTCTTTGGGCTGGGTCAGGCCACAGCACTTCATCCACATCACAAGCAATGATGTCCCTTGCCAGGTAACAGGGAAAGAATGCCCTGACATGTCATATCTATCCTGGACACTGTTCCTGGCCTATGGCACAGGCCAATTCCATGGCCTTTAAGAAATGTCATAAATCGAAAAAAAATCACTCTTCCTCTTGTTCTTCTGCTACCTCCTCTTCCTCGCTATGTCCCTCACTCTCTTGTTTCTGATTGGCAGCCATTTTCAAGCTGCAACCTTCTTGTGGCTCTCAATTGGCTTACATTGGTGGTGTCAGGTCATTTGAAATGAAGTAAACTCAGTTTTGACTCATTGTGCTTAACTACTGCCATGTGTGCTTTATTGATGATCAAATGGGGAGAAGAGTGTTCAACATTTTGAATCACATGTGTCCTACACTGCAAAGTGTGTTTTGACAATGACTGCGTTCACATGGTGGGATTGGTTTGGTTTGGGATTGGTTTGGGTGTTGCTTCCCAACGGGTGGTCTGTCCCCAAGTCCCTGTTCACATGCAGTTCGTCTAAGCGGATTCGGCCAGAGACCCGGCCCTTTCCGCTACGCTAGGTGGGGGCGCTGTAGTCAACTTCTATCTTTCTATTACAGTTTTTTACAGTTGCTTAAACTCAATTTTAAAAACTGGGCCCATGTTGACAAAACACTACACACAGTTAATGCAACCATATACCCAATTAACAGAACACCCCAGCTCTATTGCAAAATGCTATTCTTTTGTCAAAAGTGTACACATATTTATAAAAATGCAATTCTGGCACCAAATTGCACACACATGAGTCACATCATATGATTGTATTGGAATAAGTTAGACACAGTGGTAATAAATGCAAAATAATTGTAACATTTGCTCTCTTGTAAATTACACAGACAAAGTAAAATATAGTAAATTCACCCAATGACACCAATTCACAAATTCGACACTACATGACAGCAATTCTGCAGACCAATGAAAATGTTTATTTTTTTATCCTGTAACTAGACTCAACTCAGACAATAGTTGCAGTTCGACAACAAAGTACATACTGAACAAAACAATACACGACAGTATCTTTAACCATGTTGAAGAAAAAAATAGGCATCCCTTCTCCTTGCTGCATCTGGCCACAGAATTTCATCGAGATTTAAAACTTCCACCGCCATGCTGAGAAATACTCTTCTATTGGATTTAGAAAAGATGAGTATGGTGGAAGAAAAAGGACTGTAAACTGTGGATGCTGTAGAAACCAATTTCGTACCAAAGGAGATCTATGAAAGGACACATTGTCCCACACAACAATGTAACGCATGCGTTCATTTGTGTTCACTGCAGTTACAATGTTGTGTACTCTGTCCAAATATGCAAGGATAAGTTCAGGAGTGACCATCATTAGGGTTTTGGGTACCATAACACACTGTCTGGCTCTTTGGTGTTGTGGTCAAAGTGCATGTTTGGTACCCTGGAAACCTGGGTTCAAACCCTGGTGGGGTAACTATTTTTTCCTCCCCTTCACTAAAACTGTGGTAAAGTTAAAAATATATACCGAGACCACTACACACATGACAAATGCTGTTCACTAAATATATTTCAATAGATATTTTTTTTACTTTTATGTAATCCAAAATCAGTCAATATGCTGAAGTGTTTGCTTGTTGCATGGTTGCATGTTGAAAACCATTTTTTCAAAGAACCATATTCACAGCAAACATAGTAAAACACAGTGTTGTTGGAGACAAAAAGTTACTCTAAGTATCATGTCTGGCTAATTTAGTGGCAAGTCTCAACATAGCGTTTTCAAGGTAGTCAACCAATGTCATTCCAATGTGATCAATTTAGTCCTTGTCTTTTCTGTCTGCTCTCCTCCCATTGTACCTTGCAGTGATAGTATTTACCTCTTCACTCTAATCTTTACTTTACTTTATTCACTAAGCCTTACATTCATATTCAAGTCAAAGTTATGCCCCTGCTTTCTATTTTACAGTGTTTAAGTATGATTACTGTGTTTTGCATTTTTTCCCTTAGTGTTTTGGCACATGACAATTGTGTTTAACCAGTTGGTTGCAAGTGTGTGGTCATTTGGTAGCTAGTGTTTTGAAATGGAAAAAAGGTGACATTACAAAAGCATCATGTGTGTATGGCATTTAAATGTGTGTAATGTTTTGCAAATCGCTGTGTGTAGTGTTTTGCAAAATGTGTGAAGCTGAAAATGTGCTTAGAGTGGTGCCTACCTGAGCCGATGTTTTGGTATTTGAGTATTGGGTTTCATTAATTGTGGAAAACTTTAGATTTTAGCGTGTAAGCAAAGATAAAAAACTGTATTATCTTTTAATGCAAGGAACGTCTCTTCCACGCATAACTCTTTAACCACTCATCCGCTTGATCTCAAATTTGGACGGCGTCATCATAATGTTACCAGTGTGTGCAGTGCCAAGTTTCGCGTTGTTTGGGCAAAAATGCCACATAACTAAAATAATGGACATAACACGAGTAAACATTTGGCCACAACAAAGCTGCTACGTAGGTAAGATGAATCTTATCGTATACGCAACAGCAGACTACAGCACTGCATACATATGCCTACAGTGCATAAAGACGACACGTAGAGGAGACTGAACTTTTCACCTCTCACTTACCTACAGTTAACACAATTAGCCCACATTTAGCACATTTTCCAAACGAATTGATCTTGCCGATCTATTCCAATTAGTTGGTTCTCAGTGTAATGGTCATTCTCTTCAAAACATGTCAGCGCAACTTCATTGTTTAAGTCATCATATGCAGAATAGTCTGTTCAATTGTCAAAATTAGTTAAGGATATAATACAATAAAGTATACATTTTTTGGAGCATGTCATAAATTCATGACAGTCAGGTGAATAAGTGACAGGTGAAATCAGGTCTTAACTAACGAAGGACGAGTTTCCCACATCGCAGATGTCCAATCTAACAGTTAGTCCGTCATGCAGTCTTCCAAGACAATGCCATCTTCCAAAACGTCAACTCCAGGGGTGCCATTCGATAGGAACACGGACGGAGTGAAAGAACTATGGTACCAGGTAATTCTTTTACTTGTTGTTTATCATTGTAGCCTATAACTACCGGTACACTATGCAGAGGTTCCAATTTTGGGGGGTTTTCAGTATCCTTTTTAACTTCAGAATCTAGCTTTACAGTATCTGACCACAGCATTTTGCCTAAGAACTGTAACAGAACACTGTCATCAGTATTTCTCCCTTCTTTTTATGTCAAATACTACCTGCAGTACCTCTGCATAGGTCTGTACTCCAGGTTTGGAACCACTGCAGAGGGTTATATTGACTTTGTGAAGAACATATTACCGCTGTGTATGACCCATCTATATGACTGAGTTGGTTTTATTTTTCTTTTTTGTAGAGAATAATGGCATTGGAGGGAAATGAAACACCTCACATCCTCTTATTTGTTGATGAGGCTAGTTTCAACCTGGCCAAGGGCCGCAGGCGCGGCCGAAACATCCTTGGCCCACGGGCCACAGTGGACGTCCCGGGTCAGCGAGAGGGAAATATTACAATGTGTGCGGCCACATCTGAAAATGCATTGCATTGCAAGCTTGGGCCCGTACAGCACCCAGAAGCTCCTCCTTTTCCTGGATAGTCTTTATATGGATTTAGTCCCCGAAAATGAGAGGGGTCTCGAAGGGCCCCACCTACCACACTTTGTCATTGTGTGAGGCAATGTGAACTTTCACCGTGCCATGGTCCACCACTCATCCAAGGATGCATGTGTTACTACCACCTTATTCTCAGTTCCTCAATCCCATTGAGGAGTTTTTCTCCGCTTGCAGGTGGAGAGTTTGCGAACACCATGCTCAGCAAGCTTAGGGGGCGCCAATGTGCCGATTGCAGTGACATGATACAATTTTTATTTTTTATTTTTTTTACAGAATACTGTATACATTTTCCTTTTAGGTTCTCTAATGCGTGAAATGTACTTTATGTGTGAATAAAAATAGTTACAATTTCCTTGGCAGAATGAGTGCAGTGTGTGTGGTGTAGCTAGATCTATAATGACAAAACGTCTAAGCATTTTGACTTGCAGTGCTTACACAATGCCAAAGGGACAATGCATTTTGGGGGCACTGACTATTTATTAGAGAAGGAAATTTAGTTTTGACACATGGGTAAACTGTTTTGGGAGAGATATGAGCATTTGCAGGTGATCCGGGTAGTTGTGCTGAACCATCCAGTTAGTTTTGACAAAAGTACTTAATGAGTGAAAATGAGCCAAAGCCATTGAGAAGGATCTGTGTAATTTTTATGGTGTTGACTATTTAAATGGGAAATGGATTTGTATTTGAAGAATGAATGAACAGTTTTTAGAGACATATGACATTTTGCTGGTTATCTGAAGTGTTGCGCAGAAGTGTAAGAATGTTTGGCCAAATGACCTTATAGTTATAGGAATGTCATCTCAGTTTCAAGAAATGAGCCAAACCGATAGAGAAAAACTGTATTACCCACTTAAACAATAAGGTGGTCTAAACAAAAACGTAATACTCTGGCACATCTTCTATGGGCTCTGCACTGTTCCTACTAAATAAAGACAATAAACAAACTTTCTGGCGGCATACAAACATGGTGTTCCAGGAGTTTGACGCATTCGCGTACGTGTTGTGCATTCTGCTGTGTTAGAAAGTCCGTATGAAGGAACAAACTGCGTTTTTTATTTCGTTGATACATGCGCAATACCCGAAACCAATCCGATCCCCGTTCACATGGCAGTCGAAGTGCCGTATTTTCCGCACTATAAAGCGCACCGCACTATACGGCGCACCTTCAATGAATGGCCTATTTTATAACTTTTTTCATATATAAGGCGTACCGCATTATAAGGCGCATAGAATCGAAGCTACAGTAGTGGCTGGGGTTGCGTTATGCATCCACTGGATAGAGCTGCGCTAAAGGAAACTGTCAGATAAGTCAGTCAAACGTTATTCATAGAATACAAACCAACGTTCTGACAACTCCGTTTACTTCTAAAAAGAATAAACAGCTGTTTTATTATTTTTCCCGAGGTGATGTCAGTGACTGAATATTTCGAGACAGTTTATCTTTTAACAACAGCATGGTATAACAGGAAGTGCAACGCTTTTATCACGTAGTGGAGGGGAACTTTTCCTCGATTCAGTAAACACGTAAAAGAAACAGTCTGATACGTTACGGTAAATCAAACGTTAGTGCAATCACAATATAGTAACTCTCGAAATGGTGCAAAGCAATAACAATATAACAACAACTCGACGTTGTTCAAACGTTAATGCCCATATTCACGTCCAGGTTCGCGTGCTAGCACTGTTGCCTTCATTTGAATAGTGACTATCACTGAAAACGCCAAAAAACCATAGACAGTAAAAGAAGAAAAAACAGAGCAAGAAACGTATAGAAGAGGCGAGGCAAAAGACACTTGAGAAGAAAAAAGAAAACTTTTGCAAACCATACAGGACTATGAAGCAGAAGACAAGCGGCTAAGAGCTGCAAAGAGACGACGTGTAAGCTAACGATTGAGTTTGTAGCTTTTCAGCTATTTGTTACACAGTTGTAGATCGATGCAAAGTACTAAAATATAGACCGAACCTCCGAATTAGATAAGAACAATATTCCATTTGTTCACTTGCTTTAATGGACGGTAGCAGTGAAATGACAATACACAAACATGTCAGGAGCATCTTCAACGAATGCTGTCAGACTTTACATAAACAAGTCACACTTCCTGTCTACCTGTGTTACAGTATAAAGAGTTGTAGTGCAACATCCTCTACGAATTCTGGGATGTAATTGTTTCACGAACGCGCAGTGGATTGAAAACTTCAGGATGTCCGAAGAAACTCTGTTTAGTCTTCTTTACTTGGCGCAGTTCATCTTGTTGCTTCCTCCACTTCCGCACCATTGATTCGTTAATGTTGAATTCTGTTGCTGCTGCCCTGTTCCCATGTTCTACTGCGTGACTGATAGTTTAAACTTGCGCGTCGTAAGCGTGTCTCTTCAAAGGTGCCAATTTGGGGTCTTTACCATAGATCCATATATATGGCGCACCGGATTATACGGCGCACTGTCGGTTTTTGAGAAAATTGGAAGCTTTTAGGTGCGCCTTATAGTGCGGAAAATACGGTGGTTTGGAAACAACCCAGGCCTAGTGTCGCAATTGGTTTACGAAAACCAATTCCAAACCAAACCAATCTCCGTTCACATGAAGCCGGTACGATCCCAAACCAGTTCCAAGTGGTTTCGACTTGTCCATGTGAACGCACTCAATGAGAATGTGTTTAGAGTTTTGCAAAGAGGAGTCAGTGAGTTTTGCAAATTGTGTTTTACTATGTAAAATGATTTAAGGTATTGACAAAAGAGTGAGCAGTTGTGAGAAATAGCTTAAGCAATTGGGCAATTGGGCCAGCCAATTGTTTTTTGTGCTTTAGCAATTCAGAAAAACTGTAAAAGGGGGACATGAGCAGTGGAAACCATTAGCAATACCACGTAAATGGAGTTACACCATGACAGAGTGGTGTAATTCGACTCACCTGAGTGGGTTCAGAGTTCTAGTGTCAATCAGTATTGTGCTGAGGCACATAGGTATTCATAGAATGCGGTTGTGAGTGTAAAGGAAGGGACACACACATGCCATTTGTTCCCTGTTGACGATGACAATATCTCCCTTAACAGGCGCACTGCTGTGGCTAATGTAAAATTGTTCTATTATCTGCCTTCACACAGCTGAATGTGATGCGGGACTCTCTCTCTCTCTCTCTTTCTCTCTGTCTTTCTCTCTCTCTCTCTCTCTCTGTCTTTCTCTCTCTCTCTGTCTTTCTCTCTCTCTCTCCCTTTCTCTCTTTCTCTGTCTCTATCGTTCTTTGTCTCTCTCTCATTCTCAGACACATGCATACACACAGAACTTAAATATATACATACACACACATACACCCACACACACACACACACACACACACACACACACACACAAACATGAAAAACAGCCTAGGGGTAGTTCTCCACACACTGCAAAGAAAATCACTCTGTTCCTCTTGTTTTTTTCCTTCCCTCATCTTTCTTGTTTTGTCCTTTCCTCAGTGCTGTCAGCCATCCACCACACAGCACCCTGGGGCTCCTGTCCGTGATCTCCAACCCTCTTGACACGTTTGTGGCGATGAGTGAGCGGGGGAGTGTCCAGCCTGTGCTGTGCAGCTGCCCATGCTGGCCTGGCCTGGCCTTCCTGTGGCTCGCATGGTAGCATTAGCATGCAGGACGGAGCACACAGCGGAGGCACGGCGCATCTGCTATTTACCGCCAGGAGAGCTCCTTTATCATCTCACACATGAATTATGGATCACGCTCCGGGGAGAGGGATCTGGGGGGACAGTCTGCGTTCGCCTGTGCGTGTGTGTGTGTGGTTTGGTGCGTGGAGCAGTGCAGCACAGTGCAGAGTGGACTGGCTGGGATGTGGGATGTGATTGAGCATGATATGGCAGCGTAGTTCATTGCCCAATATCTCACAGCCATCTTCACATTAGATCTGAGGTGAGCTGCCCAATAAAAAAGATGGTATAGGGTGGCAGATAGAAGGCCAATCGTGGATCTAATATAGCCTAGCTTCAGCGTCCAAATGGACTCTGAGGAAGTGGTTCTGATCCAGGTTTTTGACCAAATCGGTCAAAAGTACTGTGCAGAGTGGTGAACCCGCTGGGATTTTGTGCAATTAAGCGTGAGATGGCAGCGGAGTTCATCATAAAGCCATCTTTACATTAGATCAGAGGTGAGCAAAGCATACAAAATATGAGGGATTGAGATAGCAGGCTAATCATGGATTTAATCTGGCCCGGCTCCAGTCCCTCTGAGGAACTCTGAGGTGGTCTTGATTCAGGGTTTGGACCTGATTGGTCAAAAGACTTGACTTGACTTGTCTCAGTAGGAGGGGGGCAGATAGAAGGCCAGTCATAAATTTCATCTCGTCTGGCATTAGTCCAAATGGACTCTGAGGAAGTAGTTCTGATCCAGGTTTTGAACCAGATCAGTTAACAACTTAGCTGCCACTAGGACAGGAGGGGAGAGGGAGCTCAATAAGGTGTACGAACGATAAAGCCGCACACGTCTGATGGCGATCAGTCTAGGAATAGACACCGTCCCCCAGACAGACAGTGACAAATAAATGGATGCCAGGGACAAAGCTGACTCTCTGGTGGCAGAATGAATGTGGCCCCCTTTAAATAATTCACCTCGCCCCGCCACTCAGCGGCAATGGGTATGGGGGAGAGACAGACGCCCATGACATTAGTCTTTAAACTTTTCCATCACACTCACAGACTATATAGAGAAAGAGAGGATGACAAGTCAGGCGGGGACTAGGTGACAATGTGGGTGACAAAGCAGCCCCCAGAAGACTTCTAACAACAGCCCTCAAAGCACATGCCGTCTCGCCTCGCCTTGCCTCGCCTCTGACGGAGACAAATGGTGGCCCTCGTTGTATGTTTATAACAGTCTCTGCATTCAACAGAGCCTCGGAATCAATTTATCTGTGTCCTCTTCCCTCTCTAGTCTACTCTCCTGTGAGGGGAATGGATCCAGAGGTGTTACAAGTGTAGATCGCGACTTTTCTCCAGTTTCATATTTGCATGATAATCTTGTGACTTGTGGCATTATGTCATTATGTAGTCTGGGGTGAGTTGGTTATCAATCTCTAGAGTGTCAGATCAACGCATTAGGTAAATGACAGAGGACAGGGATAAAGGGGGTAGCAGTGCAGTTGGCACAGGTCCTTGCAAGGCAGGTAGCAGTGAAGCATAAAGAATAGATTACTGAGAGATAAACTAAGAGACTGAGGTGTTTTTGCTGGCAAAGAATTAATACCTATGCTTGCCATGCCATTATCATTCATTCGTTCATTCATTCATTTATTAATTTATTCACACACACAAAATACCTCTTATATCTGACAAAAAGAGAATCCTACCTCTCCCCCACCTCCTAAGAACCCTGCCTCTCTCCCACCTCACTTTGGCCTGTCTGCCTCAGCTAAGTCTCCACTGAGTTTCCTTCTCACCCCTCTACATGCTTTCCCCACTGTCACGCCAGCCAGTGCCTTGTTTTCGCTTGAACAATGCTCCATGGAGGGTATTGTTCAATGTTTTTTTTCCATTTAGTAAGGCTCAAGTCGTAAAACTTATAAATTAAGGTGTGTGTGTGTGTGTGTGTGTGTGTGTGTGTGTGTGTGTGTGTGTGTTATTGTTTCACAGTCACGAAAATAGGTCTGTATGCTGAGGCGGCACCATTAGTGAATATGTCGAGATCAGATCAATTTCATTCATGAATGATTCTCATTTGTATTCTGATTCTAAAGAGTGTGCTTTTAGAGACATTACAATAGCTGCACACAGGAGAAATAAATAATATCCTTTATCTGCAAATTTCATTCACTACGATGATAAAGGTACTAATTTTAGTGATGAGTGCTATACCATTATCACTGTGAATGCAGACAAACCGAGGAGTCATTCTTTGCATCATGACTCTGCAAATTTAAAAAATGATTACAACCCACTGTGACATTGTCAGATAACATTCTAATATATAATAATATATTTCTGATATACTTGCACAGATAGTCAATAAACATGAAACTATGAAGTGTGATTTGATGGTCACTCATTAGTAATAAAAGCATTACTGCAACAGCAACATATGCTGTAATGCACTGCTTAGCCCTTTAAGTGAGCACAAGCGCAAGCAGGTTCGGTTCAGTGTATTTATACCATCTGCAGCTCGCTGCTCTTTGAGTCAGAGATGCAAACCTGCTGGCGGCATCACCAATGGGAATTTGTGGTCCACGTCGAGTGAGCCGAGCTGCTGATGCATGCTAGGAAGCAGGGCAGAGTCATTCTGGAGTCCGTCCACACATCGACTGTGATCTGGCGAAGCTTGCTGTGTGCTTACTTGACACTTTGATGGCTTCTTGGCCAGTGATCGGATTACACCTGGGGACTTTGCCGGGGGTCAGGGGGGTGGTGAGGAGATGAAACCAGGTCATGCCCCACTAGTCACCAGTCCAATAAATATTTAAACTCACAGACTCCAAAATGGCCCCCTTAGTGTAAGCATTTTAAAGTACTCAGTGCTGTGAAGAGTGGGAGGCAAAGTAGTATGTGTGCAGCAAATCAGTATGAGAGAGTTTCAGCTTCCTGCTTTGCTGTGAAAATCTGTTTTAGAATGTTATTTGATATCACTATATGCATTTCACTTGAAGTCAGTGAACAACTATGCTTTATGTCTACATGATATGTATATAGGATCATAACTGGAGTCTGTTAACAGGAGAATTACATTATGGAAATGGACATTTTATTACTGTAAAAACCTCAGCACTATTCCTGTGTAATCTTGCCTTATATATACTGAGACTGTCGCCCTCACTTCCTCTTTCTGTCGTGTGTGTGTATGTTTGGGGATTTCTGTTTTAGTTTGTTTTGTTTGCTCAGTGTATTTGTTATCAGGTGAGAGTCTCCTGATGCCAGTGGTGTGGTCCTCTGACAAGGAGAGGTTGACTGGTTGCCATGGAACACCTCCCCCTGTTGTCACGCCAGCGCTGGTGAAATCAACATGAGCAATGCACAATCCCCATTGTTCTACCATGCATGCCTTATGTATTTAATGTGAATGAGGATAAATAGAACTCATTGAGTCACTGAATTTATATAAGAAGCACTTAAGCCATATACTGTATGTTCACCAAGAACTGCTTCCATAGACAATCTGCAGGTGTTCAACGAAAAATGCAAACGTTACACTGTTTTGGAAATATTTATAAACATTAGGCAACGTTTGTTTGCTCATTTGAATGCACCTGCAATGCCATGCCTCTGGCCTCTGGCCCAGTTCTGGCTGAGATGAGGGCCACACTTGTGTTCGGTCTGGCTGCTGTTGAAGGTAGGGAGACCTCCGTATCTGTCGGCTTTGCTTGTGGCAGCTGCTGCCGTCTGTCTGCTGCGCTGTTCCCCCTTCAGCTGGTAATGATGTGTGAACACAACACAGAGCCAGGCACAACCTCGCCCAGATGTGACGCCGCTACGTGCATCCACAGCGCCCGCCTCAGAGCCGGCGGGTGTCAAGGAAGAGTGGGGGTGAGGGGTGGGAGAAGGAGAAGATGGTGGATTCACCTTATATACGTTTTTTGCTGCCTGGTAACTTGCTTGTATTTTGTAAGTGAGCGACTATTCCTGGTGCAAAAGGTGCGTTTTGTTATTCACATTCCTCACTCTCAACCCACGTGAGGTGTTCCTGTACACATTGGATGTGAGACTAACAGACAGACACACACACACACGCACACACACACACACACACACACACACACCTCCTACATCTTGTTGAAAGTTATGTGCCAGGGATAAAAAAAACTGTATGCTTACGTCTGTTTATTTTCTTCTCAATTTCTGTACAGTTCAAGTTTGCAGTAAAGCTCTTCTGACTCTAGCCCGCTGCTGCAGACTCTTGTGTATATGGTCGCTTCACAATAACAATAAGGAATGAGTAAGCAAATAAGTAACATGTATTTATAAAGCACATTTCAACAAAATTTAGAATGACCAAAGTGTAAATGGACACACATCAAAGTCAACGTCAGTATGTTGTCAAATCTGCCATATGCACCGCACATATACAGCGTTGAATTACGTAACTCTCAGACCTGTAATACAGCAACACAGATAATATAAAATACAAAAATAGAAAGTGGACAATTGGGCACATATCAACAGCGACAATAAAAATGCTTCAATGGGCACAGTTACTAACTATATGTAGTGGAAATATGGTGTGTTGGCTGGAGTTCCTTTTTAGCTAACCTGTGCTGTCCACAGCAGACAAAGCTTTCAGACATACAAAGTTTTAATTGACTGAGTCATCCACTCTCCCTCAATCCCCTCTCTGTCTCTCCCTCCCTTTCTCTTTCTTTTTCTCTCTCCCTCAATGCACTCTCTCTCCTTTTCTGTCTCTGTCTCTCCCTCAATGCTCTCTCTCTCTCTCTCTCTTACACATACAGGCACACACCCTCTCTGTGTCTCCCTCTCTGCAGGGCAGCTGAAAGGTTAGAGAGTTAAGCATGAAGCATATTTTTGGTCTCACCGCAGGTAGTGTGCAGCCTTCTTGACATCCTCTCTTTGCAACTCCCCAAAAAAGTATTTCTCGATGCAATGGAAGACCCATCACATGAATTGTCTCTCTCACACCGCCCATTGTGTGTGTGTGAGGGGGGGTTATTTGACTTTGGGATGTAAATGAACCAAAGGTGAAGAATTACACCTCTGCCCTCAGTACTCACAGTGTATTAGAAAGTTACTTGTGTTTTCTTTGTTATGCAAAAGAGTTTAACATATACTTCTCTGACAAATGACATATTACTGTTAAATATACACACACAATAGTGCACTCCTAAAGTGTGAAAATGCCTCTCCTATATCTAATAAACAATACAAAAAAGATAGATGGTGCAGCAGCACGTCAGGTGTGTCAGCAGAAGGTTTCACTCTGTCACCTTGCTTTTCCTCAAGTGGGTTAACAAGGAGCTGTGTGTGAACCCCAGACCACCCAGTATGTGAGATGCTGCAAGTACCCTCATTACATGGCATTAACATGCAGCCCATATAAGGACCTTCACACACACACACACAGCTAGATGACTTAAACCTACTGTATATCACCGGATTGCACGTTTTGCCACGTGTCGCTAAAATATTCATCAAGGCATGCATCATCACACAACAAATCTTGGGTGCCACCTTTCTCTCTCTTTCTCTCTCTGTCTCTCTCTCTTTCTCTCTCTCTCTCACACACACACACACACACACACACACACACAAACACACACACACAGACATACACATACTCTCTCTCACATACACACACACACTCACTAACACACATGTTGATTCACACAATCAGCATTAATGTCTGCACATGCCACTTTACACAAAGACAATAACCTGGTGCAGTGCCAGGAGCTGCTTAGGTTCACGTGGAAAATTACGGCTTCACTACTTAATATTCTGCCCAGCAACAAGACTCTCCTCTGTCACAGGGAACAATGGTCTATGACACAGGTAAGTGATCTTCCCTGCCTGTTACCTGTCGATCATCTGCCTGCACGAAGGAATATCAATTAGTATTCGGCACACCACCACTTCCTAATACCAGGCTCTAATGACCTGGCTTCTATATTTAGAGATATATGTTCTTTAAGGCTTTAAGGCTTCAGGCTTATTCTGTTTGCAGAGGTAAGTAGTGGTCTCTGAACAGTGATGGTGGTTCATTCAGATAATATATAATATATAGACAATAGCTACATTATGTTGAAACTGCACTTCCTGCACATAGTTCTACTCTTTGCACTTCTGGTTAGATGCTAATAGGATTTCATTGGCTCTGTACCTGTACCCTGCACAATAACAAGGCAGCTACATATAATCTAATGTAATACAATGGCTCTACATATGATTATTAGAGTATGTCTCCATATACAGTGATATATTTATAGTTCAATGGACAGTTGACATCACAGTGCTCCATTTTTATATCGGGGGAATTAGTCCAACAGCCAACAACCTTAATTTATATTATCTCAGTCGTGGTGCTATTTATTTGCTAGGCACAACAATTAAATGTTGCAGCAGGCGCGGCTGATTCATGTGGGCAGGTGGGGCAGAGCCCTCCCAAAGATTCCTCCACTAAGAAAACTAGATCCATTGATTAATAGTAAATAAAATGTTGTTTTATAAATGCAGTGTGAACGAGAATCTTGTTATGTTTTGTTAAACATTGTTAAAAGAAATGAGAAAAGTTTGCCTATTTTCTTGCTTGTCTCGATTACCGCCACACTGTAGCTGCTATTACATTGAATTCTATTTCTGGAGGGGCAGAAATAGCGTCATTCTATGTAAATCTGTGCGCAGAAGCAGAGAACACTGCAGAAAAAGCCATAGGAAAAGGCGCGGGTTTGTAGACGTCCACAGGACAGATTTAATTCTGCCCTACTATGAGGCTTCTCTCGCTGCGGCTTGCGGGAAGGCGGGGCTTGACGTCAAGCCTCGCCCACATCAAGTAGTGCATTCTGGGATTGTGACGTCATTTTTCGTTCGTGCTGGGCTGTGTACCAAACGCCAGAATCAAATGAATGAGTTTCAATGAGACGAGTCAAGCGGTTGCCTGATATCAGTGAGATTTAAGCCTGGTTATGCCCAGTTAAGGCTGTTGCTTCAGTGTTTTGAATGAACTAACATCTCGAGGGTTTAGATAAGTATTCCCCAATTAATTTCTTTTAAGTTTAGTAACGTTTTAACGACAGTTTTCACAAGCACACACCCGTACTTTCGCATAGCAACCCTGGTTGCTATGGACTCAAATGCCCTCGTTGTCAGTTTATGTCGTTATTTAGGAATCTCTTGTAAAACTCGGTCATCATCAGCCTATCTGCCCTACCTTTTTTTCTACCCACGAGCCGCTACTGTGTCGCAGTCATTGTTACAAACATTGTTAACAAATGTGTGAAATCTAAATAGGCTCTACAGCCTACTACAGTAATGATGCATGTTGAATCATGAAGGAATAAAAATGTCAGAAATATGGGTCACTCAAACAGCAATCTACCATAATTGCCATCATTGGAAATGAGCATGCTGATCCTAAAGAGGCCCTTGAGTCGTCTGGTGGGGTGGAACAGGCAGGGGAAGGAGAAGTTGTGGGAAGTGAAGGTCGGGGGATGGGGTCTTCCTTCCCACACCCTCCACCCGTTTTTTTTTTTTTTTTTACTCAATGGTTGACAGACGAGTGAACGGAACCTGATGACCTCAATGAGTCTGACGATCCTCAGTGTGATGGTATACTTCACCTTGGAGGAGCATGGGAAAATGAGAGATTTTAACCTCGTCAGGACGCTCTGCTATGACGGTAATGCTGAATATAAACACAGCAGTGTCATACAGCCCCTATACTAACATCTATACAATGAAATATGTGTTTTTTAAGGGAATGAAATATTGCATTGGAAGCATTTAGAAGCATCATAATTATAATGCCCAAAAATATAGTACATGTTTTGAATGTGATAGCATCCTAGTCAGGCTGCTGAAGCCCCAACCACTTGAAACAGAGCAAGATGAAATATTGTTTTGATTCCTTTTAATAGGTAAATTTCTGTATTGCTGTCTATCTTGCAGTCTTATTATTATTATCATCATCATTGTAAGTCAGTTTGAAACAGTAGGAAACTAATGTGAGAGAACTGAAGTGAAGCAGTCCCTTATGGAGAGATAATCATTTAAGAAGTAGTGACAAATAAAAACAGTGGTTTTCAAAAAGTGGATGAACGCAATCATATGAATGATTGCCTCTGTTGTCCACGTGTACATAGACTTCCAGCACTTTAAACTTACTATAAACATCTGACCAGGATGTTGATACAGTGAGACTTTGTATCTGACAAACAATTGGCATACTTGGCAAAGCCTGTTTCAAACAAAAAAGAAAAGTCCATCTGTCCCTTTTAGACAGCAGTGTCAGTTTTACTGCATCCCAAAACACCAAGATGTTGGGCTGAAATGAAGTGGATCTGGCTCAGATCTTAAGCAGACTCGGTTACTATTAGTCACTCACCTGCCATCAAATGTGTTTTCTCAGTGTACCAGGGTTTTATCAGGGGAATCCCTTTCTTCCAATTATCTCACGTGCTTTGAAGCTATTTACATAAATCCTGTCTGATAGAGGAGGCTACGTCTAATAGAATGTCAAAAAACAACCGCTTAGAAACAGATTGTTCTTCCCCAAAGACAACCCATGCAGCTAACAATGGATGACAAGTCTGAGAGAAACCAAATCAGCTGTCATCACATTCCCTCATCCTCATCTCCTAAATGGCATTTATCAAAACCTCAACGCAATTTTGGCATTAAGGCATGCACTCACACTGAGTATGCTAGCACTTCCGTAACTAGGCCTAGATGAAATGTGACAGTACAGGGCTGTGGAACCCACTAAACCCATGTGTGTCCATATGCATTATGCCAAGAAGATACATTAGTAGCACACCCAAGACACACATAGCCATGTGAGTGCAGTCAGACAGTTGTGAACAGGCCAGTTTATGTACAGGGCATAATAGCAAGCTAGGATGATGATCTCCATGACACCAGCCGGCAATCCATGCACTGCATGAATGTTGTGTGTAGTATGTGTGTGTACTGTGTGACCAGTCATGTGTTGACTCAAAGAAGGATCATGCCATTACTTTAAGAGCCAGGTTAAAGGCAGGAAGGGAAAAGGGATATGCAGCACCCTGACAAGTACAGAGCAGGAGGTAGGGAGAGGAGGAGAAGAGAAGGCGAGAGAGGGGAAAAGTGTAACAGAACAGCAGACAAGCTGAGTGACAGTTGAAACAACAAAGCAGCATTTGGATGCATTTGAATTAGTGCGAAAATGCCGAATTTGCAAGATGAAGCTGTCAAAATCGGGGAGGTTGTCCACAAACAACCTTCACAGACATTTGCACATCCAACAGTTCAGCCTATAAAGAGAGAAGGGAGAGAGAGAGAAGACAGACAGTGTGTTTCCACTACAACTCTTGATGCTGCTGCAGTGTCTGCTCCTCATGCCTCAGACTCATCACAACCTGCTGCAGCTCTGTATTATCTAAGCCAGTTTATACCAAAGGTCACAACCCCAGCAAGGCAAACATAAGTTGCTAAGGAGCTGGCTAACATGATTGCAATTGATTTCCAAACAGTTGTATCCTCAGTTGTGGAGGACAAGGGATTTAGAAGCCAGCACACCCAGGCTCTCAATTACTGGTTGTGCTCTTCCCTGAGAGGGAAACACTCTCTTTGATTAGTGATGGACATGGCTCATACAATTTGGCAGAGCAGAATTATATTTTTTCTACTTCTACTGGTATCTCTGGTATGCAGTGTTTTTTATTTGTTTTACTAGGATTGTTAAGGCATCTTTACCTGTTAAAAATGAATGATTCATGACTCAATTTCACATGACTAGATTTTTTCAACAGCTGCTGCTGTAGGTGAAGAGGCAGTGTGTTCTTACATTTTACCGGAAAAAAATTCAATGTTCTTTCAAGATTTGTATTATTAGTCATATAAGCATATGATTATTATAATTATATAATTGCATAATTATAATTATTATTATAATTATACAATTATGGCTTTATGTAGTTGTTGGGTTTTTTTAATCAAAAATAGCACACTAGCATTGCATTTGCATTGTGATATACATGTATAAGGAAAAAATGCACTGGGTCTGTTAAGTGTTTATAGTGAATCACTTTAATGTTTAGCATAAATACAATGTTTAATGCATGTGTAGTTTGAAGTGGTGAAATAAAGAGCTAGTTGTTCTTAGTAACCAGAGCCAAATGATCTGGCTCACTAAAGAGTCACTTTTCCCAGGGCTGGAACACAGGAAGTGAATAATTTATTTATTCACTGTCCACCAGCGACTTTGACCCCTATTGGTATTCCTCCCGTTACTGTGGCTCCCTGACATTGAGTCAGGAAAACTGGATTCATATCCAATCTTTGTCATGTGCAGACTCAAAAAGATACACTGACAGGATTTAAGCTCTCGTTTTGTTGTTGGTTCTCAGTTATTGTCTGTTGTCTTTTAATGTTTAATCAAAAACAAAAGTGCTGCATAAACATAAGTGTGGTGATGAATGGGTAAATGAGACAACAAAGTAACAATGGGTAGCATGAAGCACCTCCTCACTAGCTGTCTTTTTTTCAAGCGACTGAATGAAATGAGTGCATGAAGAATGGGGATGCAGCGCTCACAAAGAATTAGAGCAGACTGCATCAATTTGCTTCTAACAGTCCTTTTAAGGATAATGTATTCAGTAGAACAAATATGCTCCTCATTTTTTCCCATGCACGTCCGAGACAGAGCTCGCTTTTTATTATTTATCAAAACACAATCTCCCAGAGGGAATAAATCAGGATCGGAAAGAGGCTTCAGACGCTGCATTAATGTGAATGTTTGAAGCTAATTAACAGCTAGCGAGCATTATCATTAACGTCTCAAGGTATTTAATTGTAGATTAGCGGCCTTCTGGCTGGTAGCCCCCCTCCCTCCACCCCCCAAACTCTCTTACACACACACACACACACACAGCCCACACACCCAGGTTGTTTTCTTAAGAGGCAACAGATACAGGGGATATCAGAGATCCGAAACCATGCTGTGTGAATTTGCACTTCCTCTCATAGCTAGCGAGGTGGATTATCATTGCAGCTACACGTCAGCAGCAGCGCAAAACTATCCTGTCTCTTGGTGGTCTACACCTAGCTCATGTACCGAGCTAACGCTTGGTATATCACACTGGGAGAAGATGCTAACATTGAGGGATCATTGAGTTGCAATGTGGGCTCTAATTATGCCCTGAGTTTAATTATGTTCAAGCACCACAGGTTGTGATGACTTGTTTAACAATACATTGCACATTTCCCAGCCTCTGCTTTGGTCTGGTACTTGTTATTCATGCTGTTTTATTTAACCTCTCTACACTGTGTAATTAGGAAAGCAATGAACAATGCCATGTATCTTGTAAAGATTCATATTTCATGTATATTTGTATTACAGTTTTTCTCCATCGGTTTGGCTCATTTCTTGAAACTGAGATGACATTCCTATAACTATAAGGTCATTTGGCCAAACATTCTTACACTTCTGCGCAACACTTCAGATAACCAGCAAAATGTCATATGTCTGTAAAAACTGTTCATTCATTCTTCAAATACAAATCCATTTCCCATTTAAATAGTCAACACCATAAAAATGACACAGATCCTTCTCAATTGCTAGGCTCATTTTCACTCATTAAGTACTTTTGTCAAAACTAACTGGAGGGTTCAGCACAACTACACGGATCACCTGCAAATGCTGATATCTCTCCCAAAACAGTTTACCCATGTGTCAAAGAGGGGGGGCAAAGAGGTGGTCTTGCCCGGGGAGTAAAACACTGTAGAACCACCACTGAGCATGGTGTTCGCAAACTCTCCACCTGCAAGCGGAGAAAAACTCCTCAATAGGATTGAGTAACTGAGAATATGGTGGTAGTAACACATGCATCCTTGGATGAGTGGTGGACCATGGCACAGTGGAAGTTCACATTTCCTCACACAATGACAAAGTGTGGTAGGTGGGGCCCTTCGAGACCCCTCTCATTTTCGGGGACTAAATCCATATAAAGACTATCCAGGAAAAGCAGGAGCTTCTGGGTGCTGTACGGGCCCAAGCTTGCAATGTGTGTGGCCACACCATTTTCAGATGTGGCCACACACATTGTAATATTTCCCTCTCACTGACCCGGGACGTCCACTGTGGCCCGTGGGCCAAGGATGTTTCGGCCGCGCCTGTGGCCCTTGGCCAGGTTGAAACTAGCTTCATCAACAAATAAGATTGTTGTCATGAATTTATGACATGCTCCAAAAAATGTATACTATATTGTATTATATCCTTAACTAATTTTGACAATTGAACAGACTATTCTGCATATGATGACTTAAACAATGAAGTTGCGCTGACATGTTTTGAAGAGAATGACCATTACACTGAGAAACGACTAATTGGAATAGATCGTCAAGATCAATGCATTTGGAAAATGTGCTAAATGTGGGCTAATTGTGTTAACTGTAGGTAAGTGTACATAACCATTTGCAAAGATGCACTAGACACTTGAGACATGTACAAAGCATTTAAAAATTTGATGAAAGCAATGAGAAATGCCATTCTGTTGTGACAAAATGCAAGTTGGTTTGGGGATTTGTCCATGTTGTTTTGAGAATGTCATCTCAGTTTCAAAAAATGAGCCAAACCGATGGAGAAAAACTGTAACACAGTAGGGTATATTGGGCCATCAGGTAAAATGGGCCAGATAAGCATTGCATGTCTCATGTCTTTTAATTCTACTGACCAATCACAATGAATATATTTTAATTGTTGTAACATCATTACTGTATGTGTTTGAAAGTCATTTGAATGCCCTGATATGTCTGTGATGGGCAGGGCGAACCTTTATATGGCCATGGCAGAAAAAAGTAAATGGTCAGTGTCTCCACTATAAGAAAAATTCTTCCTAAAATAAGGATAATATATTTTTTAGATGTAGTTAAAACTAGAAAAGCACTATATGTTTAGCTTTGAATACAATCCTTTAATCAGGAAAAGATAGTTGTAGTTACAATAGAAATGTTTACATACCTCTTTTAGCTAAAATGGGCCACTTTTTAAGGAGAATTTCTGTCAGTAATTTCCTGCTTTTTTTCACAACAATGTGACCATCTTTGAGGAAGAAAGTTTGAGAATTTTACGGGACATGTTTGTGGTAATGAATGCACCGCTTTTATGTGTGCAATAGCAGACATATGTGCTGTGTAGGCTAGGTATAGTTGAAAGCAGGGCTCGGTTGCAATTAAACATAGTTACACAATTTAATTTTATTTATTAACTTGATGCAAATTATGTATTAGGCTAATTTACAGCCTATTTCAAGGCCTGACATTTACCCTAGGGGTAAAAACTGATTGTATTTGAAGGGTTCATTCACTGCAGGTCTTCAAGATAGATATCTAGTAAGAAAACTATAGATATGTGTGTGAAGGAAGACCTTATCACTGAATGACAAATACATGCCTATCCAGCTGATTTCAGTTGTGATTATTCATTTTTTGTCATCTGTCGCACATATTTGAAATATATACAACACAATTTAAATGCAAATCAACTCAATCACACACACTCCATCACACTACGAAAAGAATTGCCTACCTGACTGAAGATGTCCGGCGACTCTCGGTAGAACTTCGAAAGAAGGAGGCACTTCTATCCAACTTCTCAGAAAAACTCAAAGAGAAGGAAATGCTCGTAGCCAGTTTCTCGGATCTCGCCATGAACCAGTCGAGGCAGATCACGGCTCTCAGTGCAGCCGCCCAAGACACGGTTCTCTGGGATAATGCCGCAGCTTACCAGCAAACACCTATCTCCTCCACGCCTGGCTCACAGCCATGGACTGTTTCCACTCGCGACCGTAAAAGCCGATCCAGAGAGAACCTAGGCATACCTCTCCTCTGCCTCTCGAACCGGTATGCTGCTCTCTCTAATATCGATCCCTGTGACCTCCAGCCCTGATGCCTCATCCGTTGTGGATCCTGGCCCGATATCACCATCACCTGCCCTGGAGATTGACCTGGCCTGTCCATCTGTGGCCTTCGAAGGGGGTGCAACTGCTGCTGTTCCTGCTGGTGTGGCTGGAGTTGCTCCGTCTGCTGCCACTCGGGTGGTCGCCTCCGATGATGGTGCGACTGCTGCTGTTCCTGCCGCTGTGCCCGCTGCTGCGGTCATCACTGGAGCTCCTTCGCCCGCTGCCATTCAGGCAGCGAGGATCGTCGTCGATGCTGTCGTTCCGACCAACCAGGACACCGCTGTTTGTGCTCCAACGCCGGTCGCTGCCCGTCAGACGCTGGGGAATACTGCTACTGCTCCTGCCACCGAGGCCTTGTTCCAAGAACCTAGGGCCTCGGGTGTGACGGATCCGACGATTAAAACGACCCGACAGCCGGCTAGCCACGGTGGCGGGTCCTCCACTCGACGCAAGCTGCTGAGGGAAGCGGTGTCGAGGCGCTCGGGGGTACTTCTTCGCCTCAATGCTCCAGGGGGGGACTCATCGCCAGCTCCCGAGGCTGGCCATAGAACTACGACGGGCGATGCTTCCGTGGCGGGTTCGCTCGCCTCGCAGCTGGCTGCAGGGCCGCGGGAGCCTGTCTGTGAACAGCTAGGCTCCTCCACTGGTCACCAACTCACTCAACCTCGCCCGCTGTTCCCACCGTCCACCCTCATCATAGGCGACTCCATAACAAGGAATATACGATTCTTTGACGCCATCACCCACTGCATCCCCGGCACCACAGTCATTAATGTTCACGACAAACTATGTGAGTTACTACCCACGCTGGCCACTTCTGTCATTAGAATCGTTGTTCATGTTGGATCGAATGATACTGTCCATCGAGAGTCAGAACGAAAAGACATTTTTTGGCTCTCTTAGGACTTTTACAGCAAAGTGGGAAATCCGTTTTTATTTCAGGCCCTATCCCAACAGTAGGGGGCGCGAGGAGCGTTTTAGCAGACTCCTTAGCCAAAACCTTCCTGAAATAAAATTGTCATTTCAAACTATCATTAGGTATGCATTTGTAGGCGTGTGTCCGGATTATGAAAAATGTAATAGGAAGATTAGGGAAAAAATGGGCTGACCTTACTGTTATTCGTATGTATTACATATCAAGGCGACTTCAATCTAATTTCCTTTTACTTTATTATGTTGGTTGCCAAGAAATTGGATGTGGTATAACTATTTAAGATTGTTATTTTGCTATAATCAACCGATTTAGTCTTTAGTCTGGCTCGACTGAGGCTGACATTAACTGAAAGCAGACATGACTTAAGTAAATGAAAAGTCAGCCATGCACAGGCTACCCGAGTCTGCAGACGGTGATCTCATTAGCACGTCTGTCACCATCGATGCCAAAGCCAGCAACACAATCACACAAGCACAGTGTCACAATTTACTGCTTGTTTGTCATCGTGACTCCCACTGAGCACTTTCGACTTACCTGCAGTGTGAGTGAGCGCAAGTGTGTGTGTGTGTGTGTGTGTGTGTATGTGTGTGTGTGTGTGTGTGTGTGTGTGTGTGTCAGACAGAGGTAGGGTGGGTGGAATGGTGTGTATGGAAGGGTGTGTATGTGTGTGTGTGTGTGTGTGTGCACGTGTGTGTGTGTGTGTGTGTGTGTGTGTGTGTGTGTGTGTGTGTGTGTGTGCACATGTGTTTGCTTGTGTATCCATGAGGAAGGGTGTGTATGTGTGTGTGTGTGTGCATGCACGTGTCTATGTGTGTGTGTGTGTGTAGCGCATGTTTCTGTTTGTGTCCATGAGAAAGGTGGGTGTGTCTATAGGTGAGGTGTAGGTGAGACGTTTGGGGAGCATCTGTTCCATGTTGTTCCCTGAAAGCATCATCAGTATTGTTTTATACTGATGTGACAGGCCCCCCAACCCGTCAGCCGGAAAAGCCACACAGACACCCACAGGTGTGCATGGACACAGGGGGGGGGGCACGGTACCCAAGAGGCATCACGGAAGCCTCCGGAAAAGGACTTGACAAACAAGATGTCAGATGGGGTCGCCTCGGGGGAACAGAGACTTCAGGAAGTGATGACACATGTGACCTGACAGGGATTATAATTAAGAAATGACTGATTACTATTACCGTTTTGCTGACCTCTCATATCTATCACACACACACACACACACACACCTAGGTAGATTGATGGATGGATGGATGGATGGATGGATGGATGGATGAACGGAGAGATGGATAGATGGATATATGAACAGACAGACTACTAAACAGACTGATAGGTAGATAGATACACACCTAGGTAGATTGATGGATGGATGGATGGATAGATGGATGGATGGATGGATGGATGAACGGAGGGATGGATGGACAGACAGAATACTAAACAGACAGACAGACAGACAGACAGACAGACAGATAGATAGATAGATAGATAGATAGATAGATAGATAGATAGATAGATAGATAGATAGATAGATAGATAGATATGTACGATTACACCAACCTCAACTTTGAGAAGCCTGCAGCTAAATCAAAGTGAACATCGCCTGGTCTGTCAGAAACTACTTGACCCAACTCTCCATAGGACGCCGAAAAATTTATTGTTTCTTGGTGCTCACAACGGTGGGGGAGTGACAGGAGCAACTATCAGCCCAAAACTTCTGCTCCTGTGCCCCATGTGAGGGGAGCACATTTTTCTTGTTCCCCCAGCGACGGCCCGCTGAGCAAGACTGCTCCCCTTACCGTGGCAATGGCCATTTGTCTGTGTTAGCGGTGGGCAAAAACCACCCGTCTAAAGTAGATGGAAAGCCACGAAGTGATGAAAACAAGGGAACAGGGCCAAAATCAAGGGGGACAGTGCAGGTGTGTGTGGGTGCATAAAAAGGAGGAGTAAAAGCTGGACCATACAGGGAGAAAGCGACAACCAGTCATGCATAGACATAGAGGGTCATGGAGGTGCAAAATAAGAAATGGGCCTTAATGTGTGTGTGTGTTCCTGTGTGTGCGTGTGTGTGTGTGTGTGTGTGTGTGTGTGTGTGTGTGTGCACGTGTGTGCCTGTCTGTGTGTGTCCATGTGAATAACTGCATGTGTGAGTGTGTGTTCAACGTGAACTACTGGGCTTTTGCTGGCACCTTTCCGCAGGTTTGCTTCACTTTAAATTCAAAGATGCACCAGTGGTTAACCTGACTCTCTGCCATTGAAATCGTCCTTTCACCCCTCACATTCCAGACAACAATTACTGCATTTTAAATGGCAGTTTTTTCCCTCACGGAACAAGAGATAAGTGGGTGTAATTGCTGTGTTCAAGAACACTAAGTCACCAGTTCCCTAATTTGAAGTGCTAGCACTTGAAGCAGTGTTGGTCTCTGCTTTTGTCAGCTTCATTACAACTGATACAGACACACACACACCAACTTCTGAGTCACATTTTTCGAACTCTTGACTTGCCTAATATGCTCCGCTTAACAGGAGTCTTCACCAGAGACACAGAAAGAAAGAGAGAGGGAAAGAGATAGACAGAGAAGGTGTGTAAAATACAGACATTAAGAGTGTGTGTGTGTATGAGAGAGAGAGAGAGAGAGAGAGATGGAGAGCAAAAGATGAGGAGGGAGAGAGATGGCGGCACTCAGTTTCTCATATTTCTCTCGCTCTCACTTTCTTACTGTCTATCCATCTGCTACCTCACCAGGTGCAGAAAACAAGGAAACAGACTGATGAAAGGGGGCGACACAAGATGACACGAATCTGCCGTGACAGAGCTCTGACGTCCTTAATGAGTCAGATTAGCTATGGCCGTGTGGTAGGAGCTTTAATAGGAAGGTGGGAATTTTCTAAGGCTCAAAGTTGTCATGAGGGCAGAAACATTTGTGATTGGTTCAATCTGTGAGGAGGAAGTTGCAGAGGCGGGGCCACCATTTTCAATCTTAACAACGTGCCACCATTTTGAATATTGACTACTTTAGTTGTGCTTGCTAAAAATTCCCATTAGCCCAGCCAAGAGGAACTGGTTATTTTAAAGTAAGTTTGTAAAAACAAAAATGTTTTTATCTTAGAGAGAGAGAGAGAGATGATATGGGATACTGTCCATATCCCAAACGAATTAGCTACATATGAAAAGGGTAGCTTTTCATTATAAACTTACACTGCCAAGTTAAATGAATACAAAAATATACAAGTCTAGGTCTAAGTCCATTTGTAGTAAATGTTGTGTTAATGCTCTGCAAATCATACTCACCTCAGCTAAAATGAAAAATATAAATATGTTAATGTCTGACAAACATGTGTCCACATACACGCTTTCACAAACCCACACAGACACACATACATGAAAAGGCCATTTTGCATCTGTAATTGGAATGAGAATAAGCTCACCGTAGAGATGAATGTTTATTTGGCTATATTCCCATGATAGACCTGCATTTTTCATCTCAGTCACCATATGCCCCAACCCAACACATTGAAGTCAATGCAGGGATATTTCAGCGTTTGTTTCTGTTTGTTTGCTCATTTCTGTATTTATTTACGGGTGTTTTATTTTTAGCCAAAAGTCCAACTTTACATGCAAGGTGGGCAGCGGTGGAGCAGGTGTTGTTGTTTATCAAAGGTGAATCTTCATTCATTTTGCCCACCAGCTATGCTTTTTTGTTTTTTGATATGCCCAGACTACAAAGCTTTGGCTGTGCCTTTGAACTGGAGAGGGTCAAGAGAAGGTGGAAATAACATGATCAGACTCAATAACGAGCCACTTTCTCAGAGTCGTTCACTCTGCAGCCAGCCTACTGCTGGGAGTAGCTTTGTAAATAAAAAGCAACTTTTTCATATTTCTTGAGGTAATTATAGTGTGTGAAAATAAATATGATTCTTTAGATGACCTTTCCTCTTGGTAACACTTTCTATAAAACTTGTATAGCTAAGTATAACATAATGCTGGGTCATAAGCCATTTTCTAACCTTCAAGTGTCACACTGCATTCTTGGTTATAAATCTTTACCTGTGACTGACTTACAACTGCAGTCATGAGTATGTGCTGTTATGAATACTAATTTCAACCGTTATTAGGCTTTATAAAGACATTATAACCATTTATAAATGTGTTTACAAGATCGGATTAATAAACCGTCATAGAAAGTGTATCTTCCTTCCTTCTCTCTTTCTTTCTTTCTTCTTTTTTTCTTTCTTTCTTTCACTACACCACTGCAGCCTATCCTCTTGTGAGAGCAGATAGAGATATCCAGACAGGATGCTCTGTATATACTCTATTATTATTATTATTATCAGTGTTGGGAAGGTTACTTTAGAAATGTAATTCGTTACAGTTACAAGTTACCCTGTTTAAAATGTAATAGTAGTGTAACTTTTTGAATTACTTTATCTGAGTAATGTAACTTATTACTTTTTGATTACTTTTTGATTACTTTTCAAATGTTTTCATGATTTTGTCCCCGTAAACATTTTAACAGAAAGCCCCGCATCCAACTGTGGAGGGAAATGGCAACAGGGATGTTTAGTAGGCTACGGTAGCCTATAAGAAAAACACACGGAACAGTTTTTTAAAAAAATATAAGCTGTTTTAGCAAGGTTTTGCTGACAATATTAAGATGTAATTCAAAATGTAATTTTGAAAAAATTCAAAAGTACCTGTAGTCGAATTACACATTTTCTCCAGTAACTGTAATGCATTACTGTTACATTTATTTTGTAATTAAATTACGTAACGGAATTACATGTATCACGTTACTCCCCAACACTGATTATTATTATTATTATTATCATTATTATAATTATCATTATTATCATCAGCCTGCAATAAAGTTAAGCTAAAGTAGAAAAAGTATGTCTGTAATCACATAGCCATGGTTGACATGGGTTACCAGGTACCAGGTTATTATCAGTGTCTGTCAGTGAGCGTTTGTACTGTTTGCTGACAGAATTGGGTCTAAAGAGCAGCAAAACAGTCTGAACTGAGTTTGGCTATAGGGTAAAGCATCCCATGAGAATGAGAGAGAGAGAGGGTGGGACAGAGAGTGTGTTTGTGTGAGAGAGGACAGAGAGAGCAAACAGGTCATACAGAAGACTTCCTAATATTCTTTAATGGTCATGCATTTGTGTAAAATGTAATCAATGAAAAAGTCATAGATGATTATTTAGCATGACAAATTAAAGTAATTTATTTTGAACTGTCTACGATGGATAAACATATATGTGTTTGTGTGTGTGTATGTGTGTGTCTGTGTCTGACTGTGTGTCTGGGTCTGGGTCTGTGTCTGTGTGTGAGTCTGCATGTGTTTGCGTAAAGGGAAGGTTGGGAAAGGGTAGGGTGAGGTGGGGCACACACTGTGAAGTCTTTTGCGTTATTTTCTTTATAGTACTCAAAGGCTTTATGTGAAGTTTCTTGAAATGCGCAGACAGGAGAGGGGGCCAAAGAAGCAGACTACACTGGGACTTTCTCCTTCAGAGGAAAGATAGAAGAGACACCTCCCTCAGCATGGGTTTGGCATCTGATGCAGAGCTGGACCTGCTCCGCATCCAGGCCAAAGCAGAGCCACATCCGCATCAGTCTCATGTATTTTCTGCTTTTATTGTTCACCTTTCTTCCTCCCCACATCCTTCTGTTGTTCTTTGACAGACTCACAGGAAATCTAGCTCAAGCCCAAATGTAGGCCAGAGGAGCACACATCATAGCCTGTGCTCAGATTCAAACATGTACCACAGCTGCTCTGTCATGTGACTGAAGACAGAGAGAATAAGATTGCATAACTGAGAAAAACTGCTACGTTTGCCGAAGGAAGAAATAGTTAAAAAAGGACAAAAGGAGAAAAGAACAGAAGTGAACTGGTTTAAAGAAAACAAAATGCAATCCTACAAGTAGAAAATATTTTAGGTACCTCCTGAAAGTCAGGGAGTAACATTTTTAAACATGTAAACTGAAATGAAGTGAAACACACACACACACTTAACACTATACACCATATGTGTATATGAATTTGTTATGTTAAAATAAAGGATAAAGTGTGTGTGTGTATGTGTGTGTGCGTGTGTGTGTGTGTGCGTGTGTCCGTGTGTGTGTGTGTTTGTGTATGCGTGTGTATGAATGTAAAAGAGAAAGACCTCTGTGTGTGTATGTGTGTGTGCATGTGTACATATTATTTCCTGAGCCAAAATAAGTGTCTTTTATTGTATCCAATATTTTCAACTCAAACTGGTTCAAACTCAAGTTAAAGGTGGCTTTGGAATGAAAATGTCATCAGATGAAGTCCATGTGCAGCTCTTTCAGCCTGCAAATAAAGATTAATGCATGGCGTCATTTAAACAGACATTAATAATTGAGCAGACCTGGAAATAAATGGGGGATTTAAATACTGTAAAAGCCTCAGACTTACATCTTCTTCAGTCTAGCTCTCTTTCATGTCCTCTCTCTCTTCACTTATCTGCCTTTTCCTCACTGTTTTTTCTCTCTTTTATTTCTTTTTTCTCCCTCTCTCTCCCTCCTCAATCTCTCTTATCCTCCCTCTTTCTGTCCTAATTTTTTTCTCTCCCATTCTTTCTCTCTCTCTTTCATGCAGACATGCATGCACTCACTTACTCTGTATTTCTGTATCTCTGTCTTTCTGTCTCTCTGTGTTTATTCATTTCTGTTTATCTCTCCTCTGTCCCACCCCTTCATCTTTCTCTTTATCTGCCTGTCTCTCCTGCATTCTTATACCCTCCTCCTCTTTTCTCTATTTCTTCCTTTCCCCCTTCCTTTTTCAATCAGTGTAATCCCATGGCATGCCGTACCCTCTCCTCTGTTTTGTCAGTCTCTCTCACACACATGCTAGACAAATTGGGCTCTGCATATAGTCGGTTATTTCCATCCTCAAGGTTAACTCTGCCACAGCCTGAAAGAGTGAGCGCTATTGATACCCAAGGCTGGATCAATGCTGGTTTACAGCAAGGGCATCTAAAACCTTCATCTAGGGATGCAAATGTGAATGTTATTGTATAGAAAGGAGTGTGTGTGTGTGTGTGTGTGTGTGTGTGTGTGTGTGTGTGTGTGTGTGTGTGTCGTGGTTGAAGTATCAGAGGATATTGGTGGATTCACCTCCAAACGCACTGAGCTGATGAGTGCAAATGTGTTTTCTGCGATGCTGTAATTTTCTCACGAGGCGCTTAAAAGAGGGAATGAGATGAAATCAAATCAAATTTGCTGTTCTGATTCTTCAGACATGCCTAGTTAGATCTTTAAACAACTATTATTTCCTCTGATGAAATGGGGCACTGGAATTCAGCAATGACATCTAGGAGTATCTTCTAAATCTATTATTCATGTGAATTTTATTTTTTCCCATATATCCTTTTTTTCAATGTTATGTGCAACTTCCTTGAATGACTAAATGACTTTATATATGTAGTTGGGACATATCTTTGAACACATGAAAGTTTTATGATTTTGATTTGCATGCACAAGATAATGATCATTTTACGAGGTCAGTGAAAATGTTGAATCTTTTATGCGTCTCACCCCCATGCTAGCTATAAATGTGACATGCTTCTGGTTTGTGTGGCTCTGAGCCACTGGATGCTGGCCATGTCTTTGCGACCCATAGACCAGGGGACATGCTTGGGGGGTCACCAAATGTGCCTTCTGTCAGCAACAAGGCTGTGCTGATTAGTAGCTTTTGGCCATTTAGTGTAAAAAGGGAAGCACAACAGTGATATGGAGCTCAGCATGTTGGTGCTTAGACAGAGGCCAGTGGATATGAATAGAGTATGGGTCACTGCAGCCTGAATTAACCCAATCATAGTAAGCCGATGAACCCAATCATAGATCATAGGGACGCACTGTACTTGTCTGAGACAAAGTAATTTAGGTAGCATTTCACTGCAAAAAGTTAATATATGTAATTTTATAAGTCTGTTGACACAGACTGTTTAATATTGTGTATTGAAACTAAAAAAAGCAACATGACAAAGAATTTTAGATGTTAATTATGGCACATATGGCACAGCCTACTTCTACAGAGAAGGAAAAACACCGCAAAAACACGGTACACACTCTCCATGTCCTCGTAACTGTTTCATAGTTTAGCTTTAATGTGAACGGATGTTAATTCCATATTCCAATGTCCATATTGAATCATTTGGTAAATCATGACAGATCTTTGTTTGCCCTATGTCCTTCCATGTCAACCGAAGTCAAGTGGGTTTCATCACCGTTTCAGCTATATACATAGTACATAGTAAGACAACACGTTTTACCAGGAACAATTGGTGCTACATACAAACTGTAAAAAACAGTGGAAACAAGACATATATAGTGCAGTGTGCCAACACAATGAAGTCACATACATTAAGAGTATACATAAGAGTACATAAAGTGTGAAAGATCCTTTCGAATCCTCTGCATCTGTGCAACACAAACTGCGCTTCTCATCACTCTACGTGTAGTGATGTTGCCTAGCTGTTGGTTGGTCTGGTGGCAGGCAGCTGTGGCCCCTGTGGGTCCTGTGGCAGAGCTGGTGATGGGGAGATTTGCAAGCTCATTGTGAGTCAACATGACACATATGAAATCATCTACCATGGGTTCTTGGGAGAAATCGATTTTTATTGGTATGCAGGAGGGCTCAGCTGTCAAAAAACAATAACAAAAAAAAAAACAGAAAAAAAACACATCAACAGGAGTCCCATGTGTCTGTGCTGAGGGTGAAGAGAGTGTAATGAGCAAGTGTTTGTTTATGCCATTTATTCTGTCACACCCACCTGCCCTGTAGTTGAAGAGCCCTTGACATTATTTCTCTCTCTCTCCTCACCGTGGGGCCGTGCATCAATTTAAATTAACAACGCAAATAACAGCTTTACCAGGAGCTGAAGGGCTCGTCAGCTCTATTGTGCTGTTTGTCACCCGGGTGAACGATGCCATGCCAGGGCCATCTGCAGGTGTCACGATGCCATGGTGCTGGTATGGGTGTGCGGGAGAGAGGGCTGATGGGTCGCTCTTAGACAGGGATGGCTGCCAGGAGCAACTACTTCACGTCTGGATGGTGCCAAGGGTGAAACAGGCACAGTGGCACCCCTGCTCTCTCTTGTTGCCAGTGAGTGGAGTGGATTTATTTACATAAATACGAGGGACGGCGCAGATTAAAGCGCGAGGCCGGCGGCTCCATTTCCATAATTTAATCAAGCCGCGGCGAGCAAACACAGGGCTCCGCACGGGGGCCGAAGGCAATGCACATTCCACACCCATTGCGAAAAACAAACTGACTATGGAAATAAATGCAGGCTAAATTAAGGTGTTGCTCCCACCACACCCTCACGCCTCACCCCCTCCCCAACCCACCCTAGTGTGAGAATATAGATGCAATATTTCAGCATAATTTCATAGCTCACCAAATGTCAAAAACATTCTGATACGTAAACACATAAACCCATGAAAGACTACCCTCAACAGTCATCTGCAAAGTATGTTTTACATTTCGGGCTCTCCAATGACCCGGATCACATGAAAAGCAGAAAAGTAGGAGGCTGCGTCCCCCACCAAGCTGAAGGAATAAATAATTAAGCAAATAGGACAACAGCTTTTTTCACTGCCATTACTGTTTCAGAAAGGTCTCAGTATCATTGACCAGGAAAACAGCAAACAAACATATGGCTTAATGGAAACACCTGGTTGAGTTAACTCAGTGTAAAGGGTTATTCTCCTAAGAGAAGTGTGCTACTGTATAGTGTTTTTTTTTGCATGGAAAATGAAGGCATAGGGCAGGTGAGTGTACTACTTATTCTGAGTTTCCTGAACATCTCAACCCTGTGCCTGAAATACCCCTTCCACAGCCAAACCCACACATGTGTTGCTGACATGAGCACTCCTGGCTGGCTGTGCACACACCTGGGTAGCTGAGCTATGGAGTCATTATCCACCAACCCCCAACACACACAAACACACACACATACACACACACACACACACACACACACACACACACACACACACACACACACACACACACACACCCCTCAGCCCTCCCCTATCTCCCATCTCCCTGTGGGAAATGCAGGGTGCCACAGGGATGCCTAACAAGGTTAATGGCTCCTACTACCTTCTTTGCTAGACCAGATCAAAGCAAAGTTGCCCCAGGCTTAGGGTACCTGACCTAAATCATCAACTACTACATGCCACTCAAGTTCGTTAGCTTGGCACAGAGAAAGAGAGAGAGAGACAGAGAGAGAGAGAGGGAAAGACAAAGAAGAGCGAGAGAGATAGAGTGAGAGTTGTAGAGAAACAGAGAGAGAGAGAGAGAGAGAGAGAGAGAGAGAGGGTGGAGAGAAGCGATTTAATTACTTTTCTGAACCTGAGGGGTACAAAATAGAACTCCCTGCTGTTTTCAATGCAACTTTTTTGTTGTTGTTTTTTCATATCCCATTCCCCATGTCAGTGATAGTTTCATTACTAATCTCTGCACCAGGTACATACATATGGTAAACAATGTCAAAACAGCATGGCATGCATTTGTGCAAGGTGTAATTCAGGTGGGGTTGTTTACAGTACAACACATATAAATTCTCACACTTGTACAACTCCCCCCTTGTTCTTTCACACAGCCAGTCAGGCTATGGGGGTTAGGGCTCCACATTCCACATCACAACTTGATTACTCTAATGAGGATTTTCAAGAGTGAGAATCCTATCCAACTTAATAATATAAGACCATTTCTCTGAAGGAGAACACAAGGCATTAACCAATAGGATCCATTCCTGGATCATCTGATCACCACTAAAGAAGTCCTCAAACAGGTCCTTAAAGGCAGCTATATAAGCCGGAATGCTCTACAGTGAGTTACCATTTATTCTTCAGCAGCTTCGGTCAGTCACGCATAAGATCCTTAAAAGATATTTCAAACAATAAAAGCAGATATATCAGTCTTGCTTAAAAGCATATTCCAAGGTCTTCAGGATAAGGAGATGCCAGAAAGACTGCAGCAGGCTTGTCCCCAAAAAGTATCCCCACCCACTATGTATCTCATGCTTAGGTCTGGCTCATGCCCAGACATCCCTTGGCTATCCCTGGGTCTTTCCAGCAGTGAGGGGCTTTGGGGCAGAGGAATGTTTATCTCTGAGCAAGCCTGCTTGGGGACCTGGAACCCTCTCTCCACTCACCCCCTGCCACCAAGCTGCACACTTCTGCCGAAGCAGTGCATCCAGAGCCCCAACTGACCGAGTGGGATGGCACCGGCTTGCTCTTGAGGTCTGATGTGTGACGCATTTGGCCATTTTACCTAGCCCATGCAGTGCTATGCCAAGTTCATACAACCGGTTCAAGTCCAGCTAAAGCTCTGGCTTATGGTACCAGGTTAGAACTATTTTGTAAGACATAGTAAATATGCAATAAGTTGCAACATTTATGTTTAGAATTGTGCATGGTTCCTAATAAATATAATAACCTACAAAATGACTATGCTCCCTTCCCAGTATGGTACACATTAGCCAGCTTTCCTTGCCTATGCAACACTACGCCTAGCTCCTGAGATTTGTTCAAATTCAAGCTGAAGCTCTTGCTTCCGCTGATAGCCTATCTCTAAAGATCACATTACTTTAGCCAGGAAGTCCGGAAAGGCTGGCAGAGGGTACAGGCGTCTTCCTGTACAGTGCTCTGGTTCTTCCGGCCAAGCCACACCCAGCAACTGACTGGTTTGCTCGCATCACTATACATGCAGACACATGCAGATAGTCAGCAGTACACATACTGTACAAACCAACATGCGTGCATGTACACTGCTTTAGGAATCTGCATATTCTTGCATTAATTCAAGGACATTCTTGCACACACAACAAGCACATGTAAAAACTGCTCATACATATTCAACCACCTTATTTGGACACCTGCTCTTCTGCTGCCATCAATAGAATCCAAATTAGATTTACCACGTAGTGGTACAGGGTATGACTGGCGCATGGTATTGATTTTTGGCCTACCATACACAGCAAGTTGATGTTGTTTTTGTATTTCAATATTTTTGTGTAAGTGAGCGTGGACAGATTATTTTAATGCAAGAGGTTCCACTGAATATAAGAGAAAGGAATTTTGGGTTTAAACCACAGTGTTCTACAGATAGTAGCGAAAATGTGCTTCCTGAAATTTCACAGTACTTGGCATGTCTCCAGAGGTTGTCTTGCTTATTGTATGTGAAAAATGTTGTGCAGTTTCCACTTCTTGGTTTAAGATATTGGCAATTGATAATTCCAATTTTTACATTTACCCATTTCACTAAGTGGCACTACACTACAAACCAGTGTTTCGCAGCTGAGTTGATACAACTCTGAAACACTGGCATGCAAAAAAATAATCACTGTCTTGGGTGAAAGTTTAGTTGTCATTTTGCGAAAACTGGTTTCAGACTTCTAGCTTCGATGGGGCCCAGGGACCAAAAGCTTCTAATCACCATGAGCCTTTACAGTCACCAGTGTTTCAGTGCCCTGAAAGTCATTGATGGAAAATTGGTGAAAGAAAAAAATGGGAAAAAAAATCTGACAAAACCATTTTGACCGCTAACGCTAACTTCGTTAGCGGTGGTCATAATACATTTCTAAGAAACAGCTTACCAATGTAGCATAAGCATGTGTTAAAGAACCCACAAGTCACAAGTGGTTCTTGAGATGCTTCTCTGTCCACTTTTGTCCAGCTGACTTAATTAGCCAGAATTAGCCAGAATCAGCTCACTTAATTAACCACAAACCTGGGCATATCGGATTTTGCGATGTTAAGATTGCAACTTTCATCAAATACCGCAACTTTCTCGCAACTTTTGGCCCTTTATCGCCCATATCTTGCTAAACAGTGAGTGCCCTTGCTCTGTTTAGAAGACACAGGAAACATTTGTGATTCACAACTGCTCACTCTTGCTCACTTAAACAACCTGAAATACCCACAAACGATAGTATCCCTTGCATATTTCATGACCATGGAGGAAAACTATATTGCACTGTTTGTAATACTTTAGCAGAGCACAGGGAAGTTACTACTTTGCCTCCTTAGAAATTATATATTTACAAAAATCCTAACCTGCAAAAAAACACTTCAAGGGGATATCTCTATACAAATGTAGGCTAGACACCCAAATAAAACATATGACAATGTTTAGCTCACCTTAACATGTAGGCCATTTACAACCGTTTAGCCTGCACTTTGCAATGTTAACTAGTAGAGTGCACAACACTGTCACACACACCTGATCGGTCTATATTTCAGATATTTTGTCTATCTTGCTGACATCAGGTAGTCTAGCCGTTACCAGTTCCAGGGAGACTTGAGATGTGATGACTAATATATTTAAGTCATTAAGTGAGATTCTTGTACAGTACAGTTATGTAGCATATTTTGTTACATTTTGTGTAATCCTTGAAATCTTTTCTTTTTTTCTGTTTGGCAAGGTTAAGGCTTAGTGGTTTATTTCTCCTTGTGTTTAGGCTAAATTACTGTAAAAATATAATTTACAAATGTGGAACTTTGTTGCAACTTTGACTTATTCCCACAACTTTTTTTTTCAACCAAATGTCTAAAACTCTGCAACTTTTATCACAACTTTTAGAAAAAATGCTGCAAATTCAGGTATTTGAGGCCTCACCTGTCTTAAAATGGGAGGGACTGATAAAAAAAACAAGCCATGAGTCTAACAGTACTGCATCTGGTTTGAGGTTTAGAAATGTTACATGGTTTGGCCACAATTCCCAACCGTCTGCACAGGACACGTCAGACCATAAGTAACACCTTATTAATACTGTCCCTGCAGTCAGACACGGTGGTGGCCTCATCTTGTTCTTGTTTATCCTACATCAGGGACTGGGAGACCAGTTAGGACAGAGGAAAAGATAGGTGGATGCAGAAATCTATAGAGCACTCCTGGGTAAAATGCCTCCTCCACAGGGCCCAGAGCAACTGAGAGATCCTGCATCATGTTCCATTAATCACATACACACACATACAGAGAGAGAGACAGAAAAAAGAGAGAGAGAGACAGACAGAGACGGGACACACAAACGCACGCACACACACACACACACACACACACACTACACATGCATGTAGTCAGAAGTACATGGTACTTGGTGTGGATGATTGGTAATATCTTGGAAAGTTATTAAGTGTGCTTGTGCTGCATGCACACTTATTGTTTTTCTTAAGTAGTGTTTTTATTGATTTTATAAGTCATTGTTTTTCTTAAGTAGTGTTTAATCCTATTGTTCTCTATTGGTAGAGTTGTACCCATTTCTTTGCAGAACTACTAGTTTTAGGGATTTTGAGATAGAGAACGTTCAACCCGATCATTCTTTTTTTCGGCGATATTTCCCATTGAACTGAATGGTAGAACACTCAGGCTGATGATGTCATAATGCTCTGCTCCACTGTGAGTGAGTGAAAATACTTTGCTCCACTCTAGATGTTTACAGTGAGAGCTGTAGAGAAAAGCCATTTTTCACTGAATTAAGTTGACAACCATGTAAAAACGACGAGGAGATATCTGTCCTCTGAGCTATGATAGTTGTTGAGGAAAGCCTTTTTCACGGAATTAAGTTAAAAAACCATGTAAAAAATAAAAGGAAAGATTTGAGGGCACTGAGTCATGTTAAAGACTTAAAAGAAGAGAAGAAATTTCAGGGCATGAAATGTGTAAGAGACAGAGAGAGAGGCAGAGAATACTGTGGCAGCAAATACTGTGGCAGTTACACCTCGACCAACTGCCATTTTTTTTATTTTGAAGTTGAATTTTAGAACTCTGATGTCATAATGCCCCTGCTGTGGCCTGCATAATCTGCCATGGGAGTCTATGGTAGCCCATAGAACCTATTGGTAAAAAGTTTTAAAATTTTAGTGCCACAAACTGGTCAAACTTAGAGGTACATTATGCATGCAACTTTTGAACTGTACATCCAATGTTAAAAAAACTTCACTGAAATCCTTGGGTTAGGTCAAACTTTGCTAACAGTGCTAATTAGCTTACTGGCCTAATGTTTGCTAGCAGTTATGCTAATGCTAATTAGCTAATTATGCTAACTAGTTAACTGTGCTAACAGTGCTACTCTCCCAACTTAGCTAATGTTTGTTAGCTGTTATGTTAACAATGTTGACTAAGCTAAAATGTTAAATTATTACCTGTGGTAACAGTGTTATTTAGCTAACTTAGCTGAAGCTATTTAGCCATTATGCAAACCATGTGTAGCGCCACTACTCTGTATTTAAATTAAAATTAAAGCAGCGGGACTACAAAGTAATTGTGTAGTCTATATCTTATATTAGCCTATTATATACATGGGGAACTAGCAGGGAACAAAGAGAACAAGGGAAATATTCAGGTGGGCCTAAGATTCTAGATTGGACTCAAGAAGCAGTGATTTTAGACAGAAGATATAAAAACAATAAGAATTTATTAAAATAACAATAAAAGATTAGCAAGGGAATGTTAATCAAATAATCTGTTCAATATTAAATACCAATACAAAACATAAACAAAATAAATACATTCAAAACGAGAAAAGCATTCAGAGAGCGCAGACCTTCGCCAAGGCAGCTTACGTCTCCACCTCATTCTCACCTTAATACGGTTCGTTCACTCATGCTCACACGAACTTGGTTGGCACTTTGGTGCAGGAAAGTACTTTATCTAATTTCCACTGCCAACATGAACTACTAGGCTGCTCACCACTGCCGCTCTAACTCTCCTCTGTCTTTCACTGAACTCTCTGACCAAAAACTCAACAACTCCTTGACCCACAACAGGAGCCTGATTTCCGTGCCAACCGATATTCCCTCCTTTCAAAATAAAAGTCTCCATAGATTCCATGCTACACTGGTAATTTGACTGAATAAAAAATTCCTGGATCCAGATGGTTATCCGGATCACCACCAAAATCAAATCAGTTCCAAGTTAGGCCACTTCTGACTTATCCTGAAAATTTCATCAAAATCCATCCATAACTTTTCGAGTTATGTTGTTCACAACAGACAGACAGACAGACAAGCGGACAAACCAACGTCGACGAAAACATAACCTCCTTGGTGGAGGTAATAAAACAGAGCTCTGAAAATAAAAAGTAAGATTTCCATAACAAACAATTAGGAAAAAGAATGGTCTGTGGGAGAGAGTTCAAAAAAAGGGTAGAAACAGTCCGAGGGAGTGTACGGGTGCGAGTGTCAGTGACGCTTATCTGAGGAAGGGAGTCCAGTCTTGCATTCTGCAGTCAGGTCGGGTGGGTAGGCTCGCCATCAAAGGGGGGTTCAGCATATGGGTTCAGTTCCAGCAGAATCAAGCAGGAAAAAAAAAACAATCTGCATACAGCAGTATTGAAATTACATGACCAATATGATACACGGGCCGCGGCTTGCGTGCCCAGCATTCCACAGAATTCTTTCACCTTAAATAATGCCTCGCTGGTCGCGAAGAGTTTTCCGTTACATCCAGATTAAATAATTAAATATTCCAACTAGTATTTAAAAGTAAACTTATCATTACAATGGTAGGCTACTAAAATTAACAAATCTAAATTCAAATTATCCGACTGGGTTTTGAACGGTCCGTATTTCTATATGAAATCATTCATCATTCATTCATTCATTCATCCATTTGTCTACATTCAAATATCCATTATACAAGAATATAATACAATATTACTATAGGCTACATGTGTTAAAAAGTAATATAATATATATATATATATAAAGATGGCTAAAGATGAACCACTAAACCAAAACTCACCGGAGTTTCTCGGGGAGTCTTCAAATAAAAAGTTGGATGAAAAGGATGATGGAAGACGGAAAATGGATATTATAGGAAGGATGACAGAATAGAAGAAGAGAATAAAAGATGAAGGGGTAGTTCAAGGGGAAATCAAGTGTTCAAGGGGAAATCAAAAAAGTGTAGTTTTCAAAAGCTGGGAAATCGGAAATAAACAGGTCAAGGGAAAAACAACAAAAGGGTTGCCTAGCAACTCACACGCTACTCCACAGCTGGAGCAGTGCAGCTGAAACAATGTTACTCATTGTATACAATATTAGTGATCCACCAGAGGTGGGTTACACATGCTAAGTATGCTAATGATGCTAACAGTGCTACTGCACTGACTTAGCTTATGTATGTTAGTAGGTGTGCTAGTAATGCTAACAATGCTAAGTTCTCGTAAAGTGGTCAACGTTAGACTTCTACAATATGTCCAATTTTCAAAAACTTTATATGACTGGAATCCTCCAGTCATTGGTCCAAGTTCAAAGAACTCTATGATGTTGATTTACACACATATTTAGAAACACAGTTTTAGTATTTTCTGTGGGAATGCAGTTATCTACTTTTTTATAATTTAGCATTCATTGAACAAATAAGTACATGTGAGTTGAGTTACAGGCAAAAAAATCACATACACATGTACACACACACAGACACCTGTGTGTTTATATCCTACACACACACACAGGCACTAGCAAACACACATCCCAACGTGCAAACATGCAAACAGCTGCAGGAATATGCCCAAGCGCAAGCAGGACCATAGCTGTGCAATTCAACAAACCATCAACCCAATGCACACATGCCAAGGAAACACAGGAGTGTGTGTGTGTGTGTGTGTGTGTATGTGTGTGTGTTGGGATGGCAGTGTTTTGTGGGGTCTGTTCTGCTCGGCTTGGGTTTCTCTGCCTGGACTGGACCTGGACTCAAAGGAACATCTCTAAAGAGATCTAGTCCGGGAGTGGCTGTGGACCAATATACCCCATCCAGCCTGGCTAGGTTTGGGTGGTTCTGCCAGTGGAAAGGATCCAAAAGACAAGGTCCAAATGACAGGAGGGCTACAGCTTATAGGATCACTTCCCAGAAGATCTGAAGTCCTTATAACAACTGGCCTTTAAAATTACGATTAACATAATATTCCGGAATCTTGTCTTCGCCTTATTGTGTGTAGGGTTATTAAAAATGGAAAACATTTTGACATACAGCAAGAGACTTGGTTTCCAAGTCTCAGAGGATCTGAAAACAAAATGTATGTATGTAAATGTGTGCGTATACTGTATACTATATGCATGCATGTGCCTTAGTGTGTCTGTGTATGTGTGTACGTGTGGGTGGGGGTGGGGGTGTGTCTATGTGTTTATGTGTTTGCATTGCATGTATGTACACTATACACACACACACATAAGCAAAGTGGGACCCACACCAAAGTGTATTAACTCTATCCAGCCCATCCGGTGCAAAAAAGCGCATCTGCTGAATCTGTAAACAAGCGACGTTGTTCATCACACAGATGTAGAAACAAGAGCGTAGAGACTCATATTTCTGTCCCTGATTACATCAGCTTTATGCAAAGAGCACAGAGAGAGAGAGAGGGAGAGGGAGAGGGAGGAGGAGAGATAGAGAGAGAAACAAATGGACCCCCTGTGCAAGTGTGATTGATTTTTTCCCCCTATAAATACACACCACCCTGCCTGCTTTAAATATTTCAAAGCTGCTTAGCGATGCAATTCAGACCAGGGCACGAAGAGAGAGAAAGACCCTCTGTGGCCCAGTCTCAGTCTTATATAGTGCACCCGAACCCGTTTTAATCTCTGGTACAACCTGTGTACTTTCTGTGTACGTTTTTCAGAAATGAATCAGCAGGATAGTGACGCTCACTGACTCACAGACGACCCCCTGTAATATCCGTCATTAAAGTTGCTAATGTGCTTATTATTATTGCCATTTTGCCATTATTGCCATTTTCGGCTACACAATTTTCTGTGCATGCCTGAAGAGAGTACTGCAGTGATGAAATCACAACGACGCTGGTGCTTGTACCATGATAATACCGACAGCAATGCTGCAAAATAATGGGCCCAAATGCAGCACAGCATAATCTTGTGTTCTCTGGGAAGAGAAGAGAAGAGAAGAGAAGAGAAGGCCCACACAGTATCCCGAGGGGGAACTCAGAGATGCAGGGGATGGAGGTGGGCTCCTTAATGACTGGAGATAAATATATGCCACCATAGCCAGTGAATGAGCCTCTGAGCCTGTTCCAAAACAAGCCCAGAAGGTGTGATCATAGCCAGCAAATAATCTCTGAGAAACTTGTACAAACAGAGAGGTTGATATTACAGTCAGCAAATATAAACCTGTACTGCTAACAATTTAGGATTTTTTGAGAATTAATTACTTCTCTGTGCGAGTTAAACAGAAAATCTGGGTTGTTAGGGATTAAGTTAGAGAATGAGTTACATATAAATGGATAAACTAGGATCTTCAGATGTGAATAAGTTTTTAAGGAAGATGCATACTGGCAAACATGTTATCTATTGAAAGGAAATGGTTTTTAAAGAGTAAAGTGAGAGTTTGTGAGTAAGCTGCTCATATAAGCTTCTGCCACAGCAATTACATTCATTAGTTGGCCATAGTAACTGTTTTCTGTGTAAGTTCGAAGCAAGCACATTCAGTGGATTTAGTGATTGCATTTGTTTCTCAATTGTTTGTAACATTAGCTGTAGTCATTGTGACTGAATAGATTTCTGTGTAGATTTGCTGTAAATATATCAGTTTTTGTGTTTGCTGTAAATATACCAGCTGAAATCACAGTAAGTAAGTGAGTGTGTGAGGGTGTGTGAGTCCTCAGCAAGACTGATAATCTTGATTTCCAACAGACATGGTGATGAATGTTTACAGTGATGAGTGTGTGTGTGTGTGTGTGTGCGCGCGCGTGTGTGTGTGCATGTGTGTGTGTGTGTGTATGTGTGTCAGGGGTGGCAATTAACTTTGCAAAATGCGAACTTTTACCAGCCACTAACAAATAAATGATACAATTCACCAGTCACATAATAGTAAATATTTTGTGTGATAAAATTTACCAGCCACATTCATATTTTACCAGCATTTGGCTGGTGGCTGGTGCAAATTTCCATCCCTCTGTGTGTATATGTGTGTGTGACTGTTTACAGCGATGACAGCTGCAGACTTTGTCTGCCTGGGGCACCTGTTGTCTCTCAGCTCATCGCGAGCAACTGGGTAAACTCAAACATGTGTGCCCAAACAACTCCATCTGTGTGAAACACACTCGTCATGTGCAACGACACTGGGGACATGGAGTCTTACTGTCATCCAGCATCACCCTCTACCCACCTACCCACCGAAATATAAAGGGACACATTTGACAGCTTCTCCTCATTATGATTTGATGTCTGATGTTTTTTTGCTTTACAGATGAAAATCAAATATGTATAGGATAACTGAGGATCGCACAAATTGTCAAACAAATATCTATCTTGTGGTAAATGCTGCAATACACAAATTTAAATGTATAAATGTACTCAAATATAATCTGCTTATTGAATCATTTTTACTTTATTAATTTTGTTTCCTAACAGGTTATAAAAAAGTATTTGGCAAGATTGCAACAACTTTGAAATAGCTTTGCTATTCCAGATGACTGAACATACCCAGAAGACCCTGAGACAGGAGCCAGAGCAAGCTCAACTGGCAGCAACCAAAACAGCCAGCTGGAGTGATATCAGAAAAAAATGTCAAGGTTAAAAAAGGGAAGGGATAAAAAGAAGAAATCAGAGAAGGAAGGACTGATTCCTTTCTTAAAAGGGAAAATTCTCTGTGCAAGTTTGCCCTGTGCAAATCATTGCCAGTCTAAAAAAAAGTCAATGTTACTTCCTGACTGACATTTTGAAAAGGCAGCATAATGATGTCTGGAGATGGCGCAAAGTGAGAACAGGCACAGCGGAGAAAGTATGGCCTTTCTGAGGACCCTCCTGAGTCATCGATATTATAAAACACACACACACTCACACGCACGCACACGCATGCATGCACACACATACACGACCCTCCTGGGTCACAGGTATTTTATAGCACACACACACACACACACACACACACACACACACACACGACCCTACTGGGTCACAGATATTTCAAAACAATGATGACTTCAGACGTGAGAGTCATGAAGCCAATGTGATGATGGACATGTATAAAGGGCATGTGGTCTCATTACTGCAGTGTTGAGATTCATGGCTGCCTTCATGCTTTTCAAATGGTCATAATGGGAAAAGGATAAAGTGGAATACAATTTACAATTGCACTTAAATTGCACCAATTAAATTGTCAGCTTTTGTTTTCTCAGATATCTACACTTGTCTCAGTGCATTGTATTTCTTTGTTTGTTTGTTTATTTTTTTAAACAAATTGCTGCAGCACCAGAAAATGCGTTTATGCTTCAATGCCATAAGGTCTTGTTCTTATTGACCAACTGATTCTTCACAAAATCTTATGAATATCTCTCTTCTAGACTAGTCATGATGTCCGCCTCTTTATGTTCTTCCTGACATCCCATTGTAGCAGTCAAAGTGCAAAGCCAAATGCCCTCCAACTGAACGATGCAAGACATCGGCTAGACCAGCAGACCTTGAAGAAGCAGAAAGTCTTGCTAAAGCTGACTTGAAAAAGTATTTTGAGGACAAGAGAACTTCCCCAATGTGCGCAAAGGAGGAAGGAGGTGGAAGCTCTTCAGGGAACAACAGGAAGCTGTTAAATTTACAGATCAGATCAACCCTAGCAAAATACTCTAGACTTCAACCAGCTCAGACACATTAAAGCTTTTCCTTTTCTTCATACACAACTCCCTCAAGGCAAACAATAATGAGAAATGTTTTGTTTTGTTTATTTCTGTTAGTCTTGAGTGTTTTTTATTTGTCATTTCACATCACCAAAGAAGCAAGATCTGCTGCATGTGGCAAATATAAAGTATAATTGAAATCAGAATCTGATGTTAGATTGCATTGATAGTGATTAAATTCTCTCCTCACAAAACTGCCCTTCTGCTTCATACACCTTCCAAGCGTGACTGTACCTTGCTCACGACTGTGCAGTCGTTTCTCTAGCGCTTTCTTTGCGGAGGTTAACTGGGGCACAACTGCACCAGCCAGCCTTTCTGACTTGTCTCTAGAGGCGATGGTGTACACTCAACAGCAGCCACTCTTCATGTCTGCTTTACACAATGCCAACCATGGGAACAAGGTAATCTGTCATTTCACAAACCAATTTTACATATAGGCAGTTGCCCATAGCCAATTGTGCCTGAATTGTTTTCCATCTAGTGCACTCTCTATTTGTGCCCACAAATACAGAGAGTGACATGGCAGTAGCTTACATGAAACAATGTCATGGGGAGAACATTAAAATGTTGGCGGTGAGTGGCTGCAAATGAGAGAGAAAGTGAAAGGACAGAGGTGATGGGGATGAAACTGCCATTGTGCTGGTAGCTTGGGCATTTGTGTAAAGTGACTTTCGAAGTGAGTTTTATGCACTGTGTACCAATAATTTATTTGTAAATAAACAGAAATTAGATGAGTCACTCCCTCTTGCTGACTGCATTCTGTCTGTACACCCCCACAGACCCAACTGACGTGTTTCTGCTCAGTTTCGGGTTCATGTACATTCAGAGCAATTTGATTAACTGTTAGAATGTTAGAATTGTTAGAATTCTCTCTCTCTCTTTCTCTTTCTCTTTCTTAGTCTGCTAGATTTTCTGTGTTTGTCCTTCTCCTAATATCTGCATAGTGTCTTCATACTGACTTCATATGCCTTGTCTTCTTGTTAATGTGCTCTCTTTCTCCCTCACTTCTTTCTCTTTATGTTGCCTTGTCTTTCTGTCTCCCTTCTATGATTTCTTCTGTGTGTATGTGCTCTAGATGTAACTCCAACACCAAACAACACTGACAAAAGCTTGTCAGCCCTGTACTCACACTTAAAACAAGAGCTGGTATAATGACTGGATCACAGGGGTCAACAGCATTAGGGAAAGTCTGAAGTCAGGACATGGGCTGTCCAGAGCATCAAAGACCCTGGCAGAGTGCAGTGTGTTGACCAGTGCCAGCGGAGTTAGTAGAGCCAACCCTCCCCGCTTTCCTCACAGAATCACTTCCCCCTTCCAGTCAATCACCCTGCCTCCCCAACCCATACCCCACCCCCCCACTCCACCCCCAACACACGCAATACCCGCCTCCACAGCCGGCACCAGTGGCAAGCCTTTCCCAGATGCACTCACAGACATCATGATGGGCCTGATGGCTCCCGGAATGATGGGTATTCATTTGACAACCTCTGTCTGCATAATTGCCTGTGTGCTACTGGAAGCTGCCATTTTCCACCCTAAAGAAAGAAAGGATGAAAAAAAGTGAGAGAAAAGAAGAGATAGGAAAGGTGATGAAGACAGAGAGGTGGGAGAGGTAGAAGAGAAGACGAGATGGAGAGAGAGAGAGAAAGAGAGAGAGAGATGCAGGAGAGAGAAAGCAGGAACCTTCCCTTTCGCCCCCCCCCCCCACAACCTTTCCTTTCACTGCTTGAATTATGCATGAGACTTTGAGGTGCATCCAACACAACTTGAGGGAGAGAAGCAAATGTGGTGAATATTCGATACCTGATTGTCACATGAGTGTTGCCCCCCTCACCCACACCCAACAGACCCCCCCTCCATACACACAGACACATCGCCCTAACACCCCTGTAAAGGTTCTGTTTGAGTCGCCACACTACACCCCCGGGTGACAGCAATGAAATTCAATCCCCAATCAAAATCTCCATAAGTCATGTGTGCTGGAGTGCAGAGGCGTTACTCACTGGGCCCTGGCAATGCTGCCTAAGGCATAGGATGGCAGCCTTAAGGGAGGGCCTTATCACAGATTAATGAGTGTTTGTGTACAAAGGGGGGCCCGTTTACTGAACACTCGGGGGAAATTATAACACTTTTTACTCAGGCCTAATTGATCTTTTCACACATGTGTGTGTTCAAACACTGAGAAGCCCTCCTCTTTCTCTCTGGCCTTTCTTTCTTTCTTTCTTTCTCTCTCTCTCTCGCTCTCTCTCTGCTCCTTCGTCGAGTGAGTGAGTGCGTGGTGAGTGTGAGAGCGTGTTTGCCGTCTGTGGCTTTCTAACTTTGATCTGCTGTTTGTCTTTTTTTCTGTGTATGTTTATTTATTGTTTTTACATCGTTCTTTAAGACTATTCTTTTTTGTTTGTTTGGGCTTGTGAAAGTCCTTGCAACTGAGCCCGAATCCAGCTCAGAGCTGGTCGGAGCTATGGCCTCCTTGGGAGAGTCTATGGATTTCATGACCTTAACACGCCGTCATGGCGTCAAGATTGTATCCGAAGTCAGTGTAGAAGACTGCAGTTTGGCAGTGGGTGAAATTATCGGTTACGAAAACATTGTGTGTGCCTCTCGAATGAATAGAGCAGTTGTTATTTTCTTTAACAGTATTGGCATTGCGAATAATATTGTTCAAATTGGTGTGGTACTTAATGGTACGCTTCACCCAGTTATACCTCTGAGTCTGCCGTCTAAGAAAATAGTCATTTCAAATGTTCCCCCTTTTCTGCCTGATAGTCTGCTTGAACGTGAACTTTCTCGTTATGGCAAACTTGTTTCACCAATAACGAAAATTCGTCATGATTGCAAATCGCCTCGTTTAAAGCATGTCGTCTCATTTAATGATGGTGGTGACATAAATCTAACTTTTCATTTTAAAATCCAGAATTCCAGTTATGTTCATGACATCAGATACAGTCATGAAGTGTTTTGCGTGTGGGGAAAAGGGACATTTAGTTCGTACGTGCCCGCTTGGGCGTAAAGATAGTGGGGAGAATCATGGGGAATCTGGGGAAAGATTTTCTAGAAGTTGTTAATGACTGTTTGGAGAGAGGAGAGTTGCCTTTGTCATGTAGGAGGGCGGTGCTTACCTTACTTCCTAAAAAAGGTCTTTTAAATGTTATCAAAAATTGGCGCCCAGTTGCTTTCCACTGATTATAAAATACTTTCCAAAGCCCTGGCCAGCAGATTGAGTAAAGTAATGTTAGAGGTCATACCAGACTTACTGTGTGTCTGACCGGTTCATTTTTGACAACATCCATTTAGTTAAAGGTGTTTTTGACAGAGGAGTGCCGTCCATATGGGCAGGTGGGGCAGCGAACTACTTGCTGCGAACTACTTGCTGCACTCCCCCCCCCCCCCCCCCCCCCCAAAGAAATGTCCCTTATAAATCATTGCTCCACATCGATTTTAATAATACACTTAGTCCTATCACATGAACTATATGTACAGTTTATGTAGTGTTATTCTCAATGTTTGGTCCGTTGAGAACATTTTTTGTAGGCTACGTTCGCGGTTCAGTTTACTCTCATTGCTCTCAATGTTACTTGTCACGGCTATGGGGCGTTGGACCTCAACGAACGTGCTTCTCCTCGCTTTCCCTACAGGCATGCAACAGGTATTACAACCCGCTCTAATAGACCCCTGTAGGGTCGGTAGCCAGACCGCCCCATGCCCATTCAATCAGTCTGTCAGTCTACTTTCCGACCCTAGTGACGTCAACCCGCGAATTGTATCAGTCTGCTAAGCCTCTGTGTGCTGTACTGTACTTCACTGTATCATGTGCGAGATGACGAGTGGTATTGCGATGAATAGCATCGAGTTTCTGTCAAAAAAATCCCTTCGAGAGACTGAGTTTAGGAGATAAATTGGCAATCAAACAACTTGGACCTGACAAACCAGACATCCAAATAGCCCAGCCAACTAAAAATAGGGGGAAAACTTATATCAGGACTTTCTCACGAGGGTGGTATGAGAAAAAGAAATGGCTATGTGGTTGCTCCAAGAGAAACACCGTCTTTTGTTTTCCATGCCTTCTTTTTAGATCTATACCATGGCCCAGGACAGACTGAATGCTTTAGCAATGTTGTCTATCGAAAAGCGACTGACCCATGACATTCCTGATTTCAATAGGCTCGTGATTGAGAAATTTGCACACATGAAAGATCGCCGGGCCAAATTCCTGTACAAATAAAATCTACCTTGATTGATATGTTCTCCTATTCAAGTTGTCTCCTCCAATAAGTTGTGTAATTGTTCGTTGCTGATGTTGTTGCCTTTGCGATGTTGCGCATTTACGCACGCCTGCTAAAACGCAATTAAAAACGTGAAATTTGTTTCAAGATTTGGCATTAGGCTATTTCTAACCGATAGATCTTCTGCTTGTGAATGATATCCTAGATATATTTCTTGCTTCTTTTTAAAATAGGCCTACGTATGTACCGTTATGGCAGGCTACCTATGTGTTCTTTAAGAAAATAATTACAGAACAGAATAACAGAAAAAAATAAAATAAAATAAAAAAACGGCAAAGCGCCATTTAAAAATCAGCATTTACATATAACAAACAATTTGTGAGGATGTGGTTTCTGCCCCACTTAAATGTAGGTTCACCACACGCTACTGGTTTTTGATATTTCAAGACTGTATGGTCTTAAAACTGGTCTTATATCAATAGATCAGGAAAAGGCCTTTGATCGTGTTGAGCACATTTACTTGTGGAAAACACTGGCACACTTGGGTTTTAGTGTTAAATTTATAAATATGGTTAAGATGTTACACTGCAACATTGAAAACGTGCTTAAAAAAAATGGTGTCTTGTGTGTGTTAATAGGGGTGCTCGACAAGGTTGCTCTCTCTCAGGCATGCTGTATGATTTAGCAATAGAACCTCTGTTAAATCAGTTGAGGGCTAAGCTCTCTGGTTTCTCTGTCCCTTCTTGTAACAATGTTTTTAAATTGTCAGCTTATGCTGATGATGTCATTGTGACGGTAAATGGACAACGAGACATTGATGTACTACTCGAACTGACTACCTCCTTTGGGTTAATTTCATCTGCCAAGGTGAATTGGACAAAAAGTGATGCTTTCATAGTGGGAAATTGTACAACTCCCTGCTGGACTTAAATGGAAACGAGAGGGACTTAAGTACCTAGGAGTCTATCTGGGTGACCCAAACACCATGCAAAAGAACTGGGAGGAGGTCTTGGAGAGCGTCAGAGGCCGCCTGAACAGGGGCGCATTCTCATTGCCAACAACCTTGTCGCATCATCTCTGTGGCATAAATTAATTTGTGTCGACCTACCCATGGATTTTCTGGCAAATGTTCAGACGTTACTGGTGAACTTTTTCTGGGATAACCTGCACTGGCTGCCTCAAAGCGTCCTCTACCTACCCAAGGATGAAGGGGGTCAAGGACTGATACAGCTGTCAAGCAGAGTTGCAGCTTTCCGCCTAATGTTTCTGCAAAGATTCCTAACGGGTCCAAAAGAACTGTTGTGGAGGCTAATTGCGAGCCTAATACTTAAAAAAGTTGAGGGCTTGGAAATGGACAAGGCTCTCTTTTTAATGGACACTAAGAAGCTGGATACTTCTTGTCTGCCGTCATTTTACAAGAGTGTGTTTCTGATTCTGAGTCATTTAAGATTACAAAGGCCAGGGCTCAACACATCTTTGCACTGGCTACTGGAGGAGCCTTTGATTCATGGTTCTCGCTTTGACATCTCTGAAAGCGACAACCCAACATTGTCTAGAATTTTAGCTAACTCTGAAATTTTTAAAGTTTAACAGTTAATAGACTGTGCAGGTACTACTTTTTCCTCGTCTCAGGAGTTAGCAACATGCTTGGGCTTGAGATCAGAACGCATGGTAAACAAACTGCTACATAGATGGAGGGTGCTGTTCACAACAGAGGAGTGTAAGATGTTGGAGCAATATAGTCTGGGGTTGAGTTCCCCAAATGAGGACGACTCATTTATGTATTTGAACATTTACCCAGACCTTGGTCATTGCACAGGGGCCCTGTTAGAAGACAGAGAAGAATTTGGGATTTCATTGCATGATTGTTGTGGCAAATCTTTTTATAAAATGATTGCTCTGAACAAACAAAAACTTAATTTAAGAGTCGACACCCCATGGCGACATGTTTTAATGTTGGAAGACGATGTAAAACCTGAATGGAGGACACTATATAAGCCTCCTTTAAGAAAACAAATTGGTGACTTACAGTGGAGACTTCTCCATGGCATATTGGCAATTAATGCTTTTGTGTCCATTATTAATCCTAGTGTGTGCCAGAACTATCCCTTTTGTTCTCAGAGAGAAACTGTTTTCCATTGCTTCATACACTGTTCGAGGCTGTCACCTTTGTTTGAAGTTTTAACAGCTTTGTTTTTTTCTTTTGGTGAAGTTTTTTCTTTACGGACCTTTGTTTTGGGACCCCCTCCCTTATTCACAAAAGCATCAGTCTAAATGTCAGCTGATTAATTTTGTCTTCGGCCAGGCCAAAATGGCAATCTATGTCAGTAGGAGAAATAAGATGGCTATTAATCTGGATTGTGATGTACTTACTGTTTTCTCCAGATTGGTGAAGTGTCGAATTCTCATTGATTTTCATTTTTATAAGCACATGAAAGACATTGATGCATTTGTTGATAAATGGTGTTGAGATGAGGATCTAGTTTTTTCTTCAGTTTTATTTTGAGATATGGCTGTTTTTTGTTAGGGCTGTAGTTATACTGATTTACCGTTTGTCATTGTCTCTTTCATAAAACTCTCTCTCTCTCTCTCTATTGACCCCCTTCTCCTGTCTGTGTCTCTTTATTTACTTTAAAATGGGTTTCATTTAAAAGGGGTTTTTACCCTAGACCAAAGATCAAGTGTCCTTCAGAAGAGCTAGGGAACAATGGTGCTGCATCTTCTTACTAGAAGAAGTTGAAAGCACCAAGCACAGTGATGCAGCCTCTTTTTACATAGTACCAGGTGTCTTCTGATAGTTTTCTGATTATGAAAGCAAAAAAGATGCAATATGAAAATGGCAAAACTCCCAACAGACTCAGACACTGAAAATATTTCAGTGGAAACAGAACCTCTATGTGCACCAGCAGAACACATCTTCCCTTCTACAATTTAAAGCAAACACACAGAGGGCTAACAATACAAAACACTTTACGGTTCCTTTTTTTGTGTGTTTTAGTGTAACATAATAGTTAGTGAATGTAGTGAATGTAATTTTAAGTACTTACACTGTATATAGCTAACACTAACCCTTACTCTAACTCCAACCCTATGGTGCAGTGTAAGTACATAAAGTTACATATTGTTACACACTTTGTTACACTAGCCTACATCTAATTGATGTAACATGGAAATACAGGCACCAACACATGCACCAATGCTTGTAGTAAAAATCTGCTGCAACAAGTGTGTCTGTGTCAGTGCAAAGCTGTAGTATCAGCGCAGTGGTCCGGTGTGCTGGTCATCGGAGGAAAGCAGAGCTTCTCTCAAGCTGTGGTGGAGGAGAAGGGGGTGGTGGGAGACGTAGAAGTGTGTGTGTGTGTGTGTGTGTGTGTGTGTGTGTGTGTGTGTGTGTGCGCTCGCCTGTATGTGAGTGCAAAGTGTCTTCTATCCACCCCAGCTGTGCTGCAGCAGGAGAGCATGGATCCGCTGGGCTAACCCCTTTCACTCGCCACAAAGGAGGCCCACTTATGTAACCACTTCGGGAGGGGGTGGCAGAAGAGAAGAAAAAGAAGAAGGAGAAGAAAAGATAAAGACAGAAATGTCTCTGAATGCAGTCCTCCTACAGTGTTTCTTTATTGACTTGCCCTCTGCTGTCTCTCTCTCTCTCTCTCTCTTGCTCTCTACTACTGAGTCTATGCTCTTTTTTTATACATATCCATTTTCACATTGAATGCATGCAGATTATCTTCTGTGTGTGTGTGTGTGTGTGTGTGTGTGTGTAGGTACCCAGTGTCAAGCTGCAGGTGAGTAGAGACTAGTCCAGCACTAAGATTGCCCAGTCAGGATTACATAACACAGTGCTCTCTCTCGACCCCCCAACCCACCCACACGCACACCCATGCACACACAAACGCATGCACTCTCTCTCTGTCTCTCTCTCTCTCTCTATTGACCCCCTTCTCTTGTCTGTGTCTCTTCTCTGCTGCTTAACTTGCATAAAGAGGATTCATTTGGCATAAGGTCACGGTAAAGGCATGCGTCGGTGGACACAATGCAGGAGAGACGAGGGGGAAAGAAAAAAACAACATGTCTGAGGGTATGGAGGGTAAGTGAGACTTAGGGACTGTGAAAGAAGGAGAGAGGGAGAGAGAGAGACAGACAGACAGAGAGAGAGAGAGAGACAGAGAGAGAGAATCTTTGAAAAAAAAAGAGAAAAGAATAAGGGGTCAGTACTGAGCAGATGAGTTAAGTGTCTTGTCTGCAATTTACACTCTGAGGGCAGACATACACAGACACACACACACACACACACGATACAATGCCTTTTAGTGTGTCAGTGACCTGTCTAATGGCTTATTATAGCTCCATGTGCTTTAGTCTGGCCTGCTGCCAAATGGCGGGGTAAAAATGATGTAAGATGACACAGCATCTGCAATCTAGCGCCAGAATGACTTGGGGCCCTATCATGCCGCGGCGCATTGTGCATTCGCAACATGCGCATGCTGTCATTGCTATTCTGTGCCAGCACATCGTTCATTTTTTTGGGCAAAAAATCATGTTGTCTAGATAGCAAATGACACTGCGCCCTGCGCGAAAAGAAGAGGTGTGGTCTGGCGCAAAGCGCACCAGATGCTATTATGAGGACGCAAAACCCATATTCCTATAGACCAGCGTAAACCATGTTTTTTTGTCAGTTGTCAGTTGCGCATTGTTGAAAGGTTATTTTAGGGGCGCACAACGCGTTGAATCCCGATGCACCTGCTGTTGCGCCAGAGAGGCGAGCTGAACTGGCAGAAAAGTTGCAACATGTATAGCCTGTATAGCCATGTATTTTTATGTTTTAGTAAGCAAACCGGCACAAATAATGAGAGTATAGAAATGTTTTGCCGTTTATAACAATGTTCTGCAGTTTATTTACGATTTTTGTCGTTTTAAATAAACAGCGATTGCAATGCATGTAAAAAAGCTGTTTACATTTTCACAATTAAAATTGTGCATTCATCCAATTTCCAAAAACTAGTTTGGCTCAAACTGTTTTTTTCATTTCCCTTAAACCACTCACTGGTGTATTGGTGTAAACCATAATTTGATGCAAGTCAAAATTTTAAATTGGACCAAATTACAAAAGATGCTTTTCAAATGAATTTGGTTTACTTCAATCTAAAATATTTACGCGTCACAAGTAATGCATTTTGATGTGAATCATAGTTCTAAATTGGCTCCAATTCAAGGCGACTTCCAACGGTCTTGATCTAAATTCTGAGTTTACATGAATCAAAACCTAAAGTAATATGAAAAGGTTTCACATTATCATAATCTACAAATTTTACATTAGCTTAGTGCATTACATTACCATAATCTACAAATTCACATTAACCCAATATACACAACAAACCAAATGTTTTTTTTTTTTAAATCATTTATTAAAACTACAATAAATATTGTATTGCAGCACAATTTATACAATGAGTAGAGGTCCTCTGGATTGCCACCGGTAGATGGTTTTCTGGCATGTCCTAAACGAACAAACAAAACAAGTGTAATTAATAACATAATAATGACAATACTTGAGTGTAACACTCGCTTTCCTGACACATGCGATGTGACTATCTGAAATGTAGCTGGGAGCAGTGAGGGGCCAACTATGAAGCAGTAAAGATTATCAAATTGCCTTGGTGGAATGTACTTTAAAACAAAGCACCTACCGTATGTTTTAAGACAATTCACCAAAGACATTGTGTAAAATGCACTAGCTTAGAACGAGCCAGTCATCACAGAAACGGGGTCTCCCTGCCACAAAAAGCTCCCTGCCCTTACCAACAACGGCGGGAATTATACTGTACAGACAATGTGGGGTTTGGGACGTATATCTCACGATTGATAAATTACAGGCAAGATACACACAAAGATCCATTCTCACCCAGTTGCTTAACTTAAGTGCCGGAATATTTGGCGATATTGTACTCTCAACCATTCCACACATGGACAGGAATGCTAACAACCCTACTAGCAACAGGTGACATGCCAGCCAACGCTTTTTTGAAAATGCTAGCACCTTGCTGATAAAGGACACATTCAATAATCGAATGCCAACGCTACCCTACATTCCCGCAGTTTGTACATAAAATGGTACCAAAGACATGTATTCTGTAATGATTTAGTAAAACGATGCCAATATAGCTACGTTGATAATGCTATGCTTCACCACAGTCCTCATATTATCCCACAACAATCCGCGTAACATGTAAAACGTTATATTTAACAGTTCACCTTATACAATTACGTTTGAAGTGTAGAAATACATGACAACAATAACAAAAGACCAGTAATTTGGTAAAATCTTACCTCACAGAGAGACCTCGCGTAATCTGCGCTGGTCAGATGAAAGAGTCGAGACTTTACTGGACTTTCTCGATGACTCCTCAGCGCGTTCTCCAGTTGCCATATGTGCGCATGCGCGAATCGGGTTTATTGAATAGATGTCATTGGATCGAATGTACAATTGTCATTTTGTTCTTTCGTATTGGATCAAACTAAGAAATGACATTGCAGGACTCCCACAATTTAAAAAATATAGTTTCACTTCACAATGGAATAATTGTAGGTTTCTAAGATTTAAAAAATCACATCAAATGAAAAACGCCAATGTTTTACTTTTTACAGTGTGTTCTGCAGTTTATTTACGATTTCTTTTGTCGTTTTAAATAAACTGCGTGGCAAGTTGTAAGAAATGAAATGGACAAATCATCAAAAAGAAAACTAGTGGACTAATGGTTTGATGGACCATAGGCCTACCTTCCTTTTATTTTTGATGTTTCCTTTGAGTTTAAAGCTTTTGTTTCCCCGTCTTCTAACGTTGTTGTACTACTTTCATAGGCGGAGTTTGACTTTTGTGCTTGGGGGGGCAAACATTATAGTCTAGTAGAAGTTGATGAAATTGGGCCATAAGCGTAAAGTATGGTCTGGATGCAATTTTTTTGCAGAAATTGGTAGTTTAGGGAGTGTAGTTTAAGAAAATGACGGGTGCCGGCTCGGCACCCTTGAGCATTTTTTTAAAATGGCGTCACAAGCCACGCCCCTTTATTATTTCCCAATAAACGCCTCTCCAAATTGAAATGGTTGCTGTATCCCAACCCTTTGTGCTATTGACATAAAAACACCCATTTTGGAAAGCAGACACCCTCTGGTTTTGTAATCTATTGTCAGTTTCACTGTAAAGTGTTCTGCTGAAAACTGGGAACTCTTTATATTTTGTAGTTTTTGTCATTTTTGTCCCTCGCCTAAAATAAAAAAATATATAGACATTAAATAGTCCTTTTACTGTAATGCATCAGGTTATAGACAGAATGGAACAAAGGCCACAAGTCTGAACAACTTGTATTTCAAATTTGAAAACAAAATATCAAAATTTGTGTTTTCTACACCATTTTATATGTGGGTATGCCTAGGCGTTTTTGCAAAGTTTTTTGAAAATCACTCATTCTCAACCTGATCTTGGGGTGAGGTGAAAGCACAGTGTATTTTGGAGAAAAAAATGAATTGTATTTCTGGAAAGCTAAGAAACAGAGGTTTCATTTGACATATAGTATGACCGAAAGCAATGCTTCGGATTAGCTGTGGTCTGTAAAAAGCTGCTAGCATGCACGTTTTCTAGAGATTTGCGTTACATGCGAGACGCTGTGACGTCATACGTAATGTCATTAGGTCATCTGGCGATTTCTAGCGACTTTTCGGAGAGCCAATAGCGACTTTTGTTCATGTTTTTTGGCAACACTGATTAGCTGACTTTTAATTGCTGAAATTCGCTCTGGTCGCCCAGGTTGTTGTCACCCCTAGTGAATTCACTTTCAACTCTCAATTTGCCAACCTACCATGAACAAATAATGACTTCCATTGCTCTGGTCGCGTCTGGTGTCCACAGTTAAAGTAGCAATGCTTCGGATTAGCTGTGATCTGTAAAAAGCTGCTAGCACGCACGTCTTCTAGAGATTTGCGTTACATGCGTGACGCTGTGACGTCATACGTAACGTCATTAGGTCATCTGGCGACTTCTAGCGACTTTTCGGAGAGCCAATAGCGACTTTTGTTCATGTTTTTGGCAACACTGATTAGCTGACTTTTAATTGCTGAAATTCGCTCTGGTCGCCCAGGTTGTTGTCATCCCTAGTGAATTCACTTTCAACTCTCAATTTGCCAACCTACCATGGACAAATAATGACTTCCATTGCTCTGGTCGCGTTTGGTGTCCACAGTTAAAGTAGCAGTGTTTCGGTTTCGAGCCTAAATGTTCCAGGCATTCTGACTTTAATAACCTCCGCCCCATTTCCAACCTTCCCTTCATCTCCAAAATATTAGAAAAAATTGTAGCCTCTCAACTCCACTCTCATCTCTCTCACAACTCCCTCTATGAGCACTTTCAATCTGGATTTCGCCCCCTACACAGCACTGAAACCACCCTCATAAAAATCACCAATGATCTTCTCATGGCAGCTGACTTAGGACTACTTTCCATCCTCCTCCTCCTCGATTTAAGTGCAGCCTTTGACACCATCTCTCACCCCATCCTCCTCCAGAGACTTTCCTCCATTGGCATCACTGACACCCCTTTAGACTGGTTCCACTCATATCTATCTGGTCGTACACAGTTCATACAGCTAAAGTCCTTTAAATCCCAACCCTCCCCTGTTACCTCTGGCGTACCCCAAGGGTCAGTCCTGGGGCCCCTCCTCTTTATCACCTACCTCCTTCCACTTGGCAACATCTTCCGTAAATTTAACATAAATTTCCACTGTTATGCCGATGACACCCAGCTCTACCTATCCGGAAAACCATCTGTCACTCTCCCCCCCCCTCCCTCACCTCATGCTTATCCGAAATCAAATCCTGGTTCACCTCCAACTTCTTAAAACTTAACAGTGACAAAACAGAAGTCCTCCTCATAGGCACCAAATCCACCCTATCCAAAGCTAGCAATATCTCTTTTTCAATTGATGGATCCTCAGTCTCCCCCTCTCCCCAGGTCAAGAGCTTGGGTGTCATCCTAGACAGTTCTCTATCATTCCACTCCCACATTAACAACATCACTAGGTCCGCCTACTTTCACCTACGCAACATTAATCGTCTTCACCCCTCCCTCTCCTCCCACACCTCTTCCATCCTTGTACACAGCCTTGTCACCTCCCGTCTTGACTACTGTAACTCCCTCCTCTTTGGTCTCCCCCATAAATCCCTTCACAAGCTGCAACTGGTCCAAAACTCAGCTGCCCGCATCATTACCAGAACCCCTTCATTTCACCATATCACCCCTGTACTACAGCATCTCCACTGGCTCCCCATTAAGCACAGAATTAATTTTAAAATACTCCTCCATACTTTCAAAGCCATCCACAATCTTGCCCCTCCTTACCTGTCTAATCTTCTTCACACTGCTACTCCCTCTCGCTCCCTTCGTTCCTCCTCCTCCCTCCTCCTTACTGTCCCCACTGCCCGCCTCAGTACTATGGGGAGTAGAGCTTTCAGTTGCTCTGCTCCCCAACTTTGGAATGCATTACCCCCTGACATCCGCAATATTGACTCTTTACCCCTCTTCAAATCTAGACTCAAAACTCATTTGTTTCAGTTAGCTTATTCACTTTGACTCTTAATCATTTCCTTGTTTTATATTTTACAGCCTGTGCTTTTTATTGTGTATTGCCTTTTTAATCTTTGTATTTCTATTGCTTTTTATCTTTGTATAGTGTCCTTGGGTGTTTTGAAAGGCGCTCTGAAATAAAATGCATTATTATTATTATTATTATTCTTGTAGTTGTTTATCAGGGGGGCTTCCCTGCACTACATACTGCAATTGCAAAGGTAGTGAGGAGTGTGCAAATAATAAATCAAAATATGAAAGCACACCCTCAGTGGAAACAGATGAAGATGAACATTCAGATGAGGACACTGATGAACAATGAATTATATGTCACATGTTGTATAATTGTTACATGTTAAAATGTTAGGGCCATGTGTACATGTTGTTGTCTCTAATCAGAGTTGTCTTCCTTGTTATTTTTAACTTTTGTTCAGATGATTGAGTTCCTTGTTCCTTGTTCCTTGTTCTAATATGTTAGAGACTGTTCTCTATGGAGACCTACAGCAGTGACATGAGTACACCAAAATGGCTTATTTTTTATTGGTGACAAAAGAGGACCATAGGGAATCCTTTAGATGTTACCACCTCTGATTTCTGCTCATCAAGAGGTTTAATTTGATACCAAACATGACATGTTTTAAGGATTTATGTATTTTTTGGCTTATTTCCCATAGTGAAGGTGTGGGCGTGGCTTATTATGTCATTTTAAAAAAATGCTCAAGGGTGCCTGAGCGGCACCCGTCAGATTCTGCATCTGCAGCCCCTAAACTATCAATATATGCAAAAAAATTGCATCCAGACCTTACTTTACACCTTTCTCAAGGTTCTACTAGACTATTAGGCCCGTTCGAGTAACACACCGGTGTGTCTACGTTTGTCTAACTTCGGCTACATACGTCAGCAAGAACTCCGCCTCGCAGGATGGGTGGGTGTTTAAAAGGCGCCGGTCAAGTCGGACACAAGTCTTTTGTTTACACCACCTGATCTTCGTAGTAGATGGCGGAGAAGTCATGTGTTGTGTGCGAGGGACAAGAAGGGGGCGGGCGGTTGTAGTAGGGTGCATTGAGACTTCAAGTCAAGTCGAGTCGTTTTTTTACTAGAACATTTAAACAAAACAACAGAGATGTCCCAAAGTGCTGCACAACACAAGGATGAAAAATAACACGGCAAAACCATAACCCAAAGATCATTAATAGGTATAGCCTACTGACACAAAGCAATACAATAAAAACGAGATTAACAAATACATAAATAAATAAAAGATTGAGCTTGACAGCATCAGATACACGCCCCAGAACAAGCTAAAAAGAGAGAGAAAAGATATGTCTTCAAACTGGACTAAAATAACGTACATATATGATGAGAAGTTCCGTGTCCAGACGTCAATGAACTTTAAACCAACCAGGGCAAAGTTGCGTCACCACGGAGGCGTTAGTTAGACGATTGTAGCCGCGGAAAAGCAACTGCAAGCGCTTGCACGATTTGTCTACATGCGGCTACAAGCGGCTACATCACATGGGTTTTTAGGTCATCTGACCTTGTGACGTTTTTGTGACAGCGCCACGCCTTTCTGGCAACTCTGACACAAAGTCTAACCATAATGCAACATTTTCAGCCCACAATGCATCGCTGACTACATGCGGCTACATCCGTCTGTAGACGTTTACCCTCATCCGAACACGGCTATTTTAACATTGTGGTCTCACGCGAGCGGGCGCACACATAAAGCCAACCTACACAGCAGCCAATTGGCAGCCAACCATCAAGTTCAACTCTGTTTCCGCAATAAGATGATGCTCAAGCAACTATTGTTACAGTATGGTTGCAAATGTAGCATAATATATTATTAAATATATTAAATAGAGCGTCTTACCTAGTGCAGAAGTAAACGCCTTTTTTTGCGTCCTGCGTAAATATCCACAATCTTCTCAGGTGACAGCTTGGCAGTAATGTTGTTCTCAATGTGAAGAACCGCAAGAGATGAAAACCTTGCTTCTCCCATTGTTGACCGTAGCCAGTTCCGAATTCTTCTCATTGCAGAAAAACTTCTCTCAGAGGTGGCAGATCCCACAGGCAGAGTCAGTGCCAACTGGAGTATTTTGTGTAGATTTGGGTAGCTGTCTTTTATCACAATCTTTTGAAGATGTTCACGTGACACGTTTCCGACACACTGTAAAACCGGATTGTCAATACAACTCAAAACTTTTGATGTAACTGATTACGTCAATAGTTTTGAGTACATTAACAGAAAAAGTGAACTTTAAAAGTTTAAGTACAAAATTCATGTACTTAAACTTTTAAATTAATTTAATTAAAATATTTAGTTAATGTACTCAAAACTATTGACGTAATCAGTTACATCAAAAGTTTTGAGTTGTATTAATTTATCGGGGTTTACAGTGCAGCAGAGGCTTTAACAAGGTCCATCTCTGCTCCAACAAGGTGAGGGTTAATTTTCAGAGGCCGTGCATACTTTTGTATGAGGGGTTCGATTTCATTTTTGTCACATCTGAACACTGCTGCACAGGCCCGCACGAGTTCAACAGCCTCTCCCGTGAATCGTCTGTCCAGTTCACTGATGATGGTATCCAGCACTGGGAGATACAGATGCTGCTGGGAGCCAGGGGTCTCACTCTGTGACATTTGCACAACATTTACATCTAATCGGTTTCTCTGTGGCCCAAAGTAGTTGTGATCACGAAAGAGTCGAGGGAGGTCGGGGGTTGTGTGGCCCGTTTTCTTTTAGGTGCAAGTGGACCAGGAGTCTGACACTCAACGTTCACATCGTCGGGTACAGAGATGTTGTTGTCCTGGCAGAACTGTTTCACTGATCTCCATACATCGCTCCACTTAGCAGCCTGTCTCTGAGATAGGAAGTGTGCTTTCAGGTTTTCGGTAAGCACCGCCGCTTCGGAAAGTGTGATGTTGGAGGACTGAAGGGCTTTGTGTGTGACATGAATCACACGCAATATGTCTTCAAATACAATGAGACATGTAATGAATGACAATCTGGTAAGGTGTTCATAAAGGCCGGTGACCTCCACTGACCACTTGTCTTCATCATCACTTATTTCTCTCAGGCACCGTGTAATTGCAGAATAGTGCGTTTTAACTGCATGCAGAGAGCGCCACTTGCATCGCGTCTCCATCGCGTCTCACTGGGCTGCGCAATTTCAGTTTGTTTCATATTCAGCGATTTCTGGACTTCAATAAAGCGATGGTGGTTTGACGGCTCTGCAAATACAGAGTACAGTTTGCCAATGACAGGAATGTTTTCACTGTACGGTTGACAGTACAGCAGTCCACAAGCACCAGATTTAGTTTGTGCGCCAAGCAGTGTATGTATGCTGCGTATGGATGCGTATCTTTAATTCGCTGCTGCACTCCAGAAACCTGACCAGACATTACAGAGGCACCATCGTAACTCTGGGCAACAATTGGGATGTTTTTCAGTCCACACATCTCCAGTCCTTTGTTTATGGCTTCCACAATACCAGCTGCGTTTCGAGATGCTGAGCAGTCAACAAAACACAAAAGACGCTCCTTGATTTCAAGCTGCTCTGCATATCTTAAACAAACTGACTGACAGTTGTTCAGTTTTGGATGACCTGGCCTCATCAGCAATTATAGAAAAAAAGCCAGTGCCCCGTACTTTCTCTGCTATTTCTGCATGAACTACACTGTAAACCCGGATAAGTTAATACAACTCAAAACTTTTGATGTAACTGATTACGTCAATAGTTTTGAGTACATTAACTAAATATTTTAATTAAATTAATTTAAAAGTTTAAGTACATGAATTTTTCTCAAGATAATTCCCCCGTGATTCTGAATCGTTTCCCTCCCTGTGTCCACGGAAAGGCAATCCAAGTGCAGACAGTAGCCTCACAATATCCACAACTTTGCACAGATAAGATCTGTTCTTCTCAACAGCAGCATTGTGGCTCTCAGACAATTTGGCCGCTATAGATCCTCCTGAAGATGCACTCTGTTTAAAGTTATCCCATTTAACCATGCAGTTCAGATGGGCCAGAGACTTTGTATGTTTGTCCAGTTTATTGCTAAGTCTTTTCCAGTCACTCACGCCCTTTCGAAATGAGTCCTCCACACCGCTGTCAGTCTGGAAGTGGCGGCAGGCAAAACAGAAAACAGCATCCTTTGTAACCGAATATTCAAGCCAGGAGTACTTGTAATAATAACTGGAAAATGATCGTTTTGTCTTTCCAATTATTTTTGAAGGAAATTCCGAAAGAGCAGGCTGTTTGGGACAGCAGTGCTTGTCGCCAAGATCACTTGGTTGTGGCTCTGCTGTGGACAAGCTAGCTAACTGGCCCGATGGCCTCGGTGCACGGAGCAATGTTGAGTTAGCTGGGCTTACTATTCCAGAGCTGGTCCCAGGTGTTTCCAGGTCCAGATCACATGTAGGCCCAGGGGGCTCTTGTTCATCGTCTTCTTTAGTTGAAGGACGTTTAAAAAATCGCCGAATATCCATTACGCGTTCACTTGTTGAATGAATGAAGCTAACATGAGCGGGAAACCAACAGAACGTCACAACCGACAGAACGTCACAATGTCACATGACATACATGATACATGATACAAAATAAAATTTTATAGGATTCACATTTACTTCATATAATCCTTTTGCTTTATTGAAACATTTAAACTTAATATTTTTTCAAAAAAAAATATATTCGTATTGGCCATATTATAGACTCAATGTCGTGACATATTTTGGCCACTGGGGGGGGGGGGCAGTGCGCCTCCCCGCAAACTCCGCCCGTGACTACTTTCGGCACTGTTCGAAAGTTCTCTTCTTGCCAAAGGAGGACACAATTACTGAAGATATTTCCTCCCATACTTCTTTGACCCGCGGAGGTTTGGGGGGATTCTTTCCATCCCCGAATATTAACTGCTCACGCGCTTTTACTTCACGCACGAGCAGATCGGTCTCCTCCACCAAAAAACTCCTCCCATCCAAGTAAATCCGCCATCGTAATAGCAACAGGCCATGGACAATGCGCCCGCTGGCTCTTACAGGGAATGAGAGTATAAATTGTCATTGGTTAATTGTATGTTACGCCCAAACACACCCATGACTAATGAAGTAATTTAAGACCAACCCTTTTGAACAATGCGCCTGGCGCAATGTTCACTTTTCCCGCCATCAAAATACCAAATTGTGTCGGGAACGCCACCAAAGCAACTTGCGCGACTGACGTTAGACAATGCGCATATGATCGTGAAAATAGAGCCCTTTATCTCTTCTAGTCTTGATCATGTGTGTCTTTGACTTTCATTTTGTCCCTAGTGCTTTGCTTTAGTAGTCTCAGCAGAGGAGGTGTGCCTACTGTCACAGTTCACATCCTAAACACACTGCTCACCCACAGATGTTTCATACGCAATGTGGTTTTTCCCATTTGGCCCTCATGTATAAAAAGAATGCTAAAGTCAGAGGAAATTTCAAATTACCAGTGTCAATTTACAACAGGGTCCATGTGAAATGTATGAAACATGCATATCACTCCAATGCCAGCGTAAGAATGTTGATAAATGCAGTTCCTGAAAACGAGCATAATTGACAGTAAATATCATGCCTAAATATATTCTATAATAAATTATAATGTATAGATATATAATTTACAGGCCTCGCCCAAAGAATTTATGATGGTGCATAATTCATACAAAAACAAACTTCTTTCTAGCCCTGAGATATCCACCATGACATTACAGCTCCGGTTGATCCAACTGATTCGTTTTGACATGCTGCAACAAGGAATCAGGAAATGGGGTGAATCATGTTCAAATTGATAAATACCCCAACGTATGTCCCTTTTATGCCCATTTACTTGCATATGTTTGATACATGAGGGCCATTATGTGTATACAGAGACTTCGAG
>CM059279.1:28754040-28786540 GCA_030347295.1 Setipinna tenuifilis | reverse complement strand
AAAGATAGAGAGACAGAGTAAGAGAGAGGGAGAGAAACAGAAGAGACAGAGAAAGCAGGGACGATCCCATCACCAATCTTCTGAGAACATGTCACAATATGCCAGCGAGACAGAGAGAGAGAGAGAGAAAGAAGGAGGGAAGAGAAGAGAGTGGTTTTCGTCAGTGGAGCTGAGGAACTCCCACCCTCACCGAACCGCCGCGCCCCTAATTAAATCGGCCGCTCTAATCCTCACACAGTTCAGGAGGAGGATTTGTGGGTTAGCCATCCCTGTGGTGCGCTCTCTCTCTCTCTCTCTCTCTCTCTCGTCCTCTATATCTCTCTCTGTTTCTCTCTTGCTCTTCTTGTTTGCCTTTCTCTCTCTCCCTCCCTCCCTCTGTCTCTTTCTCTTTATCCCTCTCTATTCATCCCCCTCTCTCTGTCTCTCTCCCCTTCATTCTCTCTTCTCTGCCTCTCTCTCTCCCTTCCTCTCTGTCTTTCTCTTTTCCTCCCTATCTCTCTCTCTTCTTCATTCTTTCTTCTCCGCCTCCTCTTCTCTGTGTGTGCACAGACAGAAAAAAGGAGTGACTCAATTGTGTCAGCTCCGGGTACACTAAGACGTCATGTGGTTTCAGACATGAATGGAAGCATACAGGCCAGGGGTGGAAGAAAGAAAGAGAGAGAAAGAAAAGAGAGGAAAGAGAAATGACAGTTTGGCGCCACAAAGCCCTTTCCATAATTCCCTGAAACATGTGGGTGAGTTGGGGTGAGCTCCATGTGATGGAAAATGAGGGAGGTTGTCATTCACGTCTCTTATAAAATGTGTGCACGTGCATACATGCAGGCATGCACACGCGCACACACACAAGTGCACAAACACGCACGCTCATGCACACACACAGAGACACAGACAGACAGACAGACAGACACACACACACACACACACACACACACACACACACACACACACACACACACACACACACACACACACACACACACACAGATTAACCCTCAGGCCCTACTAATAGCAGAACATTTTCATTTAGACCTCAAATCACAAACCAGCTCAGAAGCAGTGAATTCAATTTAGGTTGTACTCACACACAAACACACACATCAACACACACACCCACCCACACGGACACACACACACGCACACAGTAGAGAGTAGGCTGCTTCTTTTTATGCATCCTGCTGCTTGCCAGCACCTTATCTGCTTCGCTTTGTTAAACTGCAACCCTGTGTTACAATATAAGTGCCTCCAACAAGAATAATGGTGTGAACAGGGCTGAGAGATTAGTCACTTTCTCTCAGGTAGATGATGCTGACTCCACGTTTACCCTCTTTCAGGCTTTTGGCTGTAAATTAGATAGGGACGCATCCTCCCGTATGTCTTTGTTGTTTTAAGTTCAACTTTTTTTTATTTCTTCTCATAAACAAAGACACAAGCTGGAGGTGAGCCATATGAGCACCAATAATGCCTGTACACAGTCAGCACTGTGAATGTCTTGGAGTAGTGTACACAAGTACATTTCTTACAGGGGCAACATTAACTGTACAGACAGAGGTAGAATATTGTGTTCTTGTGCATGTCTCACAGTGTTGACAGTAAATAAATGAAAGTAAGGGCTTTTTAGAACAGTGTGTTTTCTAATATGTTGACAGTACACTAGTAAAAGTAGGGTGTAGTGGACAAATAATGTATTTGATATACTGTCAACAGTAAGCAACAGTTATGGAGTTTGAGTAGGCTGTAGTAAAATAGTGCACTTCAAAATGTGTTGACAGTATGCTGACAAAGGCATACTATAGTAAGATCAGGTAAAAGTGCTGACAGTATGCTAACAGAAGTTGCTAGCTGTTAGAGCATTGCTGTACAGTGTTTGTTCTTAATATGTTGCCAGTACACTAACAAAGGAAGGGTGTAGTAGACTAACAATGTAGAACAACAACTATTACTGTGTTGACAGAAAGTTAATGGAAGTAGATTAGACCAGTGTAATGTATTTGTTAATGTGTTGACATTGTGCTAGCAGTTGTATAATAGACCAGTGTATTTCTGAACAACTTGGCAGTATAAAGCTTGGGTGTAGTATGTATGGAGTAAGAACACTGTCTTTATGTTTGTATCCATAAGGTAGTCTATAGTCGTGCTAAAAATAAATGAGTTCAGTCACACATAAAACGAATTGTGTTTATTTTGTCCATCAGAATACGAATGAAAAAGTTTTGACATTAAAAATTACAAACACAAAATACAACCTTACAGTTAGGCTTTCTTCATTATGAATATGAATTATGTCAAAGTCAGTTTCTCACTATCCTATGCGTTTACATAGACAACAACAACAACAACAACAGTAAAGTGCAATTGCACAAGACAATACAAATCCTAGGCTAAGTTATTATAAATAGATAAATAAAGTGCAGTAGCCTAAGGCTACTTTTACCTAGTGTTGCTAAAACTAAACCAGGTATGACAAGACAAGACGACAAGACGAGACAAGACAAGACAACACTGAGTGTGTGCATTTAGAGGTAGTTGTTGTTGTAAAAGTGATGGCTAGTGCAATAAAATATAAATATAACGGCAGCATGTGTGTGCAATTTTGCATATGCAGAGTCTCAGTTTAGGTAAGGTGGGGGGGGTGAGAGTCCAATGTCCCTATACTTCTCCTGCCACCCTGGTGTTCCTTCTGGCTGGGGCTGAGGGTGAGGGTGAGGAGGGGAAAGAGTTCAGCAGTCTCACGGGTGGGGAGGGGAGAGAGTTCAGCAGTCTCACGGCCTGGTGGATGAAGCTGTTCGTGAGTCTGGTGGTGCGGGAGCAGAGACTCCTGTACCTCTTTCTGGAGGGCAGGAGGCTGAACAGGCAGGGTGAGGCGGTTGGTGTAAAGGTCTTGCAGGGATGGGAGTGGTACACCAATTATCCTCTCAGCTGTTCTCACGATGCGTTGTAGAGCCTTCCTGTTGTAGTCAGTGCAGCTCCCGCTCCACACGGTGATGCAGCTGGTGAGGATGCTTTTAATGGTTCCTCTGTAAAACGTGGTCATGATGGGTGGTTGAGCACTTGCCCGCTTCAGTTTGCGCAGGAAGTAGAGACGCTGCTGTGCTTTCTTGGCCAGTGATGCAGTGTTGGTGGTCCAGGAGAGGTCATCACTGATGTGCACCCCCAGGAACTTGGTGCTGCTCACCCTCTCCACTGCAGCACCGTCGATGGTCAGTGGGGTGTGTTGGGTGTGGCCTCTCTGGAAGCTGACAACAATCTCTTTGGTCTTGCTGACGTTTAGCAGGAGGTTGTTGTCTTTGCACCATCTGGTCAGAAGCTCCACCTCTTTCCTGTAGTGGGTCTCGTCGCCGTTGGTGATGAAGCCCACCAGTGTCGTATCATCTGCAAACTTCATGAGGCGGTTGGAGCTGTGGGTTGGTGTGCAGTCATGTGTCAGCAGGGTGAAGAGGAGGGGACTGAGCACACAGCCTTGTGGGGCCCCTGTGCTCAGGGTGATGCTGCCTGAGATGTTGTTGCGAACACGCACCGCTTGGGGCCTTTGGCTGAGGAAATCCAGCAGACAGTTGCAGAGGGAGGTACTGAGGCCCAGTTTGTCCAGTTTGCAGATGAGTTGGTGTGGTATTATGGTGTTGAACGCTGAGCTGAAGTCTATGAACAGCATTCTCACATATGAGTCTTTCTTGTCCAGGTAGGTGAGGGCTGGGTGGAGGGCAGAGCAAATTGCATCGTCTGTAAATCGTTTTGCCCTGTATGCGAACTGGTACGGGTCCAGGCTGGGGGGCAGGGTGGATTTCATGTGTGACAGGACTAGTCGTTCAAAGCACTTCATGATAATGGGTGTCAGTGCTACAGGATGGTAGTTGTTGAAACAGGATGGGGATGATTTCTTTGGCACAGGTATGATGGTGGCAGCTTTTAAGCCTGATGGCACAATGGCTTGCCTCATGGAGGTATTAAAGATGTCTGTAAAAACATCTTTCAGCTCCTCTGCACAGTTTTTCAGCACCCTACCAGGGATGTTGTCTGGACCCACTGCTTTCCGGGTGTTGATGGCAGAGAGTGTCCTCTTCACGCTGGCAGCAGACAGGCACAGTGGCTGGTCGTGCGAAGGTGGTGGTGTTTTCTGTGGGTGAGTGGTGTTCTGTTCCTCAAAGCGTGCAAAGAATCTGTTTAGGTTGTTGAGCAGAGTGATGTCGCTGTCACAGCTTTGTGATGCAGGTTTGTAATTTGTGATGGCCTGAATGCCCTGCCATAGGCTCTGTGCATTCTTGCTATCCTTGAAGTGGGAGGTTATCTTGTTTGTGTACTCTTGTTTCGCTTTCCTGATGCCACGGGACAGGTTGGCTCTCGCTGTTCTCAGGGCTGATTCATCCCCAGCTTTGAAGGCCTTGTCTCTGGCCTTCAAACCGGCTTCCGGTTGGCTCGAGTGGTGATGCTCTTGATGTGGGTCACGTCGTCGATGCATTTGGTAATGTAGGAGGTCACAGTGTCTGTTCATTTGTCCATGTGTTTACTGCATGTTTACTGCATGCACAGAGATAGAGACAGTGTCTAATACAGGTGTAGTAGATCATTGTGTTTGTTAATGTGTTGACAATACATTAATCAAGTCAAGTTATTGATGTTGTGTCGACTAATAATGTATTTGGTTAACACTTTATTTGAGAGTGTTTACATAAGGATGACATTAGCCCTTTATAAACATGATATGACAAATATCATTAAGATCATATAAGTATGGTAATATCATAGAGTAGTGTATTTGTTCCTTTGTGTATGGTATTACCATAGAAAAGTGTTTGTTTCTTTGCAGACTGGGGTGCTACTGTAGAAAAGTGTATTTGTTCCTTTGCAGACGGTGCCTAACAGGCTGCCTCCATGTGATTAGTGACTCCCAGCCAGGTCCCTCTAAAGGTTCCCCTGCTCGGGCCAACACGACCCTGGCTAGCCCTGGGCGCGGTTCTGCTTTGTAAGCGGTGTGGGCCGGCACTTGAGTGACAGCGGCCCCTATGGCTTCCCGGCTTAGCAGCTGTTAAGTCCAGCCCCTGGGGGATCCCAGGCTCCAACTAACCATACAGTCAGCACTCTGCACACAAGGACGAGTCCTGAGATCAGCCCGACACCTGGGCCAGACACGGAGCATATGCGGCTAGGATGCGGCTCAGATTAGGCTTCGTTCCCGCATCCTGTGAGCCTCTGGGGATAGTCTCAGAGGCAAGACCAGGCAAGGCAAGTTTGTTTGTAAAGCGCTTTTTTTTTTACAAAGACAGTTCAATGTGCTTACCAAAAATAAAAGCAAAGAACAATATGTAAAAGCATAAAAGATAAAATAAGTCTAAAATAAGTATAAAGTAAATAAAAAGCCATATTTTATAAAAGCAAAAAAGGAGAACAGACCACAGTTGGCTTGCCATGTGCCTCTCTGTCTTTCTCTCTTGATCTCACTGTTTCTGTCTCTTTTTTCTATTTCCCCCCTTCTCCCCTCATTTCTCTGTTGCTCTGTCTGTCTTACCATGTATCTCTCTCTCTGTCTCTCTCTCTGTCTCTCTCTCTGCCTCTCTCTGTCTGTCTGTCTCTCTCTCCCTCTCTTTCTCTCTCTGTGTCTCTTTCTTTTTTAGTCATGCAAACACATGCTTTCTTGCTATTAGTGTGTGTTTTGGCCTGCAGGTCCCGTGTGCTGCCCTTGTGTGTGTGCATCAGATCAGCCGGCAGCCCAAACACGGCACACATGCACACATGCACATATGCACATATGCACACATGCACATATTCCAGTGCAGCCGGCAGCATCCCCTTACCTGCTCTTTCTAGCTGCATGGTGCTTGTCCATGTGTCTGTGTGGAGGACGAATGCCTGATTGCCATCTGTGTGACCGTGCTGAGAGCTACTGCCCTCGTCATTACCCCACTTTTTCCCAGCTATTTATCTACATGCTCCAGGCACACGGTCCACATCATGCAAAAAAAGTCCAGTCACCAGCTCTGTGGTAAACCTAAATGCTGTTTTTTTAAATGCTGTTTTTTTACATGGCACTGGTCCTGTCTTTCCTGGTGTGTGTAGTCACATGACTAAGGTACAGGCTGAATGTCTGTGTGTGGGAGATCCATTGCCAGATATATGTTAGATTTTAGCGGTGTGCTGTGTGGTGTTACTGTGTTGCTTTATTGTTGTTTTTTTCCCTAGTGTGTGTACATGCGTACCTACTGGACAAGTTGCATGTCTATGTGTGACACATGGCTGATCCTTATGCCATATGCCAGCCAAATATGTGTTAGATTTGAGCACTGGTGTGTGTGTGTATGTGTATGTGTATGTGTGTGTGTGTGTGTGTGTGTGTGTGTGTGTGTGTGTGTGTGTGTGTGTGTGTGTGTGTGTGCATGTGTGCACGATGGCCCCTGCTGGCCCTGATGGAAGGCGAGGGCCAGACTCTGCAGAGGCACCCAACAGGGATGTCCCTCCAGAAAGGCCTGGGTGTTAATGGGAAAACTTGCTCGCTCTGCTCCACTCCACTCCGATCTTTGTCCAACAGACAGATTACTGCAGAGATGGTCGAGAAAAAAAAACGTTGCTTGTTCATCCATCTGCTTGCGGGGGAAGCCCAGGAAGACGGCTGCCAAAATAGGAGTCTGAAGCACACACCCCTTGTCTCTCTCTCTCTTTCTCTCTCTCTCTCTATTTTTTGGTCTCTTTTGTTCTTCTGTCTGTCAATCTATCAAAGTCTATCTCTACTTACCCTCCCTTTTCCCTCCCCTCTCTCTCTAGTTTCTCCCCATCTCTGTCTCTCTGTCTCTGTCTGTCTCTGTCTTTCTCTCTCTCTTTCTCTCTAAAAAATTCAAATTTAAATCCAAAATGCTTTATTGCCATGACTGTACAATGAAAGCCAAAACATTAATAACAGTAATAAAAGTAATAATGAAACATTGTACACAGGGGTTTAAAAAGCACCTGTTCATATACTTGACTGCTCTCTCAAAATCTCTCTCTCTCTCTCTCTCTGTCTCTCTTTCTCTCTCTCTCTTTTCTCTCTCTCTCCCACACAAACACTTTCTTTCTCTCACCCCTTTCATCTCCACCTCCTCTTTCCATCGCCTTCCCCTTCCCCGTGTTACCCCACTGCAGATGGTGCGAGGGAAGAGCCAAGAGTCACCCACCAAGCACATGAAGCCTTACTGTATATATCCACGTGCTTCATGTGCTACAGCACCCCACAATTTTGGGTGGGGGGTGGATGTGACACGTGGTGGATTAAGCTATGCAGAAACACTACTCAGCCTGGGCATCAGCTAACAGGAGGTAGCAGGTCTAGCTGGCAGGCTGGCTTCATGTGCCTGCTGCTGTTGAAGAGCTGTTAAATTTAAATGACATCATTTACAGCGGTTATACAATTGTGTAGGCCATTTGTTTTAAAAAAACTGCTATTTCAAATCTCACCAACAGGTGGCAGGAATGCTTAATGTTCTGCATACGTGAAGCCATTACTTTAAAAATCCACCCACCTCCAATTAAAAAGAAAAAAAAAACCTTGAAATAACAACAGCAAATAATGTTCAAGCAGATAATAGTCTGTAATTTAATGAATTGTTTTTGGTAACAGTGCTAGGTGGGAGATATCTAAAGTCTAATAAAATGCTGTTCTTCATGCTCGAGGAGTTAGTGACCATTCAGTCACAGTCCTCTTCACGTGTGTAAACATAGAGGACATTAGGATTATACATCTTCTTGTGTACATAATGCAACACATATTCTAAGATGTCCGAAGTGGAAATGGTCAGGGTTAAAAAATAGCCTGAGCAAACACCCGTGACCACCCACGGGCTCTTAAGGAGAGCTGTGCGGACGGACTGCACGCCCGAGATTTATAATGGCCCTGTTGGGGGGTAAACAGGTCCTTAATTTGGATCTCAGTGTGAGTTTATGTGTTTTCAAGCGCCACTTAACCACTGGCCCGTGGTCTTAAGGGAGGATTTAAGGTCATTACGGAGCATCTGTGTACTTGAGGCCCTGCTGCGTTCAGTTGTTATCTCTGACAGAGGATGCAAGGGCAGGCTAAGAAGAACGCTTTGAGAGAGAAAGAGCTAGTATAGTTCACTCTTGAAATGCGTGATATTGAATCTAGGACAGACCTGAAACTGAATCTATACTACACCAGGTTGTTTAATGGGGTATTACTGTGTGAGGACACAATGCTAGTATAGCTTATCTAAGTGATAAAATCTCAAAAAGACACATTATGTTGAAATAATATGTAGCAATGATCTAGAATGTATAATCTTTATTTAGAATTTAATATCATGTCTATGAAAGGTATAAGATGCCTTGCTTATTTGCTTTACCAGTCAAAGTTTAATGTCTGATATTTTTCTACTCATAAACGAGGAGATCTCACTGACAGAAATGTGAATGGTGGTTTGTAAGGGCAAGTCTTTGTCTTTGTTGGCAACATTTCACCTTTCTTTGATGTATGGTCTTCTGCTGTCTCTCCATAGCTATAGCTAATCTGTGAAATTTTGGTATCCGTACAATGAGTGTATTTACATTTAAAGCTCAACTTTTTTAGCTTTTGGAGCAGTTTGCAAAATAAATAGGTGCATATGTTTACGTTAGACTTAAATGCATTCATAAGATGCTCTGCACTGTTATATTTGTTCTACAGAAGTGTATCCAGGTGCCTTATCCTGTACTGGAAACAGCTGCGTGGGGCATTACCATGATGGCTGCCTAGTTGCAAGATTTTGCTTGGCCTTCCTTGAGTATGACATTTTAGAAAAAAGTTGCTAATGCTTGTTCGGTTTAAAGTAGGTGCTCCTTTGTTTTTTTTTTAAAGTGTGCTTTGCCCAGTTTGGCTTGCTTAAGAAATGCTGTGCTGGGCTTGTGTGCTTACCCCACTACATTTTATTAGAGGACGTGGCAGAGTATAGTTTAGTTTATGTGGGTGTCGGGATCTGATTGAGAATGCGGCGCCCGTTTTGCTTAATGCTTTAAACTCGGTGATATGTCTGGAGGGAGAGTAAAACTGTGACAAAGATGGGGAATAATGAGCCATTACACCTCCGTGAGTTAGAGCGGTTGATTGTTTGAAAGCTAGGTGGAGGCATTGAAGCCTGATTCCTGACTAATGCAGAAATGATTGTGTGTGGAATGACTCATTCCCCTTGTAATCTTGAGGCAGCAGGTGCTTGCGCTCTCACAAATGTGCACATTCTAAGGGTGGCACACTTTTTTGTCTGCTAATCTGTATCCACACTCACTGTGTCTGTGCGTGCGTGCGCGTGCGTGTGTGTGTGTGTGTGTGTCAGTAAGATAGAGGAAGGAAGGCATTGAAAGTCTTTAAAGCGCAGCACTAAAGGAAGTCAGGAAGTCGAGAAACGACTCTTTAGAGAAGAGCTGCGCATTATGGTGAAATGCACCGGAACAGTCCGTGTGTGTGTGTGTGTATGTGTATGTGTGTGTGTGTGTGTGTGCATGTGTGTGTATGGGTGTGTGTGTGTGTGTGTGTGTGTGTGTGTGTGTGTGTGTGTGTGTGTGTGTGTGTTTTCACCTCATCCTCTACTGAGAGTCAAGAGAATCATGAGCAAAAAGGAGATTGTGCAACCAATAAGGGCTGCTTTAGCAGAAAAGGCACTCCAAGGACCCTACAGAGTCAAATAAGAGATTGGCTGATCCCTGTCTGGATAAGCCAGCACTCAGTGAGACAGCACACAATCATATCACTGGGACCTGCTGCCTGGCTTCCCCTACAGCTACTGTCCCCTTGGCAACTGGGACAGCAATAGAAGAGCTGTTTTTTTATTATTCATTTATTTTATCTATTAAAGAATTCACCCTGTGACAGTGTGCTTTTATAAAACACATGGCCAAATATTGACTTAATAATCACTCCAAATAGTGATATTGCACCACAAAGCAGAGTCCCACACTCATATAAGCTACATGGGTGTTGGACCCAAGTGGGAGAAACACAAGGATGATTCTAAAAGCCTCTGTACACCGAAAAGACTTCGGATGACTGACCACAAACGCTGACTGCCAGCGATGTCTCTGGTCGAATTTTGCATTGTCCAGACGATCAATGACTCTGGTCGCGATGTCTCTGGGCAATTTTGCATTGCCCATATGGTCAATGATCCATTATGCACTTGCGGCAAAGAAATGTCTATGCATTCACTACTGCTGTTTGTACTGTGCTTACCCTCAAAACGCCTCCAATGTAGGCAACTGGCAAAACAAATTTGCCCCCCTGTCAATGTACACACTACAAATTGTTCATACAATCTTATTTTCAAGTTCTTAAGGTTATCAGTTAGCTATGTTGACAACAGTATCAAAGTATTGCAGTCATATGATATTTGGCTGGTAACAGACGTATTCTGAACATTAGTCCGTTATGTAAACATTTTTATTTAAAACGTTTTTGCTCATTTAGCTGTTTGATACAGTGCCAACTGCAAAGTTGGGTGAAAACAAAGCCACACTACTTGGTGTGCATATAAACTGACATATCATTAGCTGCCCTTGACAAGTGGATGCAAGTAAATGCAAGTGTTGGAAGACAGATTTTTTTACGTGTTTCCTGAAGTGAAACAAATGAAGTGTAAAGCATGTTTAAGCCTAATACAATGAATAAAATGCATTAAGACACATAAATGAAAATATATGGCAACAAATGCACTTCAAGACATGGGAAAATCAATAGACATTCTTAACTTATAGAGACAGGTAACATGATATGGACTAAAGTCAAGCAGCCAATGAGAGTGCTCCCCATTATCAATGGCCCTGTGCAAAGCCATTGACCACATGTGGAATGTTGAATCATGTTGAATCAGCCAAAAACCAGCAGGGCGACGTCTTCCTATGTCACCCGCATTTCCCTCTCAAATGTGTCATAAAGACGCACAAAGACTGCCCCGCTGCTATCAGACGGCCGACGTCGGGACAGTGTGCACGGCCCTTAAGGGCCCAGCACTGACAGGTGGCCCTTTGAGGACATTGTAACATTATTATTAAGGGGCAGGCACAAATTCATATTCCTTCATAGGAAGAAAAATTAATAGCAGTGCCCCTGGCTTTTGAACCCCTGAAACTGGGTTTTGTTGACAATAAAGAGGTTGCTACAGGATCGCATGCTGTGGTGGCTTATTCTGATTGGTTGATTGCCCATGTGTTAGGGCCCAATTATGCACAAAAGCCAGTAAAATCTATCGTATTCAAGACCTCTTATAATGATTGACTTACATAGTTATTGGTCAAGGCTGAAACAATTACAGTCTTTGCTGTGTTTTGAAACAACACAAGCTTGGAATAGCTGTATGGGAAGCAATTATGAATGTGGATATGTGGCAAAAATAAATAACACTGAATAATTTATCAATCATGTCTGGAGTTTAGCATATATTTACTTCCAATTATGGAATCCCCCAGTCTAGCAGTCTGCACATTAGAGCAAATGTGGGCATTGTTGTAGGCCGTAGGCTGAGCAGAAAGCAACTGCACTGCAAAGATCTAAAATCCAACAATATGGTTCCCTTGTTCTTTTCTTTGTCATTGGTAAGTGGATTAAACGCCCGGAGAGGAGTAGAAATTGCAGCTTAGGGCCTGTGTCCACTAAGTTCACAGCACCTAGCACCCTCAGTAACAAAGGTGCCGCTGTTGCTCACTATTTTTTGTCGCATCACTCAAAGCGCTTCAAGTTGAAATCTGTTCAACTTTTAGAACAGCGCCTAGCTTATCAATGTGAATTTTCACTTAATGTCCAATCAACATCCAAATTCAAAGAACAAGGGGTGGGACAGTAAACAACTCACTAACAACAATGATGTATCTTGGATCTACACCAGCAGTAACCGACAACCTAGTCCTCTTCTACCTGACAGTAGGATTACCATGCCCAGACATTAAAAATAGCTCAAAGGCAGAGAGAGATGTAATTGTGTTAGTTGAATTATCAGTTGTGTATATTTTGCCAATATTGTATATTAAATCTGTCAGTCAAGTCACATTGTTTGCATTAAGTTAGCTATAATTGCTAACATTACATCTTTTGTAATTTAGCAAAAACAATCACGGAGAGAAGCACTGAGAAAGCACTGGGGAATACCGTTTGAGGACACTGAAAAAAAGAAAAACACATTTGGTGGACACAGGCCCTAGAAGACGGTTCTTATGAGTTGCTGTTTCACCACAATGCATAAAATGCAAAGTGCCTGAAGTTTTCATGCTCTGCCATATAATCTTGTATGATCTGTTGTATGATCCGTGTTTACCTGCACAACTTTAAAAACTGTAATGAATTGGACGAGAGGGAGGTTTTGTGATTGCGCTTGCCCTATTAATTGTGAGGAGGGTAAGGGCTGTCTGGTGAGGGTTTTGTTGGATGGATCCAATTTTTCTTTAACTCAAATATGCCTGCATTTCTAATCAGCAAAGACCTGTTTACTTGAATTTGAATTTGAAAAACACACAATGGTGCTTCTTCAAATGTGTTAACCCTTTTTCCCTGTCCTTGTTTTTGATTGAAATAAAAAAGTGTGTGTTATAAAAAGAGTGCAAAGCACAGACATAGAGGCATTCTCATAGTTTGTGGAGAACCCTAAGCAGTGGTGGGACATAAAAACCTATGGCCTATGTCTAACCCATTGCTGCTCCCCTTGCTGTCTGTGAGCCTGTTATCACAGCTTTTTACATGCAAGGTGTGGATGATTTGTCACCCTGACCTCTCCATGGAAAAGACCAGGGGGCACCCGGATTTGAACCAGGGACCTCTTGATCTGCAGTCAAATGCTCTACCACTGAGCTATACCCCCTTCTGCAAAGGGAAGTGTTATCAACACTAATGAAAAAAGGTGTTGTATTTGTTTTACAAAGTGGGGGGAGGGGAGGTTGTGACACGTGGTCTGTTCACAGAAACACCATTACCAGCGGTTGTAGGACAAAGAGAAAACAAAAAGAGAGAGAGAGAAAGAGAGACAGACAGTAAGAGAACAAAGGGTAATTATAGAGAAATAGAAAGTGAGAGAGGTAGACAGAGAGTGAGAGGCAGAAAGAGAGAGAGAAAACACTGTAGATAGGCAGCATCAGGAAGATGACAGGTGATGAAGAGGAGAACTATGAAGTCCAAAACTAAATGAACATATCCATAGACCTCATTACCCAAAAGCTCAACAAGTTGCTGCATCTGAATCTGATACAGGAACTCTGTTCCCCTGAATCTTCTCAAGCTGAAATATGTGGCATTTGCCAGTCTGCCAACCAGGCAAGTGCCAGAGCTCATATTTCATTCAATATTGCTCGATTTCCACCAAAATCATGTGGCCTACACACTTATATGGGTTAGATGTTATACAATAATAGCACTACTGGCACTACCCACTGTTGGCACACATTGTTTATTTGCATATCAGTATACCTGTATGTAGGTAAATAATTCATACACTGGCTAACTGTAAACATAAATACCCAAATTGTACTGTAGTTTGTGAATAGTGCACATATAAGGTGTATTATTATTATTATTATGAAAGATGATTATTTCCCTTTTTTGTATTTATTTATTTGTTTGTTTGTATGCTGATTTGTTTTCTGATTCTGATTCAGACAGAAAAGCCCCCAAAGGAAGCCCCACTGGAGCAATCTTTAACATCCAGGATGGCTACCACTGATGTGCAACACTTTGTTAATGTCATGTCAACATTAAATCATTAAATGACCTCAACACTGCATCACTGTGAAAAAGAAGAACAAACCATTCCCCATAATAGCCTGTTCTGCCAAGAAAGATGTGTCTGCAATGTTTTAGACAGGATTCTGCTAGGTAATGCACTGGTAATGCCCCATGGAAATCAAAATAAACTGAGAAGGATCAAATGAATAGAGTATTAGTTTGGCAATGCCAGACAAAACATTGGCAGGAAGTGGACTCGACATGCTCTGTTAGTGTTTCACTGTGTAGTTCTGCTTCAAAGCCAGTTTGAATACCTAGGGGTAGGTGTGTGTGTGTGTGTGTGTGTGTGTGTGTGTGTGCGCGCGCACGCGTGTGTGTGTATGTGTGTGTGTGTGCGTGTGTGTGCGCGCGCACACGTGTGTGTGTATGTGTGTGTGTGTGTGTGTGTGTGTGTGTGTGTGTGTGTGTGTGTTGGGGGTGTCATAAGGTTGATTTCAAAAGCCCAGCATTGACAGAGCTTCTTCGTAGTATCTCGGTTATAACTTCCAGTATTTTGTGCTCATATGTAGCAGTCTGGGCCATGTGCACAGGCTGGTTACTGCTCAATGTCATCAATAATTTGTTATATTTGGAGAAGAAGGTGCTATCCATAATAACCTATGAACTCTTTGCTTTGATCAATGTTGTTGTCATTTAATGTGTGTGTGTGTGTGTGTGCGAGCGAGTGCTGTGTGTGTGTGTGTGTGTGTGTGTGTGTGTGTGTGTGTGTGTGTGTGTGTGTGTGTGTGTGCATGTGCCTGCGTGTGTGTATGTTGGGGGAATAATAAGTTTGATTTCAAAAGCCCTGCACTGGCATGGCTCCATCATAGCAGCTAATGAGAGGCACATTATTATTACTGAGGCAGGGGCCATAGCATCGTTCACAGAGACTTTTATTGTTAGCAGCACCTCAGTGCAATACCAGTGGGAAGAAAAATAGAAAAGTTTGTGTCAGCACCACCAGAGGAAAACAAAGTCTAATGAGCCATTTCTTTACTATGTGACCAGAAAGTCATATCTCTGTATCTCCTTGAGTTTGTCAGGTACAACAAACAAGACTACAAACGTACGTTGACACAGCTTGTCAAGAAACAGAAATTGACACTCTTCATCAAAAATTTTTCCACTTGGAAAAGGGGAATCTACCCAAAAGATTATCTGCATATTATTTTATTTTTCCCAAGGAGTGGCTATGATTTTTCCCTATTTTCACTGTGTTTCTGTCAGTTTTTTTCATGACGAATGAGATGGGTTTTAACCTTTAAATAGGTGGCACTCATGCAGGTACCCACTAATTCACATTCTCTTTCTTCTCGAAGATCCAGTTTCGCAGTCACTATCCTGAGGAGTCTATGAGGCCTCATTATTGAGCCTAAGGTCCAAAACAGTCTCTCTCTCCTCCCCTCTCCTCTTCTGTTTTCTCCACTTTCCTCGTCTCTCCTCTGATCACCTCTCCTTTCCTCTCCTCTCCTTTCCTCATCTCCTCTCTTCTTCTTTCCTCCCCTCCCCTCTCCTCTCTTCTCCTCTCAACTCCTCTCCTCTTCTGACCTCGCCTTTCCTCTTCTCAACTGTACTCTTTTTCCCTTACCTCTCACTCTTTTTTTTATGCTTTCCTCTCCTCACCTCTCTTCTCCTCTCCTGACATTAAGAATGTAGAGGCAGATGGGTTTTGGGGGAATAAACGCATTGCACATTCAGGCATATAGAACCCCTGGGCCACCCCTCAATTTCAGCATTGACTTTCCACTGATGTCGTCCAACCTCAAAGAGCCTATTACCACAGTACAACCATGTCTGCTTAGTGAAAAAGCGAGGGGGAAAGGGAGCGAGGGAGGGACGGAGAGTTTGTGATGGCACTGATCTTCAAGTTAATGGCCTTTTGAAATGATAACACCATCGTGAAACTGAAACCATGAAGATGTTTTAGAGAATTTAAAGGAGGATAAACCAGACTTGAGTACATTTCCCACATATTAGACTCAGACTTTGAGGAAATTATCAAACCCTATTATGAAATAAAGTGCCCCCTGTAGTACACTAAATACTAGCATGAGGGAACATTGAGATCAACATAGGCCTATTCATTGGATCTCCAGTTTTTTATGAAGTTAGATAAAAAGATTAACTTCACAAAAAAAGAAAATAGCAAAATTTTAAATGTCGTGTGTGTGTGTGTGTGTGTGAGAGAGATGGTGGTGTTGGGAGGGGTGTGAGGATAAAAGTCCTAAAGAACATTGTGGTTAATTTTTTGTGATTATTCTAAAGCCCTCACACTTGAAGGTTAATATTTTGTAAGATAAATAGAATGGCATCACTGCCATCTCCTGGCATCCTCACAACATTTCACCACTCTGCCAGCTAACACCACATCAACCAGGAACACAGCTTTTCCTCTTTGGGAAGGGCTGTTTACAGTGCACATGGCATATCTGTTTCAGCATAGTGCAGTATAATCTTAAAATGTTTACATCCCCTCTGATGAGCCATCATTACAGAGTGGAAATAGACAGTATATGTCAGGCCGACGCTAATGAAGATTAGCAATTGAGTGTGACACAGCAATAATGAGTAAAATGTAAGTGACAACATCAACATGATAAATATGAATGACTGCGTAAAGACTGACCACATCCTGACACACAACCAGGCTGGATAAGTAATTTTTAAATTTTAAACTTTATCTTTTTATCTTACAGTAAGCATTTTAGTACCATCCACAACAGTGGCGGATGCTGGTATTCCAAAGAGGGGAAGCTCACTGCCAACTTAATCATAAAATTTGTCCATTTACTTTAATACATTAATTCTACCCTTCGTTCCTTCTCTAGAAAATGGTCTGCCATACTAGTGCTCTGCTAGCGGGCTAGTTCAGGAGAGCTAGTGGGCTAGTTAAGTAGCACTAGCGCCAACCTACCTAACAGTATGATTCTAACGAAACAAAATTAAAAACGAACAAGAAAATTGTAATAAACCAAAACAGAAATAAGTGTGAGTGTTATTTATATAGAGTGTAAGAAATGAACAAGTATTCCCGCTAAGGAAATACTAACAAATTGGTCACTGTTTGTCTTACGATTTCGCATGCAACATCCGCGATGGGACTGAGCTCCAGCAGCCAAGTGACAGTCTATGTATCAAAAACGCCAGCCAATCAAAACTGGATTCAGAGGTTCACCAATCAACACGGGGACTGCTTGAAGTCCGGACCAACAAAACTCCGCCCACCATTCCATTCACCCCCAGAGATGCTCTGCGTCCGGGGGCGGGAGAAAAAAATGGCATTTCTCCAATGACCATCCAGTTTCCATGCATAGAAAATTAGGGGTCCATTGAAGTCCATTGACGCTGGACGTCTATGAGGAAATGCGTTCGCCATAGGCCATGAGAACAAAGTGGACTGCTAAGTTAACAACACCAACTCAGTTCATTTGTGATAATGGACCTATTATTAACAAACTGGCATTTGAAATGGACATGTTTTAAGGCATTTTGTAAACATTTGACCATTACATTTTTTTTTTTACATTTTAGGGGAAGCAGAGCTTTCCTTGCAGTCTTAGAGAAATCTCCTCACAAGTCATTGGTTGGTTTGTCAATAAGAAAGAGGAACATACAAAGGATTGCGTCACAGTCACACTCAATTTTCTCAAGTCAATAACCTATGAGTGACCAATATAAGTGACACTGACGACACATCAGAGTCAGAGTGAGGTAACTCAGCAAGACGGCGATCATCACTTCAGGGCAGTGTGAAGCAAGTTACCGGTGATGAATGATGATGTGCTTTGCTACACTTTCACCACTTAGCAGAAAACAACACACACACACACACACACACACACACACATATAGACACACACACACCTCGCAACACCCCAGCAGTACACAACACACCACATAACTACACACAACAGCATATCACAACACAATAGTACACAACCCTGAACAGCAAACAAGACACACCACCTCACAACAACTCACAACACCATCACAACACCCCACAGCAACACACAATAGCACATAAAACAACACTAAGCCGCAAACAACACACACCACCTTGCATCACTCCTCAACACCCCAAAGCAGCACATAATGACACACAACACACAACATCCCAAAGCAACACATCACAGTACACAACACACAATCTCCTAAATATGAAATGCTGTATTAGCAGTAAATAGTCCTGGACCAGCCATGTAGACCCGCTCGCAATTTAGAGTTGGGGGAGTTTCTCAATGGAATTGAGTTAGTGGGTCCCTAGGCTTTAAAAATCACGGCGGTGCTCGTTCACCATAGTGCCACGATTTGCACAATATGGCCGCCAAAAATGGCCGCCATCGCCTATGGCAAAAATCTGTCTTTTTATTTTTAAACTGTTTCTGCACATGTCATACATCAATTCTCACAGATTTTTTGGGAGGAATTCATTTCTGACAATTAGATGGGCATACTTTGTGATTGTCAAGGTGAAATTTGCTATTCTGAAGAATGTCGATAGACTTTCATTATACTAATGAAAAACAAAATTAATTTTCTTGAAATAAATACACTTTTGTCAAATGAAATAAAGTGAATAGTGTCAGCATTCAAGACCACAAGCAAATTGTTATCCTACCAACATGTTCTACTCAAAGTAAATGCATATGTAAGGGTGCTCTCTGACTAGCATCAGTTTGTTCAGTCTAATTTGTTCATTCAATTTCCATGAGGTATTTGATAAACATTACACATATTGCACACAGTATGTTCTGATTTTTCTTAAGGTGTACTGAATTTGAATATGCATGCAGTTTAGTGGGATGTGTTTTTACAATGGGTTCTCATTTTTCCATGGCAAAATATGGTGCATGAAAGTCCAGCAGCACGACAGTCACATTTGCGATTTTCACACTGCCCTGCACACTTACATAATTTAAGCAGAGCTTGTGGTAACGGCTTCAGGCATTTTAATGGCAGGAGTATGCCAGGTGTGTGCTCCTGCCATCCATGTTGCTTAGGATTAAGCCTTGTTTTGGGGTCCTTGGCTTGTGCGAGTAGATTGCAGACTGTGTGGACGAGAAAAGCCCCTCGCTGGATATGGCCTCTTATAACACTACTGGTGGGAGAAAGAGCATGGATTCCAGCACCACTGGTGTACATTTCTATGAAATCATCAAATGTTGCAGCTGTTGTGGTTGACCTGGCCCCAGCCCAGACACGCACCAAGTACTTCTCGGCCAATGCTGCATCTTGCTCTGCCAATACTTCGGCCTCTCCAAAGTTTGCCAAGTACTGGACTGGGTCAGAAACCATGGCTGCGTGTTTAGTCCCAACCTTACTCATGCAATCATCTCCTGACAGGATATGTGCTTTGATCACAGTCTTGGTCAGTGATGCTCCAAGATGAGAAACTGCTTGATGGAGTGGAAACATTCTCCGCCTCTCACCAGTGCCATACTGCTGCCAAATCTCCTTCATCCCGAGTTCTTGGAAATATGGGCTGTAGTGGAGAAACAATGCAAATGTGTCTGTATCATTCGAGACAACAACAACTCTTCTGCACTGCTTCACACGAACAGCCCACTCAACATGCACCAGCAACCTGGCATCAGCCTCTTCAATCCAGTTCAAGAGCTCTGGAATCTCTTCACCATCAGCTGACTTTGCTGGTAGTACCTCATCATCAATAACAACAGAGCTGACAATGACAGTCGTATTGCCACTGGTTTGATTACAAATCATGTCTCGAACTAACAATTGAAGATTCCGCTTGTTCTCCACAGACGCCCAGAACTTATCAAGTTGGTGAGGAATAGGTGTTTTTCGGTTCATACCAATGATGTCAATGCCTGTTGTTGAGCCCGTGCGCTGCATTCGTTCACCTTCCTTCAATGACATTTCAATGTAGGAGTCAAGCACAAGATGGACGAGCTCTGGCTGTTGGCAGATGGATGCTGCTGAGTTGATGATGGCGTAGATGACTGCGCCTAAAGTAGGAAATTCTGCCAGAGGCATCTGACGAATCTTTGACATGAAGTCTACCACAACATGAGTGCAATAAGTAGACTGGGGGCTCCATTGGGTGAGATCAAGGTGTGGCTCAATCTCACTGACAAGCTTTGACTTGTTGACAACAGATGGAAGGTCACCATCGAATAGGGGTGATGCTGAAATGACATCATAAGAGAGTATCTGCTGAATAGTCATGCCCCGTTCCTTAGCAATGTCTATCCTCCTATGTGCCTCAGCTATGTCTTTGGATGAGACCAATTTCTGCTCCTTTATACTGATTGTTGGTGTCTTCTTCGGTTGTTCGTTGAATTGTGGAAGTTTCCGTTTTGAAACAGTTGCACTAATGTTCTTGTTCTTGTGAACTATCCTGCCTGTATGAGTTGTAGGCAACTTTCCCATTTTGGAGACAGTTAAGCAGGCGAGGAGCGACACTCCTGTCAACAGCCAGGTTGCTGAGCAGATTGTGCAGTGGAACAGGCACGTTAACCGTTACTGAGTACGGGTTCTGCCGCTCCAGCACAAAGTCAAGCAACAATGAGAAACTCCCCCAACTCTAAATTGCGAGCGGGTCTACATGGCTGGTCCTGGACTAAAATAAGAGGGTGCAATAATGGATGGGGCTTACTGTATGTGTGTGTGTGTGTGTGTGGTTCCTAGCAGCCTGTCATAGGTTAAAGGAACAAACACACAGAAAAAGAGAGGCAGATATTTTGTGTGTGAGAGAGAAAAAAAAGAGAGACATAAAGGATAGCTAAATTCACAAAGACAACAGGAGAAAGACAGAAAGATGATGAGAGGATAGAGGTAAATTTGAAAAAGAGAGTGGGAAAGAACGATGGAACATTCCAGGCTGATGAGAAGTGATAACAAGAGCAGCTGTTGGCCTGAGAAACACGGCAAGTGGAGGAAGAAACATGGCAACACTGTAGTAGAGGAGGAGTAGTCACACACACACGCACACACACACACACACACACACACACATTCACCACTGCAGGAGGCCCCGCACTTCCCGGGAGATGCAAACCTTTACAGGAACAGCGACCAAAGCGAGCCCTTCCAGCCCCCTCTATTGTCAGGACGTCACTGTTACTATTGCAGGAGCTAGCTCAATGGTCCATGACCACAACTACAAAAACAACAAAAAACAAACCCACAAACAAACAAAAGTTGCAATCTATTTTGCTGTCGGGAGCACCAGCAGTAAACAGAGAATCAGCAGGTAACAGGTTTGAGTCAATGGCTGAATTTTTCTGTGAAGCTGCAAACATTCTATTATGTAAATGGATTAATGGCAAATGTTTGTACTTACAATGATAACTGAGGACCACTGTTTCATGACTTAAAAGCTTACAGTATATTTTCTAGTCTGTGTTATACATGTTACCACTGGTAAATAACAAAAAGAGGTTTCACTGCAGGAAAGCCTATGCTGCAAGTGTATGTTACTCATCTGTAGAGGAAGTCAGCCTGGGCCGTCCACAAACCACCAAATCTCCCACACCTCCCGATTACCGTACCTCTGTAATACCTCAGAGCCCAGTCACACTCAGATTTTACACTTCTTCTTTTTTTCTGAGAAGACTCTTCTTTTAAGATTTTTTCTTTGTGTCTTAGACTTCTGTTTCATCTTCTCTGGGAAACCTGTGTGTATGTGTGTGTGTCTGTGTGTGTGTGTCTGTGTATATATATATATATATATATATATATATATGTGCATGTGTGGGAATTTCTTGCATGCACTGTTAAGAGATGACAACCAGTGACTCACTAGCAAAGTGGACAGGACTGGACCAGATTGGACTGGACTGGACTGGACTGGACCTCTGCCTCTGCAAGGCCCAGCAGGGCCCAGAGAACATTCCAGACCGATGACAGAAAAGAGGAAATGTGGCTGTCTGCTCTACCTTGGAGTAGGATATGAGCACAGGCAGAACGGAGAGGCATATAAAGTCCCCAATGGTTTCTATGAACTTTATTGCCACATTAAATGAATATTATTATTATGAAGTCCTCCATTACAGTTAAAAGGAGAATAAAAATAACCGTTTTGAGTTAGTGCAGGACATTGCACTACACATAACAAAGGCTAATCGACTGGTAAAATTGTTACATTATACTCAGAGCAGGGAACAGTCAGCAGAAACAAAAGCTATTGCATTTACAATTTTAAAATGTAATGTTGAAATCCCTACTCTTTCTCTGTCTCTCTCTTCGCTGTTTCTCCCTCACTTTTTTCTTTCACTCTGTCTTTCTGTGTCTCTTCAACATTGCAGGTCATGTTGTTGCTGTGAACAGCCCACATGCCACACCCGCTCATGTTTGTTAAGCAAATAAAGTACTGTTTGTTCATAAGTATTGACAATATCATGAAGAGTGTGAGGGGGTATAGCTCAGTGGTAGAGCATTTGACTGCAGATCAAGAGGTCCCTGGTTCAAATCCGGGTGCCCCCTGCACTTTTCAATGACATTAACAAAATAAACACACACAAGTTGACATGCATTCCTGAACATACACAGACAAGAAGCCCCTTAGTAAATCAACAATGAGGCAAAATGACAGTGTATTGCATGTCTGTGTAATCACACCTCAATGTGCCCCCCCCCCACCAAGCAATCGAAGTTACCTCCTAGGTGTTTACTAGCGAGACCTGTATCTGCCGCTGTTTTTGGTCAACTACAATGTTGAATCACTGCTCCATTGTATTGTGAAGCTGAAAGACCCATCATGTTGACAAAACTGTATTTTGTAGCCAAGCTGTTTAGAGGACAGGAGTTGGAACATATCATTGTAATACTTGTAATTGTAATAATATAATAAAGGATTTATTCATTCATTCATTCATTCATTAATGTGTTTGTTGTTTTTTAATTTGTACTCTCTGGAATAAGTCTAGGCCTGTGTATATTACTTCACACATATTTTGTTATTTCCCCTAAATTTAACTATGTTCCTCCACACAAAATATACCATGATTTACTGTCAGAACTGACAGTAGAGTTGAGACCACCGTAAACATCTGTCATGGGCATTCCTAGTATCTCCTTATTGGTCGACGACACATGAACATTTTCCTCCTGAGGTCTAACGTCAGTACCAAGACACGTCACAACAAACACCACAGCCTAGAAAGAGCTGAAAGTGTGTGTGTGTGTGTGTGTGTCTGTGTGTGTGTGTGTCTGTGTGTGTAGGCCTACTGTATGTGGATGTGCACATGCCAGTAGTTAGTCATATCAGAACTATACGTGATGATTTGCCCTTCCCCGGCCACGCTGTTTCTCCTCTGCTTTCATTCTGATGTGTATGTGTTTTCATCTGGTTTCGAGTTGACTACGAGGGATACACGCAGACAAAGACACACAGATACAGCCACACACGCACTTAAATGGAGAAAAGCCAAGAGCATTTACACCTCTAGAGAGGAACGTGATTGCTGTATATATCTATACATGTCTGTATGTGTGTGGGTGTCTGTGTGTGTGTGTTCTTTTTTTAGGGTTTGATGTTTTGTTCCAGCTGTGGGACACCATGTGCTCATTTAACCCTTTGTGGAACACCGGCAAATGAGTAATACATGGAGCAGTGTGTGCACTGTATGTGTGTGTGTGTGTGTGTGTGTGTGTGTGTGTGTGTGTGTGTGTATGTGTGGTGTCTGGAGTGGTTAATAAAAGGAGGGAACAGACTGTGGTGTATGTGTGTTTGCGCGCATGTGTGTGTGTGAGAATGTCGTGGGTTATCAATGAGGGTATGAAAGAGGAAGTAACTGTGTAAGTGTATGCTAAGTCTCCCCTGTGCTGGTAAGTGATGTCAATTACCACAGCTTTCATGACCAGAAACACACATGAACACATGTTCTTACAAACACAGAGAGAGACAGAGAAAGGAAGCGACACAGTGAGAGACTAAATGAAGTAAACAGTCACACACAAATACATAAATAAACACTTTTACAAATATGCATGACTTTCCCTATCAGGGGTGTTTAATCCTGAGTTCAGAAAGTAATTTACAGTGTTTTAGTATTATCACATAATAAAACATATACTTTTTCTGTGTACATGACTAGAAGACAGCACTCATATTGTGTGAATATTCTAAGGGGTGTTTTGGCAGCATTCTGTTCAAGGCCAAGTGGTTATCCACAGGTGCAAGGAATTGAAGATAACATTTTAATGAGGGAGCTTGTGGAAAGTAACTGAACTTTCTCTGAAACTGTCTTTTCTTTGTGTACAATAAAAGGGTTGTGTCCGAGTTGTTAGATCAGAGGCCGCAAACCGAGGAGACAACTGTTTGTCTCTGTGAGCACTCTCCTCTGGCACTGGAGCAGTCTTAAAACGGAACACTTGTGTTGTGTCCGTTTGTTGATAACGCACTGAGTCAAGAAATCAAGTAATTTTCTTGATAAAAGGTGACTTCACTGAGTAGCTGATCTACCTGTCTTTATGATCAGCTGATTTAGAGCTGGTTGGATCAAATTTGTGGTAGGGTTTTTACTTTCTGAACCTGGAATTTATACCTCTGATCTCTATACACACAACTAAACACAAACTCACATGAACACCGAATCATCAGAATCATCCTGAACCTATGACATTGGTAATTTCACATACACAATCAAAAATGTGCGAAAAAACGGAATGCAACAGTGTAATTGTAGAAGGTACCATGTGTAATATTATCAGTAGTATGTTTTTTCTGTCACAATTTCTTACCTGGAGTATCAAAAACACACATACAGACACATACACACGCACACCCACCCACACATACCTTTACACACAGACACACACACACCACAAAACACAAGCAGAAGTTACAAACACATATTCCTGTAATCATATTTTTGCTTTCTTACACATGCACATGCTCAGACTATAAATAACGTGCCAAGACTCTGTCAGCTACATGTTAGCTTTGACTTAGGAGTTAGTTGTAATGCCTGTCTAAGCATACCAAGTAAAATGTTACCCTGATGAAGTCTGTATGGCCAATACGTGGTGTTGTTTTTTCAATGCTGTACCCCACTACATAAAGACCTTTTGGAAGAATTCTGTGAATCAACTGATTGCCTGGAATTGGCTCCTCTGGCACAGCTAACTTTAGGGTTCTTCTTCTTCTTCCAATGTTACCAATTTGATGGCATTTTGTTCCCCTTTTGAGCAACACTAAGTAATTTTTTTAATCCTAAAATGTAATGCGGCCTACTATAATCTATACTATATTTCACACTGCTCTCCCAGGGTAAACCCACGATTTTGACCACAGTTAGCCTAGATACATACATACACATTCTTAACAGCAATGCAGTCTTATAACTCTTCCTTTTCAGAGTCACCACAGATCATCTGGTAGGACTAACCACCAGCAGCATCTGATACAGATTATAGTAACGGCATTACCGTATCCTTTACCTTCACTGCACCACGTCACAACCACAGCCATTGGGCTGAGAGTGTTAGTGTAAAGTTATACTGTAATTTGGTCTTAAGTGATTTGCGTAAAGTTATACTGTAATTTAGTCAGAAGTGAACTGCATAAAGTTATACTGTTATTTGGTCAGAGGTGAACTGCAACTGGTGAAATATGGTAGATTTGCTGAAACATGATGTTGTAATTACCCACTGATACATGCGCACATTCACGTACACACACACCCTCACACACAACCACACAGAGGTTGATAGGAAATTACTGCTGACACACTAATTTGTCAGTCCTGGTTGTGAGTGAGTGTGTGTGTGTGAGTTGAGATGAACATGAAGGTCTTCTGACGACAGGAAGTGAGAGGCATGTGGGAGAAAATCCATATGTGCCACCAGTGGCGTTACTCACTTCGGTCTTTCCACATTACCACACACAAAAACAGACAGAGAGACAGAGAGATAAATACACACACACACACACACACACACACATACACACACACACACATACACACACACACACACACACACACACACACACACACACACACACACACACACAATTCACCCTGCAACACTCCACAACAGCATACAGCAGTATACAACACACCACATCACTACACACAACAGCACACAACAACCCACAGCACCATCACAAAACCACCACAGCACCACACAACGCCCCACATCCCCTGCATCACTCCACAACACCCTAAAGCAGCACATTATGACACACAACACACAGCATACCAAAGTACAGTAATACATCACAGTACATAGCACTCCATCTAGATATGAAATACTGTATTAACAGTAAGTGAGTGGGTGCAGTGATGAGGGTTACTGGGGGTGGTTATTAACAGCCTGTCATAGGTTACAGACAGATAGAGGGTGAGAGAGAAAGAGAGAGAAAGAGAGAGAGAGAGAGAGAGAGAGAGAGAGACAGACAGAGAGAGAGAGAGACAGAGACAGAGTGGGAGAGACAGAGACAGAGAGGGAGAGAGAATATCTGTAGGAGCGAACACAAAAAAAGAGATAGGCACACTGAGAGAGAAAGAGATAGAGACAGACAGTCAGACAGACAGACAGACAGACAGACAGATAGCCAAAGAGAGAGAGACGGCCAAAGAGAGAGAGACAGCCAAAGAGAGAAAGAGACATAAAGGATAGCTAAATTCACAAAGACTGAAGTAGAAAGACAGAAAGACGATGACAGGGTAGAGGTAAATTTGAGAAAGAGAGTGGGAAAGAACATTCCAGAACATACATGCACAAACCTACACACGAACGCACACTGACGGAATATGCATGCACACACAGACACACACACACACACACACACACACACACACACACACACACACACACACATTGACAGAATATGCATGCACACAGACACACACACTGATAAAATATGCACAAACAAATACACACACATACACACAATACGTACAAACTTAACACTTACATACACACAATTATGACAGGGGTTACCACAACAGGGGTACATAAACATGCATACACATACACAAGCATACAATATATAATCATATAGACACATTTGCACACAGACGCAGACACACACACACACACACACACACACACACACACACACACACACACACACACACACACACATACGCAACAGGTTTTACCCACATTGCTTTTGACAGATTCAGTGTGTACATTTGGAAACCGAGACTGTGACATCACCAGTGTTCCCGACAAGCAGTGGTCATCTCTGGGTCATTTACGGTCATGACTTAGCATGTCATAACGTCACATGACATGACAGAAGAGAGCCCAGACAGTGACAGAGCATTTCTGTAGCCGAATCACATTGTGTGAATTTACACAGCGTGTGTTATGGTGACGTATAGAGAAAGCACCGCAAGTGCTGTGTGTAAAAATATGATTACAGGAATATGTGTTTGTCACTGCTTGGTGTTTCATGGTGTCTGTATGTGGTTGTATGTGGTTTTGGGTGTGTGAAAAAACATTTGTGTTTTTGACAATGCCCATATCTTAAGGAAATGTAAACATGAAAACTATTTATATATGAACAGGGTAGAAATAAAAAAAATGCTGTTATTCTTTGCGATGCTGGGTTGTAGTGTTTCCACTGTAGCTTGACTAGGAAGTGCAGTTGGAAAGCACGTGTATGTACCTACACCTCAGAATATCACAAGCACCCGTCTGCCAAGTCAAGTATTGCTGTACAGAATGGCCAGTAGATGGCAGCAGATGCACAGGCAGAATTTCAGCTCCTTCCATTCCATCCTAGACTAGACCACATACAGGGCATTATGGACTAAACCCCTTTGGACACCACACCATTGTTGGCCTGTTCGTTAATCTGGCCCTGACCACATAGTGGATGACTCTTGCTGAATTCGAAATGTTCACTCATTCACCATATATTCTACAGTGCACTATGTAGGGGACAAAACGATGTTACTGTCACCCTATATAGTGTAAATATAACCGAATACTTCGGACAAGGCCTCCAAAAAAATCAAACCCAGGTGTGGCTGAAGACTGTTGGTAGGGTCAAAGGTGCACTGTTTAGGGTATGTGTATATATTTTATTTGTGTTAATATTTATATTTATGACCAGCTATTCACTGTGACTTGGCTTAGTGACATTGTTGTATTGTATTGTATTGTATTGTATTGTATTGTATTGTATTGTATTGATCATGTCACCCTTATGTAAACACCTTCAAATAAAGTGTTACCAGATAAGTCCCTGTGTAAAGAGAGACTGTTGAGTAAGGGCCAGTCCAGTCCAGAGGATGGCTGCAGATGCCATTTTACTTCCTGTCTAAGTTTCCCATCCTGTGGCCACACTTCCCACAACTTCATTACCAAAAAAAAACAACAAAACACTTCACCATATGTCACCATACATACCACACGGTCTGAATGTACTGAAAAACTACATTTGCATACAGCATAAAAAGACCCATGGTGAATCATCATGTGTCGTCTTATGGGGCCCTTCTCCAGAGCTTGGGCTGCCAGGAAGCCGTCAGTCAGGAAGTCAATCAGTCCCCTCAGTCACTCAGTGACTCTCTGTCAGTCAGTCAGTCAGTCAGGGTGAACAGAGAGATGAGTCACACTGTGAGAGTATATAGTACTATATGTACATTCCTCACACAGCGGCCCTGCATGAAAAATTGAGTGGCTCATTCCTCACGCAGCAGCTTGGGTTTGCCAGAACCTCTGGGGCTTACCACAGTTACAATGAAGGGACAAGCTAAGCAAAAACAACAACAAAAGAGAGAGAGAGAGAGAGAGAGAGAGGGAGAAATAGGGGGAAAGAGAGAGAGAGACATATCTTGTGCTGTCTATTATGGCTGCAAAATAAAGAGAATAAAGACACTAGATATCAAAGTTCACAAAGTTCATACATTTCTATAAATCTGTGTACATTTCTATAAATCTGTTCTTTTCATGTTAGCACCTAGGGGTTTTGTGTGCAGAGTGCATTGTAGGGATCATCATTAAGGTAAGACATGTTTATTTGTATAGGTGATTGCAACCAAACAGGCAATGCAATGCACTTTACATGCAAGAACGAATAAAACAACATGGATAACAAATGAGATGGCAGCCATAATAAGACACACAATACATTAAAAAAAAAACATTGATTAAACAATTGACGCATCTTATCCCATTTTGTTCAGTCAGAACAGTCTGGTGGTGATTTCTTGACAAATGAGATGTTCACATCATTTAAACATTCAAAACATCACGTCACGCAATCAAGGCACACATAGAATGTGTTATTGTAAATTATCGCAGCTAATTCCGATCATCTGTTAAACTCTCATGCGATGAGTCAATTCAGGCTCCAGTGTGTGAGATGTGTAATGACACACTGCTGCTGTGTTGTTTTCTGTAGAGCCGTAACTCAGTCTGACATGATGATCTTCTAGCATGAGACCACCAGATCAGTCTTAAATGGGACTGCATGTCTTTTATCTCCCTCCTAACCCCCAACACCAGCAAAAGCGCCACCATCTCTCCAAACAATAAATAACGAGAATCGTTACAACACTGGAGAGGAATTTACATCATTAAAACACCATTTGGTATGTTGACACTGATGTCGTCATGTCATCGTCAATCAGTCACTCACTTATGCTTACTGGATGGGATGCGCTGGCTTTACCAGGAAGGAGACAGTGGGGAAGTCACATTTGCCCAATGCCCACAGGAGGAAGCACAAGGGTCAGCAATCTGGAAATGCTCACTGCCACTTTTTCCCCCATCGTTTAAGTACATAAATAAATTACTGAATGAATTAACTTCACCACACCTTGTTTACTAAACACCCTTGTGGGGTAAATCTTTGGGGAGCGACTATTTGGAGGTTTTTATAGACTTCAGCCCTGGGCTGTTTTTGTGAGGAGTTTACCTTCAACGGCCCCGTAGACATGGGTGACATTTTATATTCTCATGGCCCGGACATCCGCACTGGAGGTTTGTATCTTTTTTTATTTTATTTTATTTTTTTTCTGTACAGTGAGGTGTGTTTAGCTATTGCTTTTCTTACAAAAGCAACCAAACGCTCTGTCAGAAAACACAACTGGCGGACTACATAACGCCAGTGGCACTAATTCCAGGCATGATGAAAAATTACAGATGTACAGTATTTGACTGGAACAGATCATAGAAACAAAATCGCCCACCCATGTCATTACAGTAAACTCTCTCATCTGTGGTTTTTGTTCCTTTTTTTCTTTTTTACGTTTCTTTCTTTTTTTGCCCCTTTCCTGTCTCTTTCTTACCTGTCGGCTGCCACTGTTATTGGTTGCCAGTGCTAAACCACACCTGTTAGCCTTTGATTTGCTTCTCTCCACTTGCTTGGTTTTCTCTGAATGATGTGACTTTCCTGTTGTTGAATGTCACCGTGAGCTGAGGTTTAGAGCAGCCACTTCGAAGGTTCAAATGGCAGTTGTTTTTTTCCGCCAGCCAGAGGAACATTAATGGTAAACACCGGAACACATTGATGAGTGTGTGTGTGTGTGTGTGTGTGTGTGTGTGTGTGTGTGTGTGTGTGTGTGTGTGTGTGTGTGTGTGTGTGTGTGTGTGTGTTTTGATGGGTTAGATGTGCCATGAAATCACAGCACTAACACAGAAACACCTCATAGCTCTAGATTTTATCATGAGGCAAAACACAGCTTTGCCTAACACACACACACACACAGACACACACACACAGACACACACATATATATACTTAAGCTTTGAACATCATATTAATAAACTAACAAAAACCGCCTACTTCCACCTTAGAAATATTGCAAAAGTTCGCCCGTTCCTAACCCAGCAGGACGCTGAAAAACTGATACATGCATTTATCTCAAGTAGACTAGATTACTGTAATGCCTTATTTGCAGGCCTCTCCAAAAAGTCAATCGAGAAACTACAGTTTATTCAAAACTCAGCTGCTAGGTTACTAACAAAAACACACATCACATCACCCCCATATTAGCTCAACTCCACTGGCTGCCTGTCTCCTACAGAATTGAGTTTAAAATATTCCTATTAGTATTCAAGGCTATAAATGGTTTTGCCCCCTGCTATGTCACTGACACACTCTCTGCTTATATTCCTGCACGAGCCCTCAGATCAGCCGAAGCTGGCCTCCTGAGGGTCCCAGAAGCTCCACCCAAAAGGATCGGGGAAGCAGCTTTCTCATACCACGCCCCAAGGAGATGGAACACCCTACCACAACACATTAGAGAAGCCGAGTCCGTCGACGCCTTCAAAAGGCAACTCAAGACACATCTATTTAGACTCGCCTACACCTAACGGCCCTACCGAGGACCCGCCATCCCCCCCATCCCCAGACACCCGGACCCTTACCCCCCTCCAAAGTCCACGATTCACCCAATCAACCACCTGACTACAACCCAGCCCCAGTCAACCACAGCCCCGGCAGAAGGGCTTCCCTAGGGGATGCGGTTCTGCCTGAGGTTTCTTCCTTTTTTTTTTATTTCCGGTTCGATTCAACCACACCCAATTCAGGGAGTTTTTCCTCACCCCTGTTGCCCCTACGGACACAAGCAGGAACTGTCAACAGTGCCTGAACAACCCCCCTGCACCACCAAGATACAACAAATGCTTTACCTATGTTCACGGAAGAGCCAGCAGGGCATTGCGCTGCCGTGACATTGCATTGTTAAAACACTACGCCACTCCATTATTGCAGTCAATTACTCCGATACCATTGGACTGCATGAAATGCTGTATTGTTTGTGACCTTGCCAAACTGTAAAGCACTTTGAGCTGCATCTTGTATGTATGAACTGTGCTATACAAGTAAAGGTTATTATTATTATTATTATTATTATTATTATTATTATTATATATCTGTACATGCACGCACATACACATGCACGCACCCAGACACATACACATTCACATACATTTACGTGCACAGATACACATAGATACTTGCACATTCTCTCTCACTCAAAAACATGTACACAGAGAGAGACAGGCACAGAGAGAGAGAGAAAGAGAGAGAGAAAATATCTCCATAATTACTCAGGTGTAACTTAACCCTTTCATTATCAGACTAATGCCGCTGTGTCAGACCTACATCATATAATGAGTGCCTTTGTTCAGAGTTAGGCCAATAACAGCATCACTTAATTACCAGAGATAACTGTAATATGAGATTTGGACTTTTTTACTACATTACGTCAGCGTAATACAGGGGATTTATGCAATCCACAATGTGGAGAACTACAATGACAAGTACCAGTGTTGAGAATTTGACACCGTCATACCGGTCACTATGAGTAATGTCAGCTGGTGGGTTGCCCTGTGGCCTGCTCATCACATGGTGTCATCAGATGCTTGACATGGGGCTCAGGTCAAGGGGCTTAGGGCTGCCACCTCATCCGAAAATTTTCCAACATATTCAAATGAGTGTGTGTGGGGGGGTGAATGACACATCACAGAAGAGATCTATTCCTGCATTTATTTTGCTGAGAGGCGGGGTTGCTGAGAGGTGGTCTCGCCCGGGGAGTAAAACACTATAGAACCACCACTGTATGTAACCAAAGATACTTTACTCTTTTTAATGACGCCCTAATAATTTAATTCAGCCAGTGTTATCTAACATTGTGCAGACTCGCTTTGTAAAACACTGGTTATCCAAATCAAGGCCAAGAGCCTATTAAAAAAATCAACCTTTACTGCAAGGCCAGAGCCATGTCAAGGTCATTTCTACATGTGTCAGCCATGTGTCTTTACACCACAGCAAAATCAAGTCAGAACACTTCTTTGTTAAAATTTAGCCTACAAGTTTTTGAAGCAGTACAGATGTGCCTTGTTTGTGAACTTAAAGAAACCATTTGGTAAGCCAAAGCA
>CM059279.1:28749040-28751540 GCA_030347295.1 Setipinna tenuifilis | reverse complement strand
TTCACAAAAACAGTCATTTTTAATGTTTAATGTTGTAAAACCAAAACCTGAGTATGGTTATGGATTGGGAAAGTCTTACTTTATTGACATGATGTTCTCACCATATGACTTTTATTGTTCTGTTTCATGTTCACCTTTTACATTTATGTTTTGTTTTTATATCTTATTGCATGATATCTACCCAAAATGTGTATGTGTATGTGTGCGTGTACGTATACATATTTGTGTGTGCATGTGCGTGCATGTGTGCATACGTGCATGCATGATGTGTGTGTGTGTGTGTGTGTGTGTGTGTGTGTGTGTGTGTGTGTGTGTGTGTGTGTGATGTATGTGTTGTGATACAATGGCAACAAAATCTCAGAGCAGAGTGTGTATAGTAGGAGTACAGTACCACCAACTGTACTGTTACTGTTGCCTAACACACACACACACACACACACACACACACACACACACACACACACACACACACACACACACACATGCACACAATTTGACCCACACACACATACACACATACATACATATGCACCTACTTACCCATACAATGACATTGTTACCCCCCCCCCCCCACCCTTCCCCAACACACATATTTTTATAGCCCCCCACTAAGAACACCACCCATGTGAGTAACAGCAAGCAGCCACAGTGATGGAACTGGTTCATTCCACAAGCTAAATTTAGTCCTCCACCCCAAACACAAGTCCCCCAGTGGAAAGAAACACACACACCTGCACACACACACAGACACACACAGACACACACACCCACACACACACGAGTACAGTCTATCTCTCTCTGTCTCTGTCTCTCTGTCTCTCTCTCTCTCTCTCTCTCTCTCTCTCTCTCTCTCTCTCTCTCTCTCTCTCTCTTTCTCTACAAACACTCACTCACACAACTGAGCCTTCATTTTCACACACACAAACACACACACACACACAGACACTAACCATAGCTCAACCAGTGGAAAGAGCCAACGACCGCCATGCTCAACACCACTGAAAGATAGCAACTAGGTCAGCGTGTAACCCAGCGCACCAGGCTTTACTTAAAGGTCACGGCAGAAAGGGGAACCAGGAAACACTAAAGATCAAGGGCCCAAACAAACAAGGTTAATGGTCAACTTGTGGAAAGACACGAATGTATACAGTGTGTGTGGTGTGACCACAGGAACAAACAAGTTTACCATAGCAATGAACAGTTGTTTTAAAAGTGTCAATAAACCCATTGCATAGGGCTTTTTATTCTCTCTCTACATATGTGGTGTATTCAGCCAAGGGTGAAATCCATTACAATTCGTATTTTTTTTTCTTTTTAAGCATCCAACACATGTACAAATTCTAAATGATTTTCAAATTTTATTAAAATAAAAAACATAAATAAATAAATAAATAAATAATCATACAGTTTATAGATTGTATTACTGTTATGAGCAAAATTATTGCTTATACAATTATAATTAAAATTCTAATCTATACTTAATAATGTAATGTAATAGAATAGAATAGAATAGAATAGAATAGAATAGAATAGAATATACTGCTGAGAAAAGTTTTTTTTCCGTACAGAGTAAAGTCTTGGTCTTCTAAAGAAAAAGAACCACCATACTTTATTAGGCTGCCAGACAATTTTCGCTGTAAAATCATGTAGTGTGTGTGTGTGTGTGTGTGTGTGTGTGTGTGTGTGTGTGTGTGTGTGTGTGGTTATGCATAAGTGTGAACTCAGCCTACACAGGGGGCCCAACACAGGCTGAAGTATCTGCACAGGTGTGCACACGCAGGGGAGGCTGTGATGCATATCAGAACCAGACTGTGGTGACAAGTATATTTAATTAAGACATGCACTGACATTTCTACACTCCACACTAAAATCCCCCAGTCAGTCAGTATTTCGACATCAATGGGGTTATGAGACCTCAGCACCGTTCCTGTGATGTCTTACCCAATGGAAACCAAATTAAAAATAACAACAGCCTTGTGACGTCATGGATATTAAAAACAAAACAACAGTTAATTAAAAAAATGTCCTGATCTGTGGATCTGATAGATGTGTCTGTTGATGAATGTGTCTGTTAATGAAAGTGTCTTTTGAATTTTGCCTGCGAACGCTTCTCAAGATACTGAGTGCTCTTGTTGCAGAAGCCGGTGAACTTCAAATATGCCAGGTGCTCTTGAAGTCAAAAAACAACAAGTCTCTTGTCAGCAAAACAAACGTGGTGGCCACTGGGCCTACTTCAGGCAGCTTTTCCATTGAGTCAAAGAAAATAAATAAAAAATCTTTTATTGAAGTATAAAGTACCCCAAACGGTTTCGACTCTCACTGGGTATCCATCAGGGCAACAACTTCCCAGTATTCACTTTAGGTTTGTTACAACTTGTTTGTTAACTTGAAGATATGATACATACATACATACATACATACATACATACATACATACATACATACATACATACATACATACATACATACATACATGTGTATGTGTACATTCTCTCTCTCT